>NBND01000004.1:1322194-1983291 GCA_002196765.1 Millerozyma farinosa
TGCTTGAAAAGGGAGATTTGGTCTGCTTGGAAACCCCAGTTAACCCAGACGGCAAAGTCTTCGATATTCAGCATTATGCAGCCAAGGCACATGAGAAAGGTGCTTTTCTTTTGGTTGACTCTACTTTTGCCCCTCCTCCTTTACAGCATCCGTTTGAATGGGGTGCCGATATCATTATGCATTCAGCCACAAAGTACTTAGGGGGACATAGTGATCTACTTGCTGGATGTTTAGTCACAAAGGACATAAATGTGAAGAACCAGTTAGTTGAGGACAGAATCTACTTAGCAACAAACATAGGTAACTTAGAGAGCTATTTACTCATAAGAAGTCTCCGGACATATGAATTGAGACTCTTACAACAATCTAAAAATGCTGATGAGATAGTCAAGTTTTTGGTCTCGAATAAACACAAATATCCACATTTGGCTAAGGTTTATCACGGTTCTTTGCAATCTGAGGATTATGTTAAGCGTCAGTTGCCCAATGGGGGCTCACCGGTTTTGAGTATCGATGTGGATAGTGAGGAATATGCAAAGAGATTACCTTCTAAATTGAAATACTTTCATCATGCTACATCATTGGGAGGTGTCGAGAGTTTGATTGAATGGCGTGCATTAAGCGATCCAACTGTTCATCCAACTCTTCTAAGAATAAGTGTTGGTATTGAAAATATCGAAGACTTGAAATCAGATTTAGATCAAGCATTCTCTCTGGATATCTGATTATTATCACGATTAAACTAGATTGACGATATTCATCATCTTTATTTGAATTCTATAAATGGAACCATTCAACTATATACTGAATCATATGTATTGCGCAAATAGAATCTAATACTGGACTCTCTAAAGTGTAGTACAGGAATATAGCACATTAAAATAGGAAAGTAAAGTATGTCCAAATAATTATGAGTAGAAAGACAGAATATGAAGTTATTTATGCCTTCAAGTACAGAAGTAAAGAAATGTGTGTTGGCGATCAGAAAAATCTGATAACGATGTCATTCTTATTTTACTGGATGACCTTTAAAAGAGAAGCTAGTAATAGGCGTCACCATATTACCCATGTCATTGTATGTACCCGAACTGGCGACTCTTTCAGCGCTATTCACAGCTTCCAAAATATTAGGAGATTTTTCTATCAATTGATCATCGAAATCTTCAACGTACTGGAACTCTTCATGC
Source organism: Millerozyma farinosa (assembly GCA_002196765.1). Taxonomy (NCBI): domain Eukaryota; kingdom Fungi; phylum Ascomycota; class Pichiomycetes; order Serinales; family Debaryomycetaceae; genus Millerozyma; species Millerozyma farinosa. The sequence continues at coordinate 1,323,382 of NBND01000004.1, forward strand.
CACTTGCCCGAATGTAAATCAGGGATTCCTTCCTTTAATGGAGCAACAAAAGTACAAAGTATGTAATAGATCAAAAACGAGACACCGAAACCAACGAAAAAGCTTAATTTATACACCTTGCTTGCACCGTCAGGTACGCTAAGACCTGTCGCACCAACAAAACCGGTCATATTAGGGACCACTCCGCAAACGTATGCAACATATGCTCTCCAATTACAACCAGTAACATTATACATGTATACCGATCTAGTTGAAGATGTGCCCTCACTAGGAGCAACTTTAACGGAGTACAAATGGGTAAGCTCCAAGTATCCCCTTCTGATGATATAGTAATCACAAATTGATACACCACTAATTGAGGACAAGAATACGGCATACGCTGATAACACAGTTGTGAACTTTGAGGAACTAGACATGAGCCTCCAAGGGCAAATGCACAATGCCAATGCAGCACATATAAAACCACCTCTTCTGATATTAATGAACCTAGGAAGCATGGATGTAAGATCGGTACCAAAAGATAAAGAATTGGCAGAAATATTTGTTCCTAACTGTGCTAACGCAAAAGCAGTACTAATCAAGAAAACACCTGCTCTATTGCCTGGAGTGTAATGATCCAAAAATTTACCCAATACATCCAAAGGAGACCAAAGTGTTTCACCGTATAAGACTGTAGAGCTGGAACTCACCAAGATACCAATGAGACACGTCACCGAGAAACAAATAGGAATGGAACCAATGTATACCCAATACTTTATAGCATTTGAAGGCTTGTCGGCAAACCTAGAAAAATCTGGGGCGTTTACAATCAAGGTTGCAAAATTAGCCAACGCATTCATTGTCGACTCTATGAAAGCCCAAGCAAGGGCAGAGCCATGAAGCTTCGATTTCTCGTGAATAACAGGACCAGCGCCATGTGCTTTGACAAGGGTCCAGATAAGGAAAGTTATACCTGCAACTGGCACAACGTAGGATTTGAAAGTGAACAAGTGACGGATCTGGTGTGGAGGGAACCAAATAGCTGGCAATGAACAAAGCCAGAAAAGGAAAAAGGCCAAGTATTTGAAAGTTGTGATTCCTTCGCTCTGTGGGAACGAATTATGCATGGTTTCTGGCAAGTGACGGCCAAAAAGGGACCAAAGCATAAGCTGGACACACTGTCCACCCACCCATGCTTGCACGGAGTACCAAACACAACTCATAACCACACGATTTAAAATAGGCCATAAGGAACCAAAAATTCCAAAAGAAGACCTGCTTGCAATTGGAAATGATATATGGTGGAAAATACCCACTCTGGCACTCAAGGACACGAATAAACCGGTCAAGAAGTACCCTAACCACACCGATATCCATGTCTGCCACCATGTCATACCCGCAACCACACCTGTGCTTGCAATTTGCCATGTATTCACATTGAACGAGTCTGCAACCCAAAAGAACACAAAATTGTACCACGACCATGTTCTTCTGTTTGCCTCAACCGGTCGAAGATCATAGTTATACAAGAAAAGCTGCATAGCAGTCATTTTCTCGCTTCCCTCGACATCTACCGAGATTTTATCTAAAAACTTCCTCCAAGCACTCTTCTTCTCTGCGTAGGAGACTTGCTCCACACCACCGTGCTCGACATCGTGGAGACTGGTGTGCGTATCATCTACCTTGTCTATTTTATCGTCAATCCCCATGGTCGAATTAACACTGTCTTCTGAGTACTCTTCAGCAGTGCCTTCACGTTGCGGGCGTTTAGTTCATATATATGCCATATGCCTTCATCTCGATTGCCGCACACATTCGATCATCGCTGATAAAAATGCGATAAAGAAAATATAATCTGTGGTAAGTGGATTCCTGGTACGAGAGGTGAAATCCACGAGACCTTTCATTTGATGATACAGGATCTATAGATCGCTGAAACGGCATTTTATCTGGAGAGGAATCATTAGCGGACCTGAGAGCGTATTATCGAACAGAAACAGCATTTTAACGCGAGATGGCTGTGACGCTTACTGCTGGCCAGCGGTGTTGCCAGTAGGTGAGCTAACCTCGATCTTGATTTTCAGAGCAACTGAGCTGTATACAAAGAAAGTCGGGGAACGAATTGGAGAACGGTCGCATGGACATACAGTACTAGCGCAAGCTAAGGCCTTGCTAACCCTGGTACTGAGGCTGGCGTTAATTGGTCCAGTGGACAATCATGAGAACGATCTTAGCCGTGTTGCTTTACGAGTTGCTCTATTGTGACTTTCTCTCAAAAACTCTTCCATATCAAGATACGACAGATGGCGCAAGCCCCTTGGCTCTCTATGCTGTTATCTCCTGTGTAAGTCAACTTTTAGCCTTGACAAGCAAGACGCATTTGACGTTAGGCTCTTTCCTTATGTCCTTCATTTTGCTATTTGCCAAAGATAGAGCTTTATCAAGACTCGCGAAAATATTTGGCCGGTATAGGCAAACGACAATGCTCCCTACTTACGACAATGTACAGACTGCGAAATCAGTCGCTCGCTTACTACACACCCAGTGGTTGAGCTTTCAAGATCGTATCACATTGCGCCCGCCTGCAGTTTTGTGAACCCTAGGTTCGCTTCTCCTGAGAGAGAGAATCTCGTCCAGTCATTTTCTCCGAAGCCGCGCGATGCGAATATCGTGGCCGAAAAAGGCCAAGTGGGCCTCATTATCAGATGCCGATAACAGGACTAATACCGTTAGCTTTCAAAAAGTATGGGCCGAACCATCGCTTAGTACCTCAATAACATGGAGAAAACTGATTCTGGTATGTGGAGCACCTTATCTATCAAATTGCTACTTGTTTGAGCATTTTTTTCCTCGAGGCAGTCCTACAGGGGTAAAGGGGCCGCTGTATGACACCACACACTGCCTTCATAGTACTTCAAGACCTACTTTGCACCGCTTTTTGGAATCCAGGCTACACTGGTGATAACTCAAATCCATAAAATGGTGCTCGCACTGTCAACTGACGGTCATCGCACGAGAAAAAATTTATAGTGTCGTCCAATGCACAAATTTTAAGGTTCGCGATGGGTGTTTCTAAACCGGTAATTTGCAGCATGTTCAAGAACACGCCTTATCACGAAAAACAGATAACTTTTCTAATGTTCAAGTCTCAGGATTCAATAGCTGGCCTGGAGTGTGAAACACTGCTTTCGATTAACTGGATTATCTTAGCTGTTAGGGTTGAACTAACTGGGACTTAACCAAGTAGCGTCAAATCGCTAAGGCCGACGACAGTGCAAAACCATCAGAGCAGAGAAGTATCTAGGTGACCAACACAGTATGCGGTGGGACTTTTTGGATGACCAGATGGTCTGTATTTCTTACCATGGACTCATATTGTACGGTAGTTTTGGCAATAAGTATCATGAACTGCATAGGAAACAAGGAGCTTCGAGATCGTAGCCTGTGTGAAACTCAACTCGTAGAAAACTTATTCAGTTATACCCAAGATTATTCGCCTGGCAGGCATTATTATGGTGCTGCTTTTCTACAGAAAAACGAGCTTCTTTTTGTTGAATACGGTGCTTAGCGACTAGACAGTACAATTACTTTAAGCGCGGCAGCGAGAAATCGGTGTTATTTTTCTTGTTTTTTTTTTTTTTCTTCATGGTGGGCTAACGTGTCACGTATAACCAGCCGGTTCGTGCGGTACAGTTAGTTGGTCTTTGCTGAGCATTTACCTATCGCAATTCGCGGAGAAGAAAGCTGGGGCCATGAGAAGATTGTAAATCATCCAGGATCGTTTTGGACGCTCACTATTGTAGAGCAGAGTGAACAGATCAGATTAAACAAATTGCCGGAGGAGCTTTGCGAATATCTGTCAAAACTACAGCTTTTTTATAAGAAGCTAAGGAGCGCCCTATCCGCCGTTAGAGATGTTCGTATTCCTTTTCCCGATTTGGTCATAAGCTTTGGCGCCAACAACTATACGATCATATAGTATGCAATGTGCCTTTGCGCTGACGAATGATGGGTACAGCAGACCCATCACAAGCGGACTTTACGTGGTAAATGCCTATCGAGACAATCAGAAGCGGTTGTCTCCTGATGTGTGCTGAATGGGTGCACCAGATATCCCCGATGCTGTAAGATAATCCGAGCCTGTGTTTGTATCTCTTTAATGCAGTTCAATATCTTAGCGCTGTTTCCTAAATAGGAAATATGAATCTCCTCCATTGATCGTTGTGACCACAGTATCAGAGATGCCTTTCGATACACTTGTACATGATAAAATGAACATTATTTCCATGCTGAAATACGTGGTAAGACATAGGCACAGTCATCGCGTCAAAGCTAAATACAAATCGGGTCTTTTCTTTCTATCGTCTTCCAGACTTAAAGCGATTTATACGACTACGTTGATCGAAAGCGAAGAAGATGTCACTAGAGGATGAAAAGAAGTCGGGAGCAGTGATTGAGGTCAGCTCAAGTCGGCTGGTCAAAGAAGATAATGAGGTGCATCTCGAGAAGAACTTTAATCTTTTGAATACTTGTGCCATGCAATACTCTTTGATCTGCTCACCAATTGCAGTTGGAACATTTTTGAACGTGGTTATAGGAATTGGTGGCTCGCCGGGTTTTTTATACGGCTACTTGCTTGCTGTGACCTTGGATTTGGTTGTGTGCTACTGTCTTGCGGAATTAGCATCTGCTTACCCTAGCTCCTCAGCACAAGTACATTGGACATACTGTCTTGCCCCGCATCACCTTAAAAGACCATTGAGTTTTGCTGTCGGTGTTCTTTCCTGTGCAGGGTGGATATTTGCATGCTTCAGTGTTTCATATACAACATCTATGTTTATTCTAACCCTCGCCAAGATATATAATCCGGACTATTCACCTGAACCTTGGCATTATTATGTTATCTATGCCACGATTATCATAACGTGCTATTTGTTTAACGTATTTTGCTTTTCAACCTTTTCATACGTGAACTACTTTTTGGTCTTCGTTATAAATGCGGGTACACTTTTCATTGTTGTGACCCTTCTTGTGAGATCAAATCACAAAAGGTCGGCACACTATGTCTTTGCTGAATTCATAAACGAGACAGGCTGGTCTTCTAACGGTGTAACATTTTTCCTAGGATTACTTCCGAGTATCGCTACTGTCACCTTTTTCGACAATGCTCCCCATATGACGAATGAGATACCTAACCCACAGAAAAACATTCCTCTAGTAATGGTTATTTCTAATACCGTGTCTGCGGTAGTCGCTTTTCTCGCGGCTGTTGTCTATATGTTCTGTGTGGTCAACGAGAAACATATGTCCGATCCAATTGGTGGCCAACCTTTTATTCAATTAATGCTCGATGCCTTCAGATCTGAAGCGCTCACTACATTAGGGTCTGTGATACTCATAGTCACCTTCTACGGCTCATTATTTGGGTACGTCTGCTCTTCATCTAGGTTGTTTTTGGCATTCAGCAAGCGGAAGGGCCTTCCATTCGGCGATTCATATCTAGATGTAATCCACCCTACATTGAAAACACCCGTCAATGCCTTGACATTGGTAACCGTCATTTCCTTGTTGATAGGTCTCATAATTTTTGGGCCTTCAACTGCTCTCGCTGCATTTTTAGGCTCCTCCCTGGTGTGCATATATTTGTCTTACATCTTCCCTATTGCTTGCAATCTTTACTATTCCAAATTTGCAATCTCTACTCGTGAAAGGTTTCCCGATGACTCCTCTCATGGAGAAACAGTTTGCACAAACCCCAAATCTGATCTTCCATACTTCCATTTGGGTCGCTCGGGGGTATTCTTGAACGTCATATCTGTTGCATGGACTTGTTTCATTGTCGTTTGGCTTAACTTTCCCACCAGTTATCCGGTCAATAAGAATACAATGAACTATTCGTGCGTAATTTTGGGTCTGACATTTTTCATAGCGTTAACGTTGTGGTTTGGCTATGCCCGAAAGAACTATAATCATGATGTGCATGTCAATATGCAATGAGTAACAACTGTGTATTTTAATGATAAGTAGAAGTTTAATGATATGATCTATTTTTATTCCTAATGCCTCGATAGTACCAGAGAATTTAACCGGAAAATTGCTACAGAAAGAAATAAAACAATTATTTGAGATGCTTCAGATCTGCTTTTTCATGTCATTAGGAACAACTAAATGTTATTCGAATATAAAACGCTATATGAACAGTAAACAAGGCCTGGCTGAGCATGTGATATAGTATGTTTCACACACTGTATTCTGCAAAGGAAACAAGCAGTGTGTTTTACTTTCTACATGATGTTCAAGTACTGTTAGAAGAATCTTTAATTAAATCTAAGATACGTAAAAAATGAGCAAACTAGCATCGAAATTATCAAACTTGACGTGAGAATAAAGAATGAAGGTATACCTTTAGTTAAAAGAAAACTAGATCAAAAACGAACTGATAAAAAGTTAAAAGGTCTCAAATTAAGTAGAGTGCTGTGGAAAGGAACAAAACAATACCTGACACTGAGACACTAAACGATGATCCAGCCGCTTCGTAGGTGCTTGCGCTTACTGACGCTGAGGAGCTCTGCTGACTGGTAGATGACATGGTAGAAGCCGAATTGGTAGCAGAGGAATCTATTTGTGTCTTCGCACGACCGTTCTCTTTGCTGCTAGACACGGCTGGAGCTGGAGCAGTTGGGGACGATTTTGATGTTCCTTTGGGGCTACGGTCTGACTTAGGACTTGTTGGTGAAGTCATCTCTTTTGGAGTGCTTGAACGTGAGACTGTAGAGGTGACTGTGCTACAAGTTTGGTCAGAGCATAATGCGACAGTGGTAGTAGTTCCGCTCTCATCCAATGACAGGATCTGTGTTGAAGAACCACTAGACAGTGATTTGAAAGTTGATGATATGCTAGATGTTGGCACGCTTCCAGTGTGTGGACCTTCAGAAAATGCGCTTGATAATGCAACGCTTGCAGATGACGTATTCGATGATGATGTAGTAGACGACTCATCAAATGATCCTGAAGCTGAAATACTTGATGATGGTGCACTTGATGTCATACTGGACAATACATTAGATGATGGGTCACTCGAAGATGCAGTACTGGACGATGAAACACCTAAATAATGACCATTAGTTGGTGGTGCGCTAGATAATGGAACATTGGATGATGGGTCACTAGACAAAAGTCCTCTCGAAGAAGATCCACCAGATAAAGGAGCACTCGACGAAGGTCCATTAGACAAAGGAATACGTGACGAAGGCTCAACAGACGATAGAGCACTTGTAGATAGTGCGCTATATGGTGGAATACTGGATGGTGAAACATTGGATGGTGCAGCACTAGACGACACATTGAATGATGGAACTTTCGCAGAGGGAATGCTAGACGATGGCATGGTAGACGAAGGGGTGTTTGATACTGGCACACCATTTGACAAAGGAATACTCAGAGACGCTGCGCTGGTAAGTGGGACACTAGACGATGGAGCACTAGACGATGGAGCACTCGATGATGAAGCACTAGAAATTGGAGCACTCGATGATGGAGCACTCGATGATGAAGCACTAGAAATTGGAGCACTCGATGATGGTGCGCTAGAAGTCACATTATATGATGGAATTCTGGAAGAAGGAATACCAGACGAATGTGCTTTCGATGAAGGAACACTAGAAGATGGTCCACTCGAAGATGCAACTTTTGATGATACCCTACTGGACGATTGGTGACTGGAAGAGACACTAGAAGATATCTTGCTTGACAATGGGACACTAGAAGATGGTCCACTAGAAGATGGTCCACTAGAAGATGGTCCACTAGAAGATGGTCCACTCGAAGATGCAACTTTTGATGATACCCTACTGGACGATTGGTGACTGGAAGAGACACTAGAAGATATCTTGCTTGACAATGGGACACTAGAAGATGGTCCACTCGAAGATGCAACTCTTGATGATACCTTTCTGGACCATGGTGCACTCGATGATGAGATACTTGATGATGAAGCACTAGAAGATGATGCTAAATTCGATGGTGCGCTAGAAGTCACATTGTATGATGGAACTCTTGAGGATGGGGTGCCCGAAGATGCAACAGCAGAAGATGCCCTGCTGGATGGCCCACTTGATAATGGTGCACTAGACGATGCCTTGCTGGACGATGGTGCACTAGACGATGGTGCACTAGAAGATGCCTTGCTGGACGATGGTGCACTAGACGATGCCTTGCTGGACGATGGTGCACTAGACGATGGTGCACTAGACGATGGTGCACTAGACGATGGTGCACTAGACGATGGTGCACTAGACGATGCCTTGCTGGACGATGGTGCACTAGAAGATGCCTTGCTGGACGATGGTGCACTAGAAGATGCCTTGCTGGACGATGGTGCACTAGACGATGGTGCACTAGACGATGGTGCACTAGACGATGGTGCACTAGACGATGGTGCACTAGACGATGGTGCACTAGACAATGGTGCACTAGACGATGCCTTGCTGGACGATGGTGCACTAGACGATGCCTTGCTGGACGATGGTGCACTAGAAGATGCCTTGCTGGACGATGGTGCACTAGACGATGCCTTGCTGGACGATGGTGCACTAGACGATGCCTTGCTGGACGATGGTGCACTAGAAGATGGTGCACTCGATGACTTTTGAGTGCTCAAGCCACGTGAAGCTGTAACTGCAACATGTGATTGAGGTGTGGTTACGTGGGATGTTTTCGATGACATAAAGGTAGATCTGCTTAATGTCAGGCTAGAAGACTGAGTAGAACTTGAGTCACTGGGCTTATAATAGCAATACTGAGAATCACTCTTGTGTTCGGGATCTTGACATCCAGCGTAAATATCATAGGACTTATCGTAAGGAAAGGTGGAACACTCCAGCTGATCTGAAACACCAACTGAACACCAATCAAATTGGAAGGAGATGTCAGGAACACAAGTGGAGCCATCTGATTTAAATTCTGGTTCAGTCTCAAAAGTATAGTAAAAGTCATTGGGGTTATCTATGTCCTTGACATTAACGTTTCTAGAAAAGATAAAGCCATTGACAGGAGTCGTGATCTTAAGCTCTGAAAGAGCGTTAATCGATGCGGTAGTTTTCGATGTGAAATGAACGGTTACCTTAATTTTTCCATCGGTTCCCGACTCGACCTTAGTTACGTCGATGCTGCTTTGAGGAAAGTTGGAGTTCTTGTATTGATTAAAGGGACCAGAGCAAGCTGCATATGGGGTGTACAGCTCTGCGAGTGAATTGGCTGCGAAGCTCGCAATAATCGCTACCTTTGCAATAGAAAGTAATCTCATTGCTTGTAATTGTATCAACTAAGGTTTCCAAGCTAGTGATTACAGTATGAATGTGCTTCTACGAGATATAATAGAGAGAAATTACTGCTATTTATGTGAGGCCATCGAAAGGTGTTTGCGAGACCTTCTGGCAAACACGGAAGAGATGGGCATTGTGAAAAAAAAAATCATCGTAAGCATATGCAGAAGAGGAAGAAACACTTAGAATCATCCACGGCCTTTTAATCGTCTAAACCGCAGCTTTCCCGACTCAGAAAGCCAAGTACGAATAAAAAAGTGCTCAAAGTTACTTCCACTTTATCTGTTCAGTATTTTGTACGTTATAACGCACGACGCAAGGACTTCACCAGACATCGTATAATAAAAAAAAAAAACTGCAGATACGTACCCTCACAATTGCCTATAGGGATCTTCACCTTGTACTTCGTACTTCAACATCCGTGGATCATTCAAGTCACCGAAGATTCTACTAATTTTGGCTAAAGCCTTGCCGTGCAACTCATTACGCAACATCGGAGTTCTGTGCCACTTTTTGCCCGCTTCTCATGCCGGATATGCTGCTACATATTCGCCATGCGTCTTATGTAGCCGAGCTCATTCCCTACAGCCCTCTGCTTCTTAGCCTCTTATGTTACTATTATCTTCATGCGATGGGGCTGCATGGAAGTCGTGCGCTGCATTATCACTCGAGCATTACGGCCTTGATCACCAAAACACGCACCCGAACACCGTCCAGGGAGCGTATTGCCGTATGGAACACAGAGAGCCAGAGCCCTGAAAGGTCATTCGGCATACCGCTACTGTCGGAAGCCGCCACGAGCATGTGTAAGCACGAAAACATTTTCTGGTAGTCTGACCACAAGCTGCAATGCAATCCCTGCTCCCTACCTACAGAGTGAGAAGCCGACTACCCCGGCACTACCCAAAATGTGGCCATAGTCACCTTCTCTCCCTAATCCAATCGTTTTTTCGGCGTTAGACACCTGGTTGTCTGGGAATCGGTGGCAGGGGGATCTGATCGAGGCTACCGCGTATGCTCATCTCGTCTTTTACCCAGAAGTGTTGATGAGAGGGTTTGGTAGGTACACACTTTTCGGTACATCTGAGCTCGTATACGCATATGCAGACGCTTCTTACGAGGACATAAGGGGCTTCTCTTGACTGGCGTACGAATAAGCACCACCAGCGTACAAGGTGTACAGAACAGAGCTCCAGCGGAGATAGACTACGTAAGCGAAGCGATGCGACTAGAAGAAAAAGACAATAGCCTTCCGGTGTCTGACAAGCGAGCAGACTTTGGAAAGACGAACAAGGAACGGTCGACACCACTGATGAGGCTCTGGGTCGCAGCAGTGGCTCTTGCTTTGTTGTTTCTCATAGGACCTGTGCGCCTCATTAGAGAAATGCAAGTCATGGAGCCTTCGGCGGCCTACACAGCCAGCGAAGTCTGTCCCTTGCTGGTAAAATTGAAGCCTGGCAAGGACAGTGGCCTTTCTGATGTCACATTCTTTCACGCAGACAGCTATAGGAATAAGTCGATCCAGCTATGGAGTGACGCTGTGCGTATACCCACGTCCAACTTCGATGATCTCGCTGATGTGAGGGTTGATCCAAGGTGGAACATATTTTATAACTTTAGTGCTTTCCTAGTCGAGTCGTTTCCTGCCGTGGCTGCGGCCACATGTATCGAAAAAGTCAACGTGCATGGCCTTGTGTTCACCTTAGAGGGAAGTAACAAGAGTCTCCGGCCATTGGTACTCGCAGGCCATCAAGATGTGGTACCTGTCCCAGATGAGACTGCATCGCGGTGGACTTATCCTCCCTTTGAAGGCTTTTTCGACGGCGATTTCCTCTGGGGAAGGGGCGCTAGCGACTGCAAGAACAATGTGATTGGTATCTTCGAAGCGCTTGAAGCGTTATTGGACAAAGGTTTTAAACCCAGACGCACAATCATTATTGCTTTGGGCTTTGACGAAGAGACAGGCGGCGCACAAGGCGCTGCCAAATTAGGTCAACACTTACTCAGCAAGTTAGGTAGCAAGTCTGTTTTTATGTTAGTCGATGAGGGTGGCCTAGGCGTGCAAGAGAGGTATGGCTCAAGATTTGCATTGCCCTCAACTGGTGAAAAAGGTTCAGCCGATGTGGTCATAGAGTTGGATGCCATAGGCGGGCACTCCTCCGTGCCTCCTAGACACACCGCAATCGGAATTGCTGCTGAATTGATCACTGAGATCGAAAAAGATGAGTACCCCTTAAATGTGTCTCCAGAAAGCCCTTATTTCCATCAGCTACAGTGTGAGGCCAGGTGGTCGAAACACATGGATAAGACGCTCAGATCTAATATTTTGAAGCTTCAGCTGGATTCACGAGCAAAGAAAAAGGCCATTGAAGCTCTTTCACAAGACATTACGTCCAAGGTTTTGATGTCAACTACCCAGGCTATTGATATTGTGCATGGAGGCTTCAAAATTAATGCCCTACCTGAAAAGGTCACCATCCAAATCAACCACCGTATTTCGTATGAGCATTCCATAGACAAGTTGAAGGAAAGGCTACAAGGTGTTGTTTCCAAGATTGCTGATAAGTATAGCTTAGATGTCGATGCGTTTGGAGCTTCAGTTAAAGAGCAAAAGCAGAGCAAAGGAAAATTCACTGTCTACACATCACTGGAGCTTTCTCCTGCACCAATGACTACGACTGTCAACAATCCTTCTTGGGACTTGTTGGCTGGTTCTATTCGTTTTGTGTTTGAAGACTTTGCCGAATACCCTTCCTCAGTCGAAAGCACTGACCCCGAGGTCTTTGTATCGCCATCGTGCATGACGGGGAATACTGACACAAGGTACTATTGGAATTTGACCGATAATATTTACAGATTCACCCCTATAAGACAGGACCAGCGCCTCAACCCTCATGCGGTGGACGAGAGAGTATCCCTCACTGGACACATTGAAGGTGTCGCATTCTTTTACACTCTTATCCAGAATGTTGATGAGTACGATGGAAACTAACTCCAATATTACAGCTCAAGTCTATAATGGACATATCCCGTCTTTCTTTGCCTGTTTTTGAGACTCAAAATTTTACTTTCTTGGTATATACTCGCTTTTTATAGTTCTATGTTATATGCTATCTTGAGCTTATATTGTAGTTGAAGAGATGCCGTAATCAGTGGGATAATGGGCTTGAAAGCTTACTTTATCCATGAAAATTATATTCATGTAGTTTTTGCTTTTGCTGGTATAATTACAGAATTTCAAGTATTGTACCAATTTCGCAACCATTCTATGATCGCGTAGAGGTATTCTTAACATCTTCCATAGTCATTCTGACAAAGTGTTATTTACAAAAGGTTCACGATATATGAAATTAGGCATATTAAGCATCATAGAGTGTTTATTATAACTGAGATTTAGACACTGTACAAGTCTGTCGTGAAAGATGAACGTCTGCAGTAGTCTTCTAAAGCTCACTGCTTTCGGCCGCTTACGAATGCACAAATAAATAGCCTACGTCCTCTGCTAGCCTACAGCGCAAATACTTCTGTGTACTGTGACGTGAAAAATACCACAGTATTACTGTATTTTCTATAGCTTCTCCATATTCTTGCAGCATTGCATCTGCTTATACCCCTGGTACATCGACAGAACAGAACGACATTCGCAACTCCGGAATACGCGACATTTACAAATGTCGCGACATTTGACGAAATTCTCAACTACTCGCAGAGGCTCGATAAGACCAAATGCCGCACGGCAATATGACTTGACGCCTAATGCTTCGGCGTTGTCCCTTTATACTTTATTAGCAGTGAATGGCATGTAAATCTCTCCACATATACAAGACGTCACACAAACATCCCAGATACTCTTAAGCGACATTCTAGGAAGACTCCAATGTTCTTCTTGCGGAAATGTACCTGGGTAACATAGGCGAATCGAGTGGCATTCAGCTTCTAACGCTGGTTAAAGGACGGAAATACATAATCCATATAAGCCACAGAAAGTTACCTTCTTTCTTGTTGTATGTAGAATGGGCAATGGGGTCATTGTAGTTATATTCCTCAGTTTGCGAATTGTTTTCTAATAAACCAGCTCTAGTATTCGCTTCCCATGACATACAGCTTTATAGTCTCTTGTTCGTGACAGCTCCTTTCTCTCGTTCCGTTTCAGCCCTATATGTCGCTGTAAAGTAGCCCTTCTCATTGATTGCGAAATTGTCACTGACCTAAAAAAGTAACTAGGTAGCGTATTTTTCAAATCCCGCATGAAGGCCATGCCCTGTGAGGTTTTCCCATGCCTCGGGGTATAGATATATACAGTTAGTGGATGGATACACCTAGCAATGCATAACAATCCCCACATGATTGACGAAGGTGTGGCTCTTTTGCTTGCATGGAGCAAGAAGGTGAAATAAGCGACCTAAACCTTAGATCACCTAATGCTTGTCCGAATTGAGATTGATTAAATGCATCTCCACAGGCTAGAACTAGGACGTACGGAGGGTTATTATCTGTGCAAGCATTGAATCCTATTGTTTGTTACTCGAATGGGCACTGTATTATCATTCACTTCATTCATTTGATGAAGATCATAGTTCCGGCATGTTAATTCAAGGTATTGAAAGTATCCATATAAGAAGCTAAACCCCATGAAATGAAGGTCGAGAAATTTCCCACAAGACTACTAGATATAAACCAGGTGTATCTAGCAGACTCACTGTAGCGGATACAAGCCCGTAATACAGCAAGGCATTACAAGCATAAAGACATTTGTATGACTGAGATTTGACAGTCTCTCAACGTATATAGAAGACACCAGAAGCGACAGATACACAGTTGTTTTATAAAAAGTAGCAACAGAAGGACGAGCAATAGCAGATCTGCGAGTTATCAGATCTTGCATCAATTAAGAAAAAAATGCACAATAAAGACCAAGATCTTGAAAATTATCCTACTGAAAAGAATGGTGGTGTCACCATCGATAACACGCTGTACGAAAACCATAAAGTACCTTCGAGTAGGTGGGAGAGACTTGTGGACTCTTTCAAAAAGTTCGACGATAGAGACATGGGTATTGATGACAGCTTGGACGAGATAGAGAAGGTTGCACTTAGAACTGCAAACTCACCTTTATCGAGGACGTTGAAAAATCGTCATTTGCAAATGATCTCGATCGGAGGGTCCATAGGGACAGGTCTTTTCGTGGCTTCAGGCCAAAGACTTGCTACAGGTGGGCCCGCAGGTGTATTGATCGGATATGCTTTGATTGGAACCATGATATTTGTGACCTGTCAAGCTTTAGGTGAGTTGGCCGTTACCTTTCCTGTTGCTGGTGCTTTTGTCACATACAACACTCGATTTATTGATCCCTCTTGGGGGTTTGCAATGGCTTGGAACTATGCAATGTTATGGCTCGCGACCATGCCTCTTGAATTGGTCGCGGCCTCTATAACTATTTCTTATTGGAATAAAACCATAAATCCTGCAGCATTGGTTTGCATCTTTTATGTAATGATATGTGTGATCAATTTCTTCGGGGCTCGAGGGTACGGAGAAGCTGAATTTATTCTATCGATTATCAAAGTTCTAGCAGTAGTGGGATTCATTTTGTTTGGTATCATTGTGAACTGTGGAGGGGGCCCAAAGGAGGGATACATAGGAGGCAAGTATTGGCACAATCCTGGCGCATTTAGCAATGGGTTCAAGGGTGTATGTTCTGTATTCGTATCAGCTGCATTTGCGTTCACAGGGACAGAGCTAGCGGGGTTAGCAGCAGCTGAGACAAGGAATCCACGTAAGACTCTTCCTAGAGCCACCAAACAGGTCTTCTGGAGAATTCTCCTCTTCTACATTATCAGCTTGTCTTTAGTCGGTCTTTTGGTTCCTTACACAGACAAACGTTTGACTAACGGTCTGTCATCAGTAGACGCTCGTGCGTCTCCCTTCGTTATAGCTATCGTGGACGCAGGAGTAAAGGGTCTTCCATCGGTAATGAACGTCGTAATACTATTAGCTGTCTTATCAGTGGGTAACTCTTGTGTTTATGCATCTTCCAGAACGTTGGCTGCGCTAGCTGCCGCGGGACAAGCACCGAAAATCTTCAATTACATAGACAAAGCAGGCCGTCCCTTAATCGGCATAATAGCCCTGTGTTTGATTGGCGCATTATGTTTCCTCGTGGCATCGGATAAAGAAGCAACTATATTCGAGTGGCTTACCGCGTTGAGCGGACTTTCCTCCTTATTTATATGGGGAAGTATCTGCCTTTGTCATATTCGTTTCCGATACACTTTGAACAAGAGAGGTAGGGGCACAGATGAGCTTACTTTCACCGCAGTTACCGGTGTGTATGGCTCTGTGTATGGCTTTGTTCTTATCTGCTTGGTTATAATAGCACAATTCTGGATTGCCCTCTTTCCCATTGGAGGCACTCCTGATCCAGCTACCTTTTTCCAAGCATACTTGAGTGCCCCTGTGGTCTTATTTCTTTACACCTGTCACAAAATTTACAGACGTAACTGGAGACTATACATTAGGTCCCACGAAATCGATATCGATACAGGAAGAAGAGACGTTGATCTAGAGTTATTGAAGCAAGAAATTGCGGAAGAAAAACGCATACTTTCAAGCAGACCTTTCTATGTGAGGCTTTATACATTCTGGTGTTAAAGGACACAACAACACGGCGGGCTGTTCAGAACTCTTTCTTGATCTTTCACCCATTCCATCATAAGTTCGTAATTGTACCATAGAAGAAAAACAAAATACCCTCCAAACTTGTACTCGCGTAGAGTAAGTAAAAGAGGATTTGTGTCACATAAATGCGGAAGAAGAAAAATGTAACACAAAGTGTCAGAGCAGCCGTTTTTTTTGCAGACTTACGGCTTTATAGTTTGTAGCCCTCCTGTTTCTAGAAATGAGCATAGTGACCTTTATACTTGGTAATCAAATCGAAGAGCATTCATGTTTTTGCACCCCGCATTTGGGTTAGTCCACTCTGTCAGCAATTGCCCTACGGCATGACTGCTTTCGCATATTGACCTCCTCTTTTCAACACAGAAAGTTCTCTACAAAGTATAACCTACAGAGTGGGTTATGTGAGTCTGACACATACTAAATAGTAATCCATAGCGGGTATTCTTTGTCAGGAAAAAATGACGAGGTCAGCACGGCGCTTTATGTTGATTCTTATCAAAGGGATACTCCACATTCTAATTGCACATACAGCAGGGTAGTCGCAGCTTGCCATAGCGAGAGCGCTCGGTGTCACTAGCCATACAGACTTACCTGCGATCTCTTCTACTAGAAAATGGAAGTGCCTTGAGTAGTTCAGGTATCTCTTTCCCGTTATGAAATCAGGCATACACGAACGCCGCGAAGTTTGTGATGAGATGCCACGGCAATTTTTTTCACTTCTTATAAACAGCACCAGGAACCGAAAATGGACTACAGAAATGCCGCTCTGCCCTTCTGAAAACGAAATTTTTTGACAAGAAATGATCTCAAAGACTCCATTTTTGTCTATGTAAAGTATCTCGCTTTCTCTAGTCTTACCAGGCTATTTGTGCCTGCGCTGCATACTTTTCACCCACATATCACAATATAGCTTGAAATAGACCCCAACTGATAAAGATGTCAGATATCAAGCAAATTATATTGGAGAATGAGGAGTAAGTAGTTGAGTACATCTCAGTAGTAAGATTTCTAAGCCAATATACTGTGTCCATTAAACGCAGTTAGGAGTTCGGCAATCAATTTCCGCTAGGCACACGACAAAATTGTAAGGCATTTTGAATGGTGATGATGCTGATAAGAATTTACATAAAAGTTGGTCATTTCTGCTCGTAGGACAGATTAAAACTTTGCGAGGCTTACTAGTAGAAAACTGCCGATATTTCAAAACACAAAAAGACAACTTTTGTACCGGTTACTTGATTTTAGAGCTAACTGAACTCGATTATCTTGGAGGGTGCAAAAGAAGAAAAAAAGAAAAGTTAGTAGATCAGCTTATTCGAGGCTGCGTGAAAGTTGCAAGTATACAAACATACAAAGTCTTGGAAAGACCTTGGAATGGGTCCAATAAGTACTGAGGTAATCTTTTTTTCTTATCAATCTCGGAGGGACGTTAACAACTGTTGGCAAAAGCTTTTCAGCTTGCTTTAAAATTCATCCAAGAAGCATTTTATTACTAGAGCGACCATATTTTCATAATGTCAGTACCAGTCAAAGATTTAGAATATGCTCCGGCTTCCGAGTCTAAGGAAGGCTCATCTTTCGACCAGTTCGAGTATCTGGACAAGAGTGGAAGCGAAATGGGTAGAGTTGAAAGATTCATAGACTCATTTAGAAGATATAACGATGAAGAACTAGGAATTGACTCCAATATGTCCGAAGTAGAGAAGACAGCAATTAGAACAGCCAATGCACCTCTTTCTAGATCTTTAAAAAATAGACATTTGCAGATGATAGCTATCGGAGGTGCTATAGGCACAGGTTTATTTGTGGGAGCTGGTGATAAGTTGAGAACAGGTGGCCCTGCCGGTATCTTGATAGGATATGGGCTTATTGGTATTATGATATACGCTACATGTCAAGCATTAGGAGAGTTGGCAGTTACTTTCCCAGTTGCTGGTGCGTTTGTTACCTACAATAACCGTTTCTTGGACCCTTCTTGGGGTTTTGCGATGGCCTGGAATTATGCAATGCAGTGGTTGGTTACTTTACCGTTGGAATTGGTTGCTGCTTCCATGACTATATCATATTGGAATGATAAGATCAATCCTGCAGCATTAGTAACTATTTTTTACGTAGTCATTTGCGCTATCAATTTCTTTGGCGCTAAAGGTTATGGTGAAGCCGAATTCCTTTTTTCCATCATAAAGGTGGTAACTATAATTGGGTTCTTTTTCTTTGGAATCATCATTAACTGTGGTGGTGGACCTAAAGGAGGATACATAGGTGGCAAATATTTCCATGACCCCGGTGCATTCAGTAACGGGTTCAAAGGTGTTTGCTCTGTTTTCGTATCAGCCGCCTTTGCTTTCTCGGGTACAGAATTAGCAGGTTTGGCCGCCGCTGAGACCGAAAACCCAAGAAAATCTTTGCCAAAGGCAACTAAACAAGTTTTCTGGAGAATTTTGCTTTTCTACATTCTCAGTTTACTATTGATAGGACTTTTAGTTCCCTACAACGATAAAAGGTTGACTGGAGGTAGTTCTGATGTTGATGCAAACACTTCTCCTTTTGTTTTAGCTATTGTTGATGCTGGTGTGAAAGGATTACCTTCTGTAATGAATGTTGTTATCTTAATTTCTGTTTTATCTGTGGGAAATTCGTCGGTGTATGCGTCCTCGAGAACTTTGGCTGCGTTGGGCGCTGCAGGCCAAGCACCAAAATTTTTCGGTTACATTGATAAGGCAGGCCGTCCATTATTCGGAGTCATAATACTGTGCCTTTTTGGTGCATTGTGCTTTTTAGTTGCCTCTAGTAAACAGGCCACAATATTCAACTGGCTACTGGCCTTGAGTGGGCTTTGCTCCTTATTTACCTGGGGCTCTATCTGTTTGTGTCATATCCGCTTCAGATACGCTTTAAGAGCTAGGGGCAGAGACACGTCTGAATTAACATTTACCGCGCAAGCAGGCGTACTTGGATCATACATTGGTTTCTTCATGATCTGTCTCGTGTTGGTTGCCCAGTTCTGGATTGCATTATTTCCTTTGGGTGGTAGTCCAAATGCATCTGACTTTTTTATGTCATATTTGAGTGCCCCAGTGGTCTTGTTGTTATATATGGGCCACAAAATTTACACTAGAAACTGGCTTTTCTACATCAAAACAGAAGATTTGGATATCGATACCGGCAGAAGAGAGATTGATCTTGATGTTCTTCGTCAAGAATTGGCAGAAGAAGCAAAAGTGATGGCCTCGAGACCATTCTACTACAGAGTGTGGAACTTCTGGTGTTAAGCCACAGCACGAAAGTTAAATTTCAAATTACTAGCATTTCAAGATCAAGACATCTTTATAGAGAACAAAAAGCATCTTTAGTCCTATTTTACTTCGATATTTTAATTATATTTTCTACTATGTATTATTCTGTCATGATCCAATATCAGGTTACAAAAAACATTCTTATAACACATGTACTCATTCCTACAAAAAAGGAGCGCAGCTATGGCTTACAAGTTATATATCTTTCATCTTGATTAAACACAACTCAATAGCATTATATTCGACCGAGCAAGATATCGTATTCCCAAATATAACTATATTATAATCATTACTTACTATTTATGTGGAAGAACTGCTTGATGTGCAGCTATCGGGTATATTCTTTTGGCAGGGGCGAGTAAATGGTATCTATCTCAATGAACTTCAAGTTGTGCAAGTGTTCTGTGTTAATTAAATGGGAGATAACCTCGCTTATATTTAAGTCGTCTTGCAACCTGCGTATTTTGCACCATGAAAGGTTGAGTCTAACTAATGAGATGGGAAACGTGAAGCCATCTATATTATCTAAAAGCGAATGCAAATAATTACCGCACAAGCTTAACAGTTCAATTCGAGGAGGAATACTAGAAACTTTCGTAAGCAAATTTCTAGAGATATCAAGAGACCTCAAATTATCAAAATACCGAGAGTGAAGAAATGAGCAGCTTGTAATATTGTTGCAAGATAAGTTCAAGCTGAGCAAATTTGAGGGGCCATCACTTCGGACATCAATGCTTATTATATTGTTATTCGACAAGTCTAGCTTGTTTAAGTATACCAATTCAGTGAATTTAAGGTTGCGGTTAGACACAACTGTAAGGTTATTATTAGATAAATTAAGACTTCGCAAAGTCTTGGGAAGCTTTAGCAAGCCTAGTTTTTCGTCATCAACTGCATTATATGATAAATCTAAAGAGTTCAAGCCAGTACAGCCGTAGTGACTCATGTGCAGATATGACACAAAATGATCCAAAACCCAGTTCGAGTTGAACATGTTTAATTTCAAGTGCTCTATGCATAGTTGGTTCAAGTAATCTGTGCCAATGTTGAATGAGTTCTCACTTGCACAGCTTTTCCCCTCAAAAGTTAATGAGAAGTTCTTTATTTTGACATTTAGAAATGCAAAGGCGTTTACAAGAGCCATGAAAGTATCTCTGTTTCTTGTGCTGTGGTCTGCTGCGACCAAATGGAAGTTAAAATTATCCGTAAATGTAGTGACGTAAGGAAGAAAGAGACGCGTGAACTCGAACACGTAGTTGTATGTATCTATGCTGGCAAAGTCGATGAGAGACAAGGTGATATCTCTGGGCTTAATGACCAACTGCTCATGCATGAAGTACGCTAGAACGCGCAAGGGAAGTAGCTCTTGCATATTCGCACCCACAAAATGCTTTGATGGAAACGTTCCGTTGGTTATCACAAGCCTCTTGCCCAAGAACCGAGCTTGCAACGCTATTTTTCTTACCTCAGTGTATGCTCCGTCGTTTTCTCTGTTCAAGACCAACTTTTCGAGCTCAAACAACCGTGCCAAATCATCATCTCCCAACTGCGCAACAATATGAGCAAACACCTCCACGGGGAGCCTGAAGAGTCCGTCAAGCATCTTCGTTGTGTCTTTATCTAGTTGGCTATGGTGTATGTTAATATTGTTTGCGAATCCCCTCCGCTCCGCTCTCGATCCTCTTTATATAGTAGATCACCTCTATAACCACTATAGTATACTACGCACCTACCGCAATTTACCTCGGGTGCTGATTAGCAAACAAAAACAGTCTTTCTTTCCCTTAGTCTATACAGTGTCTGGAAGTTTCTCTTGAGTGATATCTCGAGTGAAAAAAGCTAGGTTCTATTTTAGAATCACAAACATCGCTAGCATTTATATACTCCCGTACGCCCATCTCACATTAATCGTATTGCTAGAAAGATATCCGTTATTTGCATAAAGGTTGCAACTTCCGCGCACGACATCAGGGACTCGTGCGACATTTACGCATTTTATCGCTACATCCAGTGGTCCGTGTGCCAGACTTGCTACCTAATATCAGGTGAAATGTATGTTTTTCCGTTGACGTTTGGTCATAAAGGGAGGGACCGGATGGATGGAAACGACATCAGATGTGTGATGAAGCATCTGGCTTTTGATAAGGCGGCATGATAGCCTCATGTCATACCATGGATTTATTTCCTCGGATTAACGACGCATGGATGTTCGGAAGTGACTCGAAAGCTCACTATGTGGTCTTTTTCAAAATATCTGCAGCCTTGATTTCTATTAGCTTGATCTGCGCTGATGAATGGGCTAGAGAGGGGAAGAGGCGAGCCGAATGTACCTTCGGGCGCATCAATAGAACGTCGTATTCGAAGATTAAGTTAGGACTATGCTATTTGTGGGTATTGAAATACATACGCATCGCACTAGTAAATAGAGAATGTTTCACATAGGAAGCGATCATGCCACAGCACGAGCCCAGACAGACTCGCGCAGCAATAAGCCTATAACTACATGAATTGGACTGCCAATAAGCGAGCAGTAGCATGGGAACACATTAAATGTAATATATTAATTAAATGATGATGTGATGTAGGAGAATGAGTAAAGATGAACGTGTCTATCATTGCAAGAACGGGCGAAGCAGGAAGGAAGAAAGTACCGTAGGCGAGATGCACGATGCTCACTTAAATCAAACTAGGAAGAGAGAGCATTTCTGGACAGTGCTTCCGTGTTTCCTTTCCTTTCAATCCGTCAATTATGTTTATAATCATGCAGTTCTTTTCTCAGAAAAAATCAAACACGTATACTGAGTGCGCCTCATTGTCACTGCATTAAACTTCAAAAAGCGGGCAGCTTCCGCAATGAAAGCTATCACCACTAATCGTATGCTTGCATTCTGTAGCGCCTAGTTTGATCGAGGTTTGCGTGGTATTAGGTGTTACCACCATACATTACAAGTAATAAACCTCATCTCTTGTATACCACAGTGCATTGAGGGCGACACCTTTGCTGATGTCGTTATGATAATCCCATGGGTCTTTGCGGAAGTATGGCAATGCTCCAGTGGAATTAATATCGTATTCTTTAGGATGATCCAACTCAGGTTCCAAGTTATGTCTTCTTCGGGCGCACTCGTGGATGATATGGTACTCATCCTTTAATTCTTCACTGCCACAGGCACCCTTCAAAGTCAATTCATCCTTACTCTCATCTTTGTATCTGGACTCGGTTCTAGGGGGTTTGCTGCAAATAGAATCAGGTACCCAAACGTCTATGTCAGTTTGATAGTTGAACTTTTTGAAATGCAACTTAGTTGTGTAAGAAGATTCACCATACTTTCTACTCAAGAGTCTCGAGACATTGTTGGGTATATAGACGTCCCCTCCCTCGAAATAAGAATGACGCAAAGGAAGTATCTCGTCAGTAATATGCCAGTTCCAATTCTTGCAGTTGATGGGTATGGCCCTCTCTTTTTCTTCTTCTGTGAGGCCATCATAAAGGTCTTTAGGTGGTTTGAAATTCGTATGAGACAAAGCAGATATATCGATGTAGAGACCAGAGTTAATTTCAATAAATCGAGCATCGATAAAGTTCTTAGAATTTCCCTGTCTTAGATAAGTGGGCGATACCTCTAAATAATATCTTGCGTTACCATAACGAGGGTTTTCGGTAATGAGTGTTCTATTATATTCTCTGCCAAGTTTACTGAGATGAGTGATAGGCATTTGAATGTCTATGTCAGTATCCCATGGCATATTGACGCCGTTGTAGGCCCAGCCAAGCAACGAGCCATAATTGATCCAGCTGGCAACACCCGCAGACTCAGCGAACTGGAACCATGCTCTGACTAAATGTTGAAGGACGCTTTGCCTTTCACGATTACCAAAGTAACGCTTGAAGAATGGAAAAGCGAAGTGGTGAGAATAACCAACAATCAAATCAGACGTGATCCAAGGATACTTGAAGTACTGGTCAGTATTATCGACCAATTTGTTTGCATAGGTTAAGAAATTTAAATACTCTTCTTGTGATGAATCGAGACTCTCGGTACGCTGCTGCTGTTTCAAGCGTATTATTTCAAGTTGAGGATCAAAATAAAAGTCTTGAACGTCGACGTGAGCACGGGCGCGAAGGTTCTTGTAAGGGATTGTGTTGAAACGCTGACGGTCCAACATTTGAATGTCTTGAATGTCCTTCACAACCTGTGACTTGCTGATATTCGAAGGCAGATCGGAAAGTCCCAATCGGCGCTTCAGGTCAACGGGTACTTCAACAAAGGAGAAATCAGTCGCAACCAACACGCGTTTAGGAGGTTGCTGTAAGCAATATAAGTGCGCCATTCCACGGCGAACCTTGGTGTGATACAGCTCCAACCAATACGCGTTCACGCTAGCGAATTTTTCTAATGCCAGATTACACTTTCCCTCAGGCAGCAGAAGCTTTACGTCTTCAAGAAGGCGATTAGCCGGAAACGTATCTACCCAGTCGTCCCAATGGAAGAAAATCGAACCGCTCTTCGTACCTATTCGAGAGTTGCCAATCTCATTGCTATTGCCGTCGTTGAACGCAATGATGTACGAAGTCAACTCATGGAATACAGCTCTAGGATTGAAAGAGGACTGACTTGTTAGCTTAAAGGCCTCATCTTCGAGTGAAGCCTGCACAGGTGCTTTCATCCAATAATTACCAAATGAAAGCACTACGCTTAGTGTCACTAACACCACATATAGCAAAATCTTATATCTCTTGTACAATCGAGGAACCATAACCTTCAGGATGAGCATGGTTGATGGAAGTATATCTGTATCTGCCGCCTACTGGCACGGTTGATGTGGTGAATGATGGGTATCAGAATAAAAACAAACTGCTAGACACCCCTTTCGAGCAGGCGGTAGATCGAGGTGTACGCTTGTTTACTTTCCAAACAGTGCAAACGGCCGATTGAAGAAGTAGGGGCCGTCGTTTAAGTTCTGTGGGAAGTGCTTGGCGAACCTCAATTTTTCAGTAGGACCAGTGGATTATATAGTCGATTAGTTGATATTCAACAGAAATTCTAACCTGCAAAACCACCAAAACTATTTTTTACAGGTTACCTAAGACGCTGTGGAGCTCTCGTGCACCACTTCAGCTGCGTTTAGCCGGCGTACGCTGTAATGGAAGCGCCAGCAACCAGTGTAAGGAGTGCAGTGGATGGGGGCGTAAGACAGAAGGCTGATGAAGCTGCTGTACTTGCCAATTGCGAGGAGGCCGTCCACTTTTCAATATAAACAATAGCAGCGACTGGGGGGCACAGCTATGGTCTCCAGAGGCAGATCTAGGATCACGGTGAGCAGGATATCGTCTGGAAAGCGGTCAGATAGTACTTGACCGGTATAACAAACGTATAATTTTTATTGTACGATTTTTACCTTTTTTAAACTCCAGGAAAGTCACCCTTCTATTTTATGGGGAGACTCGCGGGCTCGTTCTATCGAGATCTAGTCTACTGACTTCACCTAAAACACTTTCTAGGTGTATCGAAACGTAACTGTTCGATTTTCCGGCAGAATATCAAAGAAGTCGGGGGAATTTGGGGGGTCACCTCGTATTTATCCAATTTTCTTAGCTTTGGAGCGAAGAGCAACCACGTTAGAATCACGACTTTTCCTTTACTCTGCCTTCCGTTTATTAGAATTTTTTTTTTTTTTTTTGTTCACGCAGCCACCAACCTCACACTACAGTAACTAGACTTAGCCACTGCATACGATAGTATGGAACCAAGCACATACGTAGAAGACTGAAGGTATGCGAGGCGACGGGTGCGCCAGGGGCACCAGCGAAGGGAGCGAAGATTGGTTGCGCACAGAGGATGAGGAACAAGGTTTAGATAATTAAGATTCATATAGTGTGGACGCCGACGGAAGATGTTCGTTCTTCTCTGGGGCCTTCTGTGTAGGCAGCACGACAACGCTCTGCCAGTGGCGGACAGCGCCGCCTAAACGAGCTTTACATCTGGCGCTTGACCTGCGCGGGAATACGAGGGCGGAGTACCAGGTACGCGGCGAGCTGTTGTTCACTGGCGTGCACGGCCTGGCTACGCCGGTGTAGATCCCTCAGCGATCTCTGTCTAGGAACCATGAAACCACCCGTTAGGTAGGGGTGAAGATAAGCTGCAAACAACCGACCGCCAACGCTGCCGCCGCCTCTTAGCTCCCATTACGAGCGAAAGCACAACAACGGCCCGCAGTCTGTGGAGGGCTGAGCCTTAGTGTAAAGGCTAGACAATAGTCAGGAACGCCATCACGCGAAGGCATCGACTTATAATACTGCCTGCAGACCGCGATTTGGGTTTGCACCGCGTGCGAGCGGCTTCTGTTTGGGAGCGGCAGCCTAAAGCGACAATGTCGGGTGGACTGTACGCATCAGACGGTCAGAATATATGTCACGTGGGCTTACGGATACGGTCGCGTGACAGATGAATTCTGGCGGCACGTGCTTGTGTTAATGCCCGGTGATAACGGGTGCACTACAGGAGCCATCTCCCGATGTGACCCGGGCAGGCTGTATTTTTCCCAATGTGCAGGACAAGGAATCTGATCGGTGTGCAGGACATTAGCGCTGTCGATCCAGTGGTAGCAGCGGCTACCGCTTTATTCCAGTTTAATTACGTATTTTTTTTTTCATGTTCCCGTATTGGCCTTGTTGGCTTCCCTTTTCTTCCACAGTAGATCTAGAGACACGCTGCTAACCGTATATTACATTTTGAATGGGCGACCAGAGACCATGGCTACTGGTCGGGCAAGCATCTAGTAGTCCGAGCATATTCTCCGCTTCTCATCTTCTGTTTCTCCGTGATGCACTGAAGCACTTCCTGCCTCGCGTTCTGTCAGAATTCGGAACGAGAGTCATCACAGTCATTACCGCATGGAAAAAGACGGAACCTAGACTGAATCTGCAACTTTGGATACCATAAAACGGAATCTCAAAGGACAGCAGCTCGGACGCTGGGGGCTGCAAGATCACCTGCCTGCTTAAAGCATATAGTCGATTTCGTCATGGAGCCAGTTTTGTGTAACATTATGGTCAACGGGTAAATTTGTAGTGGAAGAAAATTATACCCCAGATTTTCAATCGGATGGAAAGCAATTTAGGAGAGCAAGAAATACATAGCGCCTAGTGCTTTCTAGTTTACAGACATCGACCCCCAAGGGTTACGGCACGAGACAGAGTAAGATCACTACCAGGTTCGACCAGAGGTGTATTCTCATTTTTCATTGAACACCATCTGTGGAGAGGTTTCACTCATTACATATTTCCAAGAAAAGTTTCTAGCAGGGGATTTATCATAGCGCCAGCGGATACTGGTAACGAATCAGGGCAGAAGCAGTGGTATCATGACAAAGAAGCTCAGTCCTCTAGAGAAAAAAAACCGGAGACCGGCGTCTAGAGCCTGTGTTTTCTGTCATGCAAAACATCTTCAATGCTCGAACGAAAGACCATGTAAAAACTGCGTGAAGCGGAATATAGCGGACCAATGCCAGGATATTGTGCGACGGCGCGCCAAGTACTTGAACAACGGTGACGGGCAGCATGGGAGGAAGAGAAGACGCAGAGCAGCGGAACACGATGAAGACTCTCCTGGTGATACCAACAAGAGTCTTGTCAGCAACAGCACATGTAGCAGCAGCAGTAATCTTAGCAGTTTAGCTGCTGATAGTGCTATGAAAAATGACAGAAAGGACATTGAGGTGAACAAGTCGCGTGAAAATAAAGCTGATTCTAAAAACACAAGGCATTTAGACAACATCTTCACGAATGAAAACTCATTAGGGCCTAAATGGCCAGATGATAAACTTGGTATCGACGGTAGCCTGGTGCCCAGTAATTCACTGTTTAGGCCTTATGAAGGACCACGTATTATCCCTCCCGATATCGACGACTCATTTGCCCTGGTTCAGGATTCAACTGTCAGACCCGATGCACTAGATCCGTTATCTGCACCTTCTTTACAACAGCTTCCATTGAATTTTCAAAGTGACGACCAAAGTGCAATACAAAACAAAGGCGACATTGCTGTTTCTCCAGCGCTCCCCACACCGTTTGCTACTTCGTCAGCGACAGATATATTTGAACCATCGAAGGGAACATTTATACCAAATACAATGTCGGACACTACAAATGATGTTTTGAATAAACTTCTACATGATACACCAGTGCAGTCGGATGATTTAGCTCTTGCAGGGCGAATGTCACGACTGCAGAGCATAGCCAGTGACAACGTGAGCAATATGTTCAGCTCAAACTACCTTAACCAAGAGTATCTTATGTTGGGAGATATCATTTTGAACTCAAAACCATCATCACCGTCATCGAGCACAGATGCACAAGGCTACAATCAAGAGAACACTATATCACCAGCAAATACATTGCTCAGAGATACTAGTTTCAATATGGATACTTCTAAAGGTCACGAGTTAGCAGAAGGTGACCCTGCACGAGCAGCTTACCTTGCTCACAAATTAAAGGATACGAGGCCATTCATATCTCTAGGTGTTTCTAACAACTTCTCCATGCATGGTACTACTTCCATGGATATGCCAGCTGCCGCACCCTCTGGAGTGCATGGAAAGAAGACAGACGGCGGGATCCCAAGCGACATTGCTGGTACAAGCGGTAGCAAGATGAATGAAAGTATTACATTGGGTACCATGAGAGGCAACGGAGAGTATCCGCTAACCGATCTGAACGGTGCAGGCAAGAACACTGAGGCCAATATCGCTAGCGGAACAGACCCAGTCAATTCAAGCTCCTCTGCGTACATATCCCCGCTTGCCAGTCACAACATCTATCAGTCGGTTAAAGATATCTATAGCCATCGTACTATGAATTTCGACTATCCACAATCATACCATCAGTTGACCCATTTACTAAAGGAAAGATTTCTGGGTCGCGATTTGCCGGATGAAAAACGCAAGGAGAAGCGTCAGAACTTGCTCATAATCTTGAAATTGATTGCCAGCTACCGCCCCACGTTCATTTCTGCTCACAAAAGCTTATTGAAGCCATACGATCTCCTATTTTTGGAGATGAGCTTCCAACGTTCTCTTTTGGACTGCGAAAAGCTCCTGCAGCTCAACTCGTCGCCTACGATAATGTGGCGTAGAACTGGCGAGATTGTGTCCATTTCGAACGATCTTCTCAGCATCTTGGGTCTATCAGTTTCCGAGATCTTATCCAAGCGTACTTTTATCATAGAGCTCATGTACGACGACGAGTCGATCATCAACTACTTTAAGCTCTTCCAATCCGTTGCTGTGGGAAGTTTGCACCTGCGTATAGTCACCACCTGCAAACTCAAGAAGAGACCAGCTGATGACTCGTCCACCAGAAACGGCATTCTTGCCGAGTCCATCCCCCGTGATCATATCGAATTCTGCTCAGTATGGACTGTTAAGCGTGATCTATTTGACATCCCCATGTTGATCGTTGGCCAATTCCTCCCAGTTCTCCCCGGCGGAGAAGGGGTGAGAAAATATTAGTGCGGTCGTAGAAATTATTACTTGGCTCCCCTGCACTGCTGGTTCCAGTATCTCACCCCCCTTCAGGAAACGTCTTGCATCTGTCTTTAGAATGCTGCACCCGTACCATACGAAAGATAAGGGTCTATAAGTCACCCAAAAAAGGAAAAATGTCTGAAAACTGCAAGACTGAACAATAAGCAAGAATAACAATATCGCTCCGCTCGCTAGACCGGATGCAACCTACTAAATATTCGTTTATATTTATTCTATATATTGATAAATCGTATTTCCCGAAGTGTAGACAGCTATTTTTTACCATATCCCTTAAATTGTTGGTTCTGTTTTATGACATTAATGGACAATAACAAAGATTTGTTTATTCCGTTTTCGAGTCACCACTCGGGCTGCGAAATCTCATGATCGTGGTTCCACCACGCCGATTAAAGATACATCTTCGTCGTTTACCGATGGAGTGGGGAGATGATGCCCTAAACAAGTGAAAAATCAAGTGATATCCGCAGCTGGTGCAAGCCAGACGCCTGATACTACATTAGGGGAGCGTTTGATTCGCCAGATGTCATTTGGACGAAACTTACTGGGCATGTAGACTTGACACACCACGGTGGACTTTTAGTGGTTTGAAAGTCGATATATAGGGTCCTGCCATTGCCCTCTCTGCTAGGGACATCTGTCTAGTAATGACTTTGCTAGAATCAATCTGCAAATAGTATTTGGTATTAGGCACACTAGGCTGCGAAGGGTAAAAATTAAATTTCATATTCAGAAAGAGACAAAATGGCACTAAAAATCACATCTAGACTCGGAAACCCCAGAACCGCTTTGTTTGTAGGGGCATTGTCGTATTCATGTGTTGCATTCTACATGTTCAATAATTACTTTAGAAAGTCTAGCGTCCGAAAGATCTTCGTCTCCTCAGACAGCGCTTACGAAGATTTCAAGCTCATGCAGCATCCCTGAATGCCCCGAATAGGTCTACCAGAAGCTCCTTCGAAGGTTATATAAGCAGCTTTTATCTGTTTAGAGCATTATAAGCAGAGCAATGCCATGATATGATCGAGACCGGTGCATCTGTAGGCATGATGATATGTAGTAACTGGAGGCGCAGGGCAGGGCCCTGTACTTCGGGCACAGACCCACCGCATAAGGGTGGCCTGTATGGTCAAGCACCAGTAGATGACGCCCTAGACGTTAAAAACCCGCCCTTCACACTGTCTCTGTCCAGACAAGGGTCGTGTTCTGCCAACGAAGAGTGGTAGAAAATGTCGTCGGTGCTCGCCGACGGCAATTGGCGAGCGTCGTACGGCCGTCCCATAAAGGTGTGATTCGCTAGCTAACGTCGCTAGGCCGCTGCTGGAGAAGCGACGAAGCGAATTCTTACAGGCGGCCTGTGTGGCACCGCCAGGGGTTATCAGCACGTTCCCACCTCATGTTGACGCAGATCACTGTGGCCCACACCCAACTGCCCAATGCTGTGCGGTCGCATACCACCACTGACCTGTCTTGTCTGCGGCAGCCTGCTTCTCATAGTAGTTGTGTCTCCTGCCACTATTGTCTCAACTCAAGATCGCCTTGCATTATATTTATTTTTCCTAAAAAATCCTTCACTGGATCGCACAACCTGAGCAATGAGCTCCCGTGAGATGCATAAGGTGAAAAAACTTCCCAATACATATTAATTTGGTGCTCTAAATACAGGAATGGGAATAGTTAGCCGTAGTGATGAGCAATGTCCAAGTACGACATACGTTGACCTCTGGTGGACAATCCAGGAGTGTACGACATGGAATAGGGAAGGCATTGGACTGGAGGCCGTAAAAATAACCTCAATTGTGGAATACATATATCGGCCTCGGGAAGCTCACTTTTTTCAATAAGGGTACTTAAAATTATAGCCCTTTGAAATCTCTCTTTGTCGTCAAGGGATAAGCAATTTAACGGAGTCACTACGAACATCTGATCATACTAGCAAAAGACAGGCATTCTAGAGGTTAGACAGCAGATATCTTAGATAGCACGTTGCAGAATTCACAGTGTGCCACAAGATTCATTTTAATTAACAATACGTGTTTATTAAAGGTCTGTGCATCACTGCAATAGACCAACTGAACCAAAGGACGGTTGTACTTGGACAGCCATCAGTGGAGGGGCCTCAGTAGCATTGGTCTTGTCTTTTAGGTGCATTACAAAACGTTGAGCAGATAACACGACCGAGAAGTGGCCGAGTAGCTGACGTTCTCTTCGCATAAAAAATTAATATCGTAACAACAGCATAAAAGTACGGGATATGAATAAAGGAGATATAGAGTCATCAGAACTCAAGTACTCATCAACCACGGATGCAGTAGAGCCCCATGAGACTTGGAAGGATGGTTACGGCTCCGGCCTCAGAAGCTTTGAGATCAATGGTGATGAGGGCTCGAGCGACGAAGAGAAAGGACCTCTTTTGCAACGTTTTTTCGACTCGTTCAAGCCTGTCCAGTTGGAGGATGACGATGTGGATTTGTCACAATTGACGCCATTAGAACGTTCCATTTACGCAACTGCTAGACATCCCTTGAGCAGAAAGTTGAAGTCGAGGCACTTGCAGATGATTGCCATTGGAGGAAGTATTGGTACCGGTCTTTTCGTAGGTTCTGGTTATGCCTTGGCGTCCGGTGGACCAGCAGCCATTATTATAGGATACATTTTGGTCGGTTTTGCCATGTTTTGCATGGTTTGTGCTTTGGGTGAGATGTCTGTGCAGTTCCCCGTGTCGGGTTCTTTCAACGCTTTCTACTCTAGATTCATTGATCCCAGTGTGGGGTTTGTGTTCGGCATCTTATATGCCTGTTCTTGGGTCATTTCATTCCCTTCTGAACTTATCGCTTGTGCTATCACCGTAGAGTACTGGAATGACAGCATAAGCCCTGCAGTATGGGTCGCTATATTTTTGGCTACTATCATAGTAATTAACTTATTTGGTGTTAAGGGTTATGGTGAAGTTGAATTCTTTTTGTCTATTCTCAAAGTTCTTGCTGTTGTCGGTTTCATAATTTGTGGAATTTGCCTTATATGTGGTGCTGGTAAGAATGGCTACATTGGTGGTAGATACTGGCATCACCCTGGTGCTTTCAACCATGGATTCAAGGGGGTTTGCTCTGTTTTCGTGAGTGCCGCTTTCACGTTCGGTGGTTGTGAGCTAGTTGCCCTCGCAGCTGCGGAGACTGCTAACCCCAAGAAATCGTTACCTAAAGCCACCAAACAAGTATTCTGGAGAATTACGATTTTTTACTTTTTGACAGCTGTTGTTATTGGTTGCCTTGTTCCTTACACCAACGAGCAATTGCTTAACGGAAGCAGTTCAGAAGATATCACCGCATCTCCCTTCGTCATTGCTATTGTTAACGGTGGTATCAAGGTTTTGCCTGATATCATGAATGCCGTGGTTCTTATTTCCGTGTTGTCTGTCGGTAACTCTTCTGTGTTCGGTTGTTCAAGAACAATGGCATCCCTTGCCGTTCAAGGCTTGATACCCAAAATTTTTGGTTACATTGATAAATCTGGAAGACCACTTTTTTCATTAATCTTCATTTACCTTATTGGTATGTTGGGATTTTTGGTGGTTAACGAAAACCAGGATCAGGTTTTCACTTGGTTCTTTTCTATTTGTTCTTTATCTTCTTTCTTCACCTGGGCAGGAATTTGTGTCGCTCACATAAGGTTCAGATGGGGTCTTTACGCTCAAGGACGGTCAACTGAAGAGGTTATCTTCACATCTCCGATGGGTGTATATGGATCCTACGCTGGTGTAATTATCTTAGTTTTGATTGTCATGGGGGAAATCTGGGTTTCTATTTTCCCAATTGGTTCGCCCGCTGATGTCGTTGTATTCTGGCAAAACTGTCTTTCATTGCCATTGATGATTATAATGTGGATTGGTCATAAAACATACTCGAAGTCTTGGAACAGATTATATATTAGAGGAGAAGATATGGATCTTGACACGGGTAGAAGAGAAGTTGATATCGAGTTGCTCAAGCAAGAGATCGCTGATGAGAAACAAGCCATGCGTGAACTGCCTTTGTACTACAGGATCTACAGATTCTGGTGTTAAAACATTTCGTTCTATTTACTTAATTTTGAAACCCATTTATCTCTTTTACTTTCATCTTCGTCATCGGATGTATAATTTTTCTTCTTAATTTCCTCACTATCAAATTAGTATACTAATTTTAATCGAAGTATTATCTACAGTAAAAAAAAATCTGATACCTTACATCTGTAGCTTTTTTTTTTTTCATATTATATCACCGTTTTTTTACATATGTCATTAATAAATCACTCTGGAGAACCATATGGAGATGCTGATAGTTCATTAGATTCACTTTTCATGTCCATTCCAACATTTGATTGACTAAATAAAGGACATGACTTTTTGGTTCTTATGTGACCAAATGCTCCACAAGCAGCGCATCTTCTGGTCTTACTTTTGCCTTTCCCTATTCCCTTTCCTCCGTATGCATACGATCCATCTGGGAGCATGATTGTGTTCGCGTCTATAATAGTTCCACCTGCCGCAGAAGGTGTCACAGATGATTCTTTTGAAGATTTGCGGCCTTTACCCAAGCGAGATTTCCTTTCCAAGGTTGCTAACTTTTCTTCCAAAGCCTTACGGCGAAGCTTATTCAACTCCTTATCATTTGTAGGCTTGAAGTCATCCACCTCGGCTGTTCTTAACAAATCATCCTCAATTTCTTTTCTTCTTTTGAGGTATGCTCTAATGATCCGGGGGTCAGTTATCGTTTCCACCCTTCGTTGAACTATATTGTTCTGATCTCTAATTCGCCTAGTTATTCTCAAAATCTTATTGTCCACGGTCTCTTCCAGATTATCAAGAAGAGGGGTCTTCTCATTTTTGATCCTAGATTCCATAACTTCGTCATGATTAACAGGTGGATACTCCTTATATATCATATCCAAATTATGACCATCATGACCATCAACTGTCAAAGACCTTCTTTGAGAATACCATATACGAGATATTTCCTCTTCATAGAGTTTCTGCTGGTATGCCGCGGTGTTGTTCTTAGGTACGTTCTCTTTTACTGGTGCACGAAGTGGTGAAAAGCTGCTTTTCTGAGTAACACGCAAGAATGAGTAGCCCAAACCAATACCTGTAGGATCTCCTTCTCCATTTAGTTGAAGCATCGCTTTACTCTGGTTTGCATTGATAAAGTTTCTGGTGGAGTTCCAAGGCGCTAGTTCTTCATCTACAGCCACATCACCAATATCATCCTTATCTTTTTCAGCCTTCTCCTTTTGTTTGCGCTGCTTTTCTTCCTTTTCTCTTTCCTTTGCTTTTTCTCTTTCTTTCGCACTTTCTTCCATGTTGGCTTCGTCTTTTGCCTTTCTATACTCCCGTTTAGTCTCCTCTTTTTTCGTTTCACCAAAAAGATATACTAGATCTTCTAAGATCTGCTGGCCATGTTGCATGCTATCCAACATAGCTACATCCTCAGGAGATATCATAGCTTTGATTTCGTTTTCAGTGGGAACCAGGTCTGAGCCCTTTATCTTCCAATAGCCTTGATCATCTCCATGACGTTGATAATCCATAAACTCTTTCAACCTTTGACGGTTTTGCATATCATTCTGGTCAGGAAAATGGTGTGATATGTCTTTAACAGAGACCCTACTCTCATTATTTGCATTCATAGCTCTGAATATTATCATTTTAAGTCTATTTTTGGATGTGTTAGTGACTTTTCTCGAGTGAGGGGCAGGTATTTCTACAGAAGGAAATATTTGCCCAACCGCAAAAATGTGATCCAAAGGCTTGAGATAATATCTCTGATGATTACCAGCGCCTTGTGACCTTATAAGTAAGAAATCAGTTTTTCTAGGTTCATGCTTAAACACTGGAGCTCGAACCATGTTATTATACAATGTTGGAACAAAATCACCTTTTTCCACATAGCCAAAGTTCCAGAAGGGAGACCGGTCTTCGACTCCAAGAATATGGGTCTCACCTAGAGGAGCTTTGGGGCGTGAATTATCATCATCTTTCTCCTTTCTGTAATAATTAATTAGCTTGGACCCCATACCAAAATTTGACAATATTGGAGGGTATTCTTCTGCATATTCCATTCCAATGGTCACAGCTGAATCTGCCATTGTTAGGTCGCTTGATTTTGCAAACAACTCCTGTGATGTTTTGCCTCTATCTTTCTTACGTTTTCTTGTCTTTAACTTTGAAAAGTTTATTAAAGTACCGGGACGGACAATAAACCTAGGTCTATGAAAAGCTCTTGCTTCATTTTTTGATAGCTTCACTTTATAGTATGGGGTTTGAAGTCTAATTGCAGGTAAAGAATGTTCTATAATTAAATTAGTCAATTGACTTCTTACCTTAGTATGATAGTTTTTCTTCAATATTTCGTATTGTTTGTCATTGGATATTGAGAATTTCATTTTCATTAATGCCTCACTAAGTGGCAAGGCAGGCTTGAGCTTTGATTTAATCGTGGGCTGAGAATATGGTACAAGTATCAAGTTAGGATCATTCATATCCAATTTGAATTTCGACTGGTCTATTGTTCCTTCAAAAATACTCTCATCTTCTTCGAAGCTTGATTCATTGTTAAAGACATTATCAAGATTTCGAGTTTCAGTAGACTTATATTCATCATCCCCAGCATTTATTATGGCATCATCATCCCAACTTGTTGTAGATAAAATAAGATCTTTTGAGTATCCTGAAAATTTGTCAACAGGTTTACTTTCCTCTTCTTCGGCATTATAAGACCGCCCTATCAAATCTACCTTATTGACTGGCGCTGATGTATCACGTTCTTTTATTTCGATGATGTTTCTATTTTTGGAGGACTCGATTCTTTGACCAAGAGGCAGCTGTTTCTGTGATTTGAATAGCTTGCATTCATCGACAGCGATGTTTAATGTCACTTTCTTTGGAAGAAGTGGTTTAGGAGAGGGGTTCAATGCAACAGGTGGGCGAATATACCTATAATATTTAGGTGGTAAAAGGAACAATAAATGATTGTTGTATAACTTATCTTGGGAGAAATCTGGATAGTAATATGCGAGTCGTTTCTCCGTTGCTTTCTTTTCTAGCTTCGCTACTATATCCTGCAACTTCTTCTTTTTCGCTTGTCTTCGGGCCTCGATTTCATCTGAACTTGCATGTCTCTTTGTTTGATTCAAAAGAAACTCATTTTCATTTGGAGCATCCTCGCCAAATATCTGGTTCATATTAAAATCATGAAGTCCATCGTCATCAATGACACCATTGTCAACGCTTAGATCGTTAAATAGAATATTATTATCCTGCGGTGTATTGTAAAGTTTATCTGTTGCCAAAGTGTCAGGATGGGTTCCTTGGTCTTCGCCAAACATGTTGTCAAATTCATCATCTGCTTCTTGTTGAAGCTTTTCCTCCTGCTTGTCAGGATTGTTAGCTGTGTCATTATTATTGTATGATACACCGGCATCTGCCTCATTCATATCATCTTCGGCTAATTCATCTATATCTTCATAATCAACAGCATCTTCCGCATGCACCGTCGTTCGTTCCATGAAAATATCATTTATCATTTCATCATTGTGAAGATTGGACACGTCTCCAACTAGCTGACTATATGAATCTTCGCCATCATCGGTGGCTTTTCCTCTATCATTAGACTTAGGGCCCATCTCCAGTAAATGCTTATACTCCGAACTTTCAACTGTAATACTACACTTTCAATTTGTCTTAAAAATCTTACACAAAAGGACCTTCAGTGTTGCTCGTGTATACAATGAGACTTAATTTACATCCATAAACACATAGCTACATGACTTCTATCTTTGATTCAACTATCCCAAAAAGGCAGACAGTTTTAATTCTTGCTGATAATAGCAAGGTGGTAGACTTCTTGTACTCAGGCAATGTCGAAGTTATCGTGGTGACAAACATATTTCTTGTCGAAGACTATGTTAAAGACCTTTTGAAAAGGGAATCAAGTGATCCTGTGACAGTGATTTCTATAACGTCGCAAATAGGAACCCTAGTGAAACACTGTAAGCTTATCGGGAAATATCTGTCCCATCGACATGATGGGAAGTTGACCCTGAATTATTCTAAGAGGCAATCGTCATACACTACCTCTACTGAGAACGATCAGCTAAGAATGGATCCAAATGAAGTTGCTACACACAAAGGCGTCTGTAATTACATGTTAGGTGTCGAATTGGTTGTGGTCGTAGATTCACACACTATACACCATGACTTTTTATCTCGTAATAGTGTGATGATGCAACAACTAGCCAGATTTATATCCATGAAGCACGGTGCAACATATACTTGTGTGAGCAATTCAAAAGGTATATTTATGGATTGCAATTCTGTCCTTAGCTTTCTAGATAAAACTGGTGTGGCTGGCTTCTCATCGAATGGCTTACCGAAGGCGTCTCCAAACTACGAGCAAGTTGACGCGGACGATTTACGAACATACAGAATCAATAGCATGATTCCAAATGGCTGGGACACATGGCAGAGAATCAAGATATTGGCACTGGTTGCTGACTATGAGGATTCTGATGTCGACCTCATGCGTACTGATGATGATTTTTTGAAAGCTGACGACTGGTACAATAAATTACTCGAATACCCCGTATCCCCAGACAACAGTGTAACCGAACAATTACTCTCCCCTTTTGCTAACCATACTACCAACAAGCAGATCGAGGTAAATTTAGAAGATAAGACATCTCCTGAATTCGATTTGCAATCTGTCTTGAAGCAGATACATCTGACCTGCATTTAATAACTACCTATAAATTTTTTTCTCCATTTACCTACAAGTAAAATAGATAATAATGGTCAATCACGAATATGGCAATAATGGTATAAGTAACATAGTGGGAGTAGACAGTGTAACTGATAATATTTCAGAAAGTAACTGCGTTCATAAATCAACACATACGCTGATAAATAATGATGAAAAGATGGAGTCGATTTCAATGACCAACAAACGCAAGATGAACGATCCCCCAAAAATTGGGGATACTGACAAAAAGATCCACAAGAAGAAGTTGCGTCGTTTAATGGAGAATCCCAGTTTTGAATTGGTGTGGGATAATCCGAAGCGCAGTAAAGCCCTTGGCTTACTGCTGATAAGAGACATGATAGTACACATCTTTAATGACAGCGAGCACTTATCCTGGATAAAATTCCGAAAATTATCTGAAATAAAAAAGGTGGTAGTATGTCTAGTGTCTGGGCTTACTAGACAAGATCTCATGGGCGATGAAAAACAAGATTTGGGCAAACATTATATACCTTTGAAGGATGTACCAAAGCGTGACGATTTAAGTTTTTTTCATACAAATTTCGAGTATTTAATAAAGACTATAGCCCCTGGAGATAAGGAGTCCCTATTTCTGGAGATGTATGCATTAACTAGTGTACCATTGTCCAAGAAAGAGAAGCGTGTGTTGGCTACCGAAGAATCTAATACTAAGATCACAGTATTAGACTTAGTTTTGAAAAAAGATGAATTGTCACAATTTGATTATCCTATTCATTCAAAGCTTTTAGCTAACGACAAAGACAAACACTTGTATAATGATCAATGGATGGATTATGTTGAAACTATGGAATTTGATCATGACGGATCTCGTATTTTTTCTTTAGACTGTGAATTCTGCAAATCCGCTACTAAGAAAGTTTTGACCAGGGCATCTTTAGTTAACTTCGATGGAGAAGTTGTGCTAGACACTTTCGTTAAGCCTGACGAAGAAATCATAGACTACGTAACAAAGTTTTCAGGAATCACTCCAGAGTTATTGGAAGGTGTTCTGACTACAATTGAAGATGTTAGAAATAAGATTTTGAGTATCGTATCTAGCCTGGACGTACTTATTGGCCACTCTCTTGAGTCGGATCTTAATATACTTAAGATTAAGCACCCTACGATAGTGGATACTGCTCTATGTTACGATCATACGCGTGGGCCCCCACTGAAGCCGTCTTTAAAATGGTTAAGCAAGAAGTACTTGCAAAGAGATATACAACAAGGAGAAGCGAATGGGTCTGGTCACTCTTCTGTTGAAGATGCAAAAGCAGCCTTGGATCTCATCAAGTTGAAGATTCACGAGGGAATGTCTTTTGGTAAAAATGTAAACGAAATACCCTTGTTCCAGAAGATCAACAAACCAGAAGAAAATAAAGTCAGCTCACTCATGGTTGATTATTACCATGTACCCGGGAAATCTGGCAAAGAGGACAAAAATCACCACACAAGAATACAAAGTGACGATGATTCTGAGACTGTGAGAGCTGTCAAAGAAAACGTGGGTAAGTACGATTTAATAATAAGCCGGCTTCGTAGCTTGCACTTGTATAAGCACAGTCAAAAACACGCGTTTAATGGTGATTCATCGACAGACTCCAAGAATGAGATATCGCCCTATGCAGCCTTAAACAACCACCTTACTGAGATATACAACTCGCTCCCCGAGAACACCGTATTCGTAATCAGCACGTGTCTGGAAAGAACTCAAGAGATAGATGAAATGATTAGAATCAAGAGGAATTTTCAAAAGCTAGAGCGCGAAGGCGGAGACCTTGCCTCTTTGTCAAAAGAGCAGTGTTGGGATTTCAACAAGTCGATGCAATTGCAGCAGCTAATCGGAGTAGCGCGGGAAACCATGTGTTTCCTTTCGATCAAGCAAAATTAATAGTCTAGTGATAGACCCATTACGGATCAATAAGTTACATTCTCTACGATCTCTCCCATTTCCTGTCAGTATTCGTCATAAAATCATATACAAGAATTAACTATCCACAATTTCCGATAAAGCCCCCGTTCCATCCTTGTTATTATCGCTTAGCAGTATACCTATATCATTTTTGGCAACATTGTCATCCGAGACAAAAGTCCCCCATTTTTCTTCTTCCTCCTTGCCTAAATACTCTTTCTCGTTATCTTGCGTGTGTTTAAGAATGGGAACCTCTTTGTAGTACTTCCAAGTATCTAACTTCAAAATGTCCCCAGAGTCAAACTTCCTGGGTGTGCTGGCGGCATCATACTGTCTTTCCTTGTGCCACCCCTTTAATTTGAAACTGGTATTGTTGTTTGTAGGTCCTCCCACAGTCTCTGAGTTGTTTGTAGTTGGAATATACCAGTCATTCACCCAGGTCACAGTGTTGCTACCGCTTGTACTGAAGTCACCAAATCTTTCTTCTGAATTCTCCGTTTTACCAGACATTATATTGCACAATGTTGAAGATTAAGTTTAGCCAGCTTTTTTTTCTTTAAAAAAGGGTCGGCACCCTTCTTTGCCACAGAAAATCCTATACCATCCTTCGCTGCTATCCATGTGATCAGGCTCCCCAGTTCGATTGAGCAAGGGAAATATCCAGAGTGCGAATAACTAGAAGATGACAAACGAATCATAATATACAGGAACATATGATACTACGGTCAGTCCACTAAACATGAGAGGTTAGTAGGATAAAATATATGCAAAGTTTAGGGTTAGTTAAAGTGCTAGAGACTGTTTGTATGTTGGCTATCTATATCCGTGTTATTCGGTGATAATGAATCATCATGCTTTCGTGACTGCATCTGCCTCAACTCTTTTTGTTTCTTCAAAGCTTTCAGCTTTGCTCTTTCCAACTTCCTTTTGATCTCAGTTCTTTTCTGCTCTTCCTGAAGGACACGTTTGTCGTACCACTTCATCATCTGGTGGGGTTTGGAACCGAAAATGAGCTCATACTCGCAGAGGAGGCAGTATCCGGCGCTTGGGCTGGTGGGAGAAGGGGGTCTGTTATGTGCCTCGGGGTCCGTGGAGTCTGGGTTTGTTGATGTTTTGTGTCCCTTCTTCTTCTTCTTTTTCTTCTTCTTCTTCAGGCACTGTTGTGGGTTGCTGTGTAGGTTAGTTTCCGACTTCAAGAGAATACTGTCTCCGTCGTGGGGATCACGGGCACCACCTCCACTGCTCCTAGAGCCACACCGCTGCAAATAAAGTTCACGTAGCTTTTGCTCCACATTGCTATAGACCGGAACCAACTTACCGCTCAGGTCGTACTCGAATGTAAATTCACACGATGGTGTTTCCAAGTTCTCGTCAGATCCGCGACCTATGCCTTCAAGAGGTGCTGGTATGATGTTCCCAGCACGATCGAGGTGAACAGTGGTCCGTTCATTTTCCGTGTTGAGCTCAACTTCTATATGCCTTGTTGCCGGGTACTGGTACTGAAAATTTTCGTCGATTTCGTCTAAATCATAATCGTCCTGCTCGTCAAATTCTGACGTGGAGAAATGTTCATATGTACGGCCAAAATCGCTTCCCTCTACTAATGAAGACACGGCTTGGTCATTTTTTTTGCTGTTTGTTTTCATCTGCCCCGTATTTAAAACTTCTGTTATTTTCAGCCTTAGATGTTCGATTTCAGATTCGTTCAAAAAAGAATCCATGAGGTCCATTGATAGCCCCCCCAATCTTAGATTGCCATGTGATGAGGTGTATCGAGCAGAATAGGGTGGCTCCGTCCCATTAGATCTATCTGAAGCAGCTCGATGACCTGCCTTGAGCCCAGCTGAGAGGTCGTGCGTCATCTCTTCAAGTGCTTTGAGTACAGCATAGTCTATAGCAGTTCTAGAAGAGTCTGATCTTTCTCTCTCAGAAGCAGGAGACATCACTATAGCATCATCATTAGAATTTCGCTTCTCATGCCAATCCCGATAGCTCGAAATTATTTCAATAAGCTTTTGTTGGTTATTGATCTTTCTTTTAACTGATGAATTACTAGGCGTGAATGAGGCTTCTTGATTCTTTTTTTCAGATTGTTTCAACGAGGCCATGTTTATATATGCTATGACATATAACTCCGCACTCCATTACCTCTTGATAATAAAGCTATTCTATAATACGTCTTTATATAAAATATTGCATAGAGATTCATATTGGACTTCGCGATGCTGGAAAATAGTTGGATCATACTTGACACAAAAGTAAACGAAAATTCATATATAAGGCACTCCTAATCTTTCTTCAAGTTTCTCTGCTTTTCAGCGTCTTTCACAACTTTTTCATCGACAAATAAGCCCTTACGTCTCCTGATGGTATTAACGTACTTTCTCGCGATGTTTTCTCTTTCGGCAAATTCACCTATCTCTTCTAATTCCTCTTCAGTATGAGGTACCCAGAATGGATCTATATCGAGCATGTCAAAGCCATCAAAGAGCAATTGCGGGCTAGCAGCACCTGAGGTCCGCTTCCTGATATCTTCTGAGAATCCAAATGCCTCGACTATTGGAATTTTAGCTTCCACGGTGAAAAAAGGCGTACCCTCCTTCATTTCTTCTGAGATGATGAAGCCTCCTCTCTTCTGTACAACAGCATAAACTTTTCCAAGGACCTCTGGTGCCGCTTGAATATCGCACGAATACATGGCCAAGAAGAGTCTAGGGGAGCTTCGTAGGAAAGCCTTGTGTATCAAGTCACGGGTACGTGTGATAACTGTTCCCAGAAGGGGGAGATGACCATTCTCCTCGCTGGCTTCAGAGATTGCTGTATTCTTCACTAGAACGAGCACCCCCTGCATAGCCTCCGCAGCTAATGGCCCTTCATTTGTTGCTAGTTGAAATCCACTCAAAATGTTACCTTCGTACTCAAACAAATTCACTTTTTCGGTAGATGAGAAGAACCTCCTGTGTTTGTTCGCATTTGAATCACTTTCAACAAGCATATTTGGACCGACTCTCTTGGGTCCGAAAGAAATAATGCTATCTGCAATTTTTTCAACAGAATCAAACCCTAAATGGGGTACCAAACTAATAAATTCGGCGGAGTTCTTGAAGCAATCAATTAATTTGGTCTTGAATTGGCTCGTTAGAGCTTTCACATCTTCTAGGGATTTGCGAGGAGAAACATTCACCAAACTTTGAATTTCTGTTTCCGACTTTATCAAGAAGTCGGTGACATCTTTTGGTATAGCAAACGTTTCAAAATCAAGGTCTAATCCATCAACTTCCACTTCTGGGTCTTCTATTGCGGTAGAGCTGTCGTGTTTAACAGAGCTTAATCCTTCTCTAAAAGGAATCAAAGGTTCTTTAACTGTTACGTCACAATTCTTTGCAAATCTCTCTTCGAGATCTTTCAAGCAACGCTCTAAATGCAACTCACCCGCGACACACATGATTATTTCACCGGAGTCATCATCGGTATACCATTCGAAAACAGGGTCCGCTTTTGAAAGTGAGTCTAATCCTCTTTCAAGTCTTTCCAATTGCGACGGGTTAGTAGGCTCGACCGCTATTTTGATGATAGATTTACTGTGTATCAATGCAGAAGTGGATGCTAAGTTCAAATAAGGTTCGGTTATGTCTTCGGAGCAGATAGTAGCATTCTTTAACACTATATTCCCCAATCCCACTACGCCCACGATGTTTCCAGCGGGTACATTGTCAATACTTACGAACTCTTTACCCATTATCAAGAAAATGTTACTTATTTCAATATCTTTCTTCACTTGCTCGCGATTGTTTTCATGATCCAAAGGCAAGCTTGGATCGTATTTAGGTCCTATTACGGTGACTCTCTGCCCCTTAGAAAGAGACCCTGAATAAATTCTCGTAAATGCTACTAAAGTCTCAGACGCTTCCACGTAAGTATCCGCCTCTAATTTTAAATTTTCGAAATCTTCTTCGACTTCCCATTCAAAGCCATTGGTTTCGATCTCTTGATGAAAACCGTTTTCATCCGTCGGCTTATCATTGAAGGATTCGGAAGCCAATCTTGCCAATTCTCTCGCCTTCCGCCCTCTTTCTGCAAATTCGTCTTGATCCATCTCCGATACCGTATTTTCCTGGAGAATATCATTTGGTACAGATATCATTTTCGATATAAAGGCTAGCGTGTTTTTACGAGGAACATCACTTTTACACCCTATTATTGAATCCTTGTAGTCACTATTCAAGATAAGCTGATTATCCCCGGAATCGTTTCTAATGTTGTAATAGCACTCCTCTAAAAGATGGGGCATTCTACTTTGTTGAGCAGTTTGGGGATTAGGCAAGATGTCGATTACTGATCCCAATACTGCATGACTAAGAGGTATCCATTGGCTAGCGATGATATTAACCACCTTTCTATATTCCTTGGAACGCAAGTCCCTCTGAGATATTTTTGCTCCTAGTTTTTCAATGATCTTCTCAATTCGATCTTGGTTCCTGTTAAGCATACAGCAGTC
Source organism: Millerozyma farinosa (assembly GCA_002196765.1). Lineage (NCBI taxonomy): Eukaryota > Fungi > Ascomycota > Pichiomycetes > Serinales > Debaryomycetaceae > Millerozyma > Millerozyma farinosa. Next base: position 1,367,406 of record NBND01000004.1, read on the forward strand.
ATAGAGAGCCCAAATCTGCTCCAATATAAGCGACACAAAAAGAGGTTTTGTGTGGTTGGATGTTTTAAGTTTTTTTCCCGGGATAATCTTTTTATTTTTCATATCCAAATGATAATCACCCCATAAAGTCTTGGAAAGAACAGCATGAGAAAACCCAAGCTTTCTGTGATAAATGGCCGCAAAAGTATTTACCGAAAATGCCCAGCCGTCATATGCCGAAGAAAATATTACGTTGTTTTTCTCTGGTGCAAAATAGATATCTGTATCATCTTTTTCAACAAAATCTTCTAATTGCCCTTTTTCTCTCCATTTGAGATCCTCTTCCATCCGGTCACCGGCATAAAGTGAACCTATTACCGAATTTACCTGCTCAATTACCCTTGAAAGATGTTGATATGCTTCGAGTGGTGTAAGCTTCCACTCGAGGATTAAACGATCGATCTTATTCAAAACTAAGATGGGCTTTAATCCGTCTAGCCAACACTGGCGCAACACTGTTATAGTCTGCGAGCATACACCTTCAACTACATCCACCAAGACGAGCGCCCCGTCACACAATCTGGAAGCAGTCGACACTTCTGACGAGAAATCGATATGCCCTGGAGAATCAATTAGGTTGATAAGATATTCTTTTATTTCGCTCTCTTCATCGCCCTCGTTAGTCTGACCACTTTTTCTTCTCAAGATCTTGAAGTATAACGATATTGCTGACGATTCCATTGTTATTCCGCGTAGTTGCTCGTCATCTCTAAAATCGAGATACCTGATTTTACCAGCTTGCCTTTGAGAGATTATTCCATTACTTGAGAGCAAAGAGTCACTTAAAGACGTCTTTCCATGGTCTACGTGGGCTAGGATACAAATATTTCGTACTAGCGACACGTCTTTCTGTAGCTGGTTGACCTTTTCGGGTGATATCCTCATTACGACTAAGGGATTCGCCTTTTAGTACTAACTTTCTTTCACTATCTACTTACGCACAAAAAAGTGCAAATGAGATGAAAATCAAGATCATCATTCGAGCATGGTGAACTTGTGCTCACGACATAACACCAATGATGATCAGTACCATATTACAAGTTGTTTAACACAATTATCCTTATGTTTAGCCTCCTTCACTGACATGTTATATTAGCGCTGCCTTGAACTTATTGACAAGTTAGACTGAGACAAGTGCACTTATATTACCGCTAGAATAGCATACTTGAACCTACTTCAAGAAGACCACCAGGGACGAAACCTACAACCCTGAATAAGGATCATTGATGGCAACAATCATAAAGCAGGCCACAGATAGAGATAAACACTGTTGTAACCTATCACTTTATTCTTAGGTTACTTAATTGCGCCCTATTCTCACCTCCATTTTCAAAATTTTCGATTACAGCTCTCAACCCCCTACAGTGCCCCTCGGAATACCAATCCGATTAGGCAGACCCTCAAATTCTGGAGATGTTGCCTACGATGTAGTTACTTGTGTTACGTGTAGCATACTTGGATGTTGGAGAAAAAGGCTGGCAAAAGGTCGGGTAACCTTGCTGTTGGAACATGGTTGAGTGAGCGAGAAAAAATTGATCGAAGCTAATTAATTCGAGGGAATACAATAAAGAAGTCAATCTATCATTGATAACAAGCAAAGTTCAAAGATTTTAGCCAGTGAAAGATATTATAAGTACTTACCCAGTATTATATCGTCAAAAAGATATAGTAGTACGCTGCAGATTAACTTAAGTGAGCAAAAGCTGAATTGAACATATTTTTACAACAGTGCTGTCAAATTAAAACAAGCGAGAAGAATACAAAATGGCGGAAAAAGACTGGAAATCGCAATTGAATCTTCCTGCGAAAGATACAAGACCTCAAACAGAAGATGTTTTGAATACAAAAGGAAAGACTTTCGAAGAATTCAATTTAAAGAGGGAGCTCTTGATGGGTATTTTCGAGGCGGGATTCGAAAAGCCTTCACCCGTGCAAGAGGAGTCCATACCCATGGCCTTGGCTGGAAGAGACATATTAGCCAGAGCTAAGAACGGTACAGGTAAAACCGCTTCGTTTGTTATCCCAGCGTTACAACAAATAAAACCAAAATTGAACAAGATACAAGCTTTAATATTAGTTCCAACCAGAGAGTTGGCTTTACAAACCTCTCATGTGGTGAGAACATTAGGTAAGCACCTAGGTGTTGAGTGTATGGTCACCACTGGTGGAACATCCTTAAGAGATGATGTGATGAGATTAAATGACCCAGTACACATTTTAGTGGGTACCCCAGGTAGGGTATTGGATTTGGCATCTAGAAAAATTGCTGACTTATCAGAATGCCCTTTATTCATCATGGATGAGGCCGATAAAATGTTATCTAGAGAGTTCAAGAGAATCATTGAACAAATTTTGACGTTTTTTCCAGCTAATAGACAATCTTTATTATTTTCAGCTACTTTCCCGTTAGCAGTCAAGTCTTTCATGGACCAGCACTTGACAAAACCATACGAAATAAACTTGATGGATGAATTAACATTGAGAGGTATTTCGCAATTTTATGCATTTGTCGAGGAGAGACAGAAGCTACACTGTTTGAATACCTTATTTAGCAAATTGCAAATCAACCAGGCGATTATTTTTTGCAATTCCACTAATCGTGTTGAGTTGTTGGCCAAGAAGATCACTGATCTAGGCTATTCTTGTTATTATTCTCACGCTAAGATGCCTCAACAAGCAAGAAATAAGGTTTTTCACCAATTTAGACAAGGAAAGGTCCGTGTTTTGGTTTGTTCTGATTTGTTGACTAGAGGTATCGATATTCAGGCCGTCAACGTTGTGATCAACTTTGATTTCCCCAAAACTGCCGAAACTTACTTACACAGAATTGGTCGTTCTGGAAGATTCGGCCATTTAGGTTTGGCCATCAACTTAATGAGTTGGAATGACCGTTATAACTTGTACAAAATCGAAAAAGAGTTAGGTACTGAAATCAAACCAATTCCAGCCACCATCGACAAATCATTGTATGTAGCAGAGAATGAGGAAGCGATACCAAGACCATTTAGACCAGAAGAGCTTCCTGTTTCTACTCAGAGCACTGGAAAGGCTAATGGAGTTGCAACTACCTCCAATAATGGTTCATCCAATCAACCACAGATGCCTCCACAACCTTCTCAGCCAAGTACACAGCAGTCTGCGCAACAAGTTGCTCCAAGTGTACCATATCCTCAATCAATCCACCCAGGCTATCAGCAACCAGGCCAACCAGGTCAACCACAAATGCCAAACCAACAGGGACCGATGTCTCAACCAGGATTCCCAGTTGATAGCATGATGCCTCCTCCTCCGTTTGCTGGATACCCTCCGCACATGAATGGATATCCGCCTCAACCCTTCATGGGACAATTCCAACCTTCTCAGCACTACCAATAGAGGATGAGTCGGCAACTCACTTCTGATGTGTGGGTCATTCATTGACAAGATGTTCATATCAATGGTACAGTGTTAGAAGGTGACTTGACTTCCATTTCAACTTTTGTTACGCTATCCACTCCATCTAGAATATCATGGTTAAATTAAAAAAGAAAAAAAACAAAAAAAAATAGTTGAGTAAAATTGATTCAAAAAATTAGGATTTAGAAGGCGGTTGCATAGAAGATACCGATGGCCTGGGAAGGTGGTTTCTTTCTCATGTCTCGGTCTCTTTAACGGGTTGCTCGCTTTACACCATATCGCTCCTATAAGTGGTAATGTATCGTTATGCATAGTGACAACCAAGCATTGAGCGGGTATTGTCAGCTCAGTGTCGAACTTTATTTTGTTTCTGGCAGTCATCAAAAGAGCTTCCAGGACCAATATTTCATCATAATAATCACATCTGACTTCAAGCAAATCTGAAGGTCGCGTCCATCAATATTGCTTTGTTAGTACTTCCTTGTTTTTTTTTTCTTTTTTTTTTTGCTTTTCAAGGAAGCTATTTGTCGATCCCTTGTCCGAGAGAATATGAACCATGTATGTACTGAGCTTATGAATGTAAGATTTCTTGATTAATGATGAGTTTTGTGCTACGAAATGGTCGCTTTTCATGGTTGTGAAATGATAATCTACAAGCTTATCTAATCGTATAGATACATTTTCAAAGTTCCTAGTGTATATTTTAAGGCATGGGTATCATTGAACTAAAATGTAGAGTATGACACGTCTGTGCTTGTAGCTAGATGATGCCCCTCTTTTTACCATTTCATCGTCTATGTTTCTAACTTTTCTTTTCTTTTTTTTTTTTTTTTTTTTTTTTTTCTCCTAATAATTGTAATTTATATCACTGACTCTGCGATAAAGTGACTCTAGACAAAATAAAAAGTGAAATTTTAAAATATTCTTAGCAGAAGATCCATCTCATCTTAAAAGTCCTTTCCTTATTTAAGGGAGTTCAAAGTTACCTAAAATGTGTGGAATACTAGGAATAGTCCTAGCAAACGAGAAGAGCAATGCTGCACCCGAATTGTTCGAAGGAGCGATGTACTTACAGCATCGTGGTCAAGATGCAGCTGGTATAGCTACATGTGGATCAAGAGGGCGTTTTTACCAGTGTAAGGGTAATGGTTTGGCTAGAGATGTTTTCACTCAATCCAGAATGAACAACTTGGTAGGAAATATGGGTATAACTCATCTCAGATACCCTACTGCAGGATCCAGTGCAGGTAGTGAGGCACAACCATTCTACGTAAACTCCCCCTATGGTATCTGTCTTAGTCACAACGGAAACTTGGTCAACTCCATAGAATTAAAGAGGTACCTTGACGAGGAAGTTCATCGTCATATCAACACTGATTCAGACTCGGAGATTCTTCTCAACATATTTGCAGCAGAATTAGATAAGTTCAACAAGTCCAGAGTTAACAACCAAGATATCTTTTCGGCCCTTGGTGGAGTCATGGACATGGTCAGAGGTGCATACGCGTGTGTAGTGATGTTGGCAGGGTTTGGTGTCATCGGGTTCAGGGATCCAAATGGTATTAGACCTTTGTTGTACGGAGAGAGAAAGAACAAAGACGGCTCAATCGACTACATGGTCGCGTCAGAATCTGTTGTGTTGAAGGCACACGGATACGATAATTTCAGAGATGTCAAGCCTGGTGAAGCCGTTATAATCCCAAAGGACTGTAAGGATGGTAAAAAGCCTGAGTTTTGTCAGGTTGTGCCCCCAAGAGAGTTTGCACCTGACATTTTTGAGTACGTCTACTTTGCCAGACCAGACTCTGTCTTGGATGGTATTTCCGTGTACAGAAGCCGAATTGAAATGGGAAACAAACTTGCATCCAACATCACAGAAGCTCTTGAAAAGAGCCATCCGGAAGAGAAAATCGACGTGGTCATACCCGTTCCCGATACCTCGCGTACCTCGGCTATCCAATGTGCCGTCTCGTTGAACGTTCCTTACCGTGAGGGTTTTGTCAAAAACAGATACATCGGCCGGACCTTTATCATGCCCAACCAACAAGAAAGACGCTCTTCTGTTCGTCGGAAGCTCAATGCCATGGAATCCGAGTTCTCGGGACGCAATGTGCTCCTTGTGGATGACTCCATCGTTAGAGGTACCACTTCTAAGGAGATTGTAGCCATGGCCAAGGAGGCTGGCGCCAAAAAGGTCTTTTTCGCCTCCTGCGCTCCCCCCATCAGATACAACCATATATACGGTATCGATTTGGCTGATACAAAAGCTCTCGTCGCCTTTAATAAGACAGAACAGGAGATAGCCAATGCCATCGGCGCCGACAAGGTCTTCTACCAACGTTTAAGTGACTTGGTCGATTGCTGCAAAACCGCCTCTGTCAAGAATTTCGAGGTTGGTGTTTTCACCGGCTCCTACATCACCGGAGTCGAAGACAATTACATCCAGGAACTTGAAAAAATTAGGGCGCAGAACCAACGACTCAGAGACCACTCCGATAGAGCTGGTAGCATAGATGCAAGCATCGACGTCGACGACTTGGTCGACATAAAACCCGATGTTGACATCAGTATCTACAACAGGGGTGACTACACTTAGACCACTATACGCTGAAATATATAGACACTATTATTAATCTAATAAAATGCACCTTACTGAGTTGCCGTACCGGTTCCCCTGAATCACCTGCATCCTTTACGTCCTGGTCCCGTTAATACGAGCAGGCCAATGTACCACGTGATCGCGGTTGTCTGCGGGTAACGCTGTTTTTGCAAAGTTACACATAAACACGAGTAACAGATTTTTCCGGCTAGCACATGTAGTTTATTTTATGGGTATAATTCTGGTTTATTTGTTAGGACAGATATTATACTTAGCAAGAAATAGAATATTGAGAAGTATGGAAAAACATAATCTTGCCAATTCCGCTGTCGGCTCGATAGCCAACTCAGTTCCCTTGTCGGTGATCTCGTACTGTGCATCGTCTATCTTAATGACGATCACTAACAAGTATGTTGTTTCCGCCTATGAGTTCAACTTATACTTTTTTTTGTTGGCGGTTCAGTGTATTGTGTGTCTTTTGACGATTGCTGTATTGAAGAGTCTTGGTTTGATCACCTACAGACAGTTCAACAAAGACGAGGCGACTAAATGGTCTCCTATTGCATTTTTGCTTGTGGTGACACTTTACACGTCGTCCAAGGCATTGAAGTACTTGAGTATTCCTGTGTATACCATCTTCAAGAACTTGACCATCATTGTAATTGCTTACGGTGAGGTCTTGTGGTTTGGCGGAAAGGTGACTTCAATGGCTTTAAGCTCCTTTTTTTTGATGGTGTTCTCGTCGGTGATCGCTTACTACGGTGATACCTCCTCTGCGAAGACTGCCAGTGATACTCTTTCCTTGTACTTGGGTTATTTCTGGATGTTCTCCAACTGTTTTGCCAGTGCTGCCTTTGTTTTGATCATGAGAAAGAGAATCAAGTTGACTAATTTCAAAGACTTTGACACCATGTTCTACAACAACTTGTTGGGTGTGCCAATGTTCTTGGTTTCCTCGTTTATTTTTGAGGACTGGTCCGCCGAGAACCTCGCGCGTAATTTCCCTGAGACAAACAGAATGGCCACTATCATGGCCATGGTCTTTTCAGGTATGTCTTCTGTCGGTATTTCTTATTGCTCGGCCTGGTGTGTGAGAGTTACTTCCTCAACAACCTACTCTATGGTTGGTGCTTTGAACAAGTTGCCTATTGCATTGTCCGGTTTAATTTTCTTTGGTGGCGCAGTCAATTTCTTTTCCGTCTCCTCGATCTTCCTTGGTTTCCTCGCTGGTTTGGTCTACGCTGTAGCTAAGCAAAAGCAGCAGAAGGAGAATGCTCTGCAGTTGCCAACTAGCAAATAGATCACAAACTCTTTTGTGGAATTTGCTTTCTTTTATCTACTGTCAATAGAGGATGAGAGAAGTGAACTTTCCGGTGCCCCATCTAGTATCTTCATAGATATAAGTAATAATACTGGCTACAAATTTGGGATCTTGTCAATGCATTGTCTACTTTGTTTGAAGGGTCCTTCGTCCAGAGCCCTTGAATTAACCACTGTATACTTTGATTTACTATTTTGTAGCTGAGATACCTTTTGTTTTTATTTAATTCATAGAAACGTTATTTTGCAACATAGCAGTTGTAGTATAGTATAAATTTCCCATTTTGACATGTAGTTTTCTCTTCGATCGATTTCCTTTTTTCATCTGGGACGAAAAGTGTCACAAAACGCCTTGTCATATTTGCTGGAAAATAATACTTTACAATCCTTTATCTTCCCAAGATGGCTGAAAACTCTTTGGAATCCATAGCAAAATATTTAGAGGAATCATTACATCCTCAAAATGCTAAGATAGCAGAATCCAGGTTGAAGGCGATTGAAAATCAAGCTGGATTCTCTGTAAGTTTATTGAATGTCGTTGAATCATCGAATTTGCCTGCTTCTACCAGGTTGGCAGGAGCGGTTTTCTTTAAGAATTTGGTTAAGAGGAAATGGGTCAATGAAGATGGTGAATACCTTCTTTCTGCTAGTGATGTACAATATATAAAGAGCGAGTTATTAAATGTTATGATTAAACTCCCGGGTCAGTTGCAGGTTCAGATTGGTGAGGCGATATCATTGATTGCGGAATCAGACTTCCCTCAATCGTGGCCCAATCTCATTGACGAGCTTGTGACCAAGCTCTCTCCTGAAGATTTTGTACAAAACAAAAGCATTCTCATGGTTGCGCATTCAATCTTCAAGAGATGGAGGCCCTTGTTTAGGTCAGATGAGCTCTTCCTCGAAATAAAATTAGTGTTGGATAAATTCACCCAGCCATTTATGGCCCTACTCACAAAGGCTGATGAGCTAATGACTGAAGCGCTCTCGAAGCAAGATAAAGCATCGCTTCTCATCTACAGTGAGAACTTTCTTCTTCTCGTTCAGATCTACTTCGACTTCAACTGTCAGGATATTCCTGAGTTCTTTGAAGACAATATGGTTGCGGGGATGGGTATAATGCATAAGTATCTCTCCCTAGATACTCCGTTATTAACGGATCCTGAAAATGATGAAGAGGTCGACGTACTTATCAAAATTAAAACTGCTATAATCGAATTGGTGCTGTTGTATGTAACACGTTATGGAGACGTGTTTGAGCCACTTATAGAAAACTTCATCACCACTATCTGGAATTTAATCAACACATCTGTTACTAAACAGCAGAAGTTTGATTTGTTGGTTGTGAAAGCTTTGTCATTCCTAAACTCTGTAGCAAAAATTCCTCAGTATCAATCAATTTTCAACAACGATAATGCACTCAAGGAAATAATTGAGAACATCATCTTGCCGAATGTTGCTTTCCGTGAAATTGATGAGGAAATGTTTGAAGATGAACCAATCAACTTCGTTAGATCTGACCTTGAAGGATCAGATTTTGATTCTAGACGTAAGGCTGCTACAGACTTCTTGAGAGAATTGAAAGAAGTTAACACGGAACTTCTTACTAATATTGTAATGGCATATGTCAACCAGTTCTTATCTAATTCAGAAAGTAACTGGAGAAATAAAGATTTGGCTATCTATTTGTTTAGCTCTTTAGCTACAAAGGGCAGTGTTACCAATGTTGGAGTGGCTTCTACTAATGTGTTGGTCGACGTGGTTCAATTTTTCTCAGAAAATATTGCTACTGACTTGACTAGTCAAACCGTAACTAATCCAGTTTTGAAAACTGATGCAATTAAATATATCTTGACATTTAGGAATCAGTTGACAAAAGACCAGTTGCTAACAACTATTCCCTTATTAGTCAAGCATTTGAATGATCCTAATCCTGTCGTTTATACATACACTGCGATCACCGTTGAAAAGCTTTTATCCATGACCAGTTTTGCTGACAGTAGCCATAAGCTTATTTTCAACAAAGTCGACATTGAGCCTCATGTTCATGAACTATTGAACAACTTGTTTAATCTTATATTAGCCAATGATCTCATCTCTCCAGAAAAGCTTGCTGAGAACGAGTTTATTGTTAAATGTATAATGCGGGTGTTAAGTACCATAGAGGATGCATTACCTACAATGCTAAAATTCAGCATAATTGATCAGCTTCTTCAAATATTGCAAAAAATCGCTAAAAATCCTTCGAACCCTAGGTTTTCCCATTATGTTTTTGAGAGTATCGGATTGTTGATAAAGTACAGTAGGTCCGAGGAAGACGTCATTCAAAAGCTAGTTGGATCCTTGGTTACGTCTCTTATGGAAATATTAGGCAGTGATGTTCAAGAATTTGTTCCCTATACATTCCAGATATTGGCATACTTGCTTGAAGTATATCCTGCTAGTAAACCTCTTCCAAGTGAATATAAACAGCTCATCAAACCTATTTTATCACCAGCAGCCTGGGAGTTTCGAGGTAATATTCCCGGAATAACAAGATTGCTCGTAGCAATTTTAGAGCAAGATGCATCGTCATTCTTTGACGGAGACCGAAGCTTGGCACCATTGTTAGGTGTTTTCCAGAAGCTTATCGCCTCCAAAGCAAATGATTCTTATGGATTTGATCTCTTAGTGGGTATATTTATTTATATTCCTTTCGATTTACTCAGTCCGTACTTAAAGCAAATTGCGATTTTATTGTTGACAAGATTAAAGAGCTCAAGAACAGAGAAATACCTTAAAAGATTTGTCGTGTTTATTTGCTCCATTTGTTGTATTCCATGGAATGACTCTTTGAACGCAAAATGTCAATCTATGTTAAATGCTAACTTCATTATCGAACTTATTGATTCGGTGCAACCCGGTCTTTTTTCCCAGATCTTTTCGTCTTTTATCATGCCATCTTCATCGTCCTTTGTCAACTTGCAGGATAAGAAGATTGTTACGTTAGGACTTCTGATGATACTTATTTCGGAGCAGTTTGAAAATAAGTACGCGAACTTAATCATACCAACCATCGAAAAGCTTGCAAAAAACATCAATTCTTACCAAGGTATACAAAGACAAACAAACATTGCTGCAAATTCAAGTATATTAGAACTGAACGCGAGTGTTGTTCCTGTTAATGACCTTGATTTAGAGAGTTCAGCATTTGGGTCGCAATATTCTAAACTTGTCTCCATACAAGCTGAGCAATTCGACCCCATCCCACAAGTTAAAAGTAATGACACGCACACCATAAAAATGGGGGTAGTATCTAACATCAAAAAGTTGCAGCCATCTGGTGCTCTTGATCAAATATCTCAAGAAGCACAACAGTATTTAGATCAGTGTTAGATATTGCAGCGATCTTTCAATAAACAGGTAAATATATTTTCGTAACTCACATATACAAAAAGTAAAGATCGGTGGTTTACAAGCAAGAGTATCATCTGTCAGAGCGGAATATGAAGCAACAACTTTGCAAAACATTAGTAGAGCGCTCTCTTATTTAACTTTGAATCCAAGGAGAAGGAAAAATAAATCTCTGTTACTGACAACAAGATATCTTTGTATTAAGAACAGAACAAGAACAGAATACGAAAAAAAAAAAAAAGGAAATAACTCTCTACCTTAGCTTGACATTTAGCTTTCATTGTTTGCTGGCCCATCGTCCATTAAGTTGTGAAAAATGGCATCATCTTCTTTATTGTCGCTGGAATTTGATATTTGTTTAGAATCTGAATTGAATTCAAGGTTTGATTCCGCACTGGAGCTTGAATGTGGTTTGGTGTCCTCAGAAACAGGTTTGGTGCTAACCTCTGAAGAGTCCTTCTCTCCACTGTAGTCTTTTGACGCAGTTGACGAACGATCATCCTGGTTCTCAATTTCTTTCATTTTCTCTTGCCTTTCTCTTTCTGCGATTTCAGCAGCGGTTAGGAACCTTCCACCCTGTCCTCTAGGACGTCTCATTGCGTGTTTGTGTCGAGACTCGTGCAAGTAAGGCTTTCTTGTTCTGGCTATCTTCAATGTCTCCTCGAGCTTTGCCCTAGCTATACGTCTTTTCAAAATTCTATGATATTGTTTTGCATTCACATAGAAAGGCTGCTCGGTCGGCTGCTGGCGTACGATTTGAGTATTAACCGTGGGAATCGTATGTTGTATGTGCATTTGTTCCGTAGGCTGGTTATTAGGGTAAAAAGTAGATGGAGGCTGCTGTGCAGATGTGTGTGGTACGCCATGCTGAGGGTCGAAATGCGATCCGTTGGGATGGGCGTCAGCTGGTTGGTGTGTATGCGTTACCGGAGGTTGCTCTGACACGAAGTACCCGGCTGGTGCTGTTTGCCCATTCACGGGTATTTGATTATCTATTATGTGTCTCTGCACTCCGTTGTGAGGAGGATAGTAGCCTGATGAGCCGACTTCCTCTTGGTAATAGCCGTTGCTGTCGCCAACAGGATTATGTAACGAGGTCATCTTAAAAAACTGCGTATACTTTTTTTCCGAGTCGAAGCAGGAAGGACGATGGCTTGACTTGGTATATATTGTTTAGACGCGATAATAACCTTTTAAATCAGCTATCTGGTACGTGTTTTTATTGCCCGGCCTTTTCTAGACTATCATAGAAATAAATTGTAAAGAAAAGCAAAATGGATGTGACTTTCAAAAACTTTCCAGGCAGGTAAATAAATCGTGTGACGTTAGCTACTGGTGTCACAGATAGAATATTATGTGTAGCTAAGCGGGGTTCAGATGTGATTGCTCAACAGTAAGGCTTCCTTCGAGTCGTTCTAGTATGTCTTTAGCTATTGGTATCTCAAAGAAAAGGCTAAAGAAAACCCGAATTACTGTCGTCGCGACATTTCCTAATTTCTCGTTTTTGTGTAACCGTTCCATACCGATATTCGGACATTTTGATTACCTCCTTTCACTTCTGCAAGGACTGACTGCTGCAGCGTTGTGTAGATGAAGGTCATTCTATAATATACTTACCAATGTTACCATGATCTGTTGCTAATGCTCTACCCATCCGTCCATAGATTCGTAATTAGAAGATTTAAGACGATTTTCATATTTGACGTAGATTCGTACTATTGCAGAAAAAATAGATAAGCAGTATTTACTACAATATGAAAAGTACGAAAATTTTCAAAAATTGTAAATTTTCTCTGTGATGAGCCTGACTCATGGGATGGTGTGTCAACTCGACTACCAGCACTCTTCGGTACTATTAAACTATACTGAGCACAACAGCCTCAGAGAGGCTGTTACCTGAATACAGATATTCCAGTGAAGCGTCTTGCGCAGCCACTACTTTAACTGGAAACCATACCGATATGAGACATTGGAAGCAGGGCACTAATCTGTATTCAAGTCAGAGAGCATGAGGTCGTTTTTGATTTTTTTTAGACTTGGTTACCGTAGCGATTGTACATTGTGGATCATTTTTCTCCTCTGAGAAAAAACTCCCGGAATCGCTTTTTTTATAGACCCTCTTTCGCAGCCACACAAAGTCCCGTTACAATTTACATCGAAGAACCGACGGCTCATCTGCAAGATCAGCCTAAGGCTGGGCTGTACTGCGATAAGAGGGATGTGAAAGGAAGGTCATACAAGTCGATTCTAGGTTGGTTCCTTTCCGTTGTTTCTCGTCAGACACAAGCTTGTCTACGATGAGCTTCGCATCACCAGCAGAACAGCGAGCCGCTCGTATTAGTAGCTACGTGCAAGGCAACCTGACTCATTTTTTTTTTGTAGTCAACGGTATGGATTCGGCGATCTGAAAGGAGATATGCGCCGAAAGTGCTACAACTTCATGTAGTGTAGGGTTGGCTGTCTGGCGATCATCGGCTCGACACATCCCGTGACTAAGAACTGCGGAAAATATACTGACAGGAACGACACTGGACTAAGTACAAGTGGACCAGTTGCAGTGTAGCCATAAATACTACTGCTAGCACGCCACGAAGTCAGATATCAGGATCCCTAGTGCAGTGCAGGCACACGAAGATTGACAGACAATTACAACTCATCGATAACATTTAGCTGTATGGAGGGGAGTCACGTGAATTAAGCAAATTAATAATCAGTTATTCCAATGAGTACAAAAAATTCGATAGGGTACGTTTAGGCATATCGAGGCGAATAGCAGTGATCTATACCTGAAGAAATAGGCGATAGGGAGAACGCTTGGGTACATGGTCCAGTGTGAATTTTAGAGGTCGAAAAAGAGGTTGCTTGTCAAGTTTGCTAAATAGATTGCTCTGAAGTGCTCTAGAACACAGATATACTTACCACACCATTGCTTTTTGAGCGGCAGTTCATACACTTTTATCAGTCAGCACGAAAAACTGGTGCCTCGACTAAGGCTATAGACTGATCTTTTTAAAAGCTAAAGTGGGATGGGGCTTCTTTCTCTCGGGACGCCGTTGGACTGGCACGAGTCGAAGAAACTCAACGAACATGTGAGAGATAATGGAATCACCCAGCTTATAAATATATTCAAACAGCATGCACAGTCAAGAAGTAACGATCACTTTTATTGGGGTGATGAGGTCGAGTATATGTTGGTAGAAATTGACGATGAAGCCCGCACTGCTCGATTGGCTATCGATAGAGATCATATCTTAAGTAACTTGAGCGATCCTGACAAACCCGACAGCTATCTAAAAGCTACCGAGAAGAATGTGTCATTTCATCCTGAGTATGGTCGGTACATGATCGAAGCGACTCCCTTGAGACCATACGACGGCCAGTCGCTCAGCGATTATACTTATGTAGAAGAAAATATCCGGGATAGACGGATTGTAAGTCAGTCAGAATTGCCACCTACGATTAGACCCTTGACTTTGACGGTGTTTCCTCGCATTGGATGCGAAACTTTCACATCACCCCCAGCTAAGCCAATTGGGCCTGCGTCTCAATCGTTGTTTTTGCCTGACGAAATCATCAACCGTCATGCTAGGTTTCCTACCTTGACTGCAAATATAAGGAAGAGACGTGGATGTAAAGTTGCTATCAACTTACCAATTTATCCAGATATCAACACAAAGTTGATTGATGACTCAATTCCTCATAGAGACTTATTTTCCTCTGACCAGGAGGCATTCTTAGGTGCATCGAAACCTGGCCATGTTTACATGGATTCTATGGGTTTCGGAATGGGTGCTTCATGCTTACAAGTTACCATGCAAGCTCTGGACATTTCCGAGGCTAGGTACCTTTACGACAGCTTGGCTCCCTTTACTCCTATTTTATTGAGTTTGAGTGCAGCTGCACCTATATTCAAGGGCTTTCTAGTGAATCAAGATGTCAGATGGAATGTCATAAGTGGTGCAGTTGATGACCGAACATTCATTGAGCGTGATGTGGAGCCTTATGCAGGATACGACTTTTTCGGTGGTTTAGATGTCGACAACGAGACCAAAGAGCATTTAATTAGATTGGGAGGTGGCAGAGGTGTCAATGGAGACAGGGTGGTTAATAGCTATGGAGATACTAATTTGAAAACTTTAGACTGCAAGCCAATTCAGAAAATTCCTAAGTCAAGATACGACTCGATTGACGCATATCTAAGTGACCATACATACTCGAAGAAGGTGTCTTATTTTAAAGAAGAATATAATGATATATTTTGCCCGATTAACAAAAAGGTCTATGATAGATTGATTTCAAACAACGAGTTCGACCATAACCTTGCATTTCATTTTGCTCATTTATTTATTAGAGATCCTTTGGTTATATTTTCGGAGAGAGTAGATCAAGATAATCTGCTAGAGAATGATCATTTTGAAAATATCCAGTCTACTAATTGGCAAACATTGCGGTTTAAACCTCCTGCCCTTTATCCTGACAATATGACTGGAGGACAGTTACGGGATAAACCAGGATGGAGAGTAGAATTTAGGCCCTTGGAAATACAATTGACCGATTTTGAGAATGCTGCTTATTCGGTGTTTGTGGTTTTACTATCCAAAGCGATCTTGAAATTCCAGCCTGACTTCTATATTCCAATTCTGAAAATCGACGAGAACATGAAGATTGCACATAGAGTTGACTCAGTGTTGAAGGATAAGTTCTGGTTCAAGACCGGGAACTTATGCAAGCTTGACAATAAAGATTTTGCCGGTTACGATTTGTCATGGTTTGACAGATTCGTGAACAAAGGAAACGACACGCTCGTGTCAGAAAACGTGTACGTGGACGACTATGCGAGCAACGGAACAATGGACTCGGTAAGGTCTCGGAACGGTTCTATCAAAGGCAATCTATGCAACGAATCCAAGTACACGATAGATGCAATTGTAAATGGTAACCACGACTTTCCTGGTCTTATACGCATGATAGTCAAGATGATCGCCACAGAGCTCACGCCCGACCTTCCCCATTGTCCAGACAAGGATTCCCACCTTGCCAAGAGGATGCTTCGTATCCAACGTTATTTGCTGTTAATATCACAGAGAGCTTCCGGCAAGATCCCCACGATCGCACATTGGCTAAGATCGCGGGTACTTACCAACCCTTTGTACAAGAAGGATTCAAAGATTTCAGACCTCTTGGCATATGAGTTGATCAAGGATTGCGAAAAAGTATCCGACCTAGATGGCTCGAACGACCCACAGTTACTCAAGGACTACTTCGGTGAATCCCTCGCCAGCTACTTGTGCGTTCATAGTAGTTAGAAGCATTTTGCTTTCCCAATTACTCAAATTCCTACCTTACTTAAATTTTTGCTTGGCTCAACCATAATTAACATTTCGAGTGCCCTCGTCATTATTCCACATATCATTTAGTTTGTATTTCCTATTACATGTAAGAGCAATTGTGCTGCCATCTGGAACAAAAAACGAGTGATGGGCCTAATTCCTACATGTAGGTTTATTGAGTATCACACGCCGATCTCATTCGAGCCTCTTTTGTATAAAAACTGATGATTACAATTATAAAGTTGACAACATAACTAGTATGCGTTCATGGAACTCGAAGATGGGTATAGTTGACAACGTAAAATCATTTTTCTATTCTATAACAACTGAAGACCACTATGCGTCATATGATTCCCCGTATAAAAATTCTAGTGGGCAAAGCGGGGCAGTAACCTCTGGGTCAAGACTTCACGAATTGAACAGATTAGCAACAATAAATTCGTCGTCCCAGTCTTTGATAGAAGGCAGAGGCGGTCCAAAGGGATCTCCTGGATTATCACGTAACAGCTCTTCAGGAATTGTGGGGTACCGCCCAGGCTTGCGCTCATCATCGACGAATTTGAACGCGTCTGACGTCCAGCTTCAGAACTTGAATTCAAGTGGTCAGCCACCTTTGCCATCCATAGACTCACTCTGGGACAGGATAGAGAAATGGCTTGAAGAAGAATACCCGGAACTTGAGGACAACTTGAATGATGGTGTGACTTCAGCGGATTTGAATGAGTTTGAAAACGATTTAGGAGCGGGTTCGTTGCCCGTCGAATTCAGACAGTTTTACAAGAGACACGATGGCCAGTTCAGAGGCGGTAAGCCGACCGGATTAATCATGGGCTTGACACTCCTTGATTTGGAAAGCATTGCAGAGGAATATGCAGTTTGGACCAAAGTAATAGAGAGATTAGAGAAGCAGAGGTATCTTTTAGAACAGCAACACAGAAATCAACACCAACAAGTAAAGGGCGAATCGTCTTCCGCATCACAAAACTCTTCTACGGGTCTGCCGAAATATATCAATTCGTTTCTTGCAAATCAGAGATCCATTCCTCCAAACGCTGTTCAATCCGTTTACTCTCACCGCGGCTGGATTCCATTTGCGAAAGACTTTTGTGGCAATCAGCTTGCCATAGATTTGGTTCCAGGGCCTCAGGGACATTGGGGTCAAGTTATAATTTTCGGAAGAGACTATGACATCAAGCTTGTCGTTGCTTCGAATTTACAGGAATTTCTTTTCGGCTTTGTTAGTGATTTGGAGGCCGGAAACTTCCAGATTGATCATAGTAATGAAAATGATATGTACGGCTTCTTGGAAAGTTCGAGAACAGATGATGATTTCATGATCGGGGATGATGAAGAAGGCCAAGGCGAGTTGAGTTTCTATGATGCAGAAGGAAAAACATTGGGCAAAGATTTTAAGAGGAAAGTAAGTTATTTGGAGGTGATTAAGATAAGAACTTTAAAGAAGTTTGGTATATCCAACACACAAAACTTTAACACCACCTTCACTCCTCAAATTCCCCGTGGAAAGCAGCCCATAAGCCGCAGCTCATCACCGTTCAACCTGAACTTAGGTACCATAGCAGATGAGCTGAAGGACAAACCAAATCCATTGATCAGCTTGGAAAGCAATAGTAGAATAGAATTACCCAAAGAAACACTCATCGATGCGAAGAAAGGCGAAAAGGAAAAGGTTTCACCTGATATAGATTCTTCCACTTTAGTCGCGGGAGTCGACAAAAAGACTGACGCCCTGCAAGGAAACACGAACGACTCAGAAAAGAAAGACAATCAGGAAGCTGATGGAACGCCAGAAAATGATGACACAAAGGAGGCCGTTAAAGACGTCTCCGATACATCAAACGCAGAAGAAAGACCCGACACAAAAGAGAATGCTAATGATACCAATACTGGTTCGAACGCCGAGTCCAGCGACCTCAAGGAAGTCGAACTTTAAGTTAACACTGCTACTACTTCTTTGTAGATTACGTATTCGCTCTTCATAACATCCTAGATAGTTTTGTAATATTCATACTCAGTCACTTACTGGATTCTGACGATTTTGTGTAATTTTAGTGTGCTTTAGTCTTTCGCAGTTTCAGTGCGTGAAGATGTCTTGTTATCTGTTTATCTTAATCGATGAGGGCTTCAGGGTCTTGGGATAATTCTGAAGGCAGAAACGACGGGCGGGATGAACCGAACTCCAGCTTCAGTCGCATGGCCGGTCCGGACTCTTCTATCAATGCGGTGGCTGGATCACTGCAACCACAATTACAAGCACAGCAGGCGATTTCAGCAGAGGAAATATTGGATACTATTGCGTCGAGAGCTAATTCACAAGCTAACAATTACGAAGATGATGAGCTTTATGGAAATGGCGACTACGACAATCCCGAAGATATGGGTATGGGGATCGGATCATTCACCAGCGAACAACCTACTATGGAACAAATACAGCGAGTATATTATACAAGGGGCCTTCAAGAACTAGAAAGTTTACAACTAATTGATCTTTCTACGTTGGCAAATTGGAAACTTTCTTCAGCAAAACAAGACTATGGCATAGAGCAATTGAGAGAGGACTCCCCAGACTCATACTGGCAGTCGGATGGCAGTAACGGCAACAACAATGCTAATTCTTCGGGGAATGCAATAGCAAATAGCCAGCTTTCACACCCTCATTGCATCACTATTCAATTTTCCAAAAAGGTTTCCATTGAGAGAATCTCTATTTTTACTAACTTTAGCGCTGACGAATCTTACACGCCTGCGAGAATACAAATTTTGGCGGGTAATTCAGATGGATGGGACATGAGTGAAGTGTGTACTTTGAGCTTTAACAAACCGGTAGGATGGTCTCATATCATCTTTAATGCCATACGTAATGATGGTGTTTTGAGATGTTTTTGTATAAAGTTGTTAATTCTATCTAACCATCAGGATGGTAAGGACACTCGAATTAGAGCTGTCAGGTGTTTTGGCAAGAAGCCAACCAACAAAACGAACCTAGTGGCCGGCGGTTTGAGAGGGTCTTTGAACACGGATATTTTGAAGGATTTAAGTATGAACAGTGGCATGAGTAGTTTCTCAGGGATTCTGCTCAACAGTCATGTGTTCCAAAGCCTGAAGACACCTAACGTGGAAATGAAAAACGCGGTCATGTCGGAGGAAACCTCTAAGGCAGATACAAATGGCCCCCAGCTCGATGAAGAAACTGACAAGGTACTAACAAATGTTTCTGAAGTTATCGGATTCAATACCGGGTTTCAAACCTTGCAATTAAAGAGTACTTCTTCTATTCGGTAAGTTCGAGCTAGATACTAAGTAGACTAACTTGTACTATTTATTTTCAAAGAATAATCCACAATGTTGCATCCTTGATGAATTGCCGAAGTGCTGTAAATGTCTATATCATTGCACAAGTAAGTAGATATGTTCGAAATGGTGATTCCTCCAGAGCATTCCAAAAGGAAGGACTGGTTGGATCCCTTGTAGTGGTCTTTCAAGCTGCGGGCGACTTTTTGCAACTCTTCCCCCTTGAAATTATCGAGCATTACCACGTCAGCCCCAGCATCGATAGCCTCTTTGGCGTCCTTTTCCGAGCTCACCTCAACCTCGATCTTGATAGCAAAGCCACACACACTCCTAGCTTTTTCAACAGCCTTGGTTATGCTACCGGTTGACATTATGTGGTTATCTTTGAGCATGACCATCGAACTCAAGTCATACCTATGCGTATCCGCTCCTCCGACTAACATAGAGTATTTTTCAAGATTTCTCAATCCAGGTGTAGTCTTTCTGGTTCCGGCGATTATACCCTTGTAGCCAGACTTCGTTGCTAGTTCAGTCATAAGACGGGACTGTGTAGCTATACCGGAGGATCTTGACAATAAGTTCAAGGCAGTTCTCTCAGCTAACAAAATCTTGTTCGCAGGCCCTTTCACCGAACAAACCACAATTTTACCACCTTTAGAAGCAAGCTCCTGGGCACTGACATAATAACCTTCATCAAAGTGCCATTCAAAACCTAACTCACATTGTTTGAAAACTTCAGATGCAAATGGAATCCCAGAGATTACACCTGATTGTTTCATGTATAATGAACCGGTTTCTTCTTTCTTTCCAACAACAAATGCACCAAAATCGAACGAAGGAACATCTTCTTGTAAGAATTGAGACACTTGATCTTTCCATTTGCCATTAATGGGCAAGAGGTCTTCGTAAGAGCTCATTTCCAATAATATTTTTATTCTGATAAAAAAAGGGAAGTTTCTGATACAGCGATTAAATTTTCCGGGGTGAGCTGCGCGAATTATTACTTAAATTTTAAGCTAGTATTAAGGGAACGCTCATGAAGGCAGCAGTAGATAGAGGTACGCTAGCTGGACAGAAGGTATCTCTGACGTCATATAATAGGGAAAATAATGGTGTGAAGAAAGTACACAACAAGAAACGGGGAGAAAAAGTTCAGTATTTATTAAACTTCCCATCGACAGCATCTAGTACTGTAACATGTAATGTGTGTGGGATGTCATATAACCGTCTAACTAAGAGAGATAGGGAAACCCACAATTCATATCATGAGTTCTCGTGTGGTGGGATTAGCTGGTCACCTTCTGCTAGTGACTTGGTGGTGCTGAAAAGTTCTGTTGTGCACGATACGAGTAAGGCTGAGGAAACAATACAAGATAGCAATGGCGTAAGAAAATCAAAAAACGTCATTAAACATGTTACGATCTTTGAAGTGAATCGGAAGCTGAGAAACCAGATCCGACGCGTCTGTGAAATCGTAAAGTATGTAAACCAAGAATTGAATGCTCCGTCAGAGTCAGACGCTTGGAAATTGCTGGAACAAGGAACAATAGCAGGAAAGGCGTTTATTGGAGTCATTGACAACTTAATAATAGGTGTATGTATCACGGAGCCAATAGAGGATGCGTCTAGAAGCAGATGGATGATATTGGGGCGTGATATCATCGTTCCTAATGTCGTCAACCACCACGCGAAGATAGGAATATCACGTATATGGGTCGCAAAAAAATGGCGGCGCTTCGGTATCGCCCAGTTGTTGCTAGAGGCAGTTCTTTCGAATTCTGTGTATGGAATGAAGTTGGACAAGGCTTCCGTGAGTTTCAGTCAGCCTAGTCCCAGCGGCAAGATGCTCGCGAAGAAGTTTAATGGTGCAAAACATAAAAGCGGTGAAATATTGATTCCAGTGTATTTGGAGTAGGGAATAATTGTTAATTATAAACGTGTGTATATTAGATAGAAGGTATAGATAATAGAGGAGGACTAATATGCCTAATCATTGTTCTTCAGCAGGGCGAATGTGCATTATTTGTCTATTCAGTAAACACCGTTTGATCGGTTGCTACATTAACTAGTTGCTCAAAATAGGCGTACAAGGATGCCGTGAGGCCACCACTGACGGCAACTTTGATGCCTCTAGGTAGAGCACCTTTCCACAAGGACCTAGGTCCTTGACGAACGAAGAGCTTATAAGCAGTGCTGAGTGAGTCTTTGTAAACCGATATGCCATTTTTCAGCTGACGGTGGCTCTTTACTACGTCAATTGGCTGCGTCACGGCTATAACCGCCATAGAGGAGAAAAGATGGAGACCAATCAGTTGCATGGCTGTGTGATTGTGGCCAAACCAACTCTGTTCACCACTCTTTGCGTGGGGATCAAGCAACTGCCTTGTTGCATTGTAAGTCGACAACCAGCACGCGGAGATTGCACCTTGGCGAAGAACAGTTATCAGCGACCCAGCAGCAAAACCACGTAGCCCCTTCAACTGATATATTTCTCGAATCGTACCGAAAAACGTCAAGGTAGGATGGCTGTTATATTGTATTTTTTGGGCATCAAGCTTCGAAAGATGGAGCTGTCCTGTTTGGAATCTGGTAGGTGGTTTACCTGATTTGTACTGCTGTTGGAGATCAGATGTGTAGTAAATATGTGGTGATACGTATTGTTTTTCAAACACATTTTGCAGTGGTTTGTGATGCTTATTGTGCGTCGTTACATGTGTGATATCGAACTTAAGATCTTCAGCCTTACATCTAGAGATCTCGTTTCTCAAGGTCATGTTCTGTATCATAGTTATTTTTATGTTCTCGAAAGGAATGATCCATAGCGTCTCGATTATCCCGCTCATAATCCCAGCAATGACTATCCTGGGAGCAGTAGTCTTCTTAACTTTGTTACCCTTGCTATCCACTGAGTCCACCGACATAAATTTTGTCAGCCAGTTGTACAGTATCAAACGGGCAGAATTTTTTATCACATTACCAATCACTAAAGCACTTCCTCCCTTATACAACTGGGAAATGCTACTGGGATAGTTGCCAGGGATCCCAAACTTTTTCATGTACCCTTCATTGTTTAGCTGCTGCTGAGTTTTAACACAATCAAGTGGGTAAGTTAGTGTTGCTGACACCGCTGAAGCGGTAGAACCAGCAACTAATGCTGTTAATAAATTATCACTATTTCCAACCTGGCTCATATCGAACGGTTAAGTAACTAGATAAAAAATCAATATATTGCGCGAAGTTGATTTGAAAAGTAAACAGTAGCAGCAGCAACAGCTTAGGTTAAAACACATGAGAGCATCATGAGTGATCCACCTGAACGAGGTAATAGGGGACGGAGTGCAACGGTGCCCTCGACGCCATCGAAGAGAGTCAAATTGTATGATGAAAGTGTTGAAATTCATTCTCAACCTTCCAGCTCACTGCGCATCACCAAGCAGGTTAAACTTCCACCTCATGAACTCCCGGATATAACAGCATTACTCGGGTATGGAACGCATACGCCTGGATCAGTGTCGCAGGGAAGACGAAACGGCCGTAATTCGGCTCCTTCTACTCTGTATCGAGAAATCAACGGGAGGCCGGTCATGCCACCAGCGTCGAGCACACCTACAAGACGAAGGGATGCTGGATATCGGGATTCCCAACAACAGCACTCACGGAGGTCGAGTCGTCGATCGTCAATTGTTATGGATAGGAATGGAATCAAGAAGTTTGATCCTGCTTACGTTGGACCGATTACTATAGATTATTTAAGATTTCTCTGCAAAGTTCTGATAGAAGAGAAAGCTAAGGACGCGGACCATGTCAAAAAGGATGAAAGTGTACCATATAAGGAGCTGCAAGGGTCATCAGAGCTACAGGTTGCCGAGAAGGATACTCACGATGAGTTGCAGCAGTTTGAAAGACGGTCGTCTTTCGCCAGCAAGTCCCAAATGAATTCAGGTCTCACTTCGCCGCCAGACCGGACTTTTGAACATTCTTTGCCACTTCCCGACGAAACCTCCCAAAGAGATACATTGGACGCTCCTTATGAGGCATTATTAAGCTCCGCAAACTTTACACCAAGATTTCAATCAAGATCGCCAAGTACTGCCCACGTCAAATCCAATGAAGCTGTTGAAGAAAAACCTTTCTCTTACTTGGAAAAGGTTTTGGAAAATCTCTCTTCTAAGAGGATGGATGTACTAGCTGAGAACAGAAATCGTCATTCTGAAGAAAGGACAGAAGACAAAAGTAACGGCACTTCCATGTATGATTCTGCCAATTCGTTTACTTCTCACTTTGTAATCCAAGATAGCTATTTGGCGACAGATGAGAACACAGAAGATAAAACTAGGCATATAATGCATGATTCGAAAACCCAAGATCAAAAGAGAGACCTAGAACCTACTAATACAAGAACGCTAAATGCACACGAATCCGCCGCAGCTGTGGTGCAGCCAGCTATAAAAGAAGACACTACATCTACAAGTAATATTTTGCAGGAACATGATAAAGATTATAGCGGTCCTGATGATGCACTTATTGAGGATTTATCCGGACCTGTTAGAAGCAGGACTTTTAACAATGAAGATATACCTAAATTCCCTGATATAACTAACGATATTCTCCCATCAAGAATGGGTTCTCTGTCACCACAACCAGATGAAGTAGGGCTTTCACTGAGACACGAATTCACGCTTAATGACGATTTACCTGGTCCATTTCAATCTCATTTTCAAGACGACAGCCTTGACCAGTTATCGGAGATTGCTGGAGATGAAACTAAAAATGAAAATAATGCAAAGAGTGAGAATAATAGTAGTATCAGGCATACTACTCACTCGGACCCTCGTAAAGGTGGGACGCGTACAACTTCAATATCACTAGGGCATATTCGTAATATAACTAGGCTTTTGGAAGTGGAGCGAAGCACCGAAGCCAATTTATCAAAGAGAGGTGCTCTAAGCCGAAAGATGCCATTGGAGTCCTTGAAAATGATTCAAGACAAATCCTGTGATTTCTTGGAAAGCCTTGTATCGGACTTAGAGGCATATTCTACGCATCGCACTAGTTCAGATGAAAGCCAGATCAATATACTGGATGTATTTCTTTATCTCAACAGAATAAAATTTGGCAAAAGGGAAACTCAGCATGATGAAATTGAAAATATTAGCAGATTAGCACAGAAGTTTCTTCCTTTAGAATTACTTATTGAATTACATGATAATATTTTAAAAAGCAGGGATAGACCTATTAAAGAATCAACAAAACCTGAAACAGCTTTTGATGATTCTGAACTGGACAGCGATGCAGATACTTATTTGTCTTCCGAGTATTCTGAATAAAAGTGAGTTGTAATATAATATAATAAATTATTAAATGACTATTTACAGCTAAGTCTGATAGTAGCATCAGATTATTTACTGGCTTGCGACGCCTCTCTTGATCAATTTATATAATTCAAATACAGCCGCAGGTGTAACTCCCTGTATACGCCTAGCCTGGCCTATGGTCTTAGGTTGTATCGTATTTAAAAGGTGACAAACTTCATGTGAAATCTTCAAATTACCCTCATTGGTGTAATGATAGTTCGTAGGAAGCGGCAAGTTCTCATCTGACTGGTATGCTTTAAGATGAACAGCTTCTTTCCTCATCCATGACTCATACATGGCTTCTGTTTTAATACGTTCCAGTATTCGCCTGCTTATTGACGCGAAAAGGTCTTGACTTGATGCTGGACTAACTTTCATAAGAGTAGGTGTCAAATCACCTAAGCTGACTTTTTGATAAGATAAAAGCTTCCAGCCATCAAGAACCGCGGTTTTATTAATTTCCACGTCCAAATTATCAGCAAGTGCTTTCCATTTGGCACCAGAAAACGAAACTGAGTGTAACACATCTTTAATTGTGTCACAGATTTTTATTTCTTCTTGGAATCTGGCGTATCTTTCTGGCCCAACTACACCATGTTTGAAACCCTTATCTGTCAAACGCTTATCGGCATTATCTGCTCTTATCGAGACTCTAAATTCCGAGCGAGATGTAAACATGCGGTAAGGTTCTTCGACACCTTTGCTTATTAGGTCATCAACAAGAACCCCCATATAACCATCAGACCTCGATATTTCTAAAGCAGGACGGTTGGAATGAGAAAGACCCGCATTAATACCTGCGATACAACCCTGCGCCGCGGCCTCTTCATAACCGGTTGTACCATTAATTTGGCCTGCGAGGTATAAACCTTTTAGTAACTTTGTTTCTAAGGTCAGCTTCAACTCTCTAGGATCAACATAGTCGTACTCAACGCCGTATCCGGGCTGTAACATTACTGCATTTTCACATCCCTTCATCATTTTTATCATTTTCTCTTGAATATCAGCTGGCATAGTACAGGAGATACCGTTGGGGTAGACTACATCAGTATTAAGTCCTTCAGGTTCTAACCATACGATATGATAGTCTTTTTGAGGAAACTTTATGATCTTAGACTCAAGTGATGGACAATAACGTGGTCCTTTAACGGTCTCCCTAATATGAATTGATTTATCAAGGTTATCCCTTATCAAATTGTGAAGTTCACGAGTAGTATATGTCAAGTGACAGTCCAATAATTTGTCTTCAAGTTCAACCTTATCATTTAAGAATGACATAGGTTGTGGCGGATTATCTGATTTTTGAGGCAGCAAAATGTCAAAGTTAATAGACTTACCAGATATACGAGGAGGGGTTCCAGTCTTCAAGCGACCTAGTCTAAAACCAAAGCTCTTCAAAGTTTTGGACAAACCGTACGTCGGCTTTTCTCCAATTCTGCCAGCAGGATAACTAGTAAGGCCAATGTGAATTTCACCACCCAAAAAGGTTCCTGTACATATAACAACATTAGAAGACTTAAGAACAGTCCCGTCGCTTAATATAACCCCTTTGATTTGGCCATATGATCTGCCTGAAAAATCGTCTGCTTCAGAAGGCTGAACTAACAAATCGTCCACCTGGGCTTCAACAACTCTTAAGTTTGGGTAATTAAGTATCTCTCTCTGCATTTCCTTTAAGTATATTTGACGGTCAATTTGTGCTCTGGGTCCATGCACTGCTGCACCTTTTGAAGCATTTAAAACTTTGAAATGTATTCCAGCCTTATCAGTAATTCTGGAAGATACTCCATCTAACGCATCGATCTCTCGGAGTAAGGTTCCTTTACCAACACCACCCATAGACGGATTACAAGAAGCTGTTCCTATTTTCTTGATATCTGGTGTTATTAGCGTTGTTAATGTACCTGTCCTCGCAGATCCCGTTGCTGCTTCACAACCGGCATGTCCTCCACCTATTACTATCACTGGATGTTCATCCACCAAGCTAAGTTTACGTTCCAATTCCAAGTTTAAGTGAATAGACCTTCGAAGAACAAGGCTACTACTAGAAACGTTATGTTCTATATTAGCACATAAAGACTTGATGAATCTTGCCATTACGCAGCTGGCTTGTTATAGCTAACATATACCTTTATTAATATACTAATTACCATGTACTAATTACCATGTATACGTTTTTTTTTTTTTTTTTTTTTTTTTTTTTTTTTTAGCTACTGCGCTATATGGTTCTCTCTGTGATTCCATCTCATCTCAGTATCACCAAAGAGAGGTGAATAATGAAAAGGAATACGACAATGGCAGGAGACGATCTAGAAGATGGATTAGAATACGAATTCGATACTGAACCAGGTACCGTATCTGTCGCACCTGATGCTGATGATGAAATTGAGATCTTTGGTCAAGAAGAAAGCAGTACTTCAAAGCCGAAGTCCTCAGACAAGACAGACTACAACGCTACAGAGAATGAAGACACAAAAAAATCAAAGAAAAGAAAACAAAAGAACACGCTGCTCGCAGAGAAGAAACGTATGAAGATGGAAATGGACATGGAACTAAAACGAACGATCTCAAAAGAGCTGTCTACTGAAGTCATTGCAGACTATATCAATGGAAGAATAGCACAGAAAAATAGAAATCTATCGTCATTGGAACTTTCGGAATTATACCTACCTAAGGAATGCTTTCGTAGCTCGTCAGATTTTGACAAGGATGAGACACCTCGAAACCTTGATAATTTATCAAAGTTTATCACAAATAGATTCCAGAATATGCTTCCTTCTAAGCTGAAACATTCAAAAGCCACCAAGGCCAAAGACACTACCGAGAAAGAGAGAAAATTTATAGCTATTGTGTCGATGTCCGCTATACGTGCCTGTGACGTTCATAGGGCGACTAGAAGCCTATCTGGCTCGTCATTGAAAATAATCAACAAAAACAAATTGAAAGCTGATCTTGATATAATCCAGAACACCAAGTCTAGAGTACTATGCTGTACACCAGGTAGATTATCAAAAGTTTTGGATGCAGAAAACCTGCCTTTGCATTGGGAAGAAATAAAAATTATAATAGTAGATAATTCTTACTTAGATGTGAAGTGCCAGAATGTATGGGACATAAATGAAACCCCAAAAGTCTTGAAAAGGCTTGTTAATGCGGGTTCTAAAATATATTTCTATTGATATGGAATGTCGTATATATTATGTATTCAGTAATGGAATGTATATTTTTTTATTACTCTGGTAAAACTCCACCACAGATTTGATAATATGCTGACAGGCGTCATCAGTAAGGAAGTTATCATCTGAATTTCTCCTTACTCCCTCGATTACGCTAGAATGCAGCTGCACAATCTTATCAACCAGGGACTCCTCGGTGATAAACAACTTCAAAAAAATGATATCTGCAAAGACTTGTAGGGTCATATTCTTATTTGTTGAATCAAAATTTTCAAATTTCAAACGCTCCACCGCTTTTGTTTCATCACTTTTGGGGGCCAATAGATCACTAATGTTCTCAATGAGAGTGTGCAAAATCCATTCATTCTTATCTTCAACGAAAGACTTTATATTCGAAAATAGTTTAGAACATACCAGACGACTAAAAGAATCTTCACCAGATAAAGAAAGATATCTTGAACTGAGGTCGTATATCAAGCTGATAAGTTTAAGAGATGGTCTAGAAGGTAGCATAAGCTCACCTTCTTGATTAGTATCCTTACGACCAGAGTATAGTTCTACTATCTGTTTCGTAAAGGAGCCATTTCCGATAAAATCCACTGTCGGAATATGATGAATGAGGTGAGCTGATATTTTCCTTAATAAATAGTCTATGCTACTTATTGTGTCTTGAAATGTTAATTTATCCGACGAAATGTCGGATATTCGATTACTCAAGGTAAGAAGCGCCCTCAACATGTAATATGCATACTCAAGGGATTGTTTACTTGATATCAATTCATGAGCGTTGACTTGCAATTTCTCTATCATTAGGCTAATAGAACTTTTCATTTCACTCTGGGAGAAATCTGACAACTTCTTGAAATGAGCAAGAAAAATGCTTAAAAACTTTGATTTTGCATCGTCAGCTAGTACGCTTTTGCTGTTGGAAATGTAACTCACAAAATATCCTATGAAGTTATCAGGATCTGCTGTTCCATCATAAGACTTCTCGTTGGTGCTCACCATCAGATTGAGAATTTTCAAGTCATTGAACCAGGACCAAATTTTAAACGAAACATCATCCAAGCTCAACGCAAAGTCTGGTATCAGCGCAAAATATTTCATATCATTGATATAACTGTTGGTATTATCGTCCATTAAGTCGGATATTTGGCTCGAAAAAAGAGCACAATGATGTACCTTGTGCTTCATCTCAATATTTGACCAATCGGTCATCAATTTGTATATGCTAGGTGCAGTGTCAACAGCTGAATAGAGACTATTGAAATGAGACGAGAATATATCCTTACAATTCAGGACCAAAGTCTCTAGAATTTCAGTTAATCTGTTTTTGCTGTCATGATTTTCGCTGATTAAGCACGCAAGTAATCTATAATTTCTAGTTGTATTTCCGTAAAAGATTTCTGTTTTCCTTAAAGCCTTAAGGAATCGCTGGAGTATTAAAAGCAAGTTGGTCAAATTGAGCTCGCTTTTAGATTCACTGTCTGTAACAGTACTAATAATATGTTCAATAATGCTGATCATTATTTGGTTCATCTCATCAAGTTGGAGTCTATAAGTTTCAGCCCTTACAGAATTTATCGGCTCAACACTTGATTCATGAAAATTCTGTTGTTCTTTGAGGTCGTCATGGAATAGTAGAAATTCCTGGAATGTATTCTGATTTGATATTTTTTTCAACTGCTTCTCAAGGTATGGTTCTACTCCATCCTTTCCTTCAATATAGTACTTAATATAGTTGAAAGTATTTTCAATATATCTGAGTAATATCTCAAAATTTACGGACATAAAATCATCAGTTGTCTCAAATCCTTTAATTTTTGTCCTAAGATGCTCAAGTGATCCAACTCTTAATTTTAAGACCATCTGTACAACTTTGTTAATGGATGCCTTTGAGTCTGAACTCAATAGTAAAAAGTAATAAGATATAAATAGACTAAGGAAAGGAGGTAAATCGTTTTGATGTGAAAAGTTGAACGACAAGCTAGTTTCGTTTTCAACTTCCGACTCATAAAGCAGAAGTTCATGCCAGTCATCCGAGAAAGGATCTCTATGGTTTGCTGCACTCGATTCAAAAAAGTCGGCATCCATATTTCCATCTGAATAGAGGTAACTATACGATATACCTGACAAATAGCAATGGAAGTTATAGCAGGCAATGTCGTGTTCTAGTTTTACCTGCAAACGTTTCTTTAGCTTTTCAACCCGTAACAGCAAATGCTTATTGGCACTGAGCACATCAGAATAGTGATGTTCAAGAAACAAGAATAATCCGGAATAGTAAACAAGCTCATCATAATAATTGCTCTTTCTTTCTTTCTTTGACTCCATTGTAAGGATAAAAGAGAGCAATCTCTCGTTGACAATATTTTTCAACGTCTCCTCTTTGATTTTGTCATAAAAGCTGGTTAATAGTTGTTCTTTTGTTTTCCTTTTGAAAACGGCGAGCCGGTTATCTCTAAAATCGACAAAGTTAGATTTATGGAACGACAAATCGCTTAGTTCCAGAGATATAACACTAGCTTCGTCATTCATCTGCTTTATGCTTTCAGAAATACGAATCAAGTCACGATACTTCTGTCCTACTAGGTGGTGCAATTCATCTTTAGCTAGCTTGGCGTTACGCAAGTAGTCCTGATTTAAAGCTTGAATCTGACTGACTGTAAAATTACTGAATATCTCATCTGTACTAAGCATCATGTCAGCCAGCTTGGTTGGCTTGACCAATGAATCGTTATTCGTAGTACTGGTTACCATTCTGCCATATCCTACCTTCACTGGCTATGATTTTAACTTCCCTCAAACTGCTCGTCGCACGCACAAATCCAATAGGTCTCGTATCGGTACGATTTACAGCAGATAATGGCCATACATAGAATCCATTGCACCTTCACATTGCTAGTTAAGCGTAAGCAGTGACAGGAGTTGCTATAGCTTGGAATTACGAACCGACTCCAGTTTGACTATTGTTTTATTTACAGCCAATAATCACTTTCAATGAGAAGATGATATAGACGTTAGCAGTCACACTTAAAAATCTTCCGTAGCAGTTTATCTTACGCAATACGCCCTATTTATCACTTCACACTAGCCCTACAGTATCGTCGTAGGGGATTCTACCAAAACTTTGCAGATTCTTGTAATTAGACGGAACCATGTCGTACAGTTTTGTGCGACAATGGTTAGGTAAAATTTCGTCAAAACCATACAATCATTAGATCCGTCTCGGTAGAAGCTTGATCTTACGTATTCACGATCTTGAGAGAAGCGTCCGTCTTTTAAACTAGAATATTTCTAGAGGTCTTTTAAAGTTCTATTTTAACGTAACAAGTGTTCAAGCGAAGGAATTTTGATTTATATAAGTGTGGCTTGTGGTTACTAGTCTTGACACCGTTAGACTATTCGGATCCTGCTTCGAGACTCCGTTGCAATATGAGGCGAGAGGCTCTACTATGGGCTTTTCTTTTGATCATATGCCACTTCCTCTGTTTGGGTTTTGAGAGACGAAGTTTTAAGCAAGACGAATCAATAGAAGGCGGTAAATTTTCCAGAGTTTCAGACTTCGAAACGTCGAACATTTCACCAATCGATAGTAGATCTTTGGAAGATTGGAAACTTGCAAATGTTCTTCTTGTTAGTGACATAGATGGTAACCTCCATGGTATCGAGAGAGGTAACGGTGACCTTCTATGGACCTTACCTATGGACGAGCCACTTGTTCAGATCACGAGTAACATCACTGATTCTGGAGAAAAATTCAATAACACATCTGATATTCTTTGGTTCGTCGAGCCATACGAGGATGGAACATTATACTATTTTACACCATCCTACGGGATGAATAAGTTACCAACAAGCATCAGGGATTTAGTTCTTGAAGCCCCGTTTTCTTTGAGCGGAGACAACAAGATTTACACAGGAATTCGAAAAACATCTCTATATTCAATAAATATCAACACCGGTGAAGTGGTTTCGGTATTTGGAAACAGTGAAAAATGTCCTAATCCAGATATTCACGGTAGATCTGCACAGCTCAACACAAATGAAATTATCATGTTGGGAAAAACAACCTATGAATTACGCATTTACTCTAAGGAAAATAATAATATCATGTGGAATGTTACTTACTCTCAATGGGGCTCTAACAATATTGATAATGACTTGAAAGCCCAGAACCAGCAAAGTTTCGATAACCTTTATTTCACCCCATTTTATGACAAGTCCTTACTCGCTATCAATAAAGAACTTGGAACTCCGGTTTGGATAAGAAAGTTGCCACTGTTAGCTGCTAACGTCTTTGATATATTTAACAGCTTGTCATCATTGAAGAACTATGTTGTTCTTCCCCATCCATGGAAGCATTTGAATGAACTTCAACTTAATGGCGAAGCAGACTCAAATACAAACCTATGCTTTATTAATAGGACATCTAATGGGAAGGAATGGTTTGCGATGAGTCTTTCAAACTATGCCACTTTAGTCAAAAGTGCTCCTATATCCCAATTTCAGATGTCAATACATCAACTTATGCAGCAGGCTGCGGAGAATATAAACATTGGTCTAGTGAATTACTTGGAGAATTTACCTGTCTCTGATATTTCGAATAAAAACAATGAAGATATAGTTAACATGATCAGTGGAATACATCGATTCAATTCCTTGAGTATTGAAAACCACTATCAGCCTGTTCCTATATTTACTGATATTAAACAAAGGTCAATAAAAGGAATTGAAGGTCTGAAAGAACATAAGAATTCACTTGATACTCCAAAGAAGGTCCCTAACTTAATGGATGGAATAAAGCTTCCGAATTCAAACAGTAGAACACAGCCAGGGAGTACATTACTTCTTGATAAGTCTTCCAAGGATAATATCTTGCTTTTGGATCCTGCTGAAACCGCACAAAATCTTATTGATCAAAGTCCATACCTAAACTTAACCCCTTTTGTCAATTCAATATGGATGTTAAGAACCTACGTTTTAGTTACCTTAGTGGTGCTCTCAATGTTATATGCTAAGTATTACCGGAAAATACAAAGCACGTTCAAAATTGTCATCGCAAGATCAAAAGAAGGTACAGACAATCATGTGAGCCATGATAAAGCAATACCTGAACCATTGCTATCCGAGAAGCAAGATTCACATCTTCTTGGAATCACTCTGAAACAAGAAAATATTTCACAAGGGAATAACGAGTATATTTCTGCGGAGTCGGTTCCAAAAGTTCCTAATGATGAACTGACTATTAGAAGTACAGTTAACCTTGAAAGGCTGGTGACTATAGAATCAAATGACAAAGACGAAGTTGAAAAAGAAGTGAACGAAGAAGTATCATCAAAAATCAATCTTAATAACTTGAATAGCACGAAAAAGAAGAGAAAGAGGGGAAGTAGAGGTGGTAAACGCTCCAACAAAGGTAAAAAATCTGTACGAGTTGAGAATAAAAATGATGACTTTGACAAAACAATAGCTGAAGAAAACTCAGATGTAGAGATTGATGAAATGTCATCAGAAGCACCAAACGTCAGTGCTCATAGAATCCATCAGTTCGATAATAATCTAGTCATATCGGACAAAATATTGGGTTATGGTTCACATGGGACTGTGGTTTATCAGGGTACTTTCGAGAATCGACCTGTTGCAGTCAAACGGATGTTGCTAGATTTCTACGATATAGCCAGTCATGAAGTAAGTCTACTTCAAGAAAGCGATGATCATCCTAATGTGATTAGATACTACTGCTCGAAACTGAGCAAGTCTGATAAATTTCTTTATATTGCCCTTGAGCGTTGTGTCTGTACTTTACAAGATATCATAGAAAAGCCATTGGATTATCCGAAACCTTTCCGATTAACGGGAAATAACATAAATCAGACATTATATCAATTATCAAGTGGGTTACACTATTTGCATTCTTTGAAAATTGTCCACAGAGACATAAAGCCGCAAAACATATTAGTTGCAGAAATCAAGCAAGGAACTCTGAAAGGAAATGCTAATGAGGTGCGTTTATTAATATCAGATTTTGGCTTGTGTAAAAAACTAGAACCAGATCAATCGTCGTTTGGAGCGACGGCGCATCATGTTGCCCTGGGAACTACTGGATGGAGGGCACCAGAGTTATTACTACAACCTGATATCCTAGAAATATCGCCCCAGACTGTATCTTCTCTGAACGGTATGCAAGCTCAAAACAATTCATCTACACAATTGAGTCAAAAGAGGTTGACAAAGGCAATCGATATATTTTCGTTAGGATGTGTATTCTTTTACATCTTGTCAAAAGGCTCTCATCCTTTTGGTGATAGATATATAAGGGAAGCAAACATAATTAAAGGGGAAAAAGATTTATCAATTTTGAAATTGCATTGCAAATTTGACTTCTCAGAACTGACTGATTTAATCAGTTCCATGATACACCACAATCCTGCAAATAGACCAGACACTTCCACTATTATGAAGCATCCTTTCTTTTGGGAACCAAGCAAGAAGTTGCAATTTCTTTTGAAGGCGAGCGACAGATTTGAAATCGAGAGAAGAGATCCCCCAAGCGATATTCTCTTAGCTCTCGAAGCAGTCGGTGGAAAGGTACATAATGGAAACTGGCATGAAAAATTCGATGAAGTCTTCATGTCTAATCTAGGCAAATATAGAAAATATCACCCAGACAAGTTGATGGATCTTTTGAGAGCCGTTAGGAATAAATATCACCATTTCAACGATATGCCTACTAATTTACAGCAGCAAATGTCACCCTTGCCCGACGGTTTTTACTCGTATTTTCAAGAAAAGTTTCCTGACATGTTGATGCAAGTATATTACATTGTCGACAAGCATTTAAAGCATGAACATATTTTCGAAGAATTTTTTTGAAAATTTAACATACATATATAGCACATTCCATTCATGTATTACACGATTTATTCATTTCGTAACCCTATCCCTTATTTTTTTCTGTTTACTTTTTGATGGTTTGTCTACCTTATATCTAGAATGCTCTTGGCCTTTACTACTCCCATCTTTGAATCTAGACGTCTTGTCCAGGTTCGTATTGTCTTCTTCGAACTTAGTATGCGTACCCTTAAAATTAAAGCTACTAATAGCAGGCGAGTTTCGTTCAGATTCCTTCCCCAAAATACTTTTTAATACACTAGACGAGTTTTTGTCATTGGAATCTTTCAGTGCAATTCCCAACTCAATATCTTTTGCTTTTTTCATGTATGATTTTATCCTGTCGAGTTCTTTCATGATCGGATGGTTATTGGTGTCCGTCCCAGTAGACTTTAAGTAGGCATATATCGAAGATATCAAAATATACCCATATGTATTATATGTTTTTAGGCTTTTTAATGCATCATCAGAAGTAGCGAGCTCGTCTAATGTTTTCCGTAATATAGGTTCAACTCCTCTATTGAAATCACTAACAGAATCATCAAATACTCGAGCAAACTTCCTTACTTTCTCTATATTTTCCATGTTATGTATTTATCGTAATGTAAATGCAACTATTTAAGGATCATGTAAAAATCATCAAATGTTTTGAGCTTCCATTTGACTTTAGAGCTTTTTTTTTAATTTTTTAGCTCATCTACCGCTTGAAATATTTTGTACGGGCAAATTGTTAATGACAGTTTGGCTTGATAAAGAGACGATGATATGAGTTCCATAAGCAGTAATAGACGTATATTAACAAAAGGTAAAGACTACGCCAACAGGAGGGCTAAAAAGTTCGGTGTGGAAGAACTCACATTCGATAAGAGTGCTAGAGAAGATTTCTTGACTGGTTTTCACAAAAGAAAGCTCCAAAGACAAAAACATGCACAAGAGCAGATTCAGGAGCAGGAAAGATTGGCTAGGATAGAAGAGAGGCGCAGAATAAGGGAGGAGAGAAAAAAGGACTTTGAGAATCAATTACAGACGTTCCAAGAAACAGTACGAAGAATTAATCCTGACGACAGTGACAGTGAAGATAATCCTTCAGGTGACGAAGAAGAGTGGAATGGGTTTTCTAATCTGTCTGATGGAGACGATACTTCATCTAGTGATCAAGGCGGGTCTAAGGGAAGCTCGAGGGCCGATCTGACGAGACCCAAAGGAATTTTGAAGCGCAAAGAGGTATACCACAGTGCAATGCCAGGTGAGACAAAGCAGGAAGACGGCGCCGATGAAGAGGAGACTACAGTTATAGTCCAAACAATGGAAAACCCCGCTTTCTCGAGGACCTCCAACTTTGATTTAGAGAAAGTGGCCACTGCTAACAACGTCAATTTGACGAAATCTGAAGAAGTTCTTGAAGATTCAATCAAAAGGGCCAAATCCTATGCGGAATTATGTGGTATAACCAAGCCCACCAGACCTGAAAAAAAGAAGAAGAAGTTTAGGTACTTAACAAAGGCTGAAAGAAGGGAAAACCTCAGAAAGCAAAAAAACAAGAAATAGCCTCATCATGTATTGATTATAGAGTTGTCTAGGTGTAAATAACGTCCTGATTAACAGTTTTCGCAAAATGGTGCTCTGAAAAGTAAAAAGGCGGGTAACAGCTATGAGATGCTCTCATATAAAGCATTTTTCTGCTGTAGAAGTTTTTCTCTTTTTCTTCTTCAATAACAGAAATGTTCTCGTGATATTTGAGCAACAAGCTTACGTTGCTTCTCTTCCATATGACCATTAATGGTATGTTATACTACACAGCATTGTTTCAATGATGACACGTTGTCGCCCCAAACGGAGCCTTTACAGGAAGTGACCGATTCGACACATAGCCAAACACACACATATCTGACGAAATAGATGTTTTTCTTTTTTCATTTATATTGCATATTGAAAGCTTTACTAACATATTCAGTGCTAGATAACTTAATTAAAAATTTTCTCTTTACTTTTGCAAATCTCTGAAGATATCTCTGTTCACCAGTCTTTATATCTAACAACACGTTCATCAGGCTACATGACTTGTTGTGCTTATACATAAGCAAATAAACGCCAGTGTTGCTCCTATTCTTGATATTTGTATTTTGTCGTCGAGAAGTTAGCCTAATAGTTGCCATAGCGGTGAATGCGATGAGAAGAGATCTCAAAGACTAATGATGCTTTCCATGCTAATCATGAAACAATGATTAAAATTTTTAAACATAACCAGGTTATGTCTGAAGTCTTATTCTTTGATTGTCACATTCACTGATTTCGGCACCATAGCTATGTAGACCAGAAAATCAGAAAAAAACATTATGTCGTAATCTCTTGCTCTTTACTGTATCTCGCTTGACGCGAAATAAAATTGTCGAGTTGCATAAAACTACAGCTGTACTCCAACAACTACCATGGGAGACAATCTAGGCCTGGAAATATCAGACATAACTGTCTTTCCGCTTCCATTCAGGATTCTTCTTACTATCCATATAGGGGTTTTCTTTTGGCTCTCAGTTGTTTATCTTCTTACGCGATGGACTGATATTAATGTGTTGGAAGTTTTGAAGTTATCATATAACAGCCATAACTACAACACACTTGATCCAACTCAATTCAGAACCAGTGAACTGGCTACCACCATAAAGGCTGATAGAAGTGAAAACAGTTTGCTTATAGGAGGAATATCCCTGACACTTCGAAATATCGCTACTCGTTCGGTGATGGGCTATGTTGTGTTCTTACTTCTCTTTTTTGCCCAGAAGTTATATGATGCAAAGGAGGATATTTTCTCGCTGCTACTTAGGTTTTGCCTCAAATTAGTTCCTTTTGTGATCTTATATCTTGTTTTCAAAGAGCTATTCACTAATTCAAAGCATGGAGGTTTTGGCAAGATACGAGTAAAGTCTACAGTTAAAAGAGTGTTGAAAGGTAACATTGATTCAAATACAATGAGGACAAATGACATACTACTATCGGATTCTTTCGTATCATATAATAGAGTTTTCAATGATACCATAAATGTGTTTTGGACTTTTTTTTTTAACTCCGCTACCTATCTGAATAATCTAGAGTTCATGGTATTGTCAATTCCTCTGCTTATCCGGATCAAACAATGCTGGCATGAATTTAACACGCTGAAGAAAAGGCAACATCTCCTCAATTTGATCAAATACAGTGTTGGATTGGGACCAATAGTTTTAAATCACACTATCAAGCGTGTTTCTTCGAGCTCCTCATACGACTTGAATGACGAGAAACTTCAGAATTTACGTCATGTCTTGTACTTTTTAGCATACATTAACTCAACCTACTCATTCATTTGGGACGTAAAAATGGATTGGGGTCTTGGAATGATGAACATCCTCCCCTGGAAAACATCCAGTATCTATGAGCCTTTAAGACCTAGAACTTCCTTGTTATTACCATCGAGGGTTCTCTACTATATTATTATAATGCTTGACTTTATACTCAGGTACATATGGTCCCTCGTGCCACTCAGTCTTATGTTAGAGAATTCATTGATAAGAAGTATAACGGCGTGTATCTTTGGTAACGAGTCTAAATCGCCCAATACTTTATTGATTGAGATCCTAGAGATTTTCCGTCGTTTCCTCTGGTGTCTCGTCAAGATAGAAAGCGACTGGATAAAAGAAATTGACGCTGAACAAGCAGCATATATAGATTTGGACACGATCAACAAAAGATCATAGTACATTTGATAGAAATAATAAACCAAAGCTTCAAAAAAGCAAAAAAAAATCATTGCTATTATACGTGTATTAGTGTCATGACTATGTAGTAGATGCATCAGAGAAGTCGATACTAGTTCAATCTTTCTGATCCGTCGTTTCTCGTGCGTTATACACGAGCTCTTGATGCTTGCAAATTACAATAAATATATCATAATTCATGATATTCCATCCTAGGCATTGTTATCAAGCCATTTCTGAGCAGCATTTCTCCAAGAAAGATCCGCCTTAGGACTAAGTCTGTTTTCACTTGCCCACTTGTATTTCAAGGGGGATTTGATCAAGCCATATATTATAGCAACGGATGACATTGTCGCTATGGCGGCAAAGCTCAACTTTGGTGCATGTCCCATATTATCTGTTGCTTGGATATTTAGTATGGGTGTATTGATAATTGTACATAAACTTTTTATTTCGTTTTTGGTTGGACAGTTTGTAACATTTTTGTTCTACGCACTACCGTTGCAACGATTCACGCACAACTTTTCCATCATGCAATGCCTTCGAAAGCATCATCATACTAGCCTGGGATGCCTTAGTATCTAAATAACTTAGCAAGTCTGACTCTCTGTTAAATGTTTTGAGAAGCGGTACATGACTGTCGCACAACTTTCTTTGTATCTCTTACACCAGCAGTTAACATGTGTGTACTTGCGCCAGTAGCTACCTAGTTCGATCACCACTTCTTTCTTATAAGCACGTAGATGGATAGATCACCACAATGAGCTGCATCTTTACTCTGCGCCGACAAGACGCTGCTGCTCTGGTAGTCGTATAGACGATGGAGCAGTACCGTGAAAGATATCACGTGATGGGCTCGAAATTTTCAGCAAATTCTTCATTTTTAGCTGGATACGGGCTATTCAAAATTGTATAGCATGCTCAGACTAGTAAAAGAAAGCAGGGCGATAGGGAGTTTATGCCAGAGGATAACCCCGGCATGCTTCTATCACGTCAGTCGTCCAGACGCATCTCTTAAGACGACTTATGATTCGATCAAGGATTATGGATCTTATAAGAATAACATTTTCACACACAGATTACCTGAATCAACGGCAGAGCAGTCGCCACTTCTAGTTGCATTACACTCCAGACTCAACCTTCCCAAGTCTTATTCGTTGTCGACCTTGTCTCAAGCACTCAATTTAATCAAGTTTGAAGGGCTTGCTAATAACTTTGGTTTGAACACCCTTGGTAAGACTTTATTGTCGTATTACGTATCTGAAAACTTGCTCATAAGGTATCCTAGATTACCCATGCCAGTGCATAATCTTGCGATTGATGCGTACATGGGCGTCAATACCTTGTACGACATAGGTAAAAGCTGGGGTATAGAGGTTGACACAACTACCAAGTTGGAGAAACATTTGTCTCAAGAACCTGAATTCATGAGGTACGGAAAATTGAGATTTCTCGACGAGTCGGCCAAGAAGTCCGAAAGCAAGGAGCCTGGTGTCCTTGAGTTGACTGAAGAGGAGCTCGCGAGCGTTAAAAACGACAACACTTATTTTTCAAGAGAAGCTGAGGCATACGCATCCGCCGTGAGGTCAATTATTGGAGGGTTGTATACTCACGAAGGTGAAGAGGCAACGAAGTCGTTCATTCACAGCCACATATTGTCTAGAAAGTTACCTCTCGATCAGATGTTCCAGTTCAGCAAGCCCACACGAGAGTTGGTAAGGTTGGCCGAGAAACTCCAGTTTTCCGAGCCCGTAGAAATAAGGCTTATCGCGGAAACCGGTCGTTTGTCGAGCCACGCTATGTACGTTGCTGGTGCATTCTGTGGAACCGAAAAGCTTGGTGAAGGCATAGGCTCATCGTTGCAAGAAGCGAAAACGAGAGCTGTGGTTAATGCCTTAATGTCCTACTACTTATACTCTCCCGTGAGCCAAGATGGAAATCCTGTCAAACTTCCAAGTGATAATGATTACAAATTTGAAGGTATTGTCGGAGAAGGTGATGTTGCTATCTAATTTCAAATGTATGTATATATGTAAATAGATTCCACTAGTAGAGAAGTCGTTTCTTCATCTTTCTTGTAGCTCAGATTCAATTTTTTCTTCTAGGATTTATATTAACCAGAGTCAGTGAGCCTAATCTGTGCGAAAAATTATTAAAGTATTATAATTCAATCTCATCGTTCTCTAAATCAAAGTACGATAAAAATCAACTAAGGAAGTAAAGCCTTTGACCAAGTTTCGGAAAGACCTACACGGACAAGGGGTTTTTTTACAGAATGAGTTTGTTGAATGTTTTAATTGTTGGAAATGGTGGTAGGGAGCATGCAATTGCATGGAGGTTATCCCAGTCTGCGAGCGTTGGAAAGATCTATGTAGCACCGGGCAACGGAGGAACACAAGCAGACGGGAAGGTCGAGAATGTTCCAAACCTCTCAGGCTCCCCCAACGACTTTGATCTGTTGCAGAAGTTTGCAGTCGAAAAAGATATTGGACTAGTGGTGCCAGGGCCAGAACAACCATTAGTTGATGGAATCAGTGGTGTTTTCACAAAGGTGGGTATCCCTGTGTTTGGACCTTCTCCAAAGGCTGCTCTATTGGAAGGATCCAAAGCGTTATCGAAAACTTTTATGCAAAAGCACAATATTCCCACTGCAAGATTCAAGAACTTTAGATCATTCGATGAGGCAGCTAAACACCTTGAAAGTGTGGAGTACCGTGTAGTTTTGAAAGCTGATGGTATTGCCGCAGGAAAAGGTGTTTTGATTCCCGAAACCAAAGATGAAGCTTTGGAGGGTCTTAAAGAGATCATGGTTGATAGAGCATTTGGAAGTGCTGGTGATGAAGTTGTGATTGAAGAGTACTTGGAAGGAGATGAGATTTCAATCTTGACTATCACTGATGGTTACTCCTATCACAACCTTCCGGCTGCTCAAGATCACAAGAGAATCGGTGATGGTGACCTGGGATTGAATACAGGAGGAATGGGTGCTTATGCGCCAGCTCCTATTGCTACCCCTGATGTGTTGAAAAAGATCAACGAAAAAGTCATCAAGCCAACCATCGATGGTATGCGTAAGGACGGCTACCCTATGTGTGGAGTGCTCTTTACCGGTTTTATGATAACTCCAGACAAAGAGCCAAAAGTATTAGAATATAACGTGAGATTTGGTGATCCAGAAACTCAAACAGTTTTACCATTACTTTCCGACGACACTGACTTGGCTCAAGTTATGTTAGCCTGTGCTG
Source organism: Millerozyma farinosa (assembly GCA_002196765.1). NCBI lineage: Eukaryota > Fungi > Ascomycota > Pichiomycetes > Serinales > Debaryomycetaceae > Millerozyma > Millerozyma farinosa. The sequence continues at coordinate 1,409,189 of NBND01000004.1, forward strand.
AGCATAGACTCGACTCAGTCAAAATAGAAATAAAACCAGACACATATGCTTCTACTGTAGTAATGGCTGCCGGAGGATATCCAGAATCATACAAGAAAGGGGACGAAATAACTGTGAAAACGCCATTACCTGAAAACACCTTCATCTATCATGCGGGAACATCAGTCAAAGATGGAAAGGTTGTCACTGCTGGTGGAAGAGTCATTGCTGCTACTGCCACTGCTTGTTCCTTGAGGCAATCTGTTGAAGCTGCCTACGTTGGAGCCTCTCATGTATCCTTCAATAACAAGTACAATCGTACTGACATCGCTCATAGAGCATTTAGAGACGCTGATAATGTATCTAAGGCTGGTGTGACGTATGCTGATGCTGGTGTTTCTGTCGAAAATGGAAATCTTCTTGTTGACCAAATAAAATCTAAGGTAAAATCTACTGCAAGACCTGGTGCTGATTCTGAAATAGGTGGTTTCGGAGGCTTGCTTGACTTGAACAAGGCTGGGTACAATAATGATCAGACCTTGATTGTGGCAGCAACAGATGGTGTTGGCACAAAGCTCAGAGTTGCTCAAATTATGGATATTCATGATACCGTTGGTATCGACTTGGTAGCAATGAATGTTAATGATTTGGTTGCACAGGGTGCGGAGCCTTTAATCTTTTTAGATTACTTTGCCACTGGAAAGCTTGACATCAATGTTGCCTCAAAATTCGTCGGTGGTGTGGCCGATGGCTGTATTAAAGCAGGCTGTGCTTTGATTGGAGGTGAAACTTCTGAAATGCCTGGTATGTACGCTGAAGGACATTATGATACTAACGGTACTGCCGTTGGTGCTGTGTTAAAGTCAAACATCTTACCGAAGCTCGATCGTATGGCCGAAAGCGATGTTTTAATTGGTTTAAGGTCTGATGGTATTCACTCTAACGGTTATTCGTTGGTACGTCATATAATTGAATCTTCTGAGAATTTCTCGTATCATTCCAAGGCACCATGGAGCAAAGAAGGTAAGACTATAGGTGAGGAGATATTGATTCCTACTAAGATTTATGTTAAACAACTCTTGAAAGGTATAAAGAACGGTTCAATTTTGGGACTTGCGCATATAACCGGTGGTGGTCTCGTAGAAAACCTTCCAAGAGCAATACCTAAACACTTAAAGGCACAAGTTGACATGAATAATTGGGAAGTGCCAGAGATTTTTAAGTGGTTTGGTAAACAGGGTCAAGTACCCTGCCACGATTTGCTCAAGACTTTCAACGTTGGTATTGGGATGGTCATTATTAGCAAAGAGCTGGATGCTAAAGATATGTTAGATTTGCTTAAGTCTGAAGGTGAGGACCCTGTCATCATTGGTAAGCTTACGAAGAGATCGGAGGGTGAAGATGGATGTGTCGTCTTGAACGCTGAGAAACTTTGTTAATTTTTTATAGTATAAACCGGTAATATACATTAGTTGAAATTAGTGATTTATAAATTATGAATCTTTATCGTGTAATTAGCCGCTGGTATTTGATCCGAGATAACTAGTGAATAGACATGTTTGTGAATATATAATTGATATATATGTGCATGAAGTGTAAATGTAGAACATGAGAAGGTGTACCTAAATTCTAATTTAAACATGTAGATGCAATACTAGCTCAATGCAAAAGTCAAATCAACATTAATGCGTCAGTGTTTGCAAGCAAAATTGTTCCCGCAAGAAATTGGCATTATGATGCTTGTAGGCAAAACTTAAGTTGCGGGAGATGGGAATAATGATCCGTGTAATTTACAACAGGGGTGTTAACATGAAAAACATTTGAATGCATCTCGTTCATGGCTCTCATAAGATATTGTATCTGTTGTAGTTGACTTAAACCGCACATTTTTTTTTTTATAATCTTCTTTTCGTTTCTTTGAATTCATCATTTCCAACATGCAAATACAAGAGAAAAGCAAAACAAAATGAACGCAACACAGGCCTCTGTTGCATGAATCGTGTTTTATAACTTGCTTAATCTGGCTCATATGCCTTTTAGAAGCAGGCGGGTCATCATTACAAGGCACTGCGAGCGGTACCTTCGGTCATATAATATAGCATTTTTAACATTATCATCAATAACTCACAAGTGAGTTATGTGGACATCAAGCAAGGCTAATCGTCGGCAAGCTCAACCTTCATTTCCTCAAGGATATCCGTTGTTCTTAGCTTTCGCTGGTCAGCAATCATGGTTACCAAACCTAGGGCTATGTCCTTGAGCTCGTTGTACTTCTTTAGTTGTGATATATGCTTTTTCACTATGGCTTCTGGGTCGTTGTCAGAACTATTATGTTAGTACTACTACTACACATCCGCTGCGCTACCCGCGCCTTAGCAAATACTTACTCTAGCTCGCTAATGAGCTCGGAACACTGATTCTTGATATCTTCCAATCGTTGCTCCTTCATCAACACCCTCTGCTGGGAATTTACCTCATTCATATTTCCCCCTGCTATGATCGGCGAGTTTTGTCTATATCCTGTAACTTCACTATTGTTCCCTTCACCAAGTACCGGCGAAGGCTGTTCTTGATTATGCGCTACTCTATTATTTGCTATATCTGTTGGTGCCACTGACTTAAACATCGTCACGCTCTAATTTGATAACAAGGTTTTACCCACTTAAGTCTTTCACCCTTTCCCTTATTTACTATCACTAATGCTGAGGTTTTTAGAACTTAAAGTCTATCAGAAAAAAAAGGTTAATTTTTATTATATTGACTTAGGGGATGTATCTCCGGTTAGGTGACATCCTCTCATGTGTCATGTGTTGTCAAAAAAAAAAAAAAAAAGAAAAAGTGCACAGAGGACCAATATTAGATAATATATTTGTAATGCATACTTCAAGCTGTCAATATGCGACTATTCCGTCATAGCACATATGAAGCTATACTACGTATATATATATATATATACTAATATCTATAATTATAGCCTCTTTTTAATTTCATCTAGCTTCAACTGAGATAACCTCACAATCTCCTCAACCTCCTGGTTTTTGAAACCGATATAATTACTATTGGGTTTTGCATCCGAAATAACGTCAAGAGAGCCACCACTTCTTTCCTTTACCCAATTCCAGAGGTTAACTTCCGTCCTCATTCTCCGCTCGGGACTCAGAAGAGAATCATCAACTGATGGAATAACCAAAAATTTCTTGTCGTTGATCTTGACGCGCGTAGTTCCAGAAGATGACAATAGCTCAAAGTCGTTGCGGCCGCGCAGTGAGAGCATGTTTAATATATGGTGATAGATATGGAACACGACAATGAATGCGAACAAGATTATAATACTACCGGACACCTTTTCCGATATATAAGGGATTTTCGCCATCGTTCCGACGTTCTTTTGCACCTGACTCAATAACTGGAGTATGGAACTGCTTCTTTCGTCGACAGTATCGGGTACCGGCACGGGCGCCTGTGAGTTCTTTCTCTTCTTCTTCTTTTTCTTTTCTGTCTTCGCCGTCTGCGAGCCATGTGGCTTAACTAACTCGCTCAAGCTGTCGATTAATATTGACATAGACTCTTTTTGGCCGTCTATACTACCCTTTTCAACAGCACCTTTTATCCACGACTTTCCACTCCATTCGACTCCTGTAATCACATGGAGTTTCGTGCTGTTGTTCTCTGCCCAAGAGAGATAGAGCTTTGTGCGTACCTGGAAAGAATTTCCACTAGGAACATCGGGCGTGGAGGTAGTTTGTTCAACTAGGATATACGACTCGAGATCGTAATGGATAAGCTTATCTTGTATGAGGCATTTCGTTTGCTTTGGGCCTATAGGACCATTCAATGGTTTCATATAGGTATAGTTACGTTCCGGAGTTTCCTCTGATAACCCGCTTATGCTACCCTCAGCAATATCATAGTTCTTCTGGTTCTTCAAGATTTTTATAAAGTGCGAGCTATCGGAACCAAATAAAATGAGATACACAGCACCTAAAGGTGCTTTGAAAATCTCTTCTGCAATAAATGTTTCATTTGACTCCTTGCTATATTTGGGTTCAAATGCACTATGTTTTGTGGGTCCAACAAGTGGAAGGCCGTTGAATTTCCCACTGCTGCTATTCTCGAAATCTTCGTTGTTAAAATCTTTACTCTTTTCTAAAAGCTTATTTTCTGGGAAAGCTTGAGTGTTTTCGTCGAGTTCCTTACCATCACTTGCAGGCTTATCCCTATAATTTTCAAAATTATTTGACATATTTTTGGACGTATCATTGTCTGTTGAATCAGACAGCGATTCTTCCCCACTCTCCTCTGAGTCATATTCATTCATGCTATCCGTAGCACTTGAAGGCGGTAGGTTAAGCTTGACATTCTTCTGGTTTGAAATAATATTACTTTCATCCACATCACCAGACCCCACTAATACATTATGCCAGATATTCGTAATAAGTAAAAATGTTGAGTCTCTCGATAAAAAGGTTGCAAATACGTATTTTCTATGTAAGGTTCGTATTACAATCCCGTTGGGGAAAAGAACCGCAGTAGACTTCTTCTCAATCTTTATAACCTCGTGGAACGGTATAGTCAAATTCGTGACCCAGCCTAAAATATTAGAATTGAAGCAGATATAATGTTCGGAAAGATACATCCTCCCCTGAACCAAAATATCTTTGGATAACGCACAGCTAAGGTCATGGATAAGCCTTTCATCTGGCGGTATATTCTTAAAAACATGGTGAAACTCTTGATTTCTCTTCTTACTTGCGAACTTGATATTACTATAATCACCAATGTTATCTAGAACAACACTGTCGTTGGAAGAGGGTTCTTCGGATGCGTTGTCTTCGGTGTCAAAATCAACACCATCAATATCACTCGACCTTGGCGCATTTGTTTTCGCTTGAGGTTTAGCTTTGTCCACTCCTGATAAATTACTATTCGACCTTAGTCTATTCCTTTTTGCGTCTGCCAGTACGCTGTTCAGTTGACTAAAAATTGAATTTCTATTCTGAACATCAGGTGAAAGCGACCTTCTGATCTTGGCCGAAATGTTATCCGTTGACGCATTTGGGGTTATAATAGGCCTTTTATGATTGTTCGGCAAAAAATGGTTTAATGACAATTCACCATGCCCCATCGTGTTTAAAGGCGACTCTCTAATAGACTCAAAGCGGACATTTGACGTAGATAAATTCGATGCAACATCGGGGCTAGTTATATTGTCAGTTGAGATATCGCTCTGAGGAGAAGTAGTTGATTTCAATGCTGGTAAGGGGCTGTGTCCTCGAGATTGTTTTCCAGGTTTAAGCAAAAAATCCAATTTGTGGCCAAATGATGTCTTCTTGTCGTCTGCATCTTCGGTAGATAATTCACGGCGCTTCTCTGGCTCGTTTTCCATGGAAGAGCTGATAATGTTAGCTGCATTATGGGCGGCAGTGAAAAGCGATGAAAGAATACCATTCGAATCCGTCGTTGTATCCGAGGATGTATTCACAGCAGATCTTTCGGTACCGATTCCTACTCCACGAGTCTTCTGCCCGCTGTGCAGTTCAGCGATACTATTACGCTTTGATTTGAGACTTTGCTGCAGAGGGCTATCCAGCTTATGTATATTATTCATTTCTAGTGTTCCAATAGAAGGTAAGGATCCCGACCTTGATCTAGATGAGCTTCTTGAGGCCATCCGTTTCGTTGATGTTGATATTGACCTAGTTCTTGGTACTGTTGGGGAAACATTGCGGACTTCTTCTTTAAGAGTCTGCTTGCTTGCTTTACTGGAGCTGCTGGTGTCCGACGGCTTTCTCTTCTTGTTATTTAGCGTAACCATATCCAATATTAGAGTGCAACCATTATAGACTGGGTGAATGCAAAACCACCTCCTAAGCTGTGTAGAGAATGATGTTTTAAAACTTGCCGCTCGGTAGCTTCTCTGAATGGTCCGTCCGATGATAAATTTAGACCGTTTGTGTACATGACCATATTGGCACTCGCGCGCCTTCTTGGGCATAGAAGCTTATTTTAAAACACTCAGCGCTATAGCTATTACTTTACAATGCTAGAGTATGGCTCCAACGTCCTACGTATCTCATGTGTTGTAAATATTTTACTGAGAAGTATGCCTACCGTCGAAGTCTTGATCTTTTCGCCCAATTTTGGTTATCTAAATTGATTTCAAAACGAATAGTAGAAGGAAATAATTCACTATGTCCAGCTGTCATTTCTCTTCTTTTCCTGTTGTAAAATTATCTCGCGTATATAATTCTGTCTCCTGTTCCACGGAGACAGACTTGAGCACTTCATGGAGCTCCTTTGTTTGTGAAGTCGCTACTTTTCAGCTGTGTATTTGAGCCATGTGAGGGCAATGATTTATAAGAAAGGCTAGATATTTATGATATAGTTAATCATGCTGCGCACTTTGCAGACGAAGAGTCTTAATTTCCCTCACGGGAGTTCAGTATCATGGAAGATCAGTGTGTTAACAAACGATGCAACAAAGTCAAAAGACTCAAGAAAAGCCATAGCTGAGTTTTGTGTAATTTCTCCACTATCATTATTTGATTGCCTCGGTCGATACGACACATTAATATATATGAGTTCATTAAAGTTGATACCCCATCGTACTTCTAATTACTACGATGGCAGTCTTTTCTTCATTGAGTTCCTTTGTGAACCGGCATAAAAAGAAATTTCTATTCACCGCTATAGCGTCGGTGTCGATATATTACCTTATTAACCAATACGTTATAAAGAGAATAAGGAACTTTAGAGAATCATTAAAACAAGAGCTTTTTGTTAAAGAACAAATTAAGAGAAGGTTCATGCAAACTCAAACCGATTGTTATGTTACAGTGTTAGCTTTAATTCCTATTTTATCGCAACCGATTATCAATTATTTGCCAACGGAACTCATTACCCAGGCATTGAAATTGAAAAAATCAAATACAAAGCCTAATGCAAACAATGAAATTTCAGACTCACTTCTTACGACAGACAACCTCATTATGCATCAGAATTCTAGTGATTCCAAGGATTTGTCTTATTATATGAACCTATCGAAAACCGACTTGTGGAGTCTACTCAAAATCAAAACATTGACGAGAACTCTTACGTTAATGTACTCGGTGTCCAGTTTGCTTTTATTAACCAGGCTTCAATTGAACACAGTTGCCAGAAGGTCCTATATCCAAAGTGTCATATTGTTGGCCGGAGGTCAAGTGGAAAATAATGAAAACTCGCAGGATTACTACATTGAGCAAGCATATCTCTCTTTGAGTTGGTGGCTACTTAACAAGGGCTGGCAAAATATAGGAGATATAGTCGAAAGTCATGTCATTTCCAAGTTCGAATCTATCAATGCTCGCACTGAATTAACATTGCCACAGTTCGATGAAATCCTAACTCAAGTAATGGATCTGATAAAGTCTTCCGATTGGACTCTTATCATGGATTCTGTTTTCCCATGCACCTTTGAGGCGATTACCGAGAGTCTTTTGAACACAAATCCCGACTTAATCAATGATTTGGATAATGAGGAATCACTATTGGTTAAACTCAATGAGGAAACGATACAAACTATACATTCAAATTTGTTCGCAGACTTGTTTTTCGATACAGTTATGTTGACTAAAGCAACCTTGATCCAAAATCTCTCTCAAACTTTGGAACCAAAAGCTTTGGAGACAGATGGCTTACCTGGTTCACTTCAACTGGCTCAACATCCAAAATCATTTAAGCTCGCTAATATCTTAGCTCAATTGACCGTCCAATGCGGTATATTGTGTGATAGTAGTAATCTTAATGAGGATGGTTATGATGAACTATCAGGAAACGTTTATGTAAACACCATCAACAGTTCCGAACAGCTAGAAGAATTCAGTGCTTCGATATATTCAAACTTTGATTAATCACTAAGCTAGATTCTTGTCTTCTCTATTCCTATACAATCCCTATATATACATATATGTATAGTTGAATTCTTACTTGCAGTTACTGATTTTCCGGTATGGCATATAAGTATAAACGTACAATTTATGTTTTTGCTTGCCACTGATTAATAGAAGAAGTGTATTTAGTAGAGCTAGTCTATAATGCCTGAACCTAAGGTTATAATTATATCTTCAGATGACGAGAAGTTTCCGGTCGACGTTAAAGTCGCTGAGAAGTCTATCTTGATGAAAAAAATGATAGAAGACTTAAATCCTGATGGATTGGAAGAAGACTTCGAGATTCCTACACCTAACGTAAGATCTACCGTCTTGGCCAAAGTGATCGAATGGTGTACCCACCATAAGAATACGGTTTTTCCCGATGATGATGACGAAGATGCAAGAAAGTCTGCTCCTGTTGATGAATGGGATAAGAATTTTTTAAACGTTGACCAAGAAATGTTATACGAAATTATTCTAGCTGCCAATTACCTTAACATCCGTCCCTTGATGGACTCCGGATGCAAGATAGTGGCAGAAATGATTAGAGGTAAATCACCAGAAGAACTCAGAAGAACATTCAATATCGTGAACGATTTCAGTCCTGAAGAAGAAGCGGCTATTAGAAGAGAAAATGAATGGGCTGAAGATCGCTAATACTAAATGCTAGTAAGCGGCATTAATACGCATCTCAGATGGATGCTTTATAGGCATTGGCGTATCACTCTGTTACAAGATGCGCCTTTACATACGTACTTCAGTAAGATGTCAAGGTCCGGGATTTCCTTTCCTTTAACTTTGTGTATGTGAGTCATTATACTATTGTTATCCTCAGTACTAAGTACGTTTTTAGCTATAAACAAGAATAATGTATTACACTATATATCTTGAGTATCTGCTTGGCATTTACGTCTAATAGTAGCCGAAACACTTTTTGAGTCCTACACTATTGCATATTTTATCGCAAAAAAAAAGGATCTCAGAAACCAAGACGGGGTCTTCCTTTTGGATGCAAACATAGTTTCAACACGAACAAAATAGAAGGAGCCAGATGACATATATTAGTGACTCTGACGGTTTTGATCCTCAAAAATTAACCGACTTTCTTAATCTAGAGGCTGATGAACTAGCTACATATGAAGGAGATGTCTCAAAGGAATTTAGTTCTTTGGCAAGACAGTATGTAAAGTCAAGACTATCGAGGATAAATCATATGATAAACTTGTTGGGAATATATATAAAAAAATTCAATGATTTTGACAAAACTTGGCTGAAAATTTATGGTCTTGAAGTGAAAACCCTCCACCAAATAAGAACTAGTACAGAAGATCTCATATTGTCGAACAGATTCATGTCACCCAGTACCATCATAAACAAATTGAATGAGGATGAAAATGAGCTACTAGAGATTCTCGTAAATATTCAGTATCCATTGGAACTAGTTAATGATTTTGATGTCAATGATGGAAGCGGCTTTGAATTACCTTTTAAGGAACACCTTGATAAAGTCATACGGCCCTATATTCACGACTTAAAGTCTATTGAAAAAGAGAGGCTATATCAATCAGATCTCATTGAACTGGCTGTAGCAACGAACATGGAAGTCATATGGAATCAATATAGTAGAGGACTCGTAGATTATAAGGAACAACTTATTGAAGAAACGTGCAAGCAGCTTCAAAGCTTAAACAACGAGTATCATCATATTAGTCATAACTTCCTTAATCAGGAGGATTGGAAGAACTACTACTGCTCAGTTGTCAGACACTCGCAAATAGAAGGTTCTCGAGCACTGAGCGAAGACCAAAATTTTGGTTACAATCATGACAAATTTTACGACACTGACAATATCTATTACAAGAACAACAGAATAGAGTTGACTAATCATAGAAGACGAATTCTTTCCCAACTACAGTTATTTAAAAAAAGTCAGGAATTGCATGGTTCGAAAAATAATACCCATGAAAAACATATACTAAATTCCTGTGTCGGTTTATCTGAAAATGATATTAACTCCGACTTGGTACTATTAAGAAGCGGTATAGAAAATAAGCACAACATGGATGAGTCTGTGCATTGCGAAACTGAAGAACTGCAGAGTCCCGTGAAGCACCATGTTTCTGAGGAAATGCTACATTCAAAATATCGCAAATTACTTGGTCTTCCTAGTGATCAAACTAAAAGCATTCATTCATCAGGCACCGACATCGATCAAGGCCCCTTGGATATAACTCACTTTCGGCTCCCAAGTATACCACCTTTGGAGGCATTTCCGCCCCTCAAAAATAAAGAGTAAGTATTCATAAATAATTTCAATCATTCCTTTTCTATTAATAAACTAGCATTCTTTAAATTAGAATCTTGTACTGTAGACTCAAGTGCCTCGATAAGGGATTTATTATACTTGTTTGAAATATTTGACAATACGAATCTATCGCTTGGTCCAATTCCATACTCAGATCCATTGGATTGTGATAGGATGAATTTAAGCCACTCAAAGATGGTCACAACTTTCTCGTTCATAAGGAAACGATGTATAACACGCTTACCACTGGGAAACCGTATTTGTATTCTGGTAGATTCTGATGCAGCAGTAGGCTCTGTATGCTCTTTTGGTACAATGGAATCAAATTGGTCTATTTTCACGTCGGGTTCATTCATTGGTGTATGCTCATTGTTGGATGAGTTATCTTCTTTGGATTCAATTTGATTATCAACTATTGATTGCTTCATTGCAAACTCGATCTGCTGCTCCTCTGTCATAGCGTCAGGATCGAACTTTCTTTCATGAGTAACAACGGGATTGGTGGATCCGGGATTCAAAGAAAAGTTATTCAAAAATTCATTGGTTTCTTTAATCCAATCTTCCGGTGTCGGAACAGTTCCATCTTTCCATTTCTTAACCCTTTCACCTGTCAATGGATCTAAGATAGCTATATGTGGGTAATCATCAATTGAATAAAAGTTTGAGTAGCTTACTCCATTAGGAGAATCATGCTGATATTGCAAAAAAATGAAATTTTCATTCACTAATCTTTTAACAGAACTGGAAGACCATAAGTCACGATTTAAAACCTGACATGAGAATTCAGAAAAATTCTGGATGTTAATCAAGATCCATTTCTTCTCTCTTCGGCCTTGTTGTTTTGCAGTATCTATGTTGACTTTGGACATGATATCAAAGGGAGGACGAAACAAGTTCGCTAAACGCCTTTGTGTCGATGTGAGCTGCTCCATTCTATCCATTCGGTTTAAACGTCTCCTTGATTGCGGTCTTTGCCTTTCCGTTTCAACTACCTCACCGTCGCTATCCAAAACTAAAACTTGATCTTGATCATCGGATTCTTCGTCATGAACTTCTTCATAAGGACCTTCGGAACTGTCTTGTTCCTCGTCGTAGAACCTTTGGTTGAAAATCCCAACTCTGCCACTGCCAAAAATGTCAGTAGGCCTGCTGATGTTAGCAGGCCCTTGAAAAGAGTTATCGAAAGCGTCGATCAACGTCTCATGACGATGAATGTTTGCATCTGCTTCTCTCACTTCTGGCTCACCATACGCTTCATGTTGAAGTCTTTGAGCTAATTCTTGATCATCAACTTCTGGCTCATGGTTGGCCGTTGCACTTTGTGGAGGGTTTGATTCCATGTACAATGTTACAGCATATTCCAAATCATTGTTAGTCACATTTAAATACTGCTTTGCGACCTCTGCATCTTCGACGCCTGTCACAGCTAGGAACGTATTAATTGTATCATCCATCCTATGTATGTGAATAGCTTATATTGAACAGCGTTTGCCCACAGATACTATAACTATAGTAAATAAATGTCGTGCATTTCGCGATATAAATCAGCGACTTTACGTTTATTTTGCTTTACTAGGGTGTAAAGGACCAGAATCGAAGTAATATATCAGATAAAAAACTAATACCTTTAAAACAAAAAGTGACATTAGAAGATATTAATCGGTCGTGGACTTCTTCTTGTTTTGCCAATACTTGAGGTTGCCTTCAAATAAATCGTCGACGTGCTAACTGCTACTCTAATACTGGGTTGAGTGTTGTTGAAATCGAACTCCAAAAGGTCAAAGAATTCTAACCAGACAGTCCGTACTAATCCATATAAGGAATAAACATACTGCTTTTGCAGATACTTATTCTTTTGTGGTTCAGTACAGTTGTTTAATTTAGCACTAAACTTTGTCTGTCATCATTGGTCAAGATATCACGGTTTGATTCATCGGATCTAATTCGTTAAGACTAGAGGATATCAAAATAGCTGCATAAAATTGATCCGGCTGCTCGCAACGGATCTATCTTGATCATGTTTGAGGAGTATAACCGCTATAACTCAGGCCTGTTATTACGAAATCGCTACTTGAAGGTTGCCGATATAAGTGAGGGCTCATACGGTTTAGTCACTGTTGCGAAAGACACTAAGTTCAATGACGTCCTAGTGGCTATTAAATTCATATACCCTTTAGACTACAAAAAGGATAAGCAGAATAGCAATGATTCTCGGCCCTCTTCTTCGCCGGCGAAGCTTCGACTTTCTAATGACAACGAAATAAAAAAAAAAGACTCTGGTTGGAAGTCGCTTTTTGAAGAAGCATCAAAAGAAATAAGTATACATAAGATTCTAGGGTTGCATAGCCATATAACACAACTCTACGATAGCTTCGATACTTGTCTCGTACTCGAGTATTGCGCGCGAGGCGATCTATATGAAGCCATTCAGCAAGGATCAGGTCCGACACTATCACAAGATATAAAGGATGTCTTTTCACAGATCCTTAGTGCACTAGAATACTGTCATGGGTTGGGTGTGTATCATAGGGATTTGAAGCCTGAGAATATACTAATTTCTGAAGACTGGTCGATTAAGATATGTGATTGGGGTCTTGCTACTACCAATCGATATATCAATAATAAAAGTGAGTTTGACATCGGTTCTGAAAGATACATGGCCCCGGAACTATTTGACAAAAACCTTGAGTCTTATGACGCCGCCAAAATTGATTTATGGTCTGCTGGTATTATCTTATTGACATTAGTATTTCGGAAAAATCCTTTCAGAGTGGCAAATTACTCAGACAAATGTTTCGTTCAGTTTGCCCACAATAGAGATGCTCTTTTCGATATTTTCTCTACTATGACAGGAGATATGTTTTCAGTCACGCGTTACTGTTTAAATATTGACCCTGCCAATAGGGATTTGAGAAGCTTGATGAAAGAATTAGATTCAGTAAAATATTTCACTTATGATGAAGAGTTTTGGGCCAGTGATTATGAAGATGAATATGAAAATGATGAAGATTTTTCAAATGAAGAATTTGGGGGTGATAATGAATTTTTCGAGAATGGAGAGAAGCCCCAAGAAGCCGTTTCTAAGGATACACATTTTGAAAAGTTATCTGCCAAATCATCATCTGGCGAAAGGGAAAATATAAGAGAAGGCACTGTCTTTTCTGCTTCAGAGAACAGGTATGCTCATAATCATAAAGCTGATGCCCTAAAAGAAGCCTTACTCAATACTAATATGCCTCATAATCATCGGGCTGACGCATTATTAACAGAAGGTGTAAGGCCAATACCCATTGATCAAAACAAGAATTATAAATTTGTCCGAAATACAAGAAAGCCATTCCATGTTGCTTCTTTCAACCATTCCTCGTCCAAAATGCATGGCATAAGCTTTTCCCATAATGAACAAAAATTCAACAGAGAGGACTATTTTACTCCGAAGTCTGTTTTCAAGCATTATATGGATAAATATGGGGATGGGAAATTGGAAAATTCCGTGAAGAATTGTCAGTATAATGGATCAAGAAATGGTGTTGATCATGGTAACGGAAACGCAGGTTGGAAGAAAAGAAAAGGGCGTAAAAAGCGTCAATGGAAGAAAGGCAGACAAGGCAACAGCAAGACCGGTAGAAGAACTGGAAGGAGCCAGTACTTTGTTGTTGATCTCAACAATCAGAATCATCCATTAAGGAAAAAGTCTAGTCTGTTCTCGTTGGCGCGTACACAAAACAAAACGGACCTCCTTGAGGGGCCGGTGCCCAACTCATTTAGTCATTTCAGCGTACCCAACACTGAAATATCCAATTCCATTCATGGTGTGGGTAAGAAAAAGAGCCATGACCGTGCCAAAAATATGCATTATCTGAAATCACCTGACATTGAACCTTTAGCAGAGGAGTTGAGCTCCATGGCAATTCAGGATGATGATTTTGATGAAGTATTCCAATTGGACACTGATTTTGATGTTGTAAGTAACCAATCGCTGTATCTGAACAAGAATAATGTTCCTGGCAACATTAATGAAGCCTGTAATAAAAAACAAGCATTTAAATTTCCTACTTATTCAATACCTATACCTGGTGATTCTGTGAAGTCCTCTGATACGAGTGTAAAAACGCATCATCATGGACCAACTTCTAATCCCCTTGGGAAACGAAACTCTAATGATCGCCGTTTCTCGTCAACTCAACCTGGTACCGCGGTTTCACTTGCATCGGTAGATCTGAGTACCTCACATGCAATGTGCATGTCTAATGGCAAATACATTCCTCCATTCCGACGTGCATCTCATTCACATTTTTCGAATGGGTATGTCTCTTCGCAAGACGCAAACAAGCCATCAGTCATAGCTGCTGATAAGAAAGGAGCGCATTGTTACCCCACAAAAGCAGGTCCCATGGACGAAGGCAAGTTTGCCGCATCACATGCTTCTTCGCTTCCATCGACTGGACCTAGCTGGTCGCATTTCAAAAAGCACTGGAATGCTTACGATGATTACGAAGAGAACAGAAACGCAGGTTGAATTGTTTTCGCTGTCGCTAGTTACTTGCATTTCTCGCTTTGCTTGACGTGTATTCCAAAAGTCATATAGAATCCGTCTCTGTCGCTCGTCTCAGAAAGCACAAAAGCGATGTTTCGTTGGCACTCTAGTGCAAAATGACACGAATTTCTTGGATTGCATTATATTGGTATATATTACTTTCAAAGCTATACACCGCCTATTGGTGTCCTGTAACCACGTCTGTATCTACGATTAATACTACGCATTCTTCGATGACCACTGCACGATTGCTAACAACTTTTGTGAAGTGGGTACGGTGCGGTCGCTAAAGGACCCTCGGATTTTCCTATATTTCAAGATCAATACTGCTCTATCGTAGCCATATTTTTTTACCAACTTCGAGAAGAACAAGCCACAGGCATTGCAGAGTGTTCGAGAGCCATCAGGGCCTCGTCGCCATTCAGGCGTGTCGATGGTGGAGCAATGCTTGCATGCAACATCCATTTGCCGAATTGGTGGCTTGCGTATTCCCTTGGGCTGCACACTCAGGCTGCAGTCGGGTTTCCTCAGATCGACGATCACTGGCTTATCCTCGTGAGCGCACCTCCTCTCCTGATGTGGCAGCCTGTTGCAACCAGGCTGCTTATCAGCATCGTCGACAGCCTCCTCAATTAGGTAGTTGTACTTCATAATTCTCAATTCGTGCAAGACGTCAACAAACTGTCCCAAGCTGCTCGCGATGTTCTGGTACATAATGTCAGGGATGCCGGTAACCCACTTTTTGAAGTTGCTGCGACTCATGCCCAAGAGTGCACTACGGTAGTCTTTTCCAAGTAGGATCTCCTCTCTGGCTATTCCCAGGTTGCTGTAGTCGGTAATGCTGGCTTCCAAGAGATGGTGCCTCATCTGCTGGAAGCACTCGTTGAGCGACACATTACCCGAGAAAAACCATGCGAGAAAGTTTAGGGCATCCTCCTCTTGCTTGTTTACGGGCTCGCCAGAGTTGTAATATCTGCTGCATCCGACCCGAACCAAGATCTCAAGTGGCATCTTGCCCCTCTTCAAAAAATTATCGTGCCCAATTTCAGGAGAGCTAACCACATTGTTGTCCAACAAACCGTTTGTGTCCGTGCCCCTTGCACCGACCTGCCCAACATGCATGTGTTTGATGATCGGGCCCCATTGTGCTACTAAAGAGTCCAGTTCCGATGCCTGTCCGTCGCCTTTGCTATTGGCACTTTCCTTGTTGGTCCTAAACGCGATTTCCTGAAGCAACTGCTTGCAGGAAGGTAGCCTGTAATTGTTAGTGCGAACTTTGCATTGTCCCAGCCCGGTTAAGTCCTCGTGTGGCCACAATGCAGTGCCTTTTAGCCCTTTGTCAGGCAACCAGCCTGCTGGTACTCGCCTCGGTGCCTGGCGTCGCCCGGCGGACCCCTTGCTGATGCTGTTTTTGGAATGCTATCGATACTTACGCTATTCCTGTGCTTTCTGTCAAAGTGGACTGCGAAACACCTCTTTCTGCCACTCCCATGTTTAAAACGCTAGTCTCCATCTATATGCCGCTGTTTATAATGTTTGTGGTGTAAGTGAGGATCGCTTTCTGCTGGTGTTCGCTTTTTTCAATAGTAGTTCCTTCGCTAAGGTAGTTATTGCTAGAAAATGCTACAAATCGGTGATTCGCGTAATAAGTACTCTTTTATATAGAGCAGCAAGAGAGGTAACAGGTCAAGAACACCCAATCTCCAGTTAATGATCTGCTCACTCACAATTACTCTATGCTAACCGCTTTTGACTCCCTAATTAATGGACAGAACGTCCCAGTCTCTGTGGGCTTAGTACAAGGTACCCCCAGCATACGGGATTTTGTTGCAACATGCTTATTCGGGCAGCAAGATGTTCGCGCTTCTAGAATGAGAGTCGAGTGATTTTGTGACATGTTTCACATTCAAAATATGAAACATGGTACAAAATGTGCTAGTAAGTATATTTATTTAAGACCATCACACACCAGAAACAAAGTCCATAGAGCCAAATATATTGATCGACGGGAAGAGGTCGACAGCATTTAGGCGTCTGATTTAAGTGAAACACGCGGCGTTACAAACAACTTGATTTTGGATCAGCTGAACATAATACTGCGAGTTGCGATTCGTGGGATTCACAGTTCAGCACTAGTTAAAGGGTTGGGAAACCGGACAGTACAGTTTTTGTCGCCGCCAGATCGCAGGTCGACACAAATTGGAGCACGGAGACATAAAAGCCAGCAGCCTTCGCCAGATAATTGGGGTTGCACGGAGTATTTCGCAAGGTGGTGACTATGGCGTCCAATCCCCACAGGGAGCTCGCGGAGAGTCAGAGCGAACATATACAAGAGGATATCAGAGAGTCGTTGCGGCTCATCGAGGACTTGAAGTTTTTTCTCGCAACAGCGCCGGCGAACTGGCAGGAGAACCAGGTAATCAGGCGATATTACTTGAACCATGACGAGGGTTTTGTCAGCTGCGTCTTCTGGAACAACCTTTATTTCATCACCGGCACAGACATTGTACGGTGCATCGTCTATAAACTCCAGCACTTCGGCCGCAAGATTGTGGACCGCAAGAAGTTCGAGGAGGGCATTTTCTCCGACTTGAGGAACTTGAAGTGTGGCGTGGATGCCATACTTGAGCCTCCCAAGTCGGAGTTCTTGGAGTTCCTCTTCAAAAACTCGTGCTTGAGGACCCAGAAAAAGCAGAAAGTGTTTTTTTGGTTCAATGTGCCCCACGACAAACTAATGGCCGATGCATTGGAACGAGATTTAAAAAAGGAGATACTGGGCCAAAATCCAACTACAGTGGCTCATAAAGAGCCCGCCATCTCTTTTAAGTATGATGAAAACAAATTCTTGTTCAACCAGTTGGTAGAACATATGGAGAAACAGAAAAACTTGACGAAGACACCTCTGGATAACTCTTCGTTAGAAGACAACAGCCCAGAATATATGACGACAACATCACAACTTCAGAACATCCAGACAGAAACAGAGCCCAGCCAATTGTCTCAAGTGAAAGAGGAGCCTGCCCACGAGGATGATTTTCCTCTAGACTACTTTGATCCGGAAGGCTCCATGTATAGAAAGTCAAATGACTACATTTCATTGGATACGAGTGTTCATCCACAATACTCAGACACATTAGGCGAATATGAAGACTACCTAGACTCGAGTCAATACTTAATCCCAACTCCATCAGCTAATGAATTAGTGCACAACGAGGAATATCTCATTGAGCAAACTCAACCCTTAAAGACTCCTATTGCACCATTGTCAAGCACGTATCAATCAAAGCTGGTCAAGCATCCTGTCACCAGAATTACTTCTTCAAATGAGGAATATTTCCCACATTCATTACCATCAGCAACGCCTAGACCTGCTACATTTTACAATGACACACCCCTATACAAACCTCTTCAGCTGTCTTCTCTTTATCATCCGGACTATAATTATTTTGAACCGGAGTACTGGCAGCCTGAACCATTCTTTGAGCCAATGCCGGTCTACGGCTCTCAAGCTAACTACATGTTGATGGATGAAGAGGCAGGATTTACACATAGTCCTTTTTTAGCTGTTAGCCCTTCTTTTGTTAATATACCACCGTATTATGGGAGTCACGCACCAGCCGCTTTACAGTTTACTCCCTCATCAAGACAGCAGGCAATAAGTGCAAATATGATGAAAAAGAGGTCGCAGTTAAATCTTCAGAAGCAGCAGCGAAATAGGATTTCAAAGCCAGACTCTAATTATGCATCTAGAAAATCCAACACTAAGAATCTTCATACAGATCAGATATTCAACAGTTTTCCATCAAAAACTACTAGAGTGGTGAATTTCAAGGGCCCAAAGAACGAAGCTGGAGGTAGTGAAGAAAACGAGACCCTTATTCCTACTCCTGAGTCATCGATAGCCAATTCGGAACAGGTAAATAATCATCATACGGGCCCCATTTGACTAAAGACTACTTCTCATGATTATACATGCATAAAGTTTTAATTCTTATACTTAGCTGTTTTACTTGTATTTTTAATTACAAATTGGACTATATTACAATCTACTGTAGTATTCTATAAGCTTTTTCTGCGGTACAGTGAACTTCAGCATAATTGATTTCATAAAATCTTCGCCATTCACATCATTTTCATCGAAATGTTTGGCAGATCTATGTGACTTGAGCAACCTGCCATAGGTCAGAACGACATAGCGTCGTACTTCTACCTCGTGGCTATTCAAGTACTCGTGAATTACTTTGTCAATTTGAGAAATTAAATCGCTGTTGATAATCAATGTTAACGACCCGACACTTAGTAATTTGTACAACGACTCGAAAGAGAAACAAAGTGCACCAAGACTTGTGTCACTCCCAAAGCTAGCAATAGAATTCAAAACAACTGAAAGAATAGCTTTAGTAGAATACACACCAGTCAATATTTCGTCAAAAACTTCCCCCAAAGCCTCATATAAGTCATCAGTAAGAATATCAGAAGCTGCGCTTACTCGTAGAAGAATGTCCCAGGTACTCTCCAATGGGAAAGCAATTCGACTTACAAATAACTGTTTCAAGATAATCAAACCATGAATCCAATCGCTGTCAGACATCCCTCTTTTATCCAAAAAGTAACTTAATAGAGATTTTTCCAAGGTTTTGATACCCTCTTTGTCGAAATAGTCTCTCAATTCCTGATCATATTGATCGTATCTTTGAATGTAGTTTAAAACATGCACAACGTCTTCTTCTTCAAGCCTACTTGATATCATCCTGTCACATAACACTCCGAAAGATGCAATAGAAAAATGATTATTAATTGACATTGCCCTATGAGTAGAGACTCTTGCGAGTTGAAAATTAAACCAATTGAGGTCGTTGTAGCTATATTCTCTCACTTTCTGTGGAGATCCTCTCTTTGAATCCGAGTAAATAGTAATTGGTCTATTTTTATTAGATATACGGTTAAGGGGATCTACCTTTTCAATAAAACCTTGTATCGAAGTGTTATTATTAGCGTGGTATCTTGATTTTTCTGTAATTTTAACTTGAGCGAAGTTATCAGCCAACTCGTTGGAATACCCCGAATGTGCTACATTTGTAGCGTTTTCGTAGTTAAGATTGATGCTTCCAAGGTTGTCTGATTCCAAGAAAAAGTTTCGGGATTCATCTTCTTTCATGGAGGCAATATCCAGTTTAGCGTCTGCGTCAGACATACCGTTATGGCTTTGATTTTCTTTTTTGTCAAGATCTATATTGCTCAGTCGATGGTCAACTTGCATACTGTCATTGACAGATTCAGGATCGATATATCTACTTGACTTTACATCTTGAAAGGGCAGTGGATCACGCTTCTCGTCAATACTCTCTGAAAGATTTTCTTTCTCGCTCTTCTCAGTATTCTGATGGTGAGCATTACCAACTATGTTCTTTTGTGATTCCAATACAAAATCTTTTTCGGGTCCATTTACCACAGGCATAAGCATGGTTAGGTCTGAAGGTGCCTTCAATGGTGATATCTTACCCAAATTATTATCCGGTATAACTTTCGTAAGGTCAAACATTGAGCTAATATTTGTTGTTGTCATGTCCTTACCCAAATCAAGAATTCCATCTATTCCTACCACATATTCTATTTCTTCCTTTGTGGAGGAAGGAAGCATCTGTAACTCAGACTCGAATATGGTAGGGTTGATAGAATGCATTTTTTTGAGTAGCTGTGAAAAAGATTCATATATTCCTGTAGATTTCAACAAATCAACTAACTCAAGTAAGTTTCCTAGAATTTGCATGAAATGTGTATCACTTATAGGGATCTTATCTAGGCTTCTATTCATGAAGTTTATTACCAGGCCAATTATGGTAGATTTGTATCTAATAATTTGCATAGTAAGGTTATTGTCATCCACAATAGCACCTATATTCGTGGAAAGTGATACCAATTTTATTAGCGACGAATATACGTCATCTACACTCATTGCCGAAATTATCAAGTCAATAGTCTTCTCATCAAAAGGTTGCCTGACAATAAAACATATTCTTAGAAAATCGTCTGGAGCAAAAAAAGAGGAACTCTTTTTGAATAGCTGATCTGTTCCCATAAAAAGAGGTTTGAGCAAGTCTTGCCTCTTTATGCTTATATCCCTTAACAAATGAACAATACCATTATCGAGGTCCTCTTCTCCCATTATAGCATATTTTAACAACGTGATACCTTCAGCAATTAATTCTGGCTGGTCAGAAGAGAGAAATTTTAAAATCGGATCTTTTTCCTTCTCATAAGATAGATCACTTTTTTCATAGTTTTCTGCACCATCTTCTTTCTTTTCAAGAGGTTCTTCATTTTCTGCAAAAGTCTTTTCTTCACTCTTTGTCACGGGAACGATTGGGCTAAACACCCTGCTATTACGAACTGGTTTTTGATGAGACTTATGAAACTCCAGGTTTGGCATATGTGGGTTAGAAATGCTTCTTGTAGCGTGTGGTGTTCCATTATTTCCGGCAAGATGTGTATCAGTATGGTCCCCTTCCGCACCAAAATCAGCTGCTAAAGGTGGTGCCGAATTGATTCTAGAGACAGGCCGTGACAGTTCTCTTGAATCTTTTTGTTTCGCCTTTAATTCTTTATTGCGAAACGAAATCGCATCTCTGATAGACGGCCTACTTTTCTTCGAATTCAAATTCACTATCAGCAGTAAACCTATTGAATTTGAGTTAAGATGAGTAGGCTTAGACCTTCCTATTCCTTTCACAACCTTCGCGTCTAGCTTCGATAAAAGCACACCAGCTTTCGATGGGAATTTGCTCCAGAAACACCAATATGCATCTTTTGCTGTTTGGCGAACATTGGGGTTTGGATCCCCAAGTAGCTTCATAAGAACTTTGCTACAGGCATCCGTTCCACTCATACCAATATTTCCATTGTAGGACAAAAAGGCGGCCAGTTCACTGAAGCGGAGTAGTATAATTTGCAACCAGACAGCACTATAAGAACGTGGTTGCACATTTTTATCTGCTGAAGCGGAGAGTATCTTCATTAATAGCTTATAATTATACGACGTGTTAATAAACATTGCACATATTGCCATATTTGCATTTGAAGAAGATATATGCTTTGTCGAAGAGCATAATTTGGTCAATGTCGGATGGAATAAATCAAAAAGTGAATCAAACTTTTCTTTCAAGATGATAGCGCACTCTTTAACGAAATGACAAGTATGGGAGCATAAAGTTGTCCGCAAAGAGGACATACCTTTACATATTCCATCTGAAAGCTCCTTAAGACACACGACGAGGTCTGAAGAGTATTCCCACGATGAATTTCCTCGAATAATCGAACGTAACTCTATTATCTTTTTCTCTCGAGTGCCCCAGTTGAATTCGGTTTCCTTTCCATCAAAAGCAGGTAACATTGTATTGAACTTGTCGTACAATTGCTCCAGACTGTTGACATGCAAAGGTTGTATGGAATCATCAATTTTGTAATTGTACTGAAGAACGAGTTTTTCGAGTTCGGGGTCCAACTCTGCTGCCAGGTTGTAATTATCATTTCTTATCTCTGAGTCAACATCGACGTTTGGACGATTCTTCCTCACTTCCTCCTCTATTCTTACTGGTTTGGCTGAAGTAACACTGACTACTGGATTATGATGTGCGATTTTATCTAAAGTCAAGTTTGTATGGTTACCTGCTTGATCATGCTTGGGATTTAAGTGACCCCCCACAAATACTCTAGTGCTACCAGCCAGAATAAAGTTGTTTTCTCCCACATTAGTCTTTCTAGATGGATGGTTTGTTGTTCTGCTATGCTTATCTAGACTGTGTCCCTGTTCAAAGTAGTCAAGTATATCACCAGAAACTTTCTGGTTATCCAATTCTTTGATTAAATCAAACTTGTATAATCTATTGTGTTTCATGCTGTAATAATCCATTAATAACTCTTTCGTAACCTCTATAAGATCTTCATGATACAGACTATTATATACAGCTAATAGTCGTACTAAGTCTGGAATAAACGGAGTAAGTTTGAAATGTGGACTCACGTTTTTGATAATATGATGCAACCAGACAACAGATTCCTTAACCACAGCAGTATTTCTGTGTTTGAGAGAGATGTCCATAACGGCATCTTCCACTTCTTTGGGGGCGGAAAACCAGTAAGCCTCTAGGGCCTTACGTGCAGCGTTGCGTGTACTTCCTTTAGAGTCACCTAAACGCCCTATGATTATGGGAAGAACTAGATAGCTTTGTGCCTTTAATATAGTCCCATTAGGTTCTTGCATACTAATTCTTTTAACTAGATGAGATAGGGTGCTGAACGCGTTGACAGAGATTCCTTGATTTGTTATGTCTACTGCGATAGATAAAGCTTCAAAATATTTTGGCGCTTGTTCCACATCAACAAAATCTTTTTTCACAAAAGCCTTCAAATCATTTATTCCATCTAACTTTTGATTATAATTCTCATCAGAGCTGCTTAATAGCTGATATAAAGCATCAGCTGAAATCACCCCCATGTTGTTGTAGTTAAAGCTTAGAAATCGATTTATGGTTTCATGATGTTTCAATGTTTAGGTTTCAAAGCGCGCAAGTAAACAATAGTTTTGTGTAATAAGTCTTACATCATTCAATACATTTCCACATCTTTAGCGGGAGGACCCTACCAAGCATATTGGTGCTGAGATCGATAAAGTATTTCATTTAGTCAAATGGTATTATACAAAAACTATTTAGCAACTAACCATAAGCCGCACCCAGTCAATACTGTAATAATTGTTAATATATGTGCCCTAGACAAAGGTACTGAGACTAAGGTCTTAATGTTATCATCTCTATATGACACATGCGTTTTTGCAACAACATTGCCCAATTCATCTTGGTGAGTCGACATATTCTGTAGGGGCTTCCTTATATCATTCTGGATATGGTTAGCCGCGTATAAAATATCGTTGTTATTTTGATCAACGACTACGTTTTGGACGTTGCCAAAGAAATCGGTCAACAAGACATTACTCACGTTTCTTGCAAACAAGTCAGTACGGATTCCAGGATGCGAGTGCACGTTCTCGTAAGTATATTCAGCAAATAATTTGTCAAGAGTGGCGTTCGAATTTTTGTCGACTTTCTCGAGAAACTCTAGAGTATAGTAGGTAAATCTGTCGATAACTGCGACTCCAATGTTCATGTCAGAGTGATGGGAGAATGAGGACTCATCAACCTCAGATGACCCCACTGCCACTATATTAGGTGAGTAGAAGTGCTGATACATAGAATTTGCTTGACAAGTGTCTATCATGAAGAATATTTCGTTATACCTTTTCTTCTCGTGCATCTGAGCAAAGGCGTCGGCCAAATCGTGGGCTCCGATTTCCTCTGCATCTTGAAACTTTAAGAATTCGTTTCCACCATGTCCAGTCATATAGATAAATATATTCGAATTCTCATCCGTTAATAATCTCTTAGACCTAGGATGATTTTCATCCCATCTATCTGTTAATAGACGTATGAAATTTTCGACTGTAACCTCATATCCTCTATAGTCAACCTCAATCTGGTCACCGTACAAATCGATAGCCTGGTCCATGTTGTTGAAGACTGTTCCTGGGAAGGCATTCCTTGGATTACATGCAATATCATCAGAAAGCATCAAAATAATCTGAGAGTCCGGTATTCCAAGTCTCTTTACTGTTCTGTATAAGCTCAAAACATTAGCCATGTGTCTATAATTAAACCAAAATTTCGAAGTAGAAACCAATACTGCCCAGTTATTTGTATGACGTGAGTTAGTTGATTTAACTACTCTCTCCGTACGTTCTAAAACCTCCTCATCTGCCGTAGTTCGGGGGACAAACTGGGCGATACACAAGACCAAAAGCAATACAGACCATAAACGAAGGTTCATTCTGGTTTACAGACAATATTTTACAATACGTTTACTGACTAAGCGCGAAGGTTCAAAAATACGCAAATTGAGTCTATATATCCACAGGTGCTTGAAACGTCATCTTTTTTTTCAATTTTTCATACTTAGCCGCAGACTTCTTGTCAAGGCCCAAAATATTTTTTAGTTCCCACTTCACCCATAAGCAAGACGGTGAATAAGTTAGTGCAAAAATTAAATTGCTTGCTCTGAGCTTCGAGAAGGAAGAAAGTGATCGTTTGAGCAGAGATTCGAGCTCATCACTCCAACTGTACATAATTTTAACCCGAGGCGTTAGCTTCTTCATCAATAAGTCTAATTGTTTATCTGTAATTTTATTAGCATTTTTTTGGCTCCGTAAAAAGGCCTTCAAAACAAGAGGATTCATTGTTTCTGCTTTGACGATAACAGCATACAAGTTTGAATCAGACGCCATTCTAGATACCACTTGGACTTTACCACATTTGTAATTACTTGCAATTTTTTGCTTGTAGCTTGTAAACCTATTCAATGTTAAGCTGAATAAGACGGAGTTATTGACGTACTCCATTTTGATTAAAAAGAAGCTGCCGGTGTTTAGACTAAGAGCCCATGTATCGTAATCTAAGCGAATCCAGTGAAATCTGCTTTTTTGAAAAGCTTTGTTGACATTATCCCGCAGTTCAAAAAAGCTTGCTTCTTGCGCCTGTAACTCTAGGTAGCTGTTGAATGTATGCACATGGGTATCGAAATCATCATTTTCATTCTTGAGCTCAGCTAACTTTCTGTGCATTTCGAACTCCTCCCTACGTCGAGATAGCTCCAACTCCATAGCATTTGATTCCTTGGCTTTACATTCCTCATCGAATCTTTTTTTATCACCGATTAAGTTATCAACCGTCTTTCCTTCTATCTTGGAATCGAGGGGAAGCCCAAACAAACTAGGAACAGACTTGAGACCAGTACCTCTTGTACCAGCTATATCTATCACATGGCAATGCGTTTTATTTTGAGTTAACCGTAACCCACGCCCCACCATTTGTATCAACAACGCTCGTGATTTCGTTGGTCGGGCCAAAAATAACGAGTCTATATTAGGAATGTCTGTACCCTCCGTGAATACTTGTACATTACAAAGTACCTGAATATTTCCTTCCCTGAAGTCAGATATGATCCTCGACCTCTCGTGTTTGACGGTTTCTCCAGTCACATATTGAGCATTAATTCCTTCTCTCTGGAATAAGCCGCACAAAGTTTTGCAATGGTTGATATCTACACAAAATACTAATGTGGATTTGAAATCGAATTTCTCTCGCATTTTTAAATATGCTAGTACTATCTTGAAATTCACTTCTGAGTTATTCACGTAACCCGATAGACTTCGAATTTCATAGTCGCCGTCTTTGACAGTTACTTTTTCAAAATCTATATCGGTATCGACTGTCGAAAATACCATGTCAGCAAGCTCTTTATTTCTTATCATGTCAAGTAAATCTCTTTCGTATACTATATCATCGAAAATTTCTCCTAGGGACTTGCTGTCCGATCGCTCCATAGTGGCTGTAAAACCAACGACATATATATCCAGATCATGAGCAGTAGCTCCAAAATGATTTAATATCTTTCGCCATGAATAAGCTGGGGCATGATGACATTCATCTATTATGATCGCTTTGAACTCTTCTGGTTTGTATCGAGATAATCTAGTTTGTCGGATAATTGTAGGAACTGATGCAACAATCACATCATCTGTTTCTAGAGGGGTAATTTTTCTCATATCTATACCAACAGAATGGGTTGGATTAATTCGTACAATCCAGTCCGCAGCTTGTCTCACTAACTCTTCTTTATGAGCTAAGACAAGTGTCTTATTTCCTCTGCTTTCAGATGAAGGACGGATCTTTGGAATTAGACTTGCAAAAACAACACTTTTACCTCCACCAGTAGCTAGTACTACAGCAGGCCGCCTGATGCCTTCTGAAATAGAGTTTAATACGGCATTTATTGCATCTTGCTGATAATCTCTTAACGCAACTGAGTAACTTCTGGGTATGAAGCTTATTTTTTCATATTTGTGATGCTTTAGGCCACTTTTGATAAGGTTACCCCATAGCACTAACATTTATTTCTGGTTGATTCCATCTATTACTAGTTCTATGAATATTCTATCAAGAATATGTTTTTGATCAAGTTTGAAATTTGTTTTCCATTTGTTATTCAACAAATGCCTTCGATTCATTTACATAAGGCGCTTTGTGATAATATCAATAATTTTGCAACGAACTAAAACATAAACTATCACACTTCACATATAAATGCAAGTACAAGTACTGATATTACTAGACTTATTAGAGTTTCAATTCTTGCTAATTAAAATGACATTATACTCTATTAATTGAAACTCTGGAGCGCTTATGTACATTATGATAATATTCATACTCATGCGTATCAGCTCTTTCGACATTATTCTCAGCTGAGGGGCTCACATCAGGTGACTGTATGTCAAACACTACATAACTCCCCGATTCCCTTGTTGCATCCTTGCTTGGTTTTATAAACTGTCCTGGGTTTACAACCAACACACCCTTTACAACTCTGATGAACGGTTTTAATTCTGATGGAGATATGAAGACATCAGGTAAACAATCTCCAATCTCAGACAAACCTAGATAAGGTACTTCTAAACTTGCACAGTTGACATCTGATCTAGATAAGAGATCACCCATATTACCATTTTGAGAAGTTCCGTCAACTTCTTCGTCATCATTTCTATTGGCTCCAAAAGATGCAGAGCTGGGAAACATAGGATAATATCGCCTCTGCTCAAAGATATGGTTAATTATTCTATCAAAACGGTTTGACGAGAATTTGGGTTTCCCTGTAGTCTTAGATAGCTTGTGGACATCTCTTAAATCTTTGAAAACATCAAGGTTCGAACAGCCAAATAAGACTTCATTAGCAGAGAAACTGGATGGATTGGGGAAGACCTTAGCGTTCTTAGGCAAGCCAAATCTCTTTCTATCGAATTTGTCTTGAGGGTAGGAACAATGATTGATCACGGCATCCTTCAACGATGGAATCATTATAACCAGAATCTTGCTATTAATTTTTCGTATTATAGGACTTATAGTTGCCCTAAAGAGGTCATCCAAATCTTTAACTTGCTTCTTCTCGTTCTGAAGCTCTATATCCCCTGAGCGGACTAAGTTGTTCGTTATATCAATGAAGGGCCCAACTAAAACCACTATATGAGGATTTAAAAGGTTTATTTTATCAACAAATCGACTAAACTTCGTAAAATCAATAGTATTGTTATTGCAGAAAGGGCCAGCAGCGAGGATAACTTTCAAACCCTGATGGCCATTGATTTCTGCAAAGTGTTCCAAATCGTCTTGAGTAGATAATGGCATTCCAAGTTCAGGAAGAGGCAAGACTTCCTTGACACTAAATTCTTGACCGGTGGGATTTCTTCCTTTAAGGAAGACAATTTGACCTGGAAAAAGAGAGTATTCTTCCAACTCACTAAGGTTCAATGGGACACGCTGTCCAACACCAGATAACCTTGACGTTTCAAGATAAAGGGCAGATGCATTCAAAGTCTGGTTTGAGGACTTATCGTACAACGGAGAATCTGGGACAATCCTACCGCAACAATATATATCAAACTGGGAACTCAAGCAAGGGTTGCTTAACTCGATATCCTTTTTATTCTCTAATATTATGGACGCCATTGTATCAATCTGGTCATCAAGAACATCTGCACTCTCGAGTAATTTCATAGACATAGTTCTAAATTTATACTTCGCAGGGTCGAAGTTGAGACTTATAGAAAATGGTTTACTAGTATCGTCACTTGTATCTCTTTCAAGGGTAAGTTCTGGTAAATTTGGATTCAATACCTCTATAGGCAAACTTTCATTTTGACGCGTCTTGGTAGGCGAGCTTTGAATATCGTCACTGTAATTTATGTTGCTTGATGGTGACTGAAATGTATTGTTGGCAGAAACATAGTCTACAGGTGACGATTCTAGTCCTGTCTTGGGAGTTTTGAATGTTGATCCTTCAGGCGCTTTACGTCTCTTGAGACTGGGAGTAGCAGGGAATCCACTCGATGGACTAGAAGATGAAATAGCTATGGAAGGCCTTAACAATGGCTTTTTAACAGCACCACCCAGGTTCTCCTTTGATCCTCGCATAGACGGCGTACCTTTGTTTACAAGGCTTTCTTGTAAGTATTCATGGAATTTATCTAAGTTAATAACTGTGAGTTCCAAGTCATCTTGTACCTTAGTGACATTGAACGTTTCCCAGTGAACAAATAAATCATTTGCATTGGTGTGGAAAATTCGAGCTAGTTCCGCAAGTTTTCGTAGAACTTCATCAGTACCACTATTTGTAAGACCAAATACCTTGGCAAGTTGTGCCTTCAACTCTGTATCGTCTGTCATTATACTTATACCATGGGTATCTCGCTTTTCTATGAGACGCGTTGAAGTAAACTAATTTGTTGTATGCCGGATATTGAGATGATGATATCTATATAGTTGAGCACTACCTCTCTTATTTTGTACATTAAACTGTGTAGAGCTTATATAAAGTAGCTATGACTAAAGAAGTCGATAAATTTCCTTACCCTTGTATCTCTTCTTTGTCAGAGTTGCCCTTGACGTTATCTGAAGAACCATTCGACTCTTTTGATTCCTTGTCCTTGGCGTCATCACGGTTATCTTCTTGCTGCTTATCCTCAGCAGCCTCCAGAACAGCACCAGAATCAAGACCCGAATCGGAACCCGAACCGCTGCCGTTCTTTGGCTTCTTGTCGATCAATGTTTTACGTTGTTTCAGGCTTCCCTTTGAGTCATTGAAACTATTACGTCTTTTGGTGACTTCGTTGACACCGAATCTTTTACCACCCTCCTTGAGTTCCTGGAAAGACAAAAGAGACATCTTCTTTAATTCGTCTTTTTGCTCGACTTCGGAGTTCTCGTCCACGATACCTTGAGGGTAGCAGATCTTCAATTCCTTGATGAAATAGTCGGCATCTTCCTGAGTTTTGAACTCAACGTCAACTGTACCAAAAAATTCCTTCTTGGCCTTAGTTCTAATCCTTCTAATTGACGCTATGGACTTTTCTTTCGGAAGCTTTGGGGCAATCTTCCCTTCGAAAAACTCCTCCAAGTCTTCCTGGGATAATTTTGCTGGGAATCCTTCAACGTGGACAGAGTTACGCTTCCTGATGTTTCTTAATTCGTTAAAGTCCTTCAAAGGATCCTTTCTTTTAATCAGGGCACCGTCTGCGGACAAGACTAATTTGTCTGAATTCTTCAAGGCTTCAATAACTCTCTCCTCTGGTCTGTATTGTCTCATACGACCGAATGTCAATATGGTCTTAAGTTCTACCCATCCATCGTTAGCCTCAAAAATGCGCCACAAGAATTTGTCTGTTTGCAAGTTACTATCAGAAAAGTAAAATTCAACCTGCTTTCTCACTTTGTCATCAAAGTCTTCCCCTTTGTAGACGTAATCACTCATTTCCTTACTTTTGCTCTATCTCTTGTCCATTAAAGAAAATCAAGCTCGTTGAAGTATTTTCGTCTCATCGGTATACACACACATACACATGAGCTCCACGATAAAATGCCTGGATAAACTGAGTCTTAAGTAAGTCAAGAGCCTTCCATCCTACACTCGCTGAACAATGCTATTTTATAGTTTTAGTGAGCCTACTTATTACGTTTTTTTTTTTCCCATTACTAGGTGAGACATGCTGTTTGACTGTTGATTGTTTACCTTATCTCTGTAGATCACCAAAAGAATCCAGTAATAATCTTGATTCAGGAATCAAAGCAAGTAATGATATGCAGATGCCTTACCTTCAGTGTTTTTAAGAAAGCCAGAGATAGAACGTTTTACAATGTGCCAAAAGGTCCCATCACCATCATATAAGATGTTGAAGATATACGGGTATTTGTGTGTGTGCACCGTTCGAATTCTTTCGAAAGTAGTGGTATTGATTCTTATCAATTCTTCACCAACGATGAGAAAGAGGATATTGTCCACAATACAATATCATACACACCCAAGAGTATTGATTAGACAGATGTCCACGTCACTTTCATATTCCCCTGGAAGAAAACAAGAGCTAGTGCAAAATTATGAGAAGATAAGAGCACAAGTAGAAGATTATAGTCGTGAGAGTAAAAATAATGTTACTTTGGTGGCAGTCTCTAAGTTAAAACCAGCAAGTGACATACAGGCATTATACGATCATGGTGTACGCCATTTCGGAGAAAACTATGTTCAAGAGCTCGTCGCAAAGGCCAAAGTGTTGCCTGTCGACATCAAATGGCATTTTATAGGTGGACTTCAAACAGGCAAATGCAAAGACTTAAGCAAGAATATTCCAAATTTATACTCAGTCGAAGCCGTGGATACCTTAAAGAAATGCCAGAAGTTGAACGATACTCGTAAATCTATTAATGGGTCCGTGATAGAAGTATATTTACAAATAAACACTTCTGGTGAAGAACAGAAGTCGGGGTTTTCATTACACGACAAGAGCGAGCTTCTTGCCACCATAGAGTATCTTGTAAGTGGTGACGCAAGTCATGTTCACTTGAAAGGTCTTATGACGATTGGATCCTTTAGCGAATCACTCTCTCAAGAGGAAAACTCTGATTTTAAAAAATTAAGAGATCTAAAGTCTGAACTAGATGAGAAATTTAACTTCACGTTAGACTTAAGCATGGGGATGAGTAACGATTTTAAAGACGCTATTATACAGGGAAGTAATGAAGTGAGAGTTGGCACTTCAATATTTGGGACCAGACCCCCAAAATCCTAAAATAGATTTTTACGTTCTAGTTACATTGTAAAATTCATGTGAACAGGACGACCGTTTAAAGCAGCTAGGTACAATGTAAATATTGATAGTACAAATTAAATAATACACTATTTCTTTTTACCTAAAATCTTCTTAATTGTTTTCTTTTTCTTTTGGGTACCATTGCTGATACTGCTGCTTTCCTTCGAGCTGGTATCTTTCAGCGTCTTCTCGGCATCTTTAACAATACCGCTCTTGTTGGCAGTCCCGAAGGTGGTATCAGCGTCACCAGAAAGACTTAAGTCTGGATCAGCATTTTGATTTAATGCACTGTTGACCGAACTCTTTTTACTAACTGCCGAAGCTTTAGCATCTTCAGACGAGTTCTTCAATTTATCCACAGTTGCTGGAGGTTCGAAGTGAGAGTTATCATCCATAGTTGAGTACACCGCATTTCCTGCTTCATCTTTCGATTCAATGACTGAATCAGACTTATCCTTAACCTTCTCAAGAGCATCTTTGGCGTTATTAGCAACTGCTTCCTTCTTTTGATCCAACGTTTCTTGCTTTTCGTGTAGTATTTCCTTCTTTGCATTGATTTCATGGCCGATATCCTTAGATTTTGGCACTTCGCCTAAAACAGCTCGCTTTCTATCAATATCGTTAACATCATCACCTGAACTAGGGATTGAATGAATAACTTCAGATTTAGATTCAGAGGCCTTACGTAACTTGATCAGAGGAGTATCAGTAAAAGGGTTACTATTCAACAAGAGGTTTCCACCATCCTTCTTAGAACTCAACTCATCTGCAACTTGTTCATTCCTAACTTCAGCATCCAATTTGACTAAGGAAAAGAAATGACTCAAAACAAGCCAGAGAATCAAAAATAGATGCTCACTGAATAACAAAATAGCTAATAACTTGACTGTACTGGTGTTAACGCTTGCATACTCCAACGAAACTTGACCTAATATCTTTGGGGGTTTGGTGCCGTGACGGTAAAAGGCTGTAACAATAGGAGAAATAATAGATCCTAACCAAGTGACAAGGAAAAGATAATAATTCCAAGGCTTTATAGATTCCACACGCTTTGCAATTGAAGGTCTAAAATAAGCAGATCCAGAGAGTTTGAGGATATCTAATTTGAAAGTCAAAACGTTGAAGAAAATGCAAATAGCAGGAGCAATTGATAGGACAGGTCCAAATAAAATAAGATAACCATATTGGACGGCTACTCCTCTCAAGTCATCATTAGGGTCATACTCTGGAAGTGCAACAGTTCTACGGACAACATCTAACCATCTCTTCTCCTTTTCGTCATCTGAGATTTGATTGCTTTCTTCTTTCAGAAAATACTTTTCTTGAGCCACTCTAACACCATCATTGAGTACAAGAGGCAAAACATATTTGAGAACAAGTTGAATTACCTGGTTGGTGACAATAAAATAGAAGAATTGTATGTTTAATCTCTCTTGGTTTACTTGAAAGTCTTGCAGCTTCTTCAATTGAACCAAATACTTGTAGTAAAATCTCTTGTCGCTGAATCTATTAGCTATTGAGGACTGAATATCACCTAAATGAGGTTTAATTAAATGAGCAAATGGCAAATAAATGAAAGAGGTTATCAACAATGGTGCATAACTTGTCAAGAATGTGAGCACATACAGTTTTATAAGTGCTGATCTTTTACGAGTAATGATGCCCTTGTGATTTTCCCATTTCAAAAGAATTTCTGCAACCAAGTTGTACACTATCGTGAGAATTGGTACAAAAACAGAAATCAAAACCGTTGGAACCAAAGTTAAGAAAGCCTTACCTGGTCCATTGTAAATCTCACCTAAGAAAATCTCGATGGCGAAGCAAAAAAGTTGATAAGATATAAGTACAAGGGCAAAGAAAAGCGCGACTGGTATGAAAGCAAGTTGCTTTACGAATACTTCACTGAAGATCCGCGCAGACTTTTCGTTTGCATCAGGCTGCTGTCTCAAGATGTTATCGCGCTCAAGTTTATCGACATTTTTTTCGCCCCATAAGCTTGCCAAATACCGCTCTCTTACTCTCCAAGAAGTTATGAACAATGTACCCCATACTAAGTTTATGATTGAGTAAGTTAACAGGAATCGACCCTTTGACTTCAAATAAGAAACCAACCCAAATACTGCTAACCCGATAAGCCAGCTAGTATAGTACTTCATATACTCAAAGTAAAAAGCAGCTTGGACACCGTAAGTGTCTTTGACGAAGCCGCTTCTGAAGTCAAGATTGGAAAAGTAAAACTTAAGATCAGACACCAAATTCGTAGGCCTGATGGATGCTGTTAGAGGTACAATGGTGGTCACAAAAGCCCACTCGCCCTGGCCCGGGCTGATTCCCAATCCGCCATCTGCTACTGACCTAGTTAGATATTCGCCTATGATCCGGTTTGGATTAGCTTCTCCACCCCAGGAGGAGGTAATGCCAAAACTCAAATCCCTTTTTTGCTGCTTCAATAATTCCATTTCGTAAGCTGCACTGGATATTTTGACAAATAACAAAAGTCTCTTGCCATCTGTACTCCCTATCCTCTTTTGAGTTTCAAATCCATTGTCAGCCAACCTTCTCTCGAGTTTGGCTATCAGGCCGTCGAACTTCTCCTGCCCTTTCTCTGTAAGTACCAGGAGCACAAAATCAGGGCCCCACTCTTGAATACTCATCGTTTCAAATTCTAACCTCTAACCTCGTTAATTTCGACAACGAGGAATTCAATTGATGCTGGGACTTTTGATTACGTGTATAGTAGGTGCTGTGAGTCCTTATGCTATGCACCGAAGAATTGCTATTGCTGGATTGAACAAGTAAATTGGTCTATGCACTACCATACATTTGGCACAGCTACTGGAATGGCAAGTGTTATGCTGACTACAAAATGTAACTTAGCAATGTGAGCGACTTATTGCGATCCCTCAATTTATCTTAACCTGTCTACAATTCCATGTCTTAAAGTGTGGTTCTCGTGTTATTGTAGTTCTCGTCCTTGACCATTTCGTAATACTAGCCAATCGGTCTACAAAACTTGTAAAATGCAGTTTTGTCGTGATCGACGGAACACGCATAACAATATGCGTAGATTTCTCTGTGCTGAACTATGTTTTATGCACCCATTACATCCAAACAGTAAAGGCATGACTTTGGGAATGATCACGGTCAAGCTCATTTTTTGTTTGTACACACTTTCGCAACCGGTCATATATATAACGAGTTAATCCCGCATGTGCGGGAAATGGGTTAATTATTGAGTCTGGGAGGTTGAGAAAGACATTTAGTATTTTGAGTCCAAAATAAGATCAGATGAGAACCAGGTGTGGGTTTTGGAATATTTTCAGCTAACTGGAGTTTCTGTGGTAAAATAATCAGCCTGATATGATATTTTTTTCTTAATATAAGTGGCGACCCAATTCTTGAGTTAGATATAGGGATTGAAAGTAAGGTAAAATGGAACGTAAATGAGGTAAAGCGACAAGAAAGTAATTGAAATAGAGTAATTTTTAACCAAATGACCGATTGAGACCTTTTTTTTCTTCTGTGTGATTAGGGTGAACTGACTACAGGTGCGATTTTCTTCTTACATTAAAGCGTCCATAACTTGAATGAGTACTGTTGTGCAGCCATTTAAAGTGTGACTTGATTTAATTTTCCCAGTAATCCCAGCTTAGTATGAATCTTTTTTGAGTTTCTTGAATGGAGTCTTGAGTGTAATACACCAGTGCCGTGAATAGACTTTTCTTTTTGTTCTATTGTGAGCTTGTTGGTAGAATGGAATAATAAACTCTCAGAAAGTTGAATTCGAACTTAGAATAGATTCTTTCTTGAATCTCTAGAGCTATAAAAGCTATATATATGAGCGTTTTTTAGTGGTCGTGACCTTCAATTGGCTGAAAACCTCCAGAACTTTACTGGTTCCTTATTTTGGTCTCGGGATACTACGTGTCTAATTCTTTCATTTAAAAAATACGAAAAAAAATCATATATGATATATAACTTATAGAGCTTGTTACCATTCAATGTAGTCCCTACCTACGACACGGAACACTCTTATTTTTCCTGACTTCATATCAGTTAACTTGTAAGATGCCTTCCTTATATGACCAGTAGTGTCCTGTTCTATCACCTTTAACTTATCCTTCTTGGAATCGTAATCGGTTATAACTGCAGCAAGTGGTTCATCACCACTCCCCACATTGGTGGAGCGGCTTGTTATACCAGATAGACCCTTATGATTTGTAAACTTAGCCTGCCTGATGCAGAGGACGTCACCAGGCCTAATCTCATCAATACGTGCTATATTTTGGTTATTCATATTCTTGTAAATCGTAACACCATAACTTTTGTTTCCAATGTTTTTCAAAACATTGGTCTTCGTCAACTTTCCAAATATTAACTTTATGAGACTGTCATTAATTTTAGAATTAACCAAAGAGCTAGCAATTGTAAGAATGTCGCCACCAAACTCGTGATAGTACCTATCCAACAAGTCTTTCCGTATAACTGGGGAAGGTTTGGCAAAATTGTTGACGAATCTGACAGTTGTGCGAGGATCCTCTGTTTCATATTCAACTTCTAAAACTATTTGAGAAAGATCATAGAATAAGATGTAGTAATCCTTATACGTCATTAATCTCCCTCCCCGTTTTATGATCTCGTTTGTGTCAATCTCATAGATCAACTCAGATCCTATTTTTGCGGTTAAAGACTCTGGTAATTTTCCCTTCAACCACCAGCTGGAGGTCTCGCTGATATTAGCAATTTCATACTCAATAATACCGAGCGTCACGTCGGCCTGTGACTGGGCATGAGACTTTGAACGACCTTTCATAGCATAGCTCAAATCTTCATGTGATAAAGGCTGTTCGCCTGTTGGTGATACAGCAGATCCTATATGATGTGATCTCTTTGAAGAAATCGTATCTATGCTCTTCCTATGAGATCCTTGCGGTAACTCCGTAGAAGTCCGTTTTATCGAATCAATGTTAGCCTGAGGGATAGGAGGGGGTACTTTGGGCGCCTCCCCAGGCCCTGATGGATGAGCATTTCCAACTCCATATGAAGTCCGTAATTCGGGAACTGTGTTTGCTCGTGCTGGAACACTAGATCCATGTAAGTGATCGATTTCTTTAGTGTTACCAAAATCATCATCTAATTCAACGTTTCTGCTGTCCGTAAAAGTTGGCACTGGTGGAACTGGTGGCGGCATAGTTTTGAAATGATGTTCTTGTGTAGTATTAGCTTCTTCCGATGAGTCCAGTTCTGGGTATGTATTCAGGTCATCGACATCCACTTTTTCAAGTTTAGGGGCTACTTCATCTTGATAACTTTGCCTGTCATTTTCCTGTAGTGGTGGATCTATCTTATGGACGTTTGGAACTCTTGAGGGAACTACAGGGGGAGGGCCCAAAGGTGGAGGGCCCATAGGAGGTGGAATTGTAGGAGAAGAAA
Organism: Millerozyma farinosa; assembly: GCA_002196765.1. Lineage (NCBI taxonomy): Eukaryota > Fungi > Ascomycota > Pichiomycetes > Serinales > Debaryomycetaceae > Millerozyma > Millerozyma farinosa. Next base: position 1,446,097 of record NBND01000004.1, read on the forward strand.
ATTTTGAGGTGTTGGGTCCTTCGTGAAGTTCACGCGTTGATTGCTCATTAACGAAATTATCATTCTTAGGTTTGTCAGACAAGTCTTCGTCAGCTTCATATCCTGCGGCATCTTCGTAGTTCATGGGTTTCGGAATGGTCTTTTCTTCATCTCTGAATGTCTCTTCAAAGGTTTCATCTGCACTGGCCTTGCTCCTTGAAAATGATTCTTCATGTTCCTTCGACTTCTCCAAAGGATCCACATTTGGAGATGCTTCATCTTCGTCTTCAGGGTGCATAACTTCTTTCGTATCTTGGAACTCATATGAATCACTATCCCCATCATCTTCATGGACTTCATTATGATGAAGGTTTAACTTGTTTGCTAAACTATTTGGAAGCGCATCGGGATTGGCAAAAGGCATAATAGGAACTGCCTGAGCTCTTGTTGATTGTCCCTCAGCCCCCTCAGCTTCCTCTTCCTTCTCTTCTTCAGCTGGTTCGTCTATATCAGGTTCCTTACTTTTGTCATCTTCCCTTGCAGAAGGCGCAAATGGTGGAATACCCATCATTCCGAACATATTTCTTCCTCCAGAAATTTTGGCCATTCTTTCGACTAAACGTTTTCTACGTAAATACTCATCCTCAGATGCTCCCTCAGTATCCAGAACATCACCTTCCTGGTTTTCTTGTTTAACCATATCCTTATCAGCTGCCTGGACAGAATCATCTTTATGACTAAGCAGGCGATCAACGTTAGTAGGTACAAAGTCTTCCTGTTGTGTAGACACACTCACTTCCGGCTCAATTGGGGGTTTTCCTGAATCTTGTCTTTCTAGCTGTTTCTCGCTCATCCCTTCTGTATCCTCCAAGGGAGGAGTCGCCTGCCTCTCCTGTTGTAATTTCTCTTTTTGCTCCATTTTGTGCTTTCTTTCTTGCTGACGCTTAAGCACAGCTGCCTCACGCTCTGCCTGCTCTTTCTGCTGTTGTTGTAAAAGAGATATACGTTCTTTCAAGGTTAATTTAGGCTCCACGTCTTCTTTTTTCTTTTCTGAATAATCAGTACTCTTCACAATATCTTGACCATCTACGACGTCTTGGCGCATATGGCCCACTATTTTAGACTCATCTCTAGGTTTTATGGGTGGAATATAAGAGCTTTTCCCAGATGCTAGGAATTGTTTCTTGATATTGTAGGAGTCATTTTGTTTCTTCGCAGACATATCTGGAATAGGCGGCCTGGCAGTGTTTTCTGGATATGCCTTCTCTGTAGATACGGTTTCTGGTACTTTCTCTTCCTCCACATCGGATTTCACTGATTTGGACTTGAGCAGGCTTTCCTCGTCGGCAAGAGGATGAAGCGGTGATGATTCTGCCACTGGTGGTTCCAGTCCCATATTATGTTGCAACTCAGGGGTACCTTTTCCAATTGAAGATTCTGACGGGCGTGGTGGCTTTATAGGCGACTCTAATACCTTGACAAAGTTCTTAGGGAAAATACCCGTTTTGCCATCCAATTCCCCTGAATACCAATCGTCATCCTCAATATCCGTCACGGTAATAACGACCCCCGCAGGGAAGCTGAGATCATCATCGTGGTCAGACTTATACTCATAAATTGATTTAACGCTAAATGGAGGCGTCAACTTTGACATATTGACACTTTCGAATAAATACTAATAGATCAGTTTGATATTTTTCTATGCAATTGACGTATCCAAGTTAAACTTGTTCGTTCAATTTGTTTAAAACCGTGATCAGTTTTCTCGCAACTTCATAGCCAAATTGTGTAGCTCACTACATGGAGATTAATTGAAAAGCCGGCCCACCTAACCAATGACGAAGTAATGTCAAACAACTCCCAAGAGCATAAGTCCTCCAGTGTCAGTATAACTGACAACATTGTTGCAGGATTCGTCCCGGAGAAGATATTTCGATACCATCAGGATGCTAGTGTGACGTCTTTAGATTTTGATGATACTGGCCAATTTTTAATATCAGCAGGTGTCGATAAATCCATACAACTTTACGATGTGCATAAGGGTATACATCATAAAGATATTCAATCGCAAAAGTATGGAGCTCATTCTGCCAAATTTACACATCACGAATGGAACTGTTTGTATGCATCGACGCCAGGCGTCGACATGAAAATAGATCATGCGATTAGGTATCTTTCGCTTGCAGATAACCAATATATCAGGTACTTCAAAGGACACAAGGAACAAGTCACTGACATCGAGGTACATCCCATCCTGAACACATTTCTAAGTTCAAGTTTAGATAGAAGTGTGAAGTTGTGGGATTTAAGATGTACGCTTCCTGCTGGGAGCCTTGGCGTCAATCAGCCCTGTGTTACGGCCTTCGATCCTAAAGGTATTGTCTTCGCTGTAGGAAAATACCCCAACCCTACTGGCAGAGAACTGAATAATGGTCAATTGGAGTTGTATTCCATGTCGAAGTTTGATAAGGGACCGTTTGCCACAATTCAAGTTCCTACAATTCCTGGTCAAAGATGGACCAAGCTCGAGTTTTCGAACAATGGAAAGCACATTTTAGTATCTACCGACGGCTTTGAGCACTATGTCGTTGATGCATTCAGAGACCAGGTTCTCTCAACTTTACAAGCCGCTCCCAATTACTCGCCCTATAGCTACAATGAAGATTTCATGACTTTTGAATATCCATCCATCGCATCAAGTTGTTTCTCTCCTTGTGGAAAGTACGTTTTCATGGGCACAAACTCCCCTAACGTGCTCGTATATGACCTCAAGCACTTGAAATCTACGGATACAAATACTGTCGATTATCAAGGCATCAAAGACAAGCAGCTTCCATTTGCCGCCTTGTCTTCTAATCGAGATGCATCTAAAATCGTGGCATTCAATCCAAAGCTTTTGACTTTTGCTACTGCTAACACCTCTGTGTCACTATGGAGGTCGCAAAATGCGGATGGTTAGCATTCCTATTTGTCTAAAATTAAAGGTGCGAAGACTAAAATAATAGTATAATGATTTATAGAGTTCAATATTATAGACAATTTTATGAAAGAAGCACTATCCGTCACCTCGAGGAAAGCTGGTAAGTTTGTAAGACTGTTTCTCAAGAGCAATAAATGGACTATAGTAAATCCAATAGAAGAAAGCATTGTTTCGAATAAGGTACAACGGAATAGTTATATTAAAGTTAAGAAGCCGGTGTCGAAGATCAACATCAGCGATGCAGAGGAATTTATAAGTTACAAGATAAATCAAAAAAAGTTTAATAACTATAAGCTTCCTTGCTTGCCAGAAAATGTTCAAGATATGAAAGGTGTTGACCAAGCCGTCTATAAGTATGTTCATCGTCAATCCCTCTTGAGAAATATTCCTACGCTTTCTTCAAATGAGTTTTTCATCTTAAAGTTTATACCAACTACGCACCATGTTTCATTGTTCAGAAAGTCTTATTTTTCCCTCATGTTCTCGAATAAGGGAGGATATGCGCTAAATAATCCTGAGCTAAGTCGATTGCTACTGACCTACACCGGACGCTACAAAAAACATTCCTTTTTCAGGGAGAGGTTATTTCCCCTTGACAAGTCGGTCGTGAGGTCAATATACCGTAAAAACACCAGAAAGGCTATGTTATATGCATTACGGGAGAACATTAGAACAGAGAATGAATTGAAAAATGCTGCAGGGATTTACTACTTCCAGTTCTTCGTCGTCCCTAAGCTAGAGGAGGATTACCTCAAGCTCTCAAAATACATTAATGATGCATTGAAAAAAGTGCTAGATCAAAAGTCTACTTTCAACCTGGAGCTAAGAAGGATAGTAATGGCCCAGAACAAGCTGAATAATATTGCTTGGCTCGAGAGAAATGTAAAAAGAGCGAATTATATAGGTAATTCCCGATTTGTGAGACATTTCCCCAAATTACCGTTCTTTAGGCCTAAGCAAGTTTAATTTACTATATGTCACTCCAAGATGGTGGTTGTGCTTCATAGCAGATAGGTTTATTGGCATTTTTCTTTTTCATAGTATATTTCCACGAATGAAGGTATATTCCTTTCTCTTGCGTATCAACACCAAAGTAGTATCTGTGGCAGGTTTCACATAGCTTACCATATCTATTCATCAACTCTTTCATATAAGATACCCTAGCTTTCTTTATCAGCTCTATAGATCTTTGAATTGTTATATCTCTGAAATTTACTATCCTCTCAATATTCCAGGATTTTCCCTCTCTATCCATTATCACTGAACTTTGCTCTTGAAACTCAGGTAATTCGCTGAACAAAAGGTTATACATATGCAATTCCAAATTGTTTCGTATCAAATCTACCTCGTGAGTGATGATATCTTTGTTGACAGGGTTATACATATAATCATTTGATATAGGAAATCCAATATTTCGTAAATGGATCCGTATCTGATGCGTTCTTCCTGTGATCGGTCTGCAAATAACAATACTTTCGTTTAAGTCTTTATTGTATGTAATTCTTTCAAATTGTGTGATCGCTAGGGGTATTTGTTTCGTTTCATTGGAGGGCATCAAGTAACCACCGGATATGTTAACTAAAAAAATAGGACAATTTATGTAGAATGGCTTCTCTGGAAACTCGCCTTTAACCCTGGCCAAATACTCTTTACGTACAGAGCCTTCTGTTTGCATCATTTCCGTAATCTCTTTACAGCATTCCCTGTTAAGTGCCAATATAAGAATACCAGAAGTGGCCTTGTCTAAGCGATGACAAAGCCATACATTTTTCAAATGCAACGCCCTTTTTGTTATTTCGGTTGCTGTGTTGTATCTAAAATTACTTTTGGGGTGTGAAGGAACTCCAGGAGGTTTATTGACTACCAATATATCACTGTCTTGATACACCGTTGAAAATGCTTTACCGAAATCAAATAGAAGCAGTTCATCTCCCTCGGGCCAAGGTATATTAGGCTCATGCATATGTCTACTATGATATATAATATCATGCCTCTCAACGATTCTTTCCTTAAGTATATTCCAATCCTTGATGAGAATACTTGTCCCTTTTCTTCCATGGTTATTACTTATATATATTAAGCCTTCTCTAATTTCCTTTTCTATTATACTCTCCTCTTGACCCAATTCTTTTATCATAATATCCGCTAGAGTTCGTCCAACCCATCTTGATTTTGCGTGTGTCTTGAAATCAAAAATGTATGGCGATACTTTTCTAAACCCATTCTCGATGATAATCTGAGGCTTTCTGCTCATCTAATGCTTGATGTATATTTTCCTACCTTTTAGTTACTGAAAAAAAAATTGAAATTGAGATAGCGATACACTAACTATCTATTAAGGTGATGTATATAAAATTAACTAAGAAACCAGTTAGAAAAGAAATAGTTCATTTTTATAATTATCATAAGCTTTCGTACAAAACCTCTAACTGTTGTCAAAGAATTTCTAGGCAATGCTTCTGGGCATTGCTTTACTGGGTATGTTAGTTTTCAGGTAAAACATTTTGAGACTCTTGCCCTATCATATTTCCAGCAGGTGAATAGGAACATATGACATATAATCCCCAGTTATTCCATTGACAGTTCTTGTACGCACATCCTACTTTCGTAGTTGATTTCCAAACTACCTGTGTAAAATGATTGTATGTATTTGCTGAAGAGTAGTCGTAGGATTTCCCTTCATCATACCACGCCTTTACTGCAGCAGGGCCACTTGAATAGCCGCTGGCAAGATTTTCTCCATATGGGCCATGTGTATGTGTCAATACGCCGGAACAGTCATATTTATCAGCGACATTTTTGGCATAATTGTATGCGTCAACATCCCAAGATAAGTCGCCAACATTGTGCTCCCTTCTATACTTGTTATGGGCATCCAAGGTATCCTTTGCAAATTGTTTATCGACACCAGGGGATTGATATATTCCAGCGTATATATCCCCATCAGAGGATCCTGATGGAGATGACGTTGATGAGGATGTCTTCGATGATGGCACGGTTTGTGATGATGAAGAAATAGACGAAGATTCAGTAGATGAGGTAGGCAGGGCAGCTGTTGACAGGGTCGTGGTCGATCCTCCAAACAACCATCCAAATATATCGTCTTTTCCTGTTGATGTTGCTGCTGCTGCTTGGGTTTGTTGTGTTTTCGTCTGAGCTTTTCTAGTCGCCGATAAATCAAGAACTGTGTGGATTGAATCTTGAGAGCCCGAGTTATCATTGTCAGAAGACATCCCAAGGAGCTGACTGAATAATGACGACCACTTCAGCCACCCTTGTGAGTTTGATGACGCGCTTCCAGCTTGTGATCTTCCAGGTGTTCCTGTTGATTTTGAATTTGATTCTTGGTTGGCTGCTACGGTAGGTGAAGCTGTCACGATTTGCGTGCTTTGAACTTCAACCGTTTTCACTATCGGAGCAGGGGCGCTGAGAACTATGCTCCCGCTAGCAGCTAATAGTATTAAAGTAGAAAGTTTCATATGAGAAGGCTGTCACCTGGACTTAATGAGTGTTTGTGCTCTTATGTTTAACGTGATATGGAAACCTGGAACTGAATAAAACCCTGATTCTTTCATTTGCAAACATTCTTCAGCATTTATAGCTTTTTTTCGGTTTCCTACTCCACGCTCCTACGTATTGCCTATGTAGGCATCGTTTTCATTGACATTTACTGTATATGTTAAGAGATGAGTTGCAAATTAACCAAAAGGATTTAAACAACAATATGAAGTGCGTAGAATAACTTTGTTCCGAATTGGGTAAAGATATAGATTTCCTAAATAGGAAATGATTTCGAGAATACACCTTTCCCCCCTTTATCGAGAGGTACGTAAATTACATCTATATTGACCTTTTAGGCTACCCATTGAAGATAAAAGTCTTACGGACATATAATCACATGTCTACTTATCACGTTGCTCTATCTTCCAAAATTTCCCTTAAGCTTTGAGCTAGCAAGGTGGCTAATCCACCACGGGTACATCGAATTACAATCAAGAATTCTTTACCAATGGCATCCACACTCTTAATAGTAATTAATACTCCATAGTTTGATTTACATGTATGAATTATCCCGGCAGACATGACTAATATATTACCTTCATTATTTGGAGTATTGTAGACCACCGTAAAGCCAATTCTTGTCATCAAACGAGCTATGTTGGAAGATACCAATCGGTGAGGAGGAGAAATGTGCATCGACTCCTCGCCTTCTGCCTGCCCAAGTTGTTGACCTATTTGAATCCACCGTTTTTTGAAGTCTTCCAATGTCGTCAGAGTCCCCGTAACCGTTTTAAGAAGACTCACTGGAATCTTTAAAGCTAAGTGATTGAATGAGCCACCACAAGTCAAAGTCATTGAAATTATAGGACTGTCACTATCTGATAGTATTTCACGAACCTTCGTTTCGACGACGAACTCAGTCTTGTCGATAACGGTCGCATCTGGTAATTTGGTTGCACTTGCAAGATAGCTTGGGTTTTCTTTTGATGCCTTACTGTGTATGTCTAGTATTCTTAATTTTGTTATAGGTGTACCCGCAGTTTTAGCAGCATTATTGATGAATGTAAAATGATACTCTGTTCTCGGACCATCTCTGATAGTTCTATAGACGATTCTAATAAACTGGCTCTCGAAAAAAATCCCTGCATCGTACTGACGCATTCTCTGGTATCCACTCTGCCAATTAGGTGATAGAGGTACCTGCTCAGAATTGCCATCTTCAAATGGATTATCAATATTGCTTGTTCTCTTGTGTTGATACATGCTATTCTTTCTCGAGGCAGACGTTAAACTAGATGAACTGATGCTGTTCACACCTAGGAGGTTTAGCGAACGACCTTGTTCATTCAAGCCTAGCGAATTGCCTGTATGCGAAGATTCTTGTGCTATTTGCAATGCGTTGACAGTAGAATTTGATCTCTTAGGGTTTGATATCACGTTCACATTACCAAGTCTTGTCAATAAGGGATTTTCCTTTTTATCAAAAGCCGGAAGAGGCTTCACCACAGCAAGTGCAAGGTCTCTATTCGAATCAACAGTAGCGAGGCGCAAATATTCACAAGCACGTGTCTGAATTTCGACATCTATGGATTGTGTCTCTGCTTCAAATAGATCAATTACATCAGGTACAAAATCTTCGTGCGGAAATCTGATAATGAACTTGAAGAAAGTTGTTAAAAGCATTGCTCTCGTTGTCAACGAAGAGCTAAAATATGCACTCAATAGTAGCTGAAACTGATTCGACAACGACGATATATCTGATTCGTTAGCTATCAAATGACCATATTCACCTAGTATAAAAGCGGCAACCTTCAATAAATTTTCTGGAGCGCCCGCTTTTCCACCTGCTCCATCGATGTCACTTAAAAGTAAATTTACTATCAATTCACACGCGAGCCCGTGTAAGTTCTCATTGTTTACCACAATCTGGACAATTCTGACCCATACTTCGTCCACAATATAGCTAGTTCCATTGGGGTTACCCCCTCCTAGGGATAAAAGCTTGAGCATAGTCTGAATGTACCATGCGGAGTCTGTAGCAAAATTCTCTGCCATAACTGCGATTTTGACAGCAATTTCATTTTTCAAGATAAAATCGGAAGAAGGAAAGTACTCTATTAGTTTCTTGACAATTGAGATGTAGTTTTCTGAATTACACACTATGTATAGCAAATCCAACGCTTTTCTCCGTACTGAAATATCCTTGTCCAATAGAAGACTGAAAATCTTAGATAGATGTTGCTCGAGCCTGGCAGTTATGGATGATGGTTGTAGGCCAACAGATGATCTTGCTATCAATTTTATCAACACATCAAGCAATAGGTATCTCGTATTTGTCTCCTTTGAGTCTAGTAATAGAACTAATGCTTGTATAGCGCCCTCTATGGCTTCTTTCGAGGCATCGAGGAAAACAATTAAAGAAACAACCTGGAAAAGTATAGCACTCTGTGCATTTCTGTTCTGTTGGCCTTTTATCTTCTGAGAAGCATTATGGATATACTTGGCTACCACCAGTCTCAACTTGCTCAATGAGTTTGCGTCGATATCAGTAACCAATATAACCGGTGATTGTTGCCCATCCCTATCGATTTCTGTTAATAGAAAGCACTTCTCGATCAACAGAAGTAGCTCAATACAAAGCCATGGTGCGGGTGTGTCATAGTAATATTGGTCTAAAGGACACTTGTCACGAACAACCAAATCGTGTAACAATGTGGCTATCATCGGTATCACAGATTTGACATACTGAGGACCTAAATGTATCAATATGTTAACTAGAGGTACTGCTGAAAGCACAACACCAAAATCATCAGATTCGATCAAGTTTAAAAGCCTGAGTATCCAGTTATTATTGGAGATTATAACATTGGGATATATTTTAATCAAGCACAAAAGTGCTAAAGATGCCTTCTTTTTTATGACTGGACTATGAATAGGTGAGCAACAAAAAGAGTATACCAAGTCGGTGATCTCGAGCCAGTCAGCTGCGTTCTCGTTAGAATCATTTATGATGGGATTCACGACGAAATTTTCATCTACTGAGACATTTAGTGATGATGCTATGAATTCTATAGCAAGACAATTAAATTCGTCATTGTTCGCCTGAAGATCCTTCACTAAATACGGATAAGTTGTATCCAACAAGCTGTCAAGATATTCTTTGGTAGTTTGGTTATTCTCATGATCCAAAAGGATGCCCAAGGTTAAATAGCCCAATTTCTTTTCTGAATATATAGAAGACTGTATTAATTTCAAGGATTCTCGTACCCCAACTTCTCTAACCTCAATATATCCAAGCAAGTAAATATAAAGTAATTTGCAAACGTTTCGCTTCCTGCTGCTTCCATTAGTTGACGAAGTGAGCTTGCCTTTTAAAGTGTTGATCTCAGTGCAGATACGTTTATGCTCCTCCTGAGCATCCCTGCTATTTCTGATATCCATGCAAAATTGAGTCAATCCCTTCATATTTAGTGCATTGATTCTTTTCTATATCCCTGGCAATGAAACGGAGCATATCTTCGGCAAGTGTTGGATAGATGATGTACTATATTGACTAAATGACACAAAATCGACAGTAGCATCACTATTTCCCCGTCACCCCAGAAAAATGACAAGCCTAATGACAGATGATAGGAATGATACGAAATCTAGTTGCCTCCGTTGTCATCTATACGTTTCACGTTCCTTTTCGATATATAAAACGAGTTAACCATCCTTGAAGTCGTACCATTTTCGGCTCATATTTGTAAGAATGTCAAATAATGTTAATTGTTGCGAAATGTCTACTTAACATTATTATACTAATAATCCTACATGATGTGTAATTCTCCTGGAATGAACGAAGTTCAATTCAATTAAGAAGGAAAAATGATGCTATATAACTAATCTTAAGTATTGAAAGACGCCAGAGCAGCATCTATGCCAGAGCCAATAAACTCTAACTTGTTTCTCTGAGGAATCGAAAAAAAAAGGGAAACTGGGGCACGTAACTGCATGACATGAATAGATATTAATCTGATAGCTAAGTTATGCCCTTTCTATTGGGGGTTGGTCATGAGAGAACTGTCTTATGGGGTCTGGCTCGGATAAAGGTAATGGTTTCTCATGCCTCACGAGTCATATTGTTACACAAAGGTGACGAAGTTTTCTCGCATTTTTATTGGCTGTGCAGTCGGTGTAAGTACGGGAAACTGAGATTGAAATTAAAATCAAGAAGAAATTAAGTACAACAACATATAACTAAATAAGATGTCTTCCGTTGCTAAGAGTGCTGTGAACAAAGTTAATTGGGCCAAGATCATCTCTTCTTTGGGATTGACAGGCAACACTTCTGCTTCTTTAACTGCATTTAAGAAGAGAAATGACGAGGCCAAGAAGGAACACATGAAGTTGACCGAACAATCAACTGATGTTGACTTCGGGTACTACAGATCAGTCTTGAAGAACTCCAAGGTCGTTGATGAGGTTGAGAAAGCTGTTACCTCGTTCAAGCCTGTCGCTTATGATGCCAGCAAGACATTGAAGACTATTGAGATCTTCGAGGAGAAGGCCGTAGAAAACGCCAAGTTGACCGAGAAGTCTGTTTTGGATGAGATTAAGCAATTGCAAGACACATTGAAGGATATCGAAAACGCAAGGCCATTCGATCAATTGACTATTGAGGACATTGTCAAGGCTAGACCAGATGTTGACGAGAAGGTTACCCATATGGTTAAGAACGGTAGATGGGAGGTTCCTGGCTACAAAGAGAAATTCGGTGATTTGACTGTTATGTGATAAACTGGCAGGTTTTGATCCATTTACCATCATATATATTTACATAACATTTACTTGCAATAAACTGACTATGTATTAAAAAGTCAAAGGAGGCGAGGTATTGCTTAGGCAAGAACGTAAATTTATCTACCTCTGTATCATGCACATACTCCTCCCTGGTTTTGCTCTCAGAATTGGCGTAGTTGTAGCCTTTTTCGAAAGTATTACTCCATGAGGTCGTTATAATGTTACACCTTGTTTTCTGTTTGATTTTTTTTAAAACAGAAAGAAGCTTTAAATAATAGTCGTTACCACGACATTTGTGCTTATAGGTGCATCCAGCTGGAACGGTATTCGAATTGAGGAGTTTCAAGTCCCAGTAAAAAACCGATATATTATCTACGATGATAGTGTTTAATGATTTGTGATAGAGCGGGTGGAATGCCTTTATGTCCAAAATATCCTCTAAGCTTGATAGGAGCTCATCTAGAGAACTGAAGTTATCAATAACCTCAAAGTTGTCTGGCAAATATGGAAAGCCGTTATGACCACAGTCAAAGATTGCGATTGTATTTGGCACCTTGATTGACTTGAATAACTCCCTTTTGCTGTCCCCATCCTCGAAAAGTAAGTGACAAAGCTGGTTTTCAAGCTTCACAGGTGTACCGGAAGGATCAAGTAGCGGAAGAGTGATTTTCTGTTCCTGAATTTCAAAGAACTTGAGATCCAGTTAGTTTGTGTCCGTTGGTGTCCATTTGAGTGTTTTATAGTGTACTTACATCCAAAAGTGTTTTGGTCTTCATCCCAGAGAGTAGTTGTTCATGCGCAGCAAACTTCTCCTTAAGTCCAAATAAGCTAGGTAATTTATAATTGCAGTAAGTGGCTTATTCACGGTGAAACATTCGAATGCCTCAATAAGAATAAGTCTCCCCACTACTCTACGGCTATCATTCACCGTATAATGTACTTTTCCTATACAGTCTACAATGAACGAGCGATTGGCATGCCATATAGCAATTATACAACATGTAGTAGTGATCAATGATCTGGGGCACACAACAACCATGCTGTCAGCTGCGCTTTTGGTCATCAACGTCGCATCTGTCTCAAAGTTTTTGGTATGATGAGACACTATCTAGCTCGCTTGGAGCTAGAGTACACGTCCCATGATATTAACCTTTACGCTTTTTAGTGATTTGACAGTATAAGGAGGTCGAATTTCGGATACTAGTTGCTTTGGTGTGACTGGCCCATCGAGAATAGAGACCGGCGTATGCCTAGGTGATAACCCGATCACCTAAAATGAAGTCGAAAAAATACGGCTAATGAAATTGAATAGCCACTTCGGATTTACCAGGCCAGCTTACTAGAAATTCAGTGGTATTATTCGGTATCATTTTGCTCTAGTAGAGATGACCAATATATATAGCCGATAATGACTAGCGGCCCTATCGCCAAGATTTGTAAGTTGCAAATGAAACAAAACTTTTAAGCAAATGCGCATTCTGGATTAGGAAGCTCATAACGGTTTGCGAAAAAGAGGTCTTCTCTATAATTAGGTAGGTTTTTTATAACTACATCATTAGTATAAGTTGAAATGCAGATGTTCGTTAGCCAAATTTCGAGCTCGTGTAATATAGATCTAATAGAAGACGCTTGAGGTGATAGATAGAGAGAATTCATGATTCTGGGAAGTAATATTTTACGAATCAGCGAAGAGGACAGAGTAGGTCTTGCAGTAAGCAATTTGACGGTCAGCATTAAAGGAGCCTCTAGCAAAAGCAAGAAGGACACAGAATCGAAAATTTCAGAAGTAAGCAGATCGAACATTTTGGAAGATGTGTCATTTGAGCTTCCTTCGGGACAGTTAATGGGAATATTCGGAGGGTCAGGTAGCGGGAAAACGACATTACTTAATGTTCTCTCTCAACGTTTAAATGTCCACACAAAAGGTTTGCTCTTTAGTGGTCTGATTTACTACAGCTTCCCTAATGACGCCGATTCAAGTAAAAAAGTGAAAAATGCATATTTGCTACAGACAGACATCTTTTTGCCAGGGCTTACAGTTTACGAGACTCTCAAGTATCAGGCAGACCTAAGGCTACCTCCGAAGGCGACTCGTAAAGAGAAAGGTGAGCTAATAGACTCGTTGCTCACGATACTTGAACTTGATTCGGTGAAGAACGAGCAAGTTGTAAGTTTTCTGAGTCAAAGCACAAATCTCTCTGGAGGTGAACAGCGTCGTGTTTCGTTGGCTATACAGTTATTAAGTAAGCCATCGTTGCTTTTTTTGGATGAGCCAACGACTGGTCTTGATACAAGTAGCTCTTTAAAGTTGATGCAAATATTAAAGAAACTTGCGTCTCCAGAGTTTGGAGTCACAATAATCTTGTCGATACACCAGCCTCGACCCGAGATCACAGTTCTTTTCGATAAACTATGCCTTCTCACTAAAGGAGGAAGAATTTTTTTCTATGGTGACTTGTTGGCGGCGAGTCGATATTTCAATGCTTTAAGCCGTAGTATGGACGGTTTTAATGAGTCTCAAGATACTGGCATAATAGACGTCGTTATGAAATTATCGATCGTAGACAATTCAACAAAACACACAGAAAAGGAAAGTCATGAAAGAATCAAGCGTTTAGTGTGTTTTTGGAAAGCAACTGATGATTCACGCCCTAAAGTCATGGCGCCACAAGATAAAGATTCTGTTCGCAAACATTTTGAACAGAACGTAAAGACGTTTGCAAAAAATAGAGACGATAAAATATCTATTTTGCGGGAAATAATTGTTCTCACCAAGCGGACATTTATAACTACCTACCGAGACTGGCGCACGATGCTTGCTTTGAATGGTGGATCTGCATTTTTGGGCATTGCATCTGGCTGGATGTTTTATAAACCGACACCAGATTTAGCTGGAATAAGATCGATAACATCCTGCTTATATGTCTTATTGGAGTTAAGTGGATTTGCTTTCGCGTTTATGGAGGTGAACAGATTATGGTATTCAGATGGCATCTTTTTTTACAGAGAATACAAGGAGAACTACGTAAGCGTTCCTGGATTTTTGATTTCTAGAAGGCTTGGAAAACTATTTTTAGAAGATTTACCTCCTCCTATAATACTAGCGGTCATTACTTATTTTATGTGGGGCCTAAGGCTAGGAGGTGCTTCGTTCTTTTTTATTTTTTTCGTTGTATCGATTCTTACCTTCTACCTTGGACACGCGATGGCTACTTTTTGCTTTGCATTGGGCCCAAGCCTCCCGATGTCTAGTTTGTTCATGAATATAGCTTATCAAGTTCAAAATAGTGCATGTGGTTATTTTGTTAACGCTAAAACTATGCCTGTTTATGTTCGATGGCTCAAGTACATCTGTTATTTCTGGTATGCTTTTGGGGCTTTGATTGCCAATCAGTATACTGGTTGGATGGGCGATTGCCCCTATAACGACAATGATCCTCGTTGTGAACAATACTCAGGGAAAAGTCAACTTCAGCTTTTAGGCTACCCTGAAGGATGGGTCGGTGAGCCAATAGGTATCTTGGTTGCTTGGCTTATTGGTTTGTATTTAGTTGTTTGGGCCATTCTAAAATTCAAAAACTATAATCTCGCGGTCGCCAAGAAAAGACAGAATACTATCGGCGGTGATGAATCTGTCGAAGCTTCCGATGAAGAGATGGAGAATCCAAAGGACGAAAAAGAAGTTGAAGAAAAACTATATGCCAAACAAGCCAAGACAGATATAAGACCGCCACTCGGTAATCTAGACAAGGTATTCAAGGAATTTTCTGACAATGATATAGATGTGGATGTGAAGAACTTGAATCTTACCGTTAAATTGAGAAAGAAGAAATTTAATTTTTTACCTCTTTCTTCAGAAGAGAAAAAGCTTCTTAGTAATATTTCAACAAGTTTTAAAACCAAAAGTGTCAATGTGATTATGGGTCCATCTGGTAGTGGAAAAACAACGTTACTCAATTATTTATCTAACCGATTGAGTAAAAATTCTTCCTTTGTTTCGTCGGGAGATATACTAATCAATAATAAAATCGACGTAACACCAAAAAACCTTGCCAAGATTTCAGCGTATGTGACCCAGCATTTCAACTCACTCATCCCTACACTCACTGTCAGAGAAACATTGTATTTTCAAGCAAAGTTGAGATTACCAACAAGTGTCCACAATGAGATACCTTCTATTATAAATACACTCATAAGAATTATGGGTTTAAGTGACTGTGCTGAGACTGTAATTGGATCAGAATTTGTTAAAGGAATCTCCGGCGGAGAAAAAAGAAGAGTAACCATTGCTATTCAGCTTTTGAGCAGACCAAAAATTTTATTCTTAGATGAACCAACCTCTGGCTTAGATATTGGTACTTCTGTTGCCATTATGAAACTCCTTGATTCATTAGCGGTTGAGTATGGTACAACGATCGTGACTACTATTCATCAGCCAAGCCAAGAGATGTTCAATCGGTTTGGCTATTTGTTACTTTTAGCTAGAGGTGGAAGAACAGTTTACTCTGGGGAAGCATCTGGGGTTCTTACCCACTTATCGCGAATGGGGTATAATCCACCAGCACGGACAAATGTAGCAGATTTCATCTTGGATATTGTTTCAGAAAGCCTCGAAGAAGACTCCAGCGTAACAGCTTCTAGAGTTAACCATTTAGTGAGTGACTGGCAAAATCATTTTATATCCTATCCAAGCGGTAATATCGAGTCAGATGAAGGTCTTACTAAGTTTATCAGAAAACAGCTCCCAGTAGTGATCGCTTTCCCTACAATTACGAAAAGACAATTTATTAATTCCATTAGATCGAAAGATGTTTTGATTTCTAGAATGGGTCAAACGATTTTGCTAGGTATTGTTCATGCTTTGTTTTTCGCTCCATTGAAGAATTCACAAGATGGGATAAGCAACAGGCTAGGATTGATACAGGAAGTTTTGAATTTGTATTTTATTGGACTTGTCAACAATATTAGTTTATATCCTGTCGAAAGAAAGTTGTTTTATGATGAGTATCGTGATAGGGTATATGGACTAACTGAATTCAGTTTATCATACCTTTTAAATGAATTACCAACTGAAATTCTTCCCAGCTTTTTCTTTTCTGCAATGCTTGTTTTTGTATGTGGATTACCCCGAAACGCTAGCATGTTTTTCGCAATGTTCCTTTCTTCCTTTGTTTGCACCAATTGCGGTGAGTCATTGGGTATGATGGTTAACAGCATTTTTGATCATATGGCTCTTGCAATCAATCTGTTAGCCGGATTAATGACTTTAGCGATTTTCATGGGCGGTACTATGTCTCTTCATATGCCTGAATTCTGGAAAGCATGGAATTACATCAGCCCCCTCAAATATGCCGTTGGTATATGTGCAAAGCTAGGGTTCCAGGGGCAATCATTCCATTGTGACGGTACTACGTGCTTGCTTGCCAGTGGACAGGACGTCTTGGAGTATTACAAATTAGACTGCAACTTGGGTGTTTACGTTGGTGCATTAATAGCATGCTTGGTTGTATATAGACTTATTGCCATTGGACTTATTTACGTCCGTATCAAATTTTTTTTATGAACAGCGTTATTTCTTGCAGCATACTCTAAGCGTTGGAAATAGCATGGATTTGTCATTTGTATATATAGAGATATACAACTTTAATATATTTCAATATATAAAGTTAAATTGATTCTAGTCGAATCGCGTTATACTATAGTCATGATACGCAGTTAGCATTCAATGAGTTCAACCACATCAAGGGTCACAGGATTACATTGAAAAGCAACAGCTTCATCATATAAATTGTAAAATTCTCCAGAAGCGCATTGATAAAATTTTGTTGAGTTTCCAAGTGCTAACTGGCCCTTGTCAGTGATCGACCAGCCGGCAGCATAGATTGCCCCATACTGCGGAGATGGACCATCAAATTGAAATTGTCTTCCTCCAACAATACTTCCAATTCTATTGTTAGAGTCACGGAGAATACCATCTTCGAGTTGCATCTGCAAAGTGGTATTTGTAGCACATGCAACAGCATATACGGGAGATATAAAATCACTCAGACCCTCACTTACAGATTCCTCTGGAGAGATTGATCCTTGAGGAAACGGCATATCAGAAGATGAGGTATCTTTTGACTTATACAAATCTTCATCATCACTTTCATCATAGTCATATGCTATTTGCTCTTGGATGCCGTCTTCAGATTCACGTTCAGAAGCTCGTGAAGATCTTATATCTAGTTTAACGAAAAATTCATTCGCATCATTGCTTGAACGAGCTATGTTGCCATTCATATCATCATCACTGTGTTTCTGTCTATGGAGGATGGCATCGTTACTTCTCAAATGCAGGGGTGACATACCCTGCCAGCCAGGCTCTTCAGAAGCCGCAATTCCTACATTGCGAGATTGATATGAATCATCGGTGTTCCTATTTTGCAATGCCGCATTTTGTGAAAAATCTCTTTTGATTTTAGGTCCATGCTCTGTATCTTCTATTTTTTTATCTTCGATTTCTTCTTCCTCTAATTCTTCCTCCTCTTCTTCTTCCTCCTCCTCTTCTTCCTCCTCCTCTTCTTCTTCCTCCTCTTCTTCTTCCTCCTCTTCTTCTTCCTCCTCTTCTTCTTCCTCCTCTTCTTCTTCCTCCTCTTCTTCTTCCTCCTCCTCTTCTTCCTCCTCCTCTTCTTCTTCCTCCTCTTCTTCTTCCTCCTCCTCTTCTTCCTCTTCCTCCATGTCCTGCTCACCCGATGTAGGTATGGATACACTATTAGTATTGCTGCTCCCTTTTCTTTGAATTTGACCGTCAGAGATCTGGTGAATGACATTAGTCGTTTTGGTGGCCTTGGGGGCGGCAGTAACATGAGAAGTCATAAACGTCGTGATGATTTCTCTTTGGATACTAGAATAGTCGGGCTCTTTATAGGTGCCATCTCCTTTCCTTGCATGGGGATTCACAACAATACCAAATTTGTAAGGCACACTTTCATAGCTTCCCGGCAACGGTTTAGTCTCTGGCTTTAGCTCTTTCCAATCATCGCTTCCATTGGGCACATAAACACTCTTGGCAAAAGCACCAAAATAAAGACACACTCCAACAACATAAGAAAATGGACGCATGTTCGTAGGTATTTGATGGAAAAATACGGCTTGGTGGTTATTTACCGTTCTTTATACTTCAGCCACAAGCAAGGTACAAATGAATGTCCACAAATACCATTCGTCCTTCTTCAAGATTGAAGCAATCATTATACACTCTCTCTATCTCCTCACCATCACAAACAGGTGGATAACTTCTGTTTTGTTATATCCATTCGCTTTACAACAAAACAATATAGTGCGCTAGCTTTAAGATGAGATACCCACTACATCATCTGGAGATGATGGCGATCTTACTTCCTGTATATAAAACCATTACAAATAGCTAATCAAAAAACGATGAAAGAAAATGAGTACGACAGTTATAGGGAAGAAGTAAAAGATGTTCAGTAGAGGACTTTTACATAGTACGAGGGTGGTATGTATCTAACGAAATGCCTAGGAATATTTATGGTAATTTTTTGTTCAGAAATAACTAACGTTGATTTCAGATTAGACCTTTGGGCAATAACTATAGATTCAACGGAATCAGATTTCTTTCTCAAGAAATCAAAAGTGCCATAGACAAGGCCGTTTCCAGTGCAAAGGTAGTCTTATTTATGAAGGGAACTCCTGAATTTCCCCAATGTGGATTTTCCAGGGCCACTATTCAGATGTTGGGACAACAAGGTGTGGACCCAGATGCGTTTGCTGCTTACAATGTTTTGGAAGACAGCGAGTTGAGAGAAGGCATTAAGGAATATAGTCAATGGCCAACTATACCTCAGTTGTATGTGGACAAAGAATTCATAGGTGGCTGTGATATAGTGATGTCTATGGCTCAATCAGGTGAGTTGGCCGACTTACTTGAGAAGAAGGGCGCTCTTATTCCAGAGGAAGAGCCGGAGACAGAGTCTGCCGATGTCAAGCCAACTAAAAGAGAGTAAATAATATTGTAAATGTTATGACCCACTGTGCTCAGAGGGTTCTCCGTACTATTTATTTAAAATCATTTACAGATAACTTTATCCTAAAAATTTTGTTACATCGTTCCGACAAATAGCAATCAATGACATAATTTATTTTATTTTATCCAAACTAAAGTGTATCATAAAACGTTACCTATTCTATCCACCAGGCCATAAAAGTTAAAAAAAAACAAAGCTCTACATCCCATATTTCTGTCTTAAGAAATGCCTAGGTACCCTATTATCCATCACTTGTGCAAAGTGAAGTGGATGAGATACCTTTATTGAATTGAAACGGAACATGTGAAATCGAACCGATATCATTCCTATCGCTGTTGCATCAAGTGCAACCAAACTATGAGATAAGGAAAATACCGAAACTGCTCGTCCCTTATGAAATGAAAGGTGCGAAAAGATAAGCGAGTCATATTTTGCGATTCATTCAGCAACAACATATCTTACTGATCTATTAGTAGATGATCTTCTTCTTAGCAAAGAAGAGTCATTTAGGCTTAGTGTGAATTTATAATCCCCATTAATGCCACTGATTATTGAACTTGATCTTGTTCGGTAGTCTTCAATATTTTCATCCTTCAAAAAGTTCAAATCATCGGATAATTCTGAGTTAATTGAAGATCTTTGACTCTCCTGAACATTTGCAGTCACCTCATCTAGGTTTCCTAGATTATCGGCCAACTCTTCTTGATATTCTTTGTCATACAAATCCTGACTACAATATTGGGCCTCAGTAACATGTCCGTTCTTAGAAGTGTCAGAAGACAAATTGGAATCCATCTTCAAGTTTTTGCATCCACCTATTATATGACCCAAGGCCAAGTCTTCAGGCGTACTTTCACTACTTTCAGCAATGCTATTTTTGTCCTTAGGGGCAATACTATTATGCAAACAATCAGATGGGTTAATATCGAACACATTTTTAAAATTAAGCTCCGGGAATTTTTCTGCTGTTGGCAACGGGGTTTTTGGTAATGCACTCTTCTTGTCTAGTGCTGAAATGTGTTTATTCTCCACGGTAAATTTGACAGATGATGCATTTTTTTTCAGGTTTGGCAAATTATTCAATTTGTCAAGAGTAACACCAGACATTGCAGGATTGTTGAACACCATCTTGATAGCGCCAGCGCGTGGCGTCATAGGTCCAAATGAACCTTTTGGTAAATGGTCATACGAAAAATCTGGTGAATCTTTCAAAGTGTTATCATCCAATCTTCTAGTAGAGTCAGAAGAATAACCCGTAGTCAGGGTGAGAGACAGCAGATCATCGGAATCATCTTCGACATTTGAATAATCAACATACTCAATGTGCTCTGCATCCTCCACCGTGAAGTAGCTACTGGGCTCAGGCTTGTGCGCAGTATTAGGTTTCAACCATGGATGATGCCATATCTCTTCCACGGTTATCCTTTGCTCAGGATTTGTTTGCAACATCCGTGACACTAAATCTTTAGCTTCATTGCTTATTTCATCCCACCAGGGTTTGAGAAACACATAGTCACCGCTTATTATTTTAGAGGTCAACCGATGAGGATCATCGTCATAAAAAGGAGGAAACCCGCATAACACTGTATATAAGAAACACCCCAACGACCAAATGTCAACAGATTTAGTATAAAAGTTATTTTGTGAAGCTTGATCAGAAAACACTTTGACCTTGGAACCCTTACTACAGGTAATAACTTCTGGGGCGGTGTATCCTGCTGTCCCACATGGAGTTTTTAAGCTTGAAGAACTCATATTGTCAGACTTCAACAACTTTGCCAAGCCAAAGTCTGCAAGTTTGACGACACCAATAGTCCCGCCACCAACACCTTCAGTGAAAACACCTTCATCAACTTTAGAAGCATCGTCAGACAGTCTTTTCGCTTTTTCAAACTCTGAAGGTGACCGTGGTTGATACGGAATGCTATTAAATAATAAATTTTCTGGCTTTATATCCCTGTGAGCAACGTTCACAGAATGCAAGTATTGAACTGCTGAGAGCAATTGGGTGAATACATGCCTTGAAAGAGACTCGCTAAAGTAAGTGTACTCTATAATCTTGTTGAATACCTCGCCCCCGTCGCAGTACTGCAAGACAATGTAGCAATACTTTTCATTATTGTACAGATTTAACAAGCGCAAGACATTAGAATGGCGCAAGCGCTTCATGACGTTGATTTCATTATTGACATTCGACAATTGATCGTAGCTAAGTTTCAGCTTATCTATTATCTTTACTGCAACTACTCGCTTTGTCACTTTATGTTCTGCTTTGTATACCACAGAGAATGCTCCCTCGCCAAGCTTACAAAGAAGCTTATATTCTCTTGGAAGGTCAGTGTATTTTTGGGTTTCATCTGATCCCTGCTGGTTCGAGTCGCCCGCAAGCAGACCAGCATATATATCATCTTTAGCCTCGTCGTCACTGCTGCCACACTCCATCTCCACGAAGCGTCCCTTCATGCCTAGTGGAGCTTTTTCATTGTTCCTGTCCGTCACACGAGACCCAACGTCATTTGAAAGAATTTTCCTAAGCTTCTATGAGAGTTAGTAATCATCACCGATAGATCTAGCGATTCGCACTTTAGTGAGCGAAAATTACACAGCTCCCTGTCCAGCAATAGCCGAAGGACAACCACAAACCGCCAAACAAGGATACATCACTTTCTTCGAGTACTAACAGCAGATTACGTTGAAAGATCGACTTACACCGAGCAGCTGCTTCTGAGGCGCGATCGAATCTCTCCTCGCAGCGGTTATGCAGCGTCTTCTCCAACTGGTTTAGCCACCAGTTACACGACGTGAAGCTAGTGAGGTCCACTATACACCCCAGCCAAGCAATCGCCTCGGCTGAATCCATACATGGCACCCTCACAAAGAAATCAAACTTCTCTGTTGCTGCCTAATTTCTCACTGCGATCTCCCCCACAACATGATTTCGCTAAGAGAACACTCGAAGTACATTTCCTCAGTTATATTCTACTTACTGCTTTGAGTGCCATAATTTCTGTCCATGTCCCGAGATTGACGGCGCTCTGCTTTTTTTTAATAAATTTACTAGGCCATCTATCAACTATATATCCCTATATAAATAAGTCTCCTGAGGGGCTCCAAAACTGTTTTAAAAAAAAAGAAAAAAGAAAATAAAAAAAGCCAAAAATTACATTTGGAAACATTCCTTTGTGTAATGTTTACCACATTACGTCATAAAATCTGGAGAAGAGTTTGAAGACTGCAGTAGGCGGAAGCAGCCTACATACGAGTCAGCGGGCGCTTTCCAAGGGGCCGTAGGCATGTCCCCCTCTGCACGGCATGGGTCAAGCTAGTATCAGTAGATCAGAGTTCTGTGCTAGCGCAGTGTCGCTGCAAAACGTTATGTGGTCTACGCAAGAAGGGCAACAACTGGCGGCATGCTGCCAGACAAGAGACAGTGGTACATCCATGCGAGTGTAGGCGCACGCAATAGTAGGTTACGACATCTGTCCGTATTCGGATATCGTTGTCTGACAGCTCAGGGGATATTCGCCGATTTTCCTTGGAATATGCAATCTAAGGGGCAGACATACGTGCCGTTTTCACTATGGCAGCAGTAGCTGCTCCGCAGCTGCAGCTGCACTCGTGGCTCTGCCATGGACAGCATTGGATTCCATCGAAGAAATACTCTGTGTTTATCAGAAGATTCAACAATCATCTAGAAAATGTCGCTCCGTACAGTCAAGTGATTTCTAGCTTGACTGCACACAGGATAGTCAATGTAGTTACACAATAGGGACCGGTGCATGCCCGACCCGTAGTTAGCAAGCTAGCCGTCCCCTCATCGTTAGGTAGCAGGGAGAAGCATGGTGGCACATTCCCGTTAGTTACGGCAGCATATGTCAGGTCACGGAGGGGCTGGAGACCGGTGATCATCTCTTTTAGGTAGTCTATATAGTATTGCCGTATCAGGAAGCATGGTGTCGCTGCGTTTGAGTACGGTGCGGGAGGCACATGCCTCCACTTAGAGACTACGTATTCAGTCACGAGCTTTGCTCGATTGGGCGCACCGCGACCGCATGAGGAGATCGCTGGTATACGCTCAGTATTCCACGATGAAGAGGCGGACTATTGCGTTGCACACCTGGAGTGTGCAACGCAGATGGAAGGCATCCGTCGAGCGATGCTGGGGCTCTGGGATTCTCTCTGCGGTATAAGTAGGTGCTTGTTCTTCAACGATAGTTGCTATTCGTTATGAGAAAAATCGAGCGCTGCATTGAGATTTTGCTGGGGGCTTTTATGGGGCTGGAGGCGACAGTGCATGAGGGTGCGCCCCAACTAATAGAGGTACCTGGTGCAGACTGCTAGCGAGTGCTCGTGAACGCAGCGCTAAATGGTTTGCCTTCTACTCACAGCCCTGCTTTGTATCGACTGGTATATCAGCACGCTTCCATACGAAGCATGCACGAGGTAGATGCGATTCGCGTGCGATAGCTGAAGTAAGCTCGCCTTTCCAGCAGCCACTGACCAGTTACCTGTAACACAATTGGCGATGGTTAGCGCTATGCCGCTGATGAGTTATTGTGCGCTACGACGTAGTAATCGAATAAAGCATGGTCTTCATGAAGCGCGATGGTTCGTTTTTCGGAAGGCGGCATGCAGCGCCTAGTTTATCAAGGCTAATCCAGTGTGCCTATAGACGAGAAATACCAAATTGATCTCCAATGCTTGCGTGTTTCGCGCTCGGGCTGTAGCGGCTACGATACATTATTCCTCAGGAATGGTAGTGTGCATAGATCAGGTACTCCACTATCGTTTGCATCGCTCATCCTTCGGAGTCACTTCGAGGTTTTGGAGACATAATAGTGGTACACGCAGAGAGCTCAATATCGTCACTAGAGTTATATGGGTAAAACTATACATTCAGTCGCCAACAAGCAAAACTTCGGAATGTATTTTATGTGCCCCGCCTTAGGCGGGACCGTTGAACCACAGACTCATGCGATAAAACTGGAATGGATGTAGCAGAGGGCTATGAAAATGTAAGTCTGACTGTACTGGATGCTTAGTTTACGTCTTGCTGCAATATGATCTCGCATACCCTGAGGCATAATCGGGAAAGGCATTTGCACCCGCATACTCGGTGACAGGCTATGTTCTATACTATAGCCTGCTCTAGTCAGTCTGCTTATGTGCAGCTGAATTACTGCGCAAACTTGTCTACGTGCGTAGATTGTGCTAGCAGTGGCATGAGCAGAAATACCTTGGCGACACTGTGTTGCACATCTTTGTTCGCACGATGGCAGAGAAGAATAGCATTATGAAAAATATCAACGGACTGCACATTGTGAAATTTACCAATGTCATCGCAGACGACTCTTCGCTGAATTTCACACCACTATAGGGAAGAGATACTCATTACCCTGAACGCTTTGTTATGGCGGACGTAAAGAAACAAGAAAAGCGCAATAACTTAAGTCGTCGCAATGCCAACATCGATTCTTTTGCTCTTGGTAAGCTATCGGCGGCTGTTGCGAATCAAGAAGAACTTGATGATTTCGTGAGACTGGGGCCTCTTGATAAGGTGGTTAGTGCATGGACATATTATGGAGCTACAAATGATCATACTTCTTTTAACGATTTGACTAGAGACATAAGCAATTTCAGCAGAAAGGCTAGTTCCTACAAGACAGAGGAGTTGAACGTTAAAGTGAATATTATAGATTTCTACAAAGAAATTCTCGATCATGGATTAAAGTTTGTTTACCGTTGCCTTGCTGCAAATAAGCCTAGCATAACGAACCCTATAATTCGTCTTTTGAAGAATATAGTAGACTTTGATAAATCGCTAGTGACATACTTTCTTGATAACTTTGATTTGGGTATTTCAACTTTAGCCAGATTGTTGGTGCCTTCAAAAGCCGACATGGAGAAATATGCACCAACGAAAGATGACCCGCTGTTCACAAAAGAAACAACTCGTGGTAGTTTCATTGACTTGTGGTTCCATTTAAATAGCGTTGTCCCTGGCTTCATAAGGAAAGATTTGTTGTGCACACATTATAAAATAATGAACAATATTTGGAAATACATGCATGAGATCGACTCATTAGCAACGCTAGACACAATTTTTAATTTTATCGACAAGAATATATTGGAAGAATCGACTTTCAAAAAGTCAACAAAGTGCAAAATTTTAAACGAGAATTTTATGCACAAGGCGTATGATCTCTTCAGACGAATGGAAAACCTGGGCAACAAAGATTGGCTTGATAGATATACTAATCTTCTTGTGAAGATTACTACAGACCAGGTTAATGGGCTATCCTTTCCTATTCATAAGATTTGGCAAGAAGGTCAATCAGGCGTCTCAGTAACTTATAACAACAAGAAATTCCGGGTCTCAAATAAACTAGTAATGTCATTATTGACATCGATGAAGCCATGGGAGTCAGCTCCACAGTTGCGTCTTACCATTGAAATTGTTCAAATGAATCCGGACTTGGTAGCTCCTTATTTAAACTGGATTATACAAAACGGTGGTGGTTACCATGATCCGTCTCTTACAGCATGGTGGATTGGCCATACCCTATTATATTTTGAAATAACTCTGTTAGAGATACCAGAGTTATCTTTACATGGAAAATTCGATAGCAGGATGATAATAGAATATTCTTGTCCCGCGCCTTTGGGGAAGAATGCTTTAAAAAGATGTTTGGATTCCGATAATAAGTTAATTGTTCAGCTTTCATTGCAGTTGATTATATCAGTCCTATTGAAAGCCCAGAAGATTTTAGCGCACTCTGTGTTGAAAGAGAATCCTAATTTCAACAACCAGGAATATTTAGAACTACTTGTTGACTTCCTCCCGGATTATTCAAATTTATGTCAAAAATTCATATCAACTTTCAGTCAAGACGAAAAAGATAACAGAGCAAACTTGATTTGTGTTAGCTTGGTCAGAATCCTTAACCTATATCAGAATGTCTATGCTTCATCTAACTCAAGTTTGAACTCTTACGTTAATGATTATATCAAAAAGTTCGTGGAGTCCAAACACGCAAACACCTCAAATCCATACAGCTTGCTCCTTTTGGACGAACTTTTGTCACTTCAACTTGGGCAACAGTATGACCAAGAATTTAAATGGTGGAATAAGGCCAAAAACTCGAATTCCTTTTTTACGTCACTTTTAAGACTTTCTCAAAATAAGAAGCATGATCAAGACTTTTCTCTGAAATATGTGAAAGTCCTAGATGCTTTGACGCTGGAATCTTTCATTTTTAATACAAACTTATTAGTCTCACCTATATTTGCATTGATGTCTCTGCTTCAATACATAGATGTTCCGGAAAGAATTTGGGATTATATCGACGAGGTAATTTCAAGGTCTTTAAAGACGCCATACCGCTACATAGACATTTCCCATTTTGATTATGACGATATCAGTTTATTTACTATTGTTGCCGTGGAACAATTCAAATTTGTCCTCAAAGATGACAAGATTTCGTCGAATGAAAAAAATGAGAGCACCAAGTGGCTATTTGAGTTTTTGAAATATCTGTTTGTGATAGGTGAAAAGAGGGATGCAATCGTAAAACTAGTAAATGATTATACTGATGAGATGGAGAAAGAAGGATTGGATCTTGATTTTTGGAAAGAGAATAAGTCAAAAATTAATGAAACTTATAATCTTGTTTTCTCTAGCAAAGATTCATCTACCTCTTTTTCCGACTATATGTTGAGCTCTCCACATTCTGTTCTTACAAAAAAGAAGAGTGAGTTGGAAAATAAATTCCCCATATCCGGTTTTGACTTAGGCTCGCTTATAATCAGGCTTGAAAGCATCATCATGGATAGCTCTATCTCTGTAAATGACCTGGTTTTCACAAGGCTATTAAGCAAATTCGGAAATTATGTGTTAAGTGTGGTTCCCAAGGATGACAAAATTTTGAACTACATCATATCACCAATATTCTTGAAAAGGATGATATTTGCCAATTGTGATGATTTGGACAGTAAAATCACAGAAAAGTCTTTAATGTTCGGTAAAATATTGCATGAGATTATAGAATCATTAAAGACTGCAAAAGGAAGAAAACAAATGGAGAGGCTAAACAGTTTTCCCGCGTTGAAAGAGTTTTTAAAGAATTGGCTATCATTTCCGAATGCACTTACTCTTGAGAGTCAGTACTTGTCATCTCTATTCACATGGGTGTTGAGCAGTGACGACATACGTGAGATATTGTGTAAAGTCAACCAGTCAAATCATCTTACTTTATTGAGTGTTATGAACTATGCTGTTGAGCTAAATATTCAATTATCTCTGGATAATTTCAAGACTCTATTATCCCTTCCAGGTGATACGGGTAATGAAAACTTAATCAGTAAGTCTAATGTTGTAGAAGGGGTAGTGCTGAATAGATTAGTCGAATTCAATTCAGCCGATATGCCTATCTATCTTGAAACTGTTTTGAGTTGTTGTCCTGACTTGCTTAACATATTTTTAATAAGGACAGGAGATGAAGTGAGAACAAATACTCTTACTTATCTAATATCGAAAGCTGCTAATGAAACGTCTGCTGACAACAGGCATTTGTTCAATATCACATATTCCATGGTATCGGCAGGAATTGATATCCCTGCGAATGACGATGGAGATAAAGGATTGTTATATCGTTCAGTATTATCTATCCTTGAACAATGGGATAACGTCATAGGCAACAACAGTTATGAATTTGGTAAAAGTATTTCTATATTGAAATATGCTTTCAAATCTGAACTGGTGAGAAAGCATCTCATCGATGTCTTTATTTCTAAAATCAGTTCTCTCAAGGACACACCCACGGAGAAATTATTATTCAAAGCCGAATTTGGAGGTTTCATATATGAATTATTGAAAGAGGAAAAGTATGGAACATGCAATTTAGTTAATAACTGGTTACCAAAGTCGGTATTATTTATCACCAAAAGACTTGCCACCACAAGTCGTATATCTGACAACTTGAAGGATTTTATTTGTTCTTTCAGAAATATAGTTGAACTCTTATCTACTAAGCGGAGGTCTTTGTGGAGCATCGTGCCTGGTAGCTTGATCAATGCTCAGTTAGAGGTTATATTAGGAAGCGAACAGTGGGCGAAAAACTCTGATTGTTTAACACTTGCAAATTCATTGATTTTTGATGTTCCTTCTAGCGGAGACGTAAGTCATGAGAAGTTACTTCAGATTTTCGTTAACAACCCTAGCAACATACTTCTTCAGTTTCCATCTAGGAACGCCAGTTATTGCAGGTTTCAAAGTGCATTGATAATTTATAACTTATTTCTTTTGTCTCCAGCAAAAAATTCGACTGTTCTGTTTATGCAAAGTTTAATTGACTTATATTTGGGCTCATTAAGAATTGAAGATATTTTGATAAAACATGTTCTAAAGAAGTTAGAAGAAC
Source organism: Millerozyma farinosa (assembly GCA_002196765.1). Classification (NCBI taxonomy): domain Eukaryota; kingdom Fungi; phylum Ascomycota; class Pichiomycetes; order Serinales; family Debaryomycetaceae; genus Millerozyma; species Millerozyma farinosa. Next base: position 1,474,788 of record NBND01000004.1, read on the forward strand.
TGGTGATGAAATCGTGGGCAAATTCAATTACCCAGTGGGATCTTGCGGAAGAACTACCAGATGATGAAAGCAGACTTTTTGACCATGAACGTTTGATTCACAGAGAAAAGAAAGGTGCCACTTCTTTAGTGATTCTGCTTAATAAGACTTTTATTAATAATTCAATTGAACACGGGTATGTGGATTTCACTAAAATCGACCTTATTCATGAAAATGAATTACAATCTGCTGCGGGTTCTTTTGACAAAAGACAGCGATTAGATACGATGTACGACAACAATATCACTTACGTGAATCATTCGTATGCCTCGTCAACTTACGACCCCGAATTCTTGCTCATGCTAGTCTTGAATAGCGAAGAATTTATCCGGGTAGAGCCTGATGGTGAAGAAGGAGGATCAACTAGAAAGGTTTTTGACGTCAAAAAATTGGCCGAGTTTGGTGTACTCCAATACGCAATTGTGAGCTTGTCCTTCAATGATCCACAGATCACTGAAATCAGCAGATCTTTGATAAACGGCATTGTCAGGACCTTGGATCACCTCGACAAATTGAAGGAGAGGAATATTTTGAAAATATACTTTTCCAACATTCTTTACACCTTAAAAACATCTTCAGAGAAGATACCACCGATTATTTGGTATTTCTACTCTAGTATGCTTCCCATTGTAATAGATCCTTGCCATTATCTTTACGAATACAGTGTGCACTATATCCTTTCTAATCCAGTCATTTGGGCTTCTCGTATACCCTTGCTAAAGTATATTAGGTCAGGCACCACGGGGAGCAACGAGGCAAGTGCTAATGATCAGTATTACAGAAATCTATCATGGCTTGTTCAAAGGCTTATAAACGGTACAAGATCGAGAGACGATTTACCAGTGATTGTTCATTCAGGTTTGATAGAGTGGATACTCAACATGATGAACTCTCCTTACATCAGCCACCGCTTGGAATCATTAATCCTCGAGTTCATTTCCATTCTTCAAATATTAGAAAATGGATCTGATACGCTCATCACTAAATACGCGGTGCTTACTTCCGCTTCTCAAATAAAAGAGATGCACTCTAGCGACTTCATGAACAACCCCAAGACCAGAGTGGAGCTTGAACAAATTCTATTGAATATTGATCAACTTCTTTTAAGGTTCGGTATCTCTGTTGGTTCCAACAAGCGCATTAGAGACTGGACTAAGGATGACTTGTCTAATGTTGTGAAGCGACTCCATACCGATAATTAGTTAAAAACATATATATGTGTTTATCAAAAGGTACTAAAAAACTAGCGTATATAATTGAAGGGAAAGCGTAATCATCTCTATGCTATGGTGTAGAGAAGGATTTTTTTTTTTTTTTTTTTTTTTTTTTTTTTTATATAATTACATTGAGTGAGATATGAGATAGAAAAACAGATGCTTCAACTTTGTATCGTAAATCAATAGTTCTAAATCACAGGGCAGGTCTTTGAGAACTTCTTCAATACGTTTTTGATATATACTATGAGTGTAAGTGCAATATTTAATGACTTGTTTTTTTTTTTTCACATATACTAACCTTTTACAGTTAGGCAAGGTTACACATTACGCATGCGATTTAGTATTAGTGTCTATAATTTTGGCAGGTATTCATCGTAACACCGGACTTGTCTTCGACACATCAAATCTATCCTCCGTTGATTTCCGTAGGTGGATCGCCAAGTACTTGAAGTTTGGTGAAAAGTGTTACGACTATACGGTTTATCTTCTCAAAGTTAGTGGATACTTCAAACAGAACAGTTTGGTGTTTGATCGTCTATCCAGCTTTGCAACTAAGGAAACAAGATCAGATTTGGGATTAGAGAACAAGGAGATCAAATAACTTGTACGAGAATGTCTGCTCGTATTCAATTAGAAGTGGTTGAACACCTGTGCTTATGCTTTATACTTTAAATAATATGGCATTCACCGGCCTTCATTGCAATTTACCCAGGCTCGTGTTTACTTAGGCTGCTTTAAGATCGTAGGTCATTGTAGGACACTTCCATTTTGCTTCTTTGAGACGAGCTGATGCAGCCAGTGCGCTTTTGTGCTGAGTTTTCAATCAATGAGCTTTTCTTGACCTTATTTGTAACTGTTTCCACGATTGACGCAGTTTCGAAGTTCGTCATAAAATAGGAACCAAATAGAGTCGAAGGTATCTCCGAAGTTCGAGACATTACATTTACGTTAGTCCTTTCGATTCTGATTTTTCAATAAAAGTGTTGGGGTTGCGAAGAATGGCTGAAATAGAGAAACAAGAACAGTTCGTGAGTAGCTTCAAAAAGTTGGTAGATATAGAGCAAAAAGCAGATGCATTGCTAACTAACGAATACTTGAATAAATATTCCCCGAAAAAGCTACAAAAATATGGTTTAGCTGCAACAAATTTAGTTGTTAAGAATGCACGAAATGGTTTAGGTGGAAATACGGTTCTTGAGCTATGTCTTGATTCAGCTGTCAAGGCAGAAGACCAAGAGCTTGACAGTGGCGACCTCAAAGTAGGAGACATTGTACGGGTGGAGAAAATGAAATCTAGTCAAGAACAGTCTCTGAATCAAATTAAGGACAAAAAACAGGAAGCAGAGAAGAACTCGTACTTAGATGCTGTCATCACCAAAATTACTAGTTCTGTAATCAACGTCGCCGTGAGCGAGAGTAGCTCGGATGATAGCATAATAAATTTGTACAATAACACTCAGAATGAACAAAAGGTCTGGATAGTGAAATTAAGTAACTCCATCACATATAAGCGAATGATAAGCACCTTGAACAAACTCGGGGAAGTTGATATCGCCTCATCACCAAATCAAATCATTCAATACCTCTTGGGATTCAGAACTCTACACAAAGCAGATGCTGGGATAAAAAGGCTCAAGGACAAGGATTTTTTCAATCAGTCATTGAATGAATCGCAAAAGGAGGCAATTAATTTTTCTCTATTCGAAAGCCCTTTCAGTATTATTCACGGTCCACCCGGTACTGGTAAAACATATACACTTATAGAAATTATCAAGCAATTGAGTCTCAAGCAAAACGAGCGAGTTCTTGTCTGTGGTCCTTCTAACGTGTCAGTTGATACTATACTAGAACGTCTTGCTCTTGATTTTGAACCAAAATCTAGTACCAAAGAGAGAAGGTCAAAAAGCCAGAGGAAGACAGGTATGCGAGACCCGAGTCAGTTGATAAGGATCGGCCATCCTGCTAGGCTATTGGATTCATGTCTCAAACATTCATTGGAGGTCTTATCCCAATCTGATCTTGGAAACGGCAACGATTCAAAGGCCATATTGATGGATATAGAAAAAGATATCAACGACACGCTCCGCAAGATCAAGAAGTGCCGCAACTACACTGAGCGAAGAGTTCTTTGGAATGACCTTAAGGGCTATCGAAAAGAGTTGAGGAAAAGAGAATCTAATTTGGTGAGTGAGCTATTAGTGGGTGCGAAAGTTATTCTTTCTACCTTACACGGAAGCGGAAGCTACGATTTGACTTCAATTTATAAGAATCCGGAATTTGCCAGAGTAAAAGATGGCAATCTTTTTGACACTATTATTATTGACGAAGTATCGCAGTCGCTCGAACCCCAGTGTTGGATTCCGTTGATTAGCCATATGGGATTTAAAAGACTTATCATTGCTGGTGACAATTTACAGCTCCCCCCTACTGTCAAGTCGAGCACACTTGATTCGCCGGCACCACAGGGTGTTGTGATGTCCCCAGCTCTCCATCGTTCTTTGGAAGTAACCCTTTTCGACCGTATTGTACGAGAATGCAATGGTGACGCCTACAAAAAGCTCTTGGATACACAATATAGAATGAATGAAGCCATCATGGCGTTCCCCTCGCACGAGCTCTACGAGGGGAAGCTCAAGGCAGACCTGTCAGTAAAGAACATTCTCTTGCAGGACATGCCAAATGTTCAGCCCACAGACGAAACGTCCGCACCGTGTATCTGGTATGACACACAGGGCGGTGACTACCCGGAACAGATGGATGAGTCGGAGAACCCGCTTACCGACTCGATGGGTTCAAAGTACAACGAGATGGAGATCTTGGCTGTGAAGAAACACTTAGACCTCTTGATAACAGCCGGTGTCTCACCACACGAAATCGGCGTGATCTCGCCGTACGCAGCCCAAGTTTCCCGGTTACGCAAGGCATTGGCCGCCGCCGACTTGGAGGCCGTCGAGGCCGCCACTATCGACGCATTCCAGGGTCGCGAGAAGGAGGCTGTCATTATCAGCTTAGTCCGCTCCAACGACGATAGAGCTGTAGGGTTCCTCAGCGACAAGCGCAGACTCAATGTCGCCATGACTCGCCCCAAGCGCCATCTCTGTGTCGTGGGCGACATGGACCTCATGTCGCGCTCCGGCGTCCCGTTTTTGCAACACTGGGCCACTTACGTGGATCTGTCCTACGAAATTTTTTACCCGGACCTCGGCGAATACTAACGTGCAACTACTATACCGTGGAGGCCCCGACCACACCCCTTGGAAGCGTTCGTGCACTGACCTATCCCGGTCTCCGTCCCTCTATTATGCCAGCTTCCCTGTCGACGACCTGGCGAGCGGGCGTTGCTGTCTGCTCCTACATATTGTCTCTGCTCGCCACGCCCAGACTATCTCCTGTCCACTTTGCTGCCCCTAAAGTACTATCGCCTCCTCCTTCGAACTGCATACGATGCTCTGCGCCTTCTCACCTAGGCCTCATACAATCCTACTTCATCGCAGACACGAGACAACGGCAAGGCAAAGTCTACAGGCCTTCAACGCCCTTTTACTGTATTCTAGTTTGCATCTGGCTTAAATTGCCATCTAGATGTGGAATTTCCTCGTGGAATTCCTTCGAGGTGCCTTTGTTGTACGCATGGAACGCGCTCTTAGAAGTAAAAATGTTACGGAAAGTAGTTACCAGTAAATAGTATGTATCGAGCGGTACTATATATAAGAAACATTCGTGTCAACACGTAATTTTATACCTTATTGTGTTTTCATTTACCTTATTGAAAGGGATTTTTTATATTACCGTGTAGGGGTAGGCACGAGATTGCACTGAAATGACGAGACATATGGGTGTCTGGTTTAAAAGCGAAAGCTAGAACTTGTTTCGAAAACTTATTTATTTTTTTCGGTCCAGAAGATTTCTTTCCCTACCAAGCAGGTATCGATATATAAAAGAGGTCGGTGATTCAGTCAGCAGCGGATATTTGCAGCACAGACTATTAGGAGTATATCCCGTTCGATCCTTAATACACATTTTATAAGGTATTCTCCAGAACACATTCATTAGTTCTGCAACATAGTACATTCTTTACCGTGCTAACTAGATCAAGTTCCCGAGTTACTCGAGTCTTTCATTACTACTATTGAAATCGCCAATCACATCATGAAGTTGTTCAGTTTGACTGCCGCTTTGGCATGCGCGTCTGTTGCATTCGCTGACACTGTGTTCGTTACCCAGATACACGTCCAGACCGTATACGGTAATGGTGCACCAGCACCATCTTCCTCTTCCTCCCAGACTTCGGTCGAGGCCACATCTCAGGCTCAGCCTCAAGGCGACCAAGCCCAGGTGCTGACTGTTGTTGAGCAGGCTGGCGCCTCGGGCTCATCTTCGAGCTCTGCTGCCAGCTCTCCAACCACCTTGGTCAGCAAGTACGCACCATCCTCTTCGGCCAGTGAGCCTTCAAGCTCTCCTTCCTCTGGAAGTGACAGCGGCATCTATGCCGACATTGACAAATCCCAGGGCATAGACAAGGACTTTGCAAAGTCTATCTTGGACGCTCATAACGACAAGAGAGCCAAACACTCAGCTAAGAACTTGTCCTGGAGCAAGGATCTCTACGACTACGCGAGCGATTATGCCAGTAAGTACAGTTGTTCCGGCTCCTTGAAGCACTCCGGTGGTAAGTACGGTGAAAATCTCGCCGTTGGCTACAAGACTGGTCCTGATGCCGTCAACGCTTGGTACGATGAAGGCAAATCGTACAACTACGCTTCTACCTCGCTGTTCGACCACTTCACCCAGGTCATCTGGAAGGGCACTTCAGAAGTTGGCTGTGCCTACAAAGACTGTTCCTCCGAAAACTGGGGCAAGTACATCATCTGTTCATACAACCCTGCCGGAAACATGGTAGGTGAGGGCTCTCAGAACTTGCAGGCCAACTAACCTATCACATTATGCCCATAACAGACACTTCTACCCGTTGCTCATATTTCCAATCCTGGGCTGCGTGCTTGTCTTTTTTTTCTTTATTCCGTTCTTTAAGTATATACCCCAGTTTCGCAGAACTTTTTAGGCTGTTTATTTCTGTTTTCATTGTTTCAATATATGGCTTGACATCCATCTCCGTTCTTCGATCGTCACCTTATGTAGTCAATTCCTACTTAGATATCTAATAGTGGTAGACTTTGCGTTATTTTACCAGCAGGAACAAAAGAGAACTGAACTCTAAAAAGTTCTGTATAAAACTCCGATTCATCAATATCTCAGGGTTATCTTTCGAAGAATAAAGGATGCAATAATAATTAAACTGTTATGAACATCTCCGACGAGGATATAACTCCAAGTATACCAAGCAGGGAGCAAAATGGGAAACTTAAATCTTGTAAATCGGATTATCATATGACTACGTCCGCAAGCGAAGCATCAGGAAACAATCAAATAAGACAGAAAAGGGCGTCACTCGCATGTATTAGATGTCGATCCAGACACATTAAATGTCCTGGAGGCGATCCGTGCAAGAAATGTCAGCTAGCAAAAGCTAAGTGTGAGTACGTGGAGGTAGATAAGAAAATTGTTGTTTCAATGAAATACTTGACTAAGCTACACGAAGATATTGCACGGTTGAAAAAGGACAATGCATTTCTACGCAATGAAATAAAGAAGGGTGATCATGAATACAGTTTGCGGGACAGCTCTGTAAGGTCTAATACCGGGACACTGGGGCTTGGGCAGGACCAGGGGACACAATCTCGTTTTGCTGAGTCGCCCGGACACAATACGCTTTCTCCTTTCAGTCATTCTTCATCTTGGCTTGTAAACGAAGAGATGCCTCTGTTTCCCACAGGTGAAGTTATAGGGCCTAGTCTCAGCAACCATGGGCGCCTTATCCAGTCCAGGACAGGTGAACGCCTTTTCGTGGGGCCTTCTTCGATGACTTTGTTTGGTTTAGAGATACAGAACATGATCCCATCTTCTGAAGTGAATGACACAAAAGATGATGAATTTTCGCATGGTATAATAGATTATTCAAATACCAAAGGTTCGCCGGAGGCCCCATCCAATGCACAGCCTTCCAAACACGTTCATGAATATAAAAGAGAAAGTGAAATATTGGAGAAAGAGGGGAACGCCTACAAAATTACACTCTCTAAAACGAGCACAAGACCTGGGCTCTCCGTAGACTTTACACTCCCTTCATATTCGTACGCCATGCTCTTGGTTGATACATTTATCAACTACAATGATGGTTGTTTCTATTTCTTCAACGAGGGCCTCGTCAAGCGCTTTTTAATGAACCTATATTCCGGTAAATTGAAGGATAATTTAAAAATCGTGAAAAGGACGAAACTCACAGGTATTTACCCCTCCGCTGACGAAAACTCTATTAAACAAGATACGGACGATGATGGAATCTTGGAGGCAATATGGTTCTGTAAAATATTATTGATTTTCGCTACTGGAGAAATGTACTTAGGTACTGAGTCGGATATACACATGAAGAAGCTGAGGCTCAAGATGTATGGTCCAAAGAATACACAAGCAAAGAAAGGTACTAATAAAGAGGAAAACACACTTCCTGGATCAAGTTATTTCCAACAGGCTTCTGAATTATTTGCTGGTTTATTCGCGTCTGGTGCCATTGACAACATTACGAAAGACGGTGCTATTGAGACTGTCTTGTTATATGCTTTCTATTTACAGGTTGCTGATTGTACGGTTGCCTCCTACTTTTATTTCGGTTTGGCCCTAAGAGCAGCATTAATTTTGGGCTGGCATGTAGATGCAGGCAAAGACAACTTGCACCGTTTTGAACTCGAACATAGAAGAAGAATTTGGTGGACTGTTTACATGTACGAAAGAATGTTGTCATCGAAAGCAGGATTGCCATTAAGTTTTGCTGATGATAGTGTTTCAACAGAGCTACCTGCAGATGCTGCTGTAACAATAGATAAATCATCAATGCATGGAGATGACGTGAGGTCTTATTTTATCTTTCCTGCGCATGAATATATCAAAAACTGTGTCACTATTACTCAAACAAATGGAGTGATTTTATCCTCTCTTTATACCAGGCAACCAACTGTTAATATTCTCCCTGTTGTCGCGAACCTTGTTCTGAAGTTAGTAGATTGGAAAAATAACTTGCCTGCTTTTTTGAATTATGATTTCACTTCTGATAACCCAAAAATATCTAGGCTAATAGTCAACCTAATGACAGAGTACTTCCAGGGTGTTAACCTTGCTGTACGTCCCTTGTTATATCACTTCGCTACCAAGAAATTGAAAGACTTTCATGGAAAAGGAAACGCAAACAAATACGTCGATCTAAGCAAATATTCAAGGAATGTTATAAGCTTATTGAATAGCTCTTTCCAAGCATCCATTAATACTATCAAGGCGATATGGGCTTTGGTTCCGGATAATATGGTTGCCTTATTTGGATGGATGGATAGAGAGTATCTATTCACCTCTGCATGCACTTTAATTTTGTTCAACACATCGTTTGGTGTACATGATGCTACGAAAGAACACTTAGATCATGCACTTACTATTTTCAGGAACATGAAGAAATTGGGAAACTATCCCGCATCTATCCGGAGAGCTCAGTTGTTAAAATTAATTGATGTGCTTGACGTTAATAGGGTAATGAGTGACTTGACAAGAAAGCATAACGACGAGTACACAAATCGCGAATCGATGCCAGAAAACAGCGAGTCTTTTCCCAAAGGACAACAAAAGCAAAATGACAACACACCTTACTCCTTCGTTGAACAAACACCTGACATTGATTATACGCATATCAATAAATTGGCTTCTCGACTAGTGGGTACAAATAAAACACCCGACCCTTCAAGCAATTCTGTCACAGTATCAGAGTCCCCTTCAGCACCCAGCATCTTATCGAGCGACAAACCAATAAGTATAGAGAAGTCAAGTTTGAATTTCGATTTAACTAATATAGAAGGGTTCACTTTTATGGATGATGAACAAAAGTTGTGGAATGAAATTACTAATGATGCAATGTGGTTAAATGTAGCAAACGGCCCCCTGTCGTCTTCCAATAATTTATTTGACCTCCCGATGAGGGATGAATCGCATAACTTTAATTCGGACGAACTCACGCACAACACGAGATACAATGATAGTAGCAACAATGCCAACTCTACGCCCGGAAGTTTTAAAGATTCGAGTCATCTTGTGGGAGATTATGCTGATATAATAAGTGAAGAATTTCAAGATACCATGACTAAACTTTAAGTTCATATCGGAATTAATTATAAATTAATATAAAAATTACCTATAATGTTCATAGTTCACATTGTAGTAATATATTAAAACATGTCGATACCAGACGTTGTATCACTTTGAATTCCTGAGTTATTTGATTGGCTACCTTGCATTTGTTGTAATATTTGTTGCGGTGATATTGACAGCGAAGGTTGGCCCTGGGATTCATGGGGCTGCGTGGACAAATTGCCGGGCACTGGACTTTGAAACCTTTGTGAATTAAATTCTAAAATATTTTGAGCTTGCTGAGAGTCCTGCGGGGGAAGAAAGGAATTAGTGTTATTTTTTGGAGGGCGTTGAGTATTTTCCATGTATGAGGAGTTCATAATCCCTGAGCTGCTTGGGATTCTGTTAGGCATCATCTGAGGTTGCGTTTGCGGCTGCTGAAGCGGGAAATTGGATATATTTTGAAAACCAAGCTGTGGTGACTGATTGCTTAATGGGTCTGGTGCATGAAACTGAGAGGCTGGTTTCTGTTGTCCCATGAGTGGGGAGCCGTAATGTTGCAAAGGCTGCAGCACCAGTGGTGAATTCGAATTTGGCCGCATCTGACCCTGAGTCTGCTGCCTCATTTGTTGTATTTTCATCTTGAGAAATTCCAAAGCTTCTGGATATAACTCTTGTAGTTTAGCATATAATTGATTGAGTTCAGGCATATCTTGTGGAGCAGACATAATGATAGGAAATTGTGCTCTGTTTTGCAGTGACAGATTTGGCTCATTGTGATACTTCTCATGAATATAGGATAGAACAGCTAGATTACAATGCAACCTTCGTGTGCAATTTTGATACAGTTCAACTATCAACTGTTTATTTTGAGGCGAAATCTGTTGCATGGACTGTTGATTTGTTAATATATTTGAATAAATATTGACAGATTTCTTCATAAGATGTGCATTGATATGTAGAAGACATGCGACCCTTTCTCTATCAATGACAAGAGGGGGTTTATTTCCCCCTTGATTATTCATCATACTGAAAGTTGTAGCCGGTGTTTGCTTTAAGATTGATATTTTACGACTTCACAAAAAGTGCTTCCATTGAAAGTCACATGACGTGTGCATTAGAACTAATGATATGAAAAGCTATAAAAAGCCATGGTAAAGAACCGGCAAAAGGTCAAGACGATGATATTGGAATAATTTTACTTAAAGCTTTTCTACAAGTTCAGGCACAGCCTCGTTTATGTCTGCCACTAATCCAATATCCGCTATATTGAAGATAGGAGCTTCTGGGTCCTTGTTAATGGCGACGATAGTTTTGGCATCTTTCATTCCTGCAAGGTGCTGAATAGCACCTGATATACCAACTGCCACGTATAGTTCGGGCGCTACTACTTTACCCGTTTGGCCAACTTGCAAGGAGTTATCACAAAATCCAGAATCAACAGCAACTCGAGAAGCACCGATAGCGGCATTCAATTTCGCCGCTAGTGGCTCGATAAGTTTTTCAAAAGTTTCCTTATTCTTTAACCCACGGCCACCTGATACCACTCTCTTTGCGGAGCCCAATTCGGGTCTCTCAGAAGTGATGAGTTCCTCGCTGACGAATTCTGCGCTTTTTTCTGCCTTCGACTTAGAAGTAAATTCTTCAATAGACGAGCTGCCACCTTCCACGGGGATGGGAGCAAATGCAGAGGCTCTTATACTAGCTAAAATCAATTTTTCGTTGGATCTAACTGTAGCTAAGGCGTTACCAGCGTATATAGGTCTCACAAAGGTGTTTTCAGACTCAACCTTGATGAGATCTGAGATTGGTTGGACATCCACCAATGCTCCTACTCGTGGAAGAACTGATTTCCCAACCGAGGTGGCGGCTGTTATAAAATGTGTAAATTTAGAGTCTTCTAAAATATCTTTAATTAATGGACTCAATTCTTCGGCCAAGTAGTGCAGGTAATTCTCTCCCTTAGCCAACAAAACTTTGTCTATTCCGTGAATTTTACTAACCTCGGAAGCAATTGCTTCACCCTCTGGACCAGCAACCAATGCAGTGATTGGTTTCCCTATCTGTGCTGCTGCTGTAACGGCTGATAAAGATGCTGTATTAACCTTGCCAGCACTACCTTCAATGAAGACAAGCGAGTCTAGCCTCAACGAGCTACTACTAAAATGTCTTATGGATCTGAAAAGCCTGCTCATGTTAACGTATTTAACAAGGTAAAGCTGTGTTAGCTTCACAGAATAATTAAAGTATTTGTTTCTGAAAATTAGCCAGAGTAAAATCACGTGTATAGACCGCTATCGGCAACCAGATTTTTTAGGACTCTTAGCCTTGTATATACTCTATAGCATGCCGTAGTATTCTGAAAGTAGCTCAAATTACCTACGACAGGCTTGGCTGATACAATTACCTGATTCCGTGTTGCGCTTACTGGAGAATGGGTAGGTGTAATGGTGTTAGCGTATCAGAAGTTTTATGAGCACAGCTACAAGCTTCTCAAACTCTGCGAATAGAAACACTCCACTAGAGTAGGCATTCTAGAAGCAACACCACTTAGACTTGGACGCTGCTTGCTCTACGAACCTCAAGAATTCTTATCTATAAAGACTATTTGCGACGATATAAAAGCTCAATGGTCTCACTAATTCTACATCGAAAAAGTATAAGCGAAAAGACGTGAAGGTGATCCTCCAGGAGAAGATGTGGTCTCGTAACATACACTATGTGATCTGGCTATCGTTCATTGTAGTGTTGATAAGTCGCTTCAAATAAAAGAAGAATGGCTTCTATCTATCTCATTGCACGTTTTCTCATACAGGATAAGTCTGTCGTGTGGAGAGCGGTTTAAAGTCGCCTTAATTTATCTCTAAATACCAGAGTAATCTAATACTATTCATGATTTCTTAGGGGTCAGGTATCAACTTACAAGATGAGGCGTCAAATTAGTGATGTGAGTGTTGGGCGAATGGGGAGCCCTAAGAATAACAGACGTGTGCGAGGCAGGAGAGGAAACCAGGAGCAGCACAGGTTAATCGACCGGGAAACTGATTCAACTGATTATCTTACAATAAACAGCTTTGTATCCAATGGGACAGATGACTTCGATCATGAGCACCTACAAAAAGTATCAGGGAAAGATAACAGCAGCTTTGGCTCTCGAAAGGAGCTCAATCACCCTTTTTCGTCACAGAATCGAATTGACCATGCACAGCCGAATGAACTTAGTATCACAGCTAAGGAGGCAAGCAGCCCAAAGGACTTACATTGGACTGTATTTCTTCCCTACTATCTACCATTTTTGTCATGGGTGAGACAGTACAATTTTCTGTTCTTCATTGGAGATTTGATAGGTGGTCTCTCGTTAGTATTTTTTCAAATTCCCTTAGCTTTGTCATATGCCACCAGTTTGGCGCATGTTCCTGTTACATGTGGCCTATACTCCTTAGCAATATCACCACTTGTCTACCTAATTTTTGGTAGTGTACCTCAAATGATAGTTGGACCAGAAGCAGCTATTCTGATGATCGTGGGGCTGGCCTTACAACCGCTTATTCATGCTCAAAAACATATTTATGATCCTGTGGATTTGGTTTCTATTATAACTTTCGTTAGCGGGACTACGCTTTTGGGATTTGGTCTCGGAAGGTTAGGATATTTAGACAACGTCTTAAGTGCTTCATTACTAAAGGGATTCATATGCGGCGTAGGCATCGTTATGGTTATTGATGCAGCTGTTGTTATGGCTGGCTTATCCGAGTTGTTGGAAGAGATCTCGGAAGACCCATCTCAGATGGCGATTAACTCCCCCTTTGATAAACTTTACTTTTTAGCTTTAAACTTTCGCTCTTATCATAGATTGACATTGACATTAAGTTTACTGGCATTCTTGTTTATTTTAGTCGTCAGAGTTTCTAAAAACCACGTTTCCAAGCTGCGTTATCGCTTTCTGAAAATTGCAATTTACATCCCTGAAATATTGATTGCAGTGGTAATATCAACCTATTTATGTTATAAGAATGATTGGGACAAACTGGGGGTTGCTATCATTGGTCCTATAAAAAATGAAGATGATTCAGCTGTCTTCCACAATCCTATAAATATTAAAAACTGGGGTCTCATCAAAAAGCTCACTAGACCAGGTATATTTTGTGCAATGCTAGGATTTTTCGAATCTACAACTGCCCTGAAATCTTTGGGCTCTCGGTACAAACTTCCTATATCTTCCAATCGTGAATTAGTTGCTCTTGGATTTATCAATATAATCAGCTCCGTGGTGGGTGGTTTACCTGCTTTTGGAGGATATGGAAGATCGAAAATTAATGCGATTTCTGCTAAAACAACTGTTCTGGGAGGTATAATGGGTATGTGCACAATCTACACAGTATTCAATTTGTTGGATGCTCTCCATTATGTACCCAAATCTACCTTGAGTTCGGTTGCTGCGGTAATTGGTATTCTGTTGGTCGACGAAGCGCCTTATGAGCTCTGGTTCCATTGGCGAAGCAGGGGTTTTGATGAGCTCATAACTTTTGCAATCACTGTTATTGCAACTTTGCTCTTCTCTATGGAAGCAGGGATAGCAGTAGGTATAGTATATCTGCTCATTCGAGTAATCAAGCATAGTGCTAAATCCAGAATCCAGATTTTAGGGCGTATACCAGGAACTAATACCTTCGTGGATGCCGATATATCACATCCAGCTGCGGATGTGGAATGTCTGGAGACAGCATCCGTAAGACACGATCCTTTAATTGATCTGCGCCAATGTCAGCAAGACGAGCCGCTTAACTTGTTTACTGACTCAAACTTTTCGCATTTAAACTTACAAGTACTTGAAAAAATCGAGGGGTGTTTAATCATAAAAATTCCTGAACCATTGACATTTACCAACACCAGTGACTTAGTCTCGCGTCTTAAAAGGGTTGAGCTCTTCGGATCTGCTCGAGCACACCCAGCACTGAAGATCACCAAAGATACTAAGTTAATTAGGTACATTATTTTTGACTTGGATGGCATGACTGAACTCGACTCGTCAGCTGCTAGAATGCTAAAGGATCTTTTGAACGACTATCACAACAGAGGCGTTATCTCTTTCTTTGTCAGAATATTTAACAATAACAGATTATTACGCAGGCTCAGGAATACTGGTATAGAGTCGTCGTTGAGACGTGATATGAACCTTATCACCTTAGGTGAAAATCCTGATAATATACTTTCTTCAATTGGTGGCTTAGAAATAGCCAGTCAGAGTCCTGGCAGTAATCGACATCCTTTTCTCAACAGAAGCATTGGTGCAGATGCTTCTGGAAATGAGCATGCATTCTATCTGAACTTCTATGAGAACCTTAATGCGCCTTACTTGCTACACATTACAGACGCATTGAGATTAATTGATTATTATGAGAATGCATCCCTACAGCAATACGTGGGAACAGTATAATCGAGACTGTCTTAGTATGATACTGACGCGTTTTATTTATTTATAGTATTATAAATAAGATTGAGACTTTAATTTTATTAGCATTTTCAATCTACGTTATCCTGGTGATGCAGTAATTATATGTTCATAAAGTAGAAAACGCGCTCTTCTTACGATAAATACAATTGTGAATAATTTATATCTGAAAATGTCTGCCATCGACGAAGCACATAGCGAACCGAATGATGTGCAACGAGAAGCCACTATCAAAGAAGAATACCAACTATGGAGAAAAAATTGCAGATACATGTATGAATTTGTTAGTGAAACAGCTTTGACCTGGCCATCTATAACATTTCAATGGCTACCAGACCACCAAATAGTGGAAAAAGATGGCTTAGTCAACTCGAGAATCTTGTTAGGTACTCACACATCAGGTGAAGATACCAACTATCTTAAAGTATCTTCCACTCAATTGCCTTTATCAGCTAAAGATCCGAATACTAGTGAAAAACTATCTAAAGTTACCACTAAGATAAGGATCACCGAAAAACTTCGTAACAACTTTGAAATCAACAGAGCTAGGTACTTGCCTCAATCACCCAATATAGTTGCTTCGATTAACGGAGAAGGAGAGATTGATCTATACCACTTGGGTGAGGGCAAAAAAGAGGCCACCGCACATTGGAAGAGTCATGAAGCGAATGGATATGGTCTTGCATGGAACAACTACAAGAAGGGTTATCTTTTAACTGGCTCTGACGACCGCTCTGTAATGGTTACCGATGTTGAAAGAGCCAGCGATGGCTCTGGAATTATATTTCATTACAAAGATCATGGCGATATAGTCAACGATGCCAAGTGGCATCATTTTGATGAGAACTTATTTGCTTCAGCTTCTGATGACGAATACCTTCGTATATACGACTTACGAACTCAATCAGAAGTGTCTTCTTACAAAAATGCTGGAACACAAGGGATAAATTGTGTGACATTTTCACCTTTTAGCACCAATCTTATTGCTACAGGGAATACAAACTCAAACATCTGTCTTTTTGACCTCAGAAAAATGAGCTCAAAACCAGAGCAGTCAAATGGCTTACTCCATACAATGATGGGTCATTCCGATTCGATTACTTCCTTGGAATTTTCTCCTCATAAAGATGGCATTATTGCTTCAGGTTCTCAAGATCGCAGAGTGATAATATGGGATCTTCATAAAATCGGAGAGGAGCAAGCACAAGAAGATGCAGAAGATGGTTGTCCGGAGCTTTTCATGATGCACGCCGGCCATACAGGATCCGTCAACGATTTGGGCTGGTGTCCCTACAAAGAATGGGTGCTTGGTTCAGTCGCAGACGACAATATTGTCCATCTTTGGGAGGTAAGTAAGTCAATTGTAAACTCCGACGAACCTTTGAATATACCTGATAAACTCTTGGAATGAAGAGGTCACTACATGCCTCTCTACGTTTTTTCTGTTCCATTCGAACTCCTCGGAGACTGTAAGAATATTGTATAGTATTTCAATAAAAAATGTCGTACTATGTCGAGTTCATATTTTCGAGATAACTTCCGTGTCCCTAAGCGTTTACACTTAAACTAAAGCTTACCAAAAGAAGAGTAGTAACTGACGAGACTATGTCGGACTTCCCACCAAACTTGTCTATCCGGCCTCTCACGATTGAAGATATTGATCAGTGTGAAATACTTGAGAAAAAGGGTTTCGTTGAAAGTGAACAATGCACACGAGAAAAGTTCCAATATCGGCTAACAGCATGTCCCGAATTGTGCTCAGGCCTTTTCATTAGGGAGTATGAGCCAAAGTATAAGGCCATTAATGTTGGAAGTAACTGTGAAGATGATGACAAGGACAAGTCGTCTAACGATAGTGAATCAGACGGAGAAGAGCTTCCCATCAAGTCGTCGGTGGTCAAAGAGACCTTGATTGGACACATCATTGCCACCAAGACGTATTCATCTACCATCACAGAGGCTAGTATGAGTTTGCCTTCTCTGGTCGACCCAACCGCTGGACATCATGAAAACTCTAGATATATTGGTATACACAGTCTTACGATTGACCCCCAATGGCGAGGCAAAAATCTTGGTACATTATTGATTCATGACTACATCCAGAAATTGTCAAACCAGGATCTCGGCGATCGTATCATTATTATTGCCCATGCTGAATTGATTCCTTTTTACGAAAAAATTGGGTTTAATAATCTCGGAGAGAGTCTGTGCAAGTTTGGTAGCTCAACTTTTTACGACATGGCTATTGATCTAGTACCTGAAGAAGACGATTAAAGTACTTGGCATGTATTTTATTATTTCTGAAGACTTTTTTTGCAGGGGGTAGGGACATTAAAGAGTTCTCATTTATGTATACTTTTGTCTAGTCGTTACATTCATCCTTATATGATTGTTTACTATAAGCATTACATTAGCCAGCTTCTTACTCTATTAAACGAAGACGTTTTATATATAAGTAGAATATAAATGATATTGGTGTAAGTATTTGCTTTATTTGTAAGAGAGCAAGATGTATTGATCAACTTCAACATCATTTGGCGCACTGGTGTCGAAAATCTCATGCTACATTATCATCATGCTTCAAGTACCGCCATTAGTCAAAAACTTGTTCGACTCATTTCCCCTCAGGAAGTATGGTCCAGTAGTGGGATCTTGCGACCAATCGAATGAAGAGTGTATTTGCTTTGGTCAGGCGTCACCTAATGCTGAAAATCAGTTTATTTTAGCTGTTAACCAGACTTTTGAGTTAAACATTAATGACAAGGTAGTATCGCTCCCTGTCGACCCACATGCCCTAGCATGCACTTTAATACTATGTTATAATAATAAGCTTACTCTTCCTAGAAAATGCATGAAAAACAGGGACGGTAAGTTTGTCAACTCAATGATCAAAGTCAACTATCACGCATCACCCGATAAGATGCTCCCAATGTTGGTCGAAAATAACATAAAACTACAAACAAGAGAGATCAGGTCTTCAGAGAATATTAAAAGGTTGATTCAGTGTGATAATCTGTTTGATAATGACCCTATTGCCAAGTTGATCAATCAAATGCTAGATACTGAGCTTTACGATTTATGGATCTTGTGCATGCTCACAGAACTACTTCCGAATATTGATAACAAGAGGTTGAGACTGCTTTTTTATCTCGATGACCTGCCACTTTCTAATGATTATACAGCAAAACTAATTAGGCGTTCCATTTATAACGTTATACCTTGTTGGAATAATTTTCAGGTAAGATATTCCGAACTTTTCCATGAATCATTAGGTGATAAATTTTCCTTGCAGGAGTTTTTCGAAATATTAAATGTCGAGTCACCCTTTTCCCGTAAGTTGAAAGCCTCCTTTGGCGGAATTTATTCAGGACTTTTAGCTGATTTTGAGCGAAAAATACCTTTGATCTACAAGTATACTTCTAATCAAGAGCTTACAAATTCTCAATCGATAGTCAAACTAAAATTTTATTCATTCATTATTATAATCGATCAGTTTGCCTATGGTACCAATCTTTCGAGGTTGCTAAAAGTTCCAACTTGTGAAACCCTCATCAAAGATGCATATGAGGCAATCCAGAAATATGCGTAATTTGAGACCTCTATTCAACACTTTTCCCATATTTGTAAATAGCATTCGCTTAGAAACATTAGTTCTTTGTTACATTTTTCGATCTCCAAGTCACGTATTGTAGTCCATTCTTCGTCTCTGTCAGATTTCCTCAAGTCTATCAGCCAATGTTCCTTATCGCTGCTTCTTTCTATATCAGTACCAACCGATGATTCATGTTTTATATTAGATATTAGCCTATACTTTAAAGGCAGTTTGCTCGGCTTCTTTAGGTATTGTGACAAATCGATTTCAAGAGGAAACTTAACCACTGTGGGATTTCCCTTTTTATTTTTTTCGGGATCCTCTATTCCTCTGTCATAGAACAATATTATATAAGGAGGAAGTGGCTCTAATAAGTTATATGACCTCAATTCTGTAGATGAGCTTTGCACAGTCTGTTGTCCATTATACTTTTTTAATAGTTCAAATATAGACACCTGAGGTATTTCGTTGCCATACTTGCCAGTCACAGAATTTTTAAATAAAGGATCAGGTGGTAAATCTAAGCTTAGCATCCAATAACTGACTTTTTTGAAGCTCTTTTTTTCTTCCTGAATACTATAATCAATTTTTAGAGTATACTCATTTGTTTTGGCCTCTATAGGTATGGTTACGATTTCGATATTACCTTGTAGAGTTTTCGATAGTATTGACCTCTTATGTGAAAATGTTTTCACGAGGTCGGAATGTAGTTTGTTCAAAAGCCAAACTAGAAAACTCTTCGGACTCGTTTCTGAAGTTGTGCTAAACTTTTTACTTGTTATGGAAGATACTACTTGTAAGAATTCATGAGGAGATACATGGTTCTTGAATAGATGCTGTGACCAAAGTTTTTTCAACAAGATTTCGAAGTTATGGTTTAACGGAGATTTCCTCTGCACCAATTCTTGTTCGGTTTGATTTTCTTCTAATGAAAGACTGAGATAGAAATTCCTTATAGGAGCTATGTGACTCAAAGCCTGTATTATAACATTAGCATAGTCGTTGTTCTGTATATTATTTAGTCCGATATATCCCACGTCATAAGCATGATTTCGCAAATCGTACCCTTTGAGTACCTTACTTGAGAGGTCTTTTATTCGTCGACTGTCATACCTTGGGTTCAATAATAGTCTTATATCGTCCAAATGTCTAGAAACAATGTTCGGGCTCAATTCATAGTTATCTGGTAATATGAAGAACTTCTCTGTGTGTAAATTTAAAAATATTCTATGGCATAAATTTATAGAATGCAAATATGCTGGTGATGACTTCGATCTACCTTGTAAAAATGTTCCACATACTAGACAGCAATATACATTAACGTTTGACAATGTTACCAGGCACACTTTCTCAAAGTCGAAATCAAGTTTCAGTCTATCAACTGTGTCTAAGTAATATGTGTTACCAGATTTAGTTTCGCTTACTATTCGTTGGCTCTCCATAGAATCATCCAATGTCCGATCATTTTTACCAGGAGCATCAAGTGCCGTATTGGTATCATGTTTCTGCTTCTTATTATAGATAGTAGCATCATCTTCTGATCCTCTTTTAGACATATCTTTTAGAGCAGTCTACAGGTTTATAAATTCAAAAACTGCGATATACAAAAATGCTCGATGATGTAAGTGTGTGTAATTTTTCATGTTTAATAGACTATACAATTTTCTCTAAAAAGATGAATAGAGTTTATGTAACTTACGTAGTTAGCTTACATTCATGATACTGTACTTCAAACAATGAGTTTTATATTTGATTCTAAACTTTACTAATGAATAGCCAAGTTATTTACGCTACCTGTAAGTAAGGATACAATTTTGTCTTCTGATAATTTATCCGCTGTCTCAGACAAATGCTTCTTGGGGTCTTGCTTACCAACGTATCTCGTCTTAAGCTGATCTTCAGTCAATTCTTTTTCTTGTTGAACTCTTTCGTTATATAATTCAGCAAACTTGAGCATCTGCTTTGTATTATCGAGATTGCACTTGTCTTTAGTATTATAATCTATCATTTTGAGGCCAGATTGCCAAGTCTTTTTGTGAAGATTCAAAAGCATATTTGTTTCATAGGAGGTCTTGTGATAGTCAATATTCAATGAATAATAATGGCGGTTTAATCCGTGAATAAGCGCTTGTATAGATGGCTTGTTGAGATGACCCACGTTAGATGTCGTTTGACGGGGCTCTTGGCCTCTCATTAAAGTCGTAGTGTCGATAGTACGAAATGCATCAATAACAACTTTACCTTTAACGGATTGAATAGGATCTACAACCACTGCAACTGCTCTCTTATTTAACTGTTCAAAAGACTGTTGTGTATTCACATCAACAGATGACAACCAACATCCAAAACCAGGGTGAGAGTGGTACCATCCGACCACCATCTCATCTCTACCTGTTTGTCTCAACATGTCCATCATTTTTGTCTGGAATACATCATCCACAGCCTCAACAGATACTCCGGTACCAGACTGGGGCATAGCGAATACATCTATCACATGTATGGTAAACTCATCAACAAATTCACCCAACATCAAACCCATGACCTCCATAGGAACACCTGCTCGGCCATGCTTCAACATCTTCAACAATGCTAGAGACGAAATGTACACAGTTTCCGAATTATCTGTCACTGGTCCATCACTTGGTGGGGGTGTTACTCCTCCTAATCCACCACCACTTCCTAAAAGTCTCTGTAACCTTTCCATATTCCACTTTTCAGCTGCTCAAGATTTATGTTTGAATAAAACACGGCGATATTATGCTGAGTCTTTACCTTGTCCTAGAGAAATTGCTTCTTCCTACTAGTTAAGTCTACTATTAAAATTCTCTTCCTCTTGCGAAAACCTGATGATTCAAACTATAACTCACCGCTGTTGGTGGCAACAGTTCAACTTCCAATATTGTGGTCGTTATATGCAGGTTAGTGTCCATTATCTTTGTATAATGTAAACTAGTTGATCAGATTGATTTGACTTTGACCTATATAGTAGCTACGGTTTCTGATATCAATATCATCCGAAGTACTGCAGACCCGTGGAATAATATGGGTTAAGTACTAAGATAACTTCAATGAAAAGATCGTGTACTAGTGTTCAAAATTATTCTAGTAACGGTGCGATATGAAAACCTTTGTAATTGTCAACACTCAAAGCATTACATACTTGATCTAGCGACTCCAAGATGGAGAAAGGCCCTTCCATACTTCAAGGTAAGAGATACCCTGCTAAGAACCATGCTCGCAACGTATATCGGCATTTTAAAGACAAAAAAAATCTAGTGGACGAAACAGTTGCATTCTTCATTAGCGGCGAGGCATTGGAACTATATCAATACTGTGATCAGACGAAGCCTATGCGACAGAATAGATACTTTTTTTATTTAAGTGGAGTCGCTATTCCAGGCTCACATGTTCTTTATGAGTCTCTGGAGGATAAGTTAACACTATTCTTACCTGACGTTGATGAGGAAGACATTATGTGGTCTGGCCTTCCCCTCAGCGCTAAGGAGGCTGCCGAAAAATATGATGTGGACCGTGTCCTCTATGCCTCAGATATTTCCCAGACATTAGAGGCTGTGAATTCTGATGCGAAGGTGTATACCACAGATATCAACAAATTCAATTCCAATTATGCTAAGTACCTTATTGAAGGTGATGCTGACTTTTTTTATGCATTGGATGAATCTCGTTTATGTAAGGACGATTACGAAATCGAGCTCATGCGACACGCTGCTCGTATCACAGATAACTGTCACTTGGCTGTGATGTCTGCCACGCCTATTGAGACCAACGAGACCCACATACATGCGGAGTTCATGTATCACGCCTTGAGGCAAGGATCCAAGAACCAGTCTTACGACCCCATATGCTGCAGCGGGCCCAACTGTTCCACCTTACATTACGTAAAGAATGATGACCCTATTGACCCGAGCAGGAGATCTGTATTAATTGATGCTGGTGCTGAATGGGAATGTTATGCTAGTGACGTGACAAGATGCTTCCCAATAAACGGTGACTGGTCTAAAGAACATAGAGAGATTTATGAGATCGTATTACGCATGCAGCTGGAAACCATGGCTCTTATAAAGCCAGGAGTGCTTTGGGATGATGTGCATATTCATGCCCACATGGTACTCATTAAGAATTTCTTGAAGCTTGGAATATTCAAAAAAGAGTACCTGGTAGAGGAGATATTTGAATCTAAAATCAGTTCGGGCTTTTTCCCACACGGCCTAGGCCATTTACTTGGAATGGATACGCATGATGTAGGCGGTAGACCCAACTATGATGATCCTAATCCTCTTCTTCGCTATTTAAGGTTGAGGAGACGATTGCAGGTAGGAATGGTACTAACCGACGAACCTGGCGTCTATTTTTCACCCTTTTTGTTGAAAGCGATCTTAGAAGACCCTTCGAAGTCAAAGTATATAGACAGGGATGTGTTGGATAGATACTGGTACATTGGAGGTGTTAGAATAGAGGATGATCTTCTTATAACAGACTCTGGATTTGAGAACCTCACTAATATCACTTCTGACCCAGAGGAAATATCAAAGATTGTCAAGAAAGGCCTTTCTTAAGAAAAGTATTGTTTTAATACAGCGGCGTCACTTATACTAGTATTAATAAATAGTTGCGCTTCTCCAGGCTCTTAACATTGTAAATAGACCATATCAAATAGGCAGAGTAGTAGTGTAATTGTGATCACGTGATGGTATCTTCAATATTGATAGTCTATCAATTCTTTCCACAGTAACAAAACGAACAGCAAGTATTCAAATTGGTGGCGCAATAGTATTTGAGAAACTATGGATGAAAACTATGATGTTATAGTTCTTGGTACCGGCTTGACCGAGTGCATTCTTTCCGGATTATTGTCGGTTGATGGCAAGAAAGTGTTGCACATTGATCGTCAGGATTTTTACGGAGGAGAATCAGCATCATTGAACCTTTCACAGCTTTACAGCAAATTTAAGCCATCAGCACAAAAGCCCGAGTTCTTAAAAGGTAGAGACAGGGACTGGTGTGTTGATTTGATCCCCAAATTCTTAATGTCCAATGGGGAATTGACCAATATTTTGGTGCACACAGACGTAACTAGATATATTGAGTTCAAACAAATAGCGGGAAGTTACGTCTACCGTAATGGACGTATTGCCAAAGTCCCTTCTAATGAAATAGAAGCTGTCAAGAGTTCCCTCATGGGTATTTTTGAGAAACGCCGTATGAAAAGATTTTTGGAGTTCATTGCTAACTATAACGACGATGTTCCTAGCACACATCAAGGCTTAAATTTGGACTCGAACACCATGAATGAAGTCTACAACCACTTCGGCTTGGAGAACGGTACCAAAGACTTTATTGGGCACGCCATGGCGTTATGGCCAAACGATGAGTACTTGAATGAAGTGGCCCGTCCAACTTATGAGCGTATTGTGTTGTACGTCCAGTCTGTGGCCAAGTACGGCAAGTCACCTTATATTTACCCATTATATGGATTGGGCGAGTTGCCCCAAGGATTTGCGAGATTGTCTGCAATCTACGGTGGTACCTACATGCTTGACACCCCTATAGATGAGGTTTTGTACACCGATGACAACAAGTTCGCCGGTGTTAAGACCAAAGAGGGAGTTGCCAAAGCTCCAGTGGTAATCGCTGATCCTACATACTTCCCGGAGAGGGTCAAGAAAACCGGACAGAAGGTGATAAGGGCTATGTGTATCT
Organism: Millerozyma farinosa; assembly: GCA_002196765.1. Taxonomy (NCBI): domain Eukaryota; kingdom Fungi; phylum Ascomycota; class Pichiomycetes; order Serinales; family Debaryomycetaceae; genus Millerozyma; species Millerozyma farinosa. Next base: position 1,499,032 of record NBND01000004.1, read on the forward strand.
TGGACCATCCTATCCCTAATACCAACGATTTAGATTCCGTTCAGTTGATCATACCTCAGAACCAGGTTGGAAGAAAGAATGACATCTACGTTGCCGTATTGTCTGATGTCCATTGCGTTGTACCTAAGGGCTACTATTTGGCTATTGTTTCCACCATCATCGAGACAGAGGAGCCACACGTGGAGTTGGCTCCTGCTTTCAAGCTTTTAGGTTCACGTTTGGACACCCTTATGGGAATTGCAGAATTGTACGAGCCATTGGACGATGGAACCTCTTCAGGCATCTTTATCTCTAAGAGTTATGACCCATCTTCCCATTTCGAGTCTACTACCGATGACGTTAAGGACCTATACTTTAGGGTCACAGGTAAGCCATTGGTTTTGAAAAAGAGACCTTCCGCTGAAGAAGAAGAAGCTTTGAATGGTCTTTAAATAGCTTAGCTTATAGTTGCAACAATATAATATTATTACTCAAAATTAAGTCTCCTTATTTGCGGCTTTTATCAAATGAAATAGTTTATACAGTGACTACTTAAGTATTTTTTACACAAATTTGCAAATATTGCAGAATGTCGTTCGGTTAATAACACTGCAGTTCTGACATCGTCATTATGATGATAGTCACCCACCCTGTTTCGACCAGTTTCAGTGCCATGTAATAACCTACTGATATAACACCCTACTGTAGATCAAGCTTAGTACTTCTAATTTAGTATTATATTGAATATAGCCGCAATAAGTGCGGATAGTCAGAGAGAGCAATTGTCACACAATAGAAATCAATTTAACAAGTTCTATATATAATGACCCAGGGATTGCGCCTTGCATCTTTATAGTTATCACATCACTGAGATGGAAGTCCCTAGCTTGTCGATTTCACATATTGATGTTTGTTTCACTAAGGACCCTTAGTATACGCCTTCAAACTGATAAGACTGATTCTCGCCAAACCACACACATGAAGTGCGGCGTTCTATGATATAATCTGCAGTATTATTTAGCCTTATGATTAGATCTTGTGGAACATGCATTAGCCAGTCTTTGAACGGGCAAGCTGAGATTAGACATTAGTCACCAAGCCACAGTCACGATATATAAATATCGGCAGGACGCTTACAGTTACAATATTGCCGATTCAGCTTCTGGTGATAGTATAGTATGAATAAGTACACCACAAAGTCAGGTATACCTTTGACATTGGGTTTAGGAACCGGTTCAAAGTGGAAAGATTACAAGAGAGAAAAACAATTAGCCTTTTCATCAGAGTTAGTAAATCTTTTAAAAACTGCAATTGAAGCTGGAGTGAGGCATGTTGATACGGCACAGGTCTATAACACGCAGACAGAAGTGGGAATTGCCATAAAGGAAAGTGGCATACCCAGAGAAGACATCTGGATAACTACAAAGTATTTTCACTCTGAAGCAGTTCCGAGCAAACGGCCTCTAGAGGTCATAGATGAGATCTTAACACAGTTGCAAACTGATTACCTTGACTTACTTTTGATCCATCATCCCTTCGTAGATAAGAATTCTGAGGGAAGCCTCAGTATAGAAGAGATGTGGCGCGAATTTAATCAATTGAAAGCCCAAGGGAAGGTTAGGGAGATCGGGGTTTCTAATTTTGGTGTAGCAGACCTAAAGAAACTCTTTCTGCCTGAATTTACTTTTAAACCTGCCTTTAACCAAATTGAGTTTCACCCATCGTTGCAAAACCAATCGCCAGGGGTTGTTAAGTTTTCGCAGGATAACGGAATTGTCGTAGAAGCCTACGGTTCCTTGACGCCTTTAGGTTTTGAAAAGGGCCAGTTACTAGAGTACTTGGACGAACTCTCGTCCCGGCTCAACAAAACAAAAGCCCAAATTTTGCTTCGATATACCTTACAGAAAGGAATTCTTCCTATAACCACTACCAAAAACTACGAGAGAATTAAGCAAAATTTCGAAATTTACGATTTCGAGCTCAGTGACGGACAGGTTGAACGCATCGACAAGTTAGGTGCCCTCCAAGAGCACAGAGAGTATTTTACAAAACACTTTGAGCATTACTCTTCCTTGGTATAGTATAATGTATGTTATGTATTATTGTACATTTAATTTATTGAAACAATAAAGAAGCTGCCATCTCAACATTCCCCTGACACTGCTCCAAAGAGAAAATGGCCTCCTGCCGAGAAAACCCAAGGGATATAAGCTGCTTGATATCATCTTCCTTAAACTTATTTTCTGTGTTTAGAGCTCCATGCCTTCGAGCAGCAGCTTCTGCAGCGGCACGGGTAGGTAGTTTCTTATTCGGATCAGGCGTCGAGTTTGCAGGAACTAAGGAGGAGGTAACGTTGTTGTTCTGTGCAGCATTCGAGCTGCCTAACCGTGTACCCGAGCTTCCAGGTGCATGTGTCCCCATTGCAGATCCAAATACATTAGACTCAATCTCCAGTTCGTGCAAAAAGCTGGTCTCAATGTTTCCACCAACTATTAATTTATCTCTCTGCAAGTCAATAACACATCTATGTCTCCTTAGCATATCCAAGCCAAAAAGCAAGTCCACGTGCGTATCTATAACTATAAAAGAGCATGGAATCTGAGCGTCAGAGTCGCCTATGCTTATTGGAACGCTATGTATCTTCCCTTCAATTTTTTGCGATCCTACTCCTCTAGCTTCTCCTATGAATCTTTTATCAACTAATCTTGATATACCACACTTTTCTGCTAATTTAGGTGATATGATAGTCGACTGAGCACCTGAATCAACGAATGCTTGCACTACCGTACCGTTAACCTTTATATTTATGTACAACATATTAACAGTTGTAAAGGACTCGGGCGAGATATCATATGCCAATTGCATGTTTTCTTCTATCTGCTCTTGTCTAATCATTTCTAATATTCTAGCCTGATTCTCAGGGTCATCAGGATTTTCCTGAAGACGCCTAAGTTCATCATTATTGAAAGAGCCAGGGTTGCCTGGTAATTGTCCAGTTGATTGAAATTGCTGTAAAGACTCGACAACAGCACTTTTGAAGCTCTCTGGTCGATCTAGTAAAGATGCTAATGTAGGATTAGATTGTTGAAGATGATTCCTTAATTGCGGATTGTTTAAAAACTGTTGTCTCATAGATTCTATTTGGAAATCAACCCCATTTGAACCACTCGAATTTGCCGTCATAGATGTTCCAGATGACGATGTGGAGGCAGGAGGTATAGAACTTTTATTCAAAATGACGAGATCGTTGTCTTTTATACCGAGTTCTGAAAGGGTTCGAGATGCTCCCAGCAAGACATGTCCATCATGCTTTAAGACTTGATCGTGAGGTGGTATATCCGTCTCCGCTTGTAAATAGGCCTGAAAATCTTGTAGCGACAAACTATCAGGTATATCTATAGCTAATAGCTCGCTGTTTAACTCGTTAGATATCGTCAATTTCATTCTCTCTAGGTTATTAGTATCTTAACATCTAGATGGCTTTGATGACGAAACTTTGTGCTATTTATGTAATTATCTCAGTGGCAATATTTGTAAGTTATGATGGCGAATAAGTCACAAAAACTTACATTATCAATGGAACGTAAATCACTCAATGATTAAAGTAACAGTTCAAAATATATAAGATAGTACATTCAGTAACAGATTATACAAGGGCGGCGAGTTTAATGCAAATGCCTTTTCATTTCTCAATTAATTCGCCTCCACATGAATCTGAACTTGAGACTAAAATAAAATCTAAAAGATTCATGCAACAATGAAGCTAGAAATATATCATCTATAACTAGAAATAGTAGAGTACACTTTCCTATATCAAGTCACTGCTAGTAAGTCATTAAAAAATATTCTCGAATTTATCAAATGTAAGTTAAGCGTCAAAGATTGGAACCAACATCGCTATTTGACCTCCATTCAAGAGCATCTTTTTGATAATTTTTCCACTCGAAGCATCACCGTCAAACTCTTGCACATTTTCTAGCACGACGTTCACGTAGTCATCAAAGCCAACTAATGTCCCATGGAACTCTTTGGTGTTGGTTAAAAGTACGTGAATTTTATGTCCAATAGATTTATCTATGACTTCTAAAGGAAGGATGTTCTCTATAGAGATCTCCTTGGCTTCTTCGGTGTGCTTTGCAGTTGACATTTTATAATTATGCTATGTAATAGCAGAAGAGCGCTATGGTTCAACTGGCGTGAAAATACAACTTCAAAAAAGCGACATTATGAGTAGTGATGTACGACATAAATACGACCTACGATGGTTTTATTCATAGTAAGTAAAACATTGAATTCTATAATACACATGAACTGAAAGTAAAAAAAACGTAATCCAAATATGTATAAAGAACTTGTAGTTCAAAAATAGAGTCACCAGGTTTTGGCTGATCACAGATTGACCAAACAAAACCAAACTAAACGAATTATTCACTCCCTAATTATTTTTCTATCGACCTTTTCACTTTCCAGCCATCAAAATCAATCAACGCTTGCATACAGCCCCACTCAGTGATTTTATTTTGAAGCCAAACGAGATTGACTGGTTTTGTCAAGTAATCATTACATCCGGCTCGTAAAGCATTAGTTTTATCAACAGAAGAGTTAGACGAAGCAGTTAATGCGACGATGATAACCGGAGACCTAAACAAATTTAAATCCAATTTTTCGCTTTCATTGACTGTTTCATTTTTTGAAGTATTTTTCAATTCATGTTGAGCAAACACTCCAATTTTGTTAATTTTTTCAAGATGTCGAATTTCTTTCGTTGCCTCGATACCCGACTTCACGGGAAGTTGGATGTCCATTAAGACAAGATGGAAGCCACCAGAGCGCCATTTGTCAATTGCTTCTTGCCCATTCTTAGCAATTTGGTACGATATTCTGTGCTTTCTAAGAAAAGCACCCAAGATCGCTTGATTGATCGCGTTATCTTCCACTACTAGTACAGAAATTGATGGTAAAACCGCTTCTGTGGTTGGCTTGTTGTCTCCTTTAGAGCCCTTTGCCAAATTTGATTGTAAATTGGAATAATCGAGAGTGCGTAAGCCTTTGTCTGGTAGTGTAGAAACTTTCACCCCATTCAAACTGCTAGGCTTATCTGCTTTGTCAGGTATTATATGAGCTGGTAATATAGGGAGTTGGCCATTATTGTTAGTTCCTTCGTCCTTAAAGGAATTATTTGTTTCACGTAATGCCAGGTCTTGGTCATTAACATTTATAGGAGATGTGGGTTCGTTTGGGTTTCTGCTAACGATTGGCAGGCGATTATTATTGATCTCACGGTCACTTTCATCGCGAGGTGATGCGGTGGTAGGTTTAGAGTTTATAGATTGCCCTGCTTCGTTACCAATTCCAATGCTCGTTAGATTCGAGCCTGATACGGACTTTCTAGGAACATCAGATTCATTACCTGCATTGTGAACAAGATTATGATCCACGGAGAATCTCTTCGGATAAACGCCCACGTTAGGGTTTTTAACTGCACCAGTGGCTAATGAAAAGTTTTTAGGAATTAAAAGAACAGGCTGTGACGACCCCGATGAATTATTAGAAGGGTAGCTGAATGACTGCATGCTTGGAGAGTTAGGAGGTATATACGAAAAGGATCTCTTGTGTATATTAGAAACTGATGGCGATGATCTTCCGTTAATAGTAGAAGGAGACACAGACGATTCCCGTAGTGTATTTGAAATATTTGGAGGATATGCAGAAGATTTATGATAGCTCTGGGGTTTCGGATGGTGGTAAATAGGCAGATGTGAACGCTGAACAGATGAAGGCAGATTACTGTATACCGAAGGATGCGATGGGGAGTATTTAGGTCTTGAAATAGACTGAGACAACGACAGTTTCTGATTATCACCAGGGAACTCAATCAAAAAAGCCTCGTGCATTGTCATACCATAAGGATAATAATAATCAAGAATGGTCCATACGTTCTGGTCGGGCTCTAAATTTATGCAGCTTGAAGAAGTGTGCTGCGCATGCAGATGTGTCAACTGCTTGATAGCATTACTATCCGCGGAATTTGCTAGCGTAAGTGATGAATCCTTCTTCTGGCCCAAATGTAACTGGGCGTTTGTCGAAGAATTCGAAGACAGACGAGAAACTAAATCCAATTTTACGAGGATTTCTGCCGGATCAACAAATCTCGCTATGGAATTGGGAAACTTATTCAGAACATACTGTTTCAAGTCATCTACTATATCATCAGGGGTCACTATGATGGTGGTCGGATTTCCATCAACTTTCTTTACCCATACTCGACGTGCCGGTGAAGACCCAGATACGTCGGAGTTTCGGTCAATCAGAGCATGATGCTGACGTAACATATTCAGGGTCTTGTTTGAAGACTTCGAATATGTAACATTATTACTCGTTGAAGTAGTACCACCGTTGGCATTGTTCTTGCTACCTTTCTGTGCCCCCGACCCACCTGAATTATAAGAATTTAAAGAGACCCCCAAATTATTCATCGTATTCAAATGTCTATCTCAAACTATACCACCGACACCTGCAAAATATTTAATGAGCCTGAACTTGCTGAACGTAACAAATTTACTTCCCTTTTTAGTCCACCAGTCGGGTAGCCCTTTAACACTTTTTAAAGACTTAACTTGTGGCTGCGTGTTTCCTACTAGACCAGCTTACTATTCGAAGATATATCCACCTCTTGCAAAGATGTAAAATTATGAGCTTACCACCTGTACTAAAATATTTACATATATATTTCCTTTTATAACTTTGATCGTCCTGAGAATATTTCTTTTTATTACACAAAAATATGAATATATTATACATATAAACTATTATACGTAGTCACTCCCAGTCGTCGTCATCGTCATCACGCGTGTTTCCAGACAATCTTGTATTCTCAGTAGCGCTAGAGGGATCACCATTTGTTTTTTTTTGGCAGTATTTCTTTATCTGAGTCGTTAGCAGAATTAGCTACGTCTTGCTCGTTTTCATCATCATCCCAATCGAAATTATCGTTTTCGCTTTCTGAGTCATCCTGTGAGCCTTTGTTCTTCACAGAGAGAAGCTGTTTTCTCTTGTTTTCTGCGTCTTTCAATTCTTTTTCTTTCTTGAAATAGCGATACCAGAATGTTTTGTAAGATACTTTCACGGGAACAAGGCTGTTCATCAACTTCCCCAATGTATCAGAGTATCTGCTGAGAAGGTCGCTTATTTCGTCGGTCTTAAGGTCAGGATTGAATTCTTCAAGCTCATTAGCGTCATCAATTTTGTCATTCGTGAAGGTGTTGGGGGAAGTGTGTAATTTGTACAACTCATTTTCGAATCTCGAAGTTCCATACTTTTCAGCTGCATTGAGTGGCACGGAAAAAATAGTTTCCGGATCGCCATGATCGGTGATAGCGGAAGTCTGGTTTTCGGGTGCAACTGAAACAATTCCCGAAAGAAAAGATGTAAATTGACTAACATACTTACCAGCTTGCTTTTCCACTATTTCCAATTTTTCATCCAAGGAATCAAGCATGGAATTGGCCTTAGTGTTGAGATCGTGTATTTCATTCTCGATAAAACCTAATTGCTCCTTCCAGTTTGCTCCATTGTTGATGTTAGCCTTGGCAGCCTCTAAAGATTCCATTAGATGCTGTCTTTGTTCATTCAACTTATACTTCTCTTGTAAAGCACCAGCATTTGCCGAAGCATTTTTCCATAAATCACTAATCTTACCTTCAATTTGTTCATATGCCTTATCTATTTCATCTTCCAATTTCGTTGTAGCTTCATCGACTTTCCCTTTATCAGTGCTTTCACCTTGGTCAATCACCTGCTGAGAAATTAAAGGGTCGGCTAAATCCATTCCTTATAATTCAACAATGCTTTTCTCGTGAAACAGCTAAGATGGCCTTTCAAAGCTCCTAAGCTAATAATGTCAATCTGAGTTGGATCGTGTCCGCACTAAGTGTATAGTTAGGTGATTATTTTAATACGGTACGATATTCGCTATTAGTCAATTACATGTTGCGCATGCGCATTCGACTCGCGGTGTCTGGTAGTGTAGTATTATGTTTTGATTTATTAACATATATATGGAGTACTAGCCATTGTGCAAATATACTATTCAGAAGAGGTGAAAGAAGTTGTTTAGCTATTTCTGAAGTGTCAGTCTGATGTCGTTAAAAAACTACCCGAGGAAAGTAAAACAAATATGAGATACACTTCCATTTGTCGCAAGCCTCTGTCTGAGAACTGCTTACTCAAGATTACGAACGGAAATTTCACTTCGGAATACAAGAACCTTAAGTTTAATAAAACAATATTTGGATCTGCAATTCGTGATTTTGAGGTTACTAAGCCCGGTAGTCCAGGAAAGTCATCTCTTTGGGCAATTTTTGGACCGGCCAAATCAGACTTTCTACAAGTGGCAGCTGGAAGGTTTCTTTCCGTTCCACCTTTGGCTAGAAGCTATCCCCAGTTACAAAACGATTGTAGCCACAATAAAATACTGTTTTTGAACTTCCGTGAATCCGCTGGTATAGATAAGGTACATTTGTCGGCTAGATATGAATCATTCTCGTATAAAGGGGAAGCAGAAATATCCGACGATGTCAATTCGGTGTACAATTATATTACTGGTGCAAATAACTACAATAGCAATTCCGCGCAGAAAGACCACCAGTATGTTTCAAACTTGCTAGAGCTATTGAATCTCGGTCACCTATCAAAAAAGTGGATCAATAGCCTTTCCAACGGCCAGCTCAGAAGAGCTAAATTGGCGAAGGCTTTGATAAACAAGCCACAATTACTCATATTGGATGATCCCTTCTTAGGCCTTGATAGTGACTCTACGAAGCTTGTATCTCGTTCTTTGCGAGACATTAGCAAAGACTTGTCAATTAGTGTCATGTTAGGATTACGAATTCAAGATGACGTACCAGAATGGATTGAGAAAGTGGCATTCGTCACTCACGAGAATGGCATAGAGATATGTGGAGCGCCTGAGTCTGTTTTGCTGAATATTAAGGAAAAACTTCCCGCTGAGACGGATAAAGTTGGCAAGAACAAAAATAAGATGACAAGCACTGAAAAGATTCACAACGACGAACTAGTAAATCCAGGCGAGGTGCCTCATATCGAATTCAAAAATGCGTCGGTTATTTATAGGGGTCTTCCCATTCTACGGAATTTAAATTGGCGCATCCCTAAAGGAACGCATTGGAGAATATTTGGAGCCAATGGAACAGGAAAAACAACAATTTTGTCATTGATCACAGCGGACCATCCACAATCTTGGAAGTCGGTTCTTTCTGTTGACGGTGTGCTCAGAAAGACAGGTTCTGGTTCCAACTTCTTCGATATTAACAATAAAATCGGAATTTCGTCTCCAGAACTACACAGTCTTGTTCCCCTGAACAAAACATTTATGCAGGTGATACTCAATGGCCTCGTCAAAAACATCGGAAACTCTAACTTCATGTTTGATGGGAGTAACATACCTTTGGACGATTTCGCAAAGCACGTTTTAAGTACTTTTGACGACGAAGTTAAAGCCAACGCCAATACACACTTTGGGCAATTACCTATTACTTTCCAAAAGCTTGCGCTCTTCTTAAGAGCAGTGATCAAGAAACCCGACTTGCTCATTTTGGATGAAGCCTTCTCGTGTATAGACGACCCATTATTACTCGAAAAGTGCCACTCATTTGTTGAAAATGATTTGAGAGATGTTACTGTGTTACAAATTGCCCATATAGACTGGGAGCTCCCAAAATGTGACTATGTCATTTACCTTACAGGTGATGATCAGAGGTCATACTCTCTTCATAGGTATGTTGAAGGACAGTGAATTAATAGAAGAATATTACGACCTAACTTATATTGTAAATTATGTGTAAGCATTTAAAATAGGGGAAATAATATACGAGACGAGTTTGTGCAACTTCACCGAAAAATATTACACAAACCACACGTAAACTTTTCAATGTCTACGGTTGTTAAGGAAAGAACGCCAGACTATCCTATTTGACCCGAAAAAGATAACCAAATAGGCCACTGCAGCAATTTTCTTGTAGGATAAACCCTTAAGCTTGGGAAGCTATAGTTGGATTAGAAAATTACGAGAGAGCCAGGCACTTCCACACGCATAATAAACCTTCTGGCATTTTATTCAGGGTTGGTCAATCGATAGTTTGTTATTTTTATTGTTCAGATCCAGTAACTTATCAATAATATTGAAGGATCATCGAAGAAAATGTCTTACAAGATCCCTAATGCTCCGGTGGATACAAGGTCACCGGAAGAATTAGCAGAGAGAGAATATGGTCGGTTGAAGTCAGACGATTATTTATATGTATCGCGACATCCAGTGGGAGAACCACTTCCTACGCCGGTTGATGATGAACCACCATACATTATATACATTTCTACTTATATCAGTTATCTTATTTTGATAATAATTGGTCACATCAGAGATTTCTTTGGAAAAATATTCAAGCCTCAGGATTATGAAGACTTAGTGGAGAAAGACGGATATGCGCCTTGGTACGATGGGTTTGAGAGTTTCTACGTTAGAAGGTTGAAATTAAGAATTGATGACTGTTTCGCAAGACCAATTCATGGAGTCCCCGGAAGATTCGTGAAGTGCTTCGATCGTTTCCGTTCAAGCAACCTTCGATACACTTATACAGGCACATCCACAGAATGTTTGAATTTGTCTTCCTACAACTACTTGGGTTTTGCTCAGTCTCAAGGTGTCTGTACTTCAACCGCTTTAAAGTGTGTTGATGATTACGGTACCTCTGCTTGTTCTCCAAGAGCACACTGTGGTACTACTGATTTACACAGAGAATGTGAGCGTGTTGTTGCAGAATACTTGAATCAGGATGATTCCATGATAATCAGTCAGGGTTATGGAACTAATGCTAATTTATTCGCTTCCTTGGTTGACCCCGAGTGCCTCATTATAAGTGATGAATTGAATCATGCTTCGATCAGATTCGGGATCAGATTATCGGGAGCTTCTGTTAAGGTTTTCAAACATAACGACATGAATGATTTGAACAAACTCATAAGAAACTCTATTGCACAAGGACAACCACGTACTCATAGATCTTGGAAGAAAATTATAATTGCAGTTGAAGGTTTGTATTCTATGGAAGGAAACATGGTTAATTTGCCCGAAATTGTAAGACTCAAGGAGAAATACAAGTGCTACCTTTTTGTTGATGAAGCTCACTCAATTGGCGCTTTGGGACCGGAGGGACGCGGGGTGTGTGATTACTTCTCCATTCCTCATCTGAAAATAGATATACTAATGGGAACTTTCACTAAATCCTTTGGCGCTACAGGTGGATACATTTCAGGTAGACAGGAACTCATAGATAACTTGAGAACAAACTACATAACAAATTTCTACGGCGAAAGTGTTCCACCCCCAATTTTAGGACAGATTATTTCATCTTTGAACGTTTTGACTGGTAAGCTCAACAAAGGCGAGGGCGCCGAGCGCTTGAAAAGAATTGCCTTCAATTCTCGTTACTTAAGATTAGGCTTGAAAAGACTCGGTTTTATTGTTTATGGTTCTGATGATTCACCAGTTATTCCCCTTTTGCTCTTTTTGCCTGCAAAAATGCCTGCAGTTTCTAGGTTATTGTATGAATGCAATATTGCGGTTGTCGTTGTTGGTTATCCAGCCACTCCGTTGAGTAGCTCAAGAGTCCGCTTATGTGTTAGTTCGTCTTTAACTAAGGAGGATTTGGACTACGTTTTGACTAAGTTTTCTGAGATCGGTGATCTTACTTACCTTAAGTTTAGTAGTGGAATTGCTGGGGGATCAAAAGTCCCAGGAGAACCTCCAAGATGGTCGATTGAAGAAGTCCTCGAGCATAATACTGAAGACTGTAAAAAACCTAAATTACCTTGAATTCATACATTTTCTTCAGTACATCATTTATTTAGCAATCTTCTTTCAAAGGTGATTCAAGATCATTGCAAAAAAAAAATCGAAATAAGTGAGGGAAGATAGCGAATTGTTTATAAATATTCAAAGCTTTGCTTTAGCTTAATAATTGGAAGGATACTGCAATGCTTTCTAGAGATAATATAATCCAACTTATAATATACCGAGTACCAATTAATTGATAGTTCTAATTACATAAGCTTATATGCAGTAAAAACATACTTACAATTTTACCTTTAGATTTGATGGGCGTGAGATTAACCAGCTATGGTATTTCAAGTGCCAGACCCATTAACACCTCCTCTCAAGTTTAGTACTGTGCAACCTGCCCTATACAGAGGAGCTTATCCGAGAGAAGTTAACTTTGAGTTCTTAAGAACATTGAATTTGAAAACCGTAATTTCATTAACCCCCCACCCAGTGACAGCAGAGTCTGATAAAAGGTTTTATGAGTTTTGCCAGAAAGAAAACATAAAGCTTGTACATTTTGAATGCGCCAAAAGTGGTAAAGGAAAGAAAAGAGGTGTACCTTTAGGATATACTACTATTTTGGATGCCTTAAAGTACGTGATTCATAAACAGCATGCGCCAGTTTATGTGCATTGTATTAATGGTGGTCAAGTCACGAGCCTCGTGATAGCGTGCCTTCGGAAACTACAATTTTGGTCTTCTATTGCAATATTTAATGAGTTTATCAGCTTTGCTACCAATATAACGGTCAATGACAGAAATTTTGTGGAAGGTTTCAAGGGTCAGTTGAATATAAATTTTGATGACAAGGTCGACTGGTTATGGGTCGGGATGAGCAAAGGGGTAGTTGAGAATCATCCACGTTTGCGTATAACTGATGTCGCCCCACGAGCGCATCAATAATCCATAAAGCTGCTATTTTGGATTTTTTATATTGAATTTCAATTCTACCTAACTACGCTGGTAGAATAGACAATATGCATTCTTGTTCAATACCTGGTTTTCTTTGCAATCGAAAGTAACTTTCGTGTCGTCAAAGTAACACCAGTTCTTCGTTTTACCAGAACTTTTGTCTTTATAAACATATGCGGTGTAATGGCCAGAGGTAAGGTTACCAAAATGATTAGCTACCGCAAAAAGTTTGTATTTGAAAGGTGGTACCTGATTTCTAGTTGGAAGCGTTGTCAAAACCTGAAGCTCTTCTTCTTTACTTAGCCTCTGTGAATTAGCATCGCTCATATATGTGCCAACATCAGGCCAATACGGAGTGAGGTTCAACTCTTTTTTCACGGGATAATCTATGAACGTATCTAGCTTTTTGAACAGGCCGTCTGGACTCACCTTAAATCGTTTGAAATGGATAATCAATACTTGAGGCAATCTGGTAATTGAAATCTTTTTTGTCAGTTTCGTGGACCGTTTGCATTTAGAGCAGAACCACTTATTATCATCATCTAGAAGTTCTAGAGTTACAAACTCTTCAATACAGTCATAAAGCAGGATTTTACTGAATGAGCCTAATTTCTCAGGAATGGGCACGGACAATATCAGAAAAGCATTATATGTGGTTGACGTGGTGCCACACTCTAAGCACTTTAGCTGAGATAAGTATTGACCTTGAAAATAGTCTACAATGATAGAGAAATTAAGCTTCAAGTATCTTTCCCATTCAATGGTCGATGCAAGCCTTACAGGCAAAATCTCTCTTATTCGTTCCTGTTCAGGGGTGAGCTCTAATATAGCCCGTTTTTCATTGGGATCCACGATATGCATCTGATTTAAATCTTCATGTAAAGTGTCTAGTAAAAATGTTAAAAATTCGATACAATCCTGTTGTTCTGTAGTAGCAAACTGTTTACCTGGCGATAATGAGCCAGCAATTCTTTTGAATTCCGCTGGAGTAAAATATCCGCCCTCATTAGAAAACATATTAATAAGAAGGGTAACAAAATTTGTAGTAAGGATACCTTTTGATCCCAAAGAATTATTAACATTAATATGCTGACGATAAGACATAAAGCTTGAAGTCGACGTATTATCAAGATTCCCCATTTCTGGAAAAAAAAATTTGGTAAGTTGGGGAGTAGCTCCCAAACATTGTATGATGCAGTTCATATAACATGAGTTACCTAAGTTTGTTAAACCTGTGGTGTATTGCTCCAAAAATTTTACTGGATTTGAGTGCTCGGTTTTTGTTGTAACAGGTGAATTGACTTTTCTAGGAAGGGTGTAAGAATGTGAATTCTTTCTATCTGAAGCTATCCATTTCAAAGAAGGTCTTCTTGATTGTAGATCACGTTTCTGCTGATTCATACTATCTGTGGATACCCGGGTAGATGTACAAGAGAGTGATCCACTTTCTTCTTTCTGGTCGTGATTTTTCAAACTAGAATTAGTAGTTGAAATAAGCGGTTCATTTGTAATGTAATCCTTCTTTTGCTGAGGACCAGTTAGCTTAGCAGTCAATAGGTACTCACTAAAATTTTTGAAGTATGCAGAATTGGATTTATTGTTGAGCTTGATTATATTCGTATCGCTTTGCTTTGGCAAATTGTTCATCATAGTACCCTTTCCTAAGGATTTCTCAGGCTTTTGAATATTATATTGTAAAGAACGACTGATGCGAGAAGATCCCACCACCTGGATCCAGTTTGAAAACCCACCTGCTAATATACAAGGATAGACCAGTAATTTAGAGCTGAGATACTTATTTTTGTACATTAAAAGATCAATAAGCCACGAAAAAGGTGATCTAATAGTAAGTCCATCATTTGTACCATTTATGAGCAGACTGATTAGTGCTTGAAACCGGTCTGGATTTCTACCGGAAGGGCCGTAATTTGAGTCATATAATATAATCATTTCATAGGTCTGTCTGTTAACGAATCTCTTATATTGATCTGCAGGTAAAAGTATCCTTAACTTCTCTTCTAAGTTGGTATCTAACACATCGTCGTTTTGTTGAATAAGTGTCTCAACTAGATCAGGAGGAATATTAACGATGTCATCGTAGCTTATGTGACTATCTTCGAACTCCTTGCGAGACCTATAGTCAATCAAAAGAATTCTACTTCTAACAAGCAGGTCAACAGAAATTAGATGACTAAAGCTTCCTACCCCTATGAGTTCACTGTATTTATAATCTTCTATCTTGACAGAACCACTCGTGTTCGAGTATCGTGTAAAGTGTTCCTTTGATACTGAGGCCAATTGGTTGAAGCGCTGGAGTAACGGGTCTGTCAGCTCACTGGATTTCTCATTTTCATTACTAATTACAGCAGAATTTCTCTTGATAGCGTCTCTTATCTTACCAATTTCAGCTTTCTTTCGTCCTATAACTTGTTTAATGTCATTTGCATATACAGATATTTCTTTAGATGCAACTTTGCTATACTGGGAACATAATCTTTCGACTATAACAAGGGAGAAGTAAGCAAGTTCATAATCACAGTATCCAAGTGTATTGAGTTTCTTACATTCATGGGCAAGTATTTCCATGAGTGAAACTTGGTGGCCAAAAAGTTTGGAGATCTTGGGTGAGTACCGGATCAAGTCATTAGAATAGGCTTCAGAAAGATTCTCAAGTTCATGGAGACTTCTGAATTTAACCATTTGACATCTATCGATTTATATGTGCTCCAACACCAGTTATAACGGTACTTATAATTGGTTCTTTCTCTACAGTATACTAAAATTCCTAAGCTTGCAATTAAAAGATATAGGACTGCATACAAATATATAACTGACCGGAGATCATTATCAGCCTGCCATGGTATTTATAAAGTCATCCATTCCAGATGAAAAACCTTGATCCCATTCCCACAAAAAACTCAGGCTGCCATGCTTACTAATGTGTTGTGCTCGGCGTGCTACTTTCCAAGCGTATACGCGGCCTATTACGGATCCGTCAAATTTAGCGAAATTCAAAGAGTCGTTCCAACCTGTAGTGTAGCCCTCTTTATACCTATAGAACTCGTATTTTTCATTAGGGTTTGCTTTTTTCCAGTATGCTTCGTGCGCGTCAAGTGATGATTTCAACTTACTGTTGAAAGTATCGTCGTTAGGTATTTCTTTTCCTTTTAAGTTATAAGGAGGCAGAACAGCACCCTCCGACGTCATTGCCTTGAAATCCCATTCACCGCCACTACCAGCTTCAAACTTAAAAGTCCAGAAATAGCTTCCTACGGGAGCTCTTGTTTTCAGAAGTTGAATTTCCTTTTGACCAAATTGCTTCACGAGGTCAGCTCTCTGTGCCTCTCCGTTGTCTTTCTTCCAGGATTCGCTGTCTAAGACACACGAGTATTCACCCAAAACAAAGTCTACACCTTCTCCGTTATTTGTGAGGTTTGTCAAAAAGTCACCATCCAAATCATGAATAATTTGCTGGACAGATTTAGCCTTGTCTGAATCAGACACGCAACGATAGCAATGATCATCTACAACAACACCAAGTGACGTATTTTCTGGCTGATTACTTTGCACCCACTTGACCCACTGGTCAGGCCACCAGCCGTCAGAAATTACTATGGGAATCTCTTTATCCGCGTTTCTAATCAGATTTATAGCAGCAGAGTAGTATGTTGCTTGCTTTTTACCATCGGATGAAAACACAGCTTCATTGACCACTTGAATAGCAGCAATATTATCATATCCCTTGACATCTTGAGCAATAAATTGTAACATTTTACAAACAAGCAATTGTGCCTGGCTGTCATTCCAAAAACCAGCATTTCCATCGGCATCCTCGCCACTGTGTGCATCACCATTGGCTCCATAGGGCAACCCATGTATATCAATTATGACCGAGATATTGTGGCTCGCTGCCTTCTCAACAAAATATGACTTGAAGATCAGCCATGCGTTTTTGTACACTGATTTTCCATAGTTCTGGTACTCAGTGTTATTGGTGTATTCTCCTCCTCCGACATCCCAATATCCGAGTGGAACTCTAACGCTAGTCACATTATGGTCCTGAAGCCACTGCCAGTCCGAATCACTCATGTAGGATGTCCAATGTTTCTCGAACGTTTCCCTTGTTTTGTCGGCCCCTTGTTGATTAACTAGCCTGGAAACAACTTGTAATTCTGTTTGCTCGTTGCCAGTGAACAATGAGCCATAAATCCACCTTTCCAATACAAAACACAGCCCAAGATTGACACCGTAGTTACTTCTATTATGAAATATTTGCCTCTTAGATGGTGTGTCATCTGTGGCCGCAGGGTCAGCCAAGGTAATTGAGGATGCAACCTTCTTTAGCTTAAGCTTGTCAAACATTCTATTTGTTTTCTTTGGTAGGTTGGGTTTACCAGATAAATATATGTCTCTTATGGGTTGCTACTACCGCTAGATACTTTCTAAATCAAAGTAGGACACTTGAGATTAAAGAGCAAAGTTTACGCCGCCAACATTCGCATCTTTTTGCGCAACAGCGCTGCTTTTATAACATCTGAAGCTACTCTTTTTTCGCGAAGGAAACGAGATTAGTGAAACTATACTAATTCTTCAGCTGTATACTTACCCCTTCAAACTATCGTGTATGATGCTTCTTCATGTGTGAAACAGATATGAATAATTGGCCCTCTTGGCTTAGGGAACTTCTTAAACTATTTTATCAAGTGAATACGCATCTTACATTTGTCACGTCTCATTCTAGAAGTACCATCCCCACGTTTGATTTGTTGCAAAGAATGTGCCCACAGGTTACGAAGATGGATTTGGCAATGATAAAACTACTATTACCTGTAGATGATGTGTATTATAACTATGTGGATGAAAATCAGGTACTTGTCTCTTCCAAAGAGAACCCCAAAAAAACCGGGCGCAATGGGTATAAGCAAAGTGAAGCAAGTGTTTTAGACGATGCATATGCCGAAATTAGTGAAAATTACAAGCGGCGGAAGAAGGAAGGAACCCAATTACTCATTTTTGAATTTAGAGATGCGAAGGTGCACGGAATTGGCTCCAAGATGAAACTGGGAAGGGGCCCAAAAGAACGTGGTAATGACTTCTTCTTAGCTAGCCTGGACCTAAGCTTACAAAATCTTACACGGGAACAATTGACACAGATGATAAAGTCCCGAAATCAGAAGTTTCGCCGGGCGATTCAGTCCCGCTTGGATTTATGTTCAGAGGAAGAATTACAAAATGACGGTGAGCTATTAATGCAAAGGCTCCAGGAAGAAAGTCGAAAACTTATTCCAATCAAGCCTGAGCTAGTAGATCCCTTGGACAGTTTGAGAAAGAAGACAGACATGGCTATCAAGCCTAGCTCGGCGAGGGATATCGACTTTGAACTGATTATGTATATTTTGCAGCGTGAACCCTTTTATCGCGATCAGATTGTTTTCAGCGATGTCTTAACTCTGAAAAAAGAGGGTAGATACATCCCCTTACTGTTAGACGGCGAAGAAGATATTAAGGAGATACATCCTCAGCTATCACGGGCGCTTTTCGATTACAAAGGAATATCTATAGAGACGGATCTCTATTCACACCAGCAAAAGGCACTCTCTGCCATCTTGAAAGCAGATGGCAAAAAACGGCACGTTATAGTGAGTACGCCGACAAGTTCTGGTAAGTCACTAATTTATCAAATACCTATTTTGAATGACATACTCTGGGACATAACAAGCAACAAAACACCATTTGCAAGAAGGAATACCGCTTTTTTTATATTTCCTACAAAAGCATTGGCCCAGGACCAAAAGAGACATCTAGAAGATTTCATCAAACATATTCCAGCCACCTCCAGCAGAAAAATTGTTGTCAATACTTTTGACGGCGACACCCCCCAGTCAGATAGGAAATCAGTTAGATCTTTCTCTGATATTATTTTTACTAATCCGGATGCAATTCATGCTTCTATTTTGCCCAATTGTATGAATGATCACGAACATAATAGTGGGTTCAAGGAATTCTTGCGGAACTTGAGGTATATTGTAATTGACGAGTTACATATATACAAAGGCACTTTTGGATTAAATGTGAGGCTCATAATGAGTAGGCTCATGAGGATGGTGTCTACTCTTAGAGACATTGAAACACCGGATGCTGAGATACCCGTTCAGCTTATATCCTGTTCTGCAACAATTAAAAATCCCGTGTCACATTTCAGAGTCATATGTAACTTGCGTAAGACTGAAGATGTTGTCCACGTAGATGAAGATGGTAGTCCATCATGCAAGAAATTGTTCATTCTCTGGAATCCACCACCTTTGATGAACAAGAAAGGACAAGTACAGACACAACTAATGTCTCTGTCTTCTCTCCTGAAGACAATGCCAATATCAAAGATCGTACCACGAGAAAGCATAATCAGTGAATGTGCAAAGATGATTATCCAGCTTTTAGGACATTCATCGAGTGTTAGACTTATCGCATTTTGCCCCATAAGAAAGGTTTGCGAATTAGTAATGAAGGAAATTAGGTCTCTCGCTTCCGAGGAAAGATATCGCGGTCCACATTTCTCTCTTTCAGAAGTCATGTCATACCGAGGAGGGTATTCTCCATCAGACAGGCGAGTGATTGAGCAAAAGATGTTCTCTGGAGAACTTCGTGCAATTGTGGCAACAAATGCCTTGGAATTAGGTATTGATTTAGCAAACTTGGATGTGATTATAACTTGCGGGTTCCCTATGCTGAAAATGAACTTACATCAGCAGTTTGGAAGGGCAGGAAGAAATCCAGATTCGTCAGGAACAGCTGCTATTCTTATATGTGGAACTTCCCCAATAGATCAGTATTATCTAAAAAATCCGAAAGATCTACTTGACAGAAATAATTATGAAGACCTATGTGTTGATGGATTATTAAGGCCGGGGCTGTATGAGTTTTTCCTTAAGGGTCATCTACAATGTGCTGCTTTTGAACTTCCATTCTTATTAGAAAGAGATCAGCATTGGTTTGCAACTGACACTAGCCCTAGTGCGTCTGAGTTGGTTGCAAAAATTTGTCATGAGGTACTTTTCAAGGATGCTAATGGTTACTATCGCACTAGCCCTGACTATCTTCCTTGGCCCCCAGATTGTGTTTCAATTAGAAAAACAGAAGAGACTACGTATGCTGTGGTTGATATCACCAACAAGAGAAACATAGTTATTGAGGAAATCGAAGAACTGAGAACTAGTTTCACTCTTTATGAAGGAGCGATATTCTTACATCAAGGTTTATCTTACTTGGTAAAGGAATTCAATACAGATTACAGGTTTGCTAAGGTGGAAAGAGTTAAGGTGGATTGGACAACTCTGCAGCGGGATTTTACCGATGTGGACCCAGTTCGCATTGAATATATCAAGCAATTGACACATCCCTCTAATAGAAGACCTAGTGATATACCTGTTTTTTACGGTACCATTGAAACAACAATTATTGTTTTTGGTTACTTCAAAGTCAACAGACGCAATGAAATAATTGAAGCTGTGGAAGTGAAGAACCCACCCGTAATAATAAAATCAAAAGGATTTTGGATCGACATTCCTCCAAACATTATTTCTCTTATAAAGGAGAAATCATTATCTATGGCAGGTGGTATACATTCTGCTCAGCATGCAATCATGAATATGCTTCCATTATTTGTAGGATATGGAGCTACGTCTGATCCTAATGCAAAATTTACATCGCTGTTTGGAGAAACTGAATTAATGTCAGAATGTAAGGCACCAGAAAAGGAATTTGCTCACAGACAGACGAAGCGAGTAAGGCCTGCAAGGATAATATTTCATGATTCCAAAGGAGGCTTGCAAGGAACGGGCGTTGCACAAAAAACATTTGACCTAATAGATGACATTATGGAGGCAACTTATCATCGAATCCTGAAGTGTGACTGTGATTGGGGCTGTCCCAATTGTATTGCAAGTACATTCTGTAAAGAAATGCTGCTTGTTATGTCAAAACCTGCCAGCTTGATTATAATCGGTGGATTGTTAGGTTATGATTTGAATGAGCTCAAAAAGCATATATGCGATGGCCCTGAACCTAACATGCCTCGTATATCTATAGAAACAATAAGAGACTCCAATGATAGCGTTAAACTAGCAGATGATGTTAAAATCTTGAAACCGAGAATCAACAAAGCCCAACTATGAAAGACACTACAATATTTTTCATAATAATAACTTAGCATTAAAATAGCATTATACGACATTAATTTGAGATTGCGGTTCATTAGTCTTACTCAGAATACGCTTATAATATGGATATCAAAGTAGTTAGTGTTTATTTTTGCGGCCAAGTAATGCCGCCGAAGATATCTTCTTTACTAATTTGTCCTTAGTCGAACCCATTTTTGCAGGCTCCTTCTCGAGAGCTGAATCTATGTCATGTATCAAAGAAGCATGATTATGATCATAAAACTTTTGACTATCGTCAGGAATCTTTGGAGATTCGTAATCTGATACAGGATATGTCGACGACAGCTTAGGTATGCTAAAGTTATCGGTGGAAGCAGTTGTAGCTGTACTAGGGATCGAATGCGACTGCAACGCAGGGCTTTCTGCGAGGGTCTTCTTTCTCGCGAAACGAAACACTGTTTGAACTGGCTTCAAATATATTGATGCCAAGGTTCCTATATTGAGATCCAACTCTTCTAAAATGGCTGGGTCTATACTATCGTTCTCGGTTGATATGATTGGATTAGAATCCAAAATAACTTTTTTCGTAACAGACTGAAATTCACCATTTGCTGTATCAGCTTCAACGTGGGAAATAAGCCTCCAATACATAAATCCTCTATCTCTAACGTCTGGATTGTCCACCTCTTCAGTGGCCCATTTTAGTACCTTTAACACCAATGGCTCGCCCTTGTCAGGAACCTGTAAATAAATTTTAGTTACTGAAGATAAAATCACGTACTGAACCTCCAAAGGCTCTTCTTTGAAATTAGAAACGAATTCATGGAATATCTGGTCTATGTTATCAATACGCTTAGCGTAATATCCCAACAACCAGATAAGCGCAGCTTTAGCATCTGGTTCATCGATGCATTTATGATGTTTGAGTATTTCCTTTACTACGTAATCGTACCTTCTTGGGTATTTTCGGATAACATTTTTCATGACGATAGTAGCTTCCCGAACAATATAACTTATTCCATTTGAGACCAAGTCACATATTATATCTATGCACTGGTCAGACACGCTCTCTATTTTAATAGCCAAATTGCCAAATGCTCTGATCGCCTTGCGTGCCATAGCGATGTCTATTTCCGTTGCGTACTCTTCAAGTTCTCTTAACACAACGCTAACATTTTTTTCGTTTGCTAGCAAGTATATAATCTCAAGTTTAGTATCTTTGATATAGATTGGATCATTGTAGTTACAAAAAAACGTCTTCACGTCAAAAGTCACTAGTTCCTTACGACTCAAAATAAGTAAAATCACATTTCGTA
The DNA here is from genome assembly GCA_002196765.1 of Millerozyma farinosa. NCBI lineage: Eukaryota > Fungi > Ascomycota > Pichiomycetes > Serinales > Debaryomycetaceae > Millerozyma > Millerozyma farinosa. The sequence continues at coordinate 1,521,291 of NBND01000004.1, forward strand.
AAACAAGGAATTGAATTTCAGGTGGTTTCGATAGAAGTGAAACAAGTGAGGAGCCTAAACGCTTCGATAAAGTTGGGATTATCAATTCTGGATTCTTCACGTAATTGCCGAAGTATACAATCGCTTTGACAGAGTTTAATATAACTGACGAATTTTGATGTTGCAAGCAGGGGATAATTGCTTCAATTAATGATAAGGCATCTTCACCTACCTGTGGTGTGAAGCATATTAGTAAGTTCAATATATATGCCTGGCCCCACTCATTTACTCTACTTAAGTCTGACGCTAATTTGAACGCGGTCGCCCTGTCGAGAACTAGGGTGAAGTTTCCTTCGCCTTGTTCATGCAAATAGCTCAAGCATGCCAAAGCTGCCAGAACTATAGATTCATTAGAGTCTCGTAGCATACTTATAACCGAAGCTGTTAGTCTTTCTCTGAGAACTCTCTTGGGATCATGCTGATAGAGACGAGCCACGGAAAATACCGCTGCTTTGCGAACATAGGCATCCGAATCATGCAATAATTTTCCAACGACTATATAGCTGAAGTCAATGAACTCTGGTACACCAATTGATGATACTGTTTTGATCGTCAAAGCTCTAAGTATCGGATTGCGATCGTCTCTAAAGCGGTTGAAAAATTGAAGAGCCCTGAGAGCTTCTTTAGGCTTAACTCTCGCAAAGACTACCAAGTAATGGCAACACATCTTTCTTATGTCAAGGTCATCAATTCTCATCATATCGATCACGTCTTCCATCAAATTGCACATCTCATTGTTATTAAGCATAATGTTACTAAGAACCTTCTTCAAGATAATCTTCACCCTACCATGAGGCTTTGATTTCTTAAAGGCCCTTTCTATTTCGGCTCGTATCTCTGACGACTTGCATTTCACAAATAGTTTCCCATCGCTCATACTTGTCTACTATATGTTGCTCTGCTCTTATACTTCATGTATTCGAAAAGTATAACGCCGTAATGGCCGGAATTGTTTTCTTCAAAATGCGAATTCTAAGCCTTCGTTTATCTACATTACTCCCGTCACTCTATATTTACTCTATATCACCAATTAATGTATTCGAATCATTTATCAGAAGTACGATCAAATATATTGAATACGTATCAAGAGTATATATGTCGAAGAAAAGGTTGGGTATACACCAAGAAAAGAGTAAATTCAAACACAGCAAAAAAGCTAAATTTGTTGTGATACAGGTGACTCATATATGCCATATATGTAGCTTTGGCGTGAGGCTAGTCTGCAAGCTTCACATAACCTGAGGCATAACTGACACTACTTTCTTTGAAGATTCGGACAGCGCTGCTCTGAGAATAGTTTATCCAATTAAAGACACTCTTGTTATGGAAAAGGCCAGGTTTCTGAAGTCTATATTTATTTAACATCCTCAAAATAATATAGATAGGCCTCTGCCCGCATATTGTGTTTCCAGTGAGGGCAATGTATTTTTTCCAAGCATCGGGTGAGCCATCTGATGCAATCAACATGGCTGACTTGTCTAAGTGTTCTATAGAGCGATGAATAGGCATACTAGGAACGATTGCACTCGAGGGTGTCAAAGTAAAGATATCATTTTTTGATATGTTTGTGCCACTAGGTACTTTCTTGAGGTATTCCGTATAGCCAAACCGATAACCCCAGTGACAGAAATCTGAACTGATAATAAAGGTGTTCTCCTCGTCGGCAAGATATGGTAGCAAAGCACTTACTAAGTCATCGCAGGTGCTGTCATCCATGCCACTTATCATGATAGGTATTATGGATGGCACGCCTTGAGCTAAACCCTTTGACCGGTAGTATATATATGGTGCGTGCATCTCAAATGAGTGTTCATCCTCGTCCACCTCTTCGCTCATGTATTTGAAAACGGGTGCACCTGTACTATATCCCCTGTATGAAGCTAGTGCCTTAGATACAGTGGAGTCCACAGGCAAATTCCCCAAAGGCGTCTCGTAATAATCATATTTGGAGATCTGAGCATAATTCTTGAAGTACACATGATGGGAGGGTCCTAAGATGAAAACTCGCTTCACCTTTGATGTATCCCAGACCGTGAACGTTTCGGCTAGTCTCTCTCCGCTATAACTGTAGCCGGCATGGGGGCCTATCAATATACGAGCGCCGCTGATAGGGCCTGTCACATCATCATCACCGTGAAGCTGTTCCTTTAATGAAGCTGCCTTCATGAAATACGCTTCCATTTGATGTGCTAGCTTCAGAGAGCTATTCGAATACCAAAGTCCGCCATGAGTGGCTGGTCTGACACTCATATTAGATGGCATTAATCCTATCTAGGCTTCAGGGAGGCAAATTCAGTACAACTTACTTTCAAGCTGAACCTGTGTGGTAGATGCGAAAACCTGCTGGGAATCCTCTACTACACCCTGTAGAAAATCTAGTCTCTTACCCTAGTCTCTTATTTATGCTATTTTAATGACCCACTGCAGTATTGCTAAAGTTCTATAATGCGTTGGCTTAATATAGTTGCGATCATCTTGATGCTGCAACGACCCTCAAAAGCAAAGGCCATTAATTGCAGCATAGAACGTTCGATAAAATTTGAATCCATCACGGAAGAGAGAAAAGAGATGATTGACTAAAGGCCAAGAAAAGAATATAGTGCTACTGTCGTTAACTCTGTGTGTAATTTTATTGTAGTTCTACATAGATAATCTGCACTCATGAGACGAGATAATCTTCATATCTGGCATAACTAACTATTGATCGATATTCATCTATCATTTTTTCTTGACAATTTCAAGGGTCCAGTCAACCAGCACTTCTTGGCCGTTTACGTAGTAAGTGGAAGTGGCAGGGTAAACTCCTCTAACCAAAAATCCACCTGGAGTTTCATCTTCAGGGAATCTCTTGGTGTAAACTTCGTCCGATGGCTCGTAGTCACCGATGTCAATTTCTCTCGATTTAACAGTAAGACCATGCTTCTTCACGACTTGTTTGTACTTGAAACCCTTGATTGGCTTGTTTTTCACTCTGAAGTACAACGTGGTGACATATTTAGAGCTTTCTGGTATTTTAAACTCGATTTTGTCGACACCAGCTACTTCGACAAAAATCTCCTCTCCACCATTGATCTCAATTCCGAACTTGACTATCTCTAAAATCTCGCGTATATCTTCGGACATAGTTACTGTTGAATTATACCAGGTTTATTAGTCTTTGGTGTATAGGTTTGTGTAATTTCCTTACAATTCTCAGTAGGGAATAATTGATATTTGAGCCCGAACACAGATATTTATATAATATGCCAGGTAGCCTTCTTTCGTGTGAAATGCTATAGTAACCCGCTACATCTTATATACCTAAAGGTTTACAATTCTTCCTCGGCCAATTCAACGAATTGAGGGGATACTAAAAGTCAAGCGAAGTCACGTTACGTCTTGATAAACGGGCAGGATATTCTATACTCTACGGCAACGATCGGTACCATAGTTGTTGTTCAGATATGACATCTGATGAACTTTAATTGCCGTACTATATAAGCTAGAAATTGACTTCTGAGAAGTGGTTAGACCAGACAAATGGTATCACTCACAAAAAGGGTCTTTATCTACATCATGTTATTTTTGAAATGGCTAAGTTAGTGGTCAGGCCATCTCACATTGGTTTTGTGAAAGTGACCAGGGCCGAAAATCTTATGTTCAGGCTGCCCTAATCCAGTGTTAAACTATTAGTAAAGGTCGTTCTGTTTCACGCGACTAAGGATCAAAACCGAGGAAGGATTAAACCTGGGGTAATTAAGTTTTCAGCCAACTGTATAGAGGTCAATATTACAGAATATCTTCTATATAACCATTCAAAAGTAGCTGCAATATATGTAGCAGTAATAAAGATGTGAGGTCTGAAAAGAGACAATGTAAACCGGTCTACTCGTGGTCCGGTAAATTAGGGGTTGTGCAGCATAACTTTGTTCTCGCGGTTCCCTTTATAAAAAATGGTGGACTAAATGGTTTTATAACTATGTAAGCTATGAATAGGTGTGCCTGCTGGCTTTGAAAGATTCAACCTCGTCCTGAAGAAGCAATTTCAAGTCTGAAATAGTTGTTGCCAGGTACTCGAACTTAAAATCGAATAGTGAATCACACTCAGGCTCATTCGATTCGTCGCGGACTGGAACTAAAAAGACATGGCTTAAAGCCTGGTTCGCGTCCGGTCTTTTGGAGGGGTCCCAGTAAAGTAGCTTCACAATAAGATCCAATGCACGCTCTGAAGCAAAGGGGTATATCTGTTTGAAGTCGACTGGTTTGTAAATCGCCTTAGAAGGCGATGAGAGCTTCCAATCGTTTCTTCTAACAACGTCAGCTGGAGGCGTTCCCAATACTTTGAAAATTTCATTTAGTTGTTCTATTTGGTCTTTTCCGACGAAAAGAGGTCTTCGACCAAATAATTCAGCAAGTATGCAACCGACGGCCCATAGATCTACTGCTTTCGAATAATTGCGATTTGACAACATTAGCTCTGGCGCTCTATACCATCTAGTGGCAACATAGTTAGTTATAGGTGTTGCTTTTTGCTTGAAATACTTAGGGTTCACACCACGAGCAAGCCCAAAATCACATATCTTTAAGGTCCCCTGTATAGTGACCAAAATATTACCTGGTTTCAAATCACGATGAATAACGTCGGCCGAATGAATGTACTTGAGGCCACATAAGATCTGGTAGATGAAATTCTGAATATGAAATTCTGAGAATTGTATTGAAGAATATATGACCCTTGCAAGGTCATAGTCTGCTAGCTCCTGAACGCAGTAAAGTCCTTCATACGGTGTAATATATACAATATCAAGATCGATCAAGTTGACAATCTACAAGCAGTTAGTAATTTGAACCAGTATCAAAAGTCATTTCCTAACGTAAATAGTTACATTTCTGTGGCCCTTGAAGTGTTTCATGAGTTTAAGCTCTCGCACAGCACGCTTTAGCAACACCTCTTTCTTGAATATATTGGAAACCTTTTTAATTGCTAATTGCATAGCCTCGCTACCATTAGATGACTTAGAGTCAATAGCAGAACAGACTGTTCCATAAGATCCTTTTCCTAGAATACTTTGGATTTGATATCGAGGGTCAATAGAAAAATTTGCCTCTTTGTATATTTGATTTTTTTTGCTCACATTACTTATTTCGCCGATTTTTTTCTTGTGTGAATGGATACTATCATTCTTGAGTTGAGTTGTCATATCTAGCAAGACCATACCACAACTAGAAACCAGTGTAGCGACACGGGGGTTTGTAACTGCTTAAAAATACTGTAAAGCTAGGCTTGAATTTGATTGCAAAAAGTGTTTGTGGAGGCAGGTTTTTGCAGTCTGAATATGACACAAAATAAAAGTCGTCCATTAACCATCATTGGAAAAAAAAATATGAAAAATCTAGCTTTAGATTTGATAGACGTAAGACTCATTCACTAACTATAGCATCTTCTGTTCATAATATAAATAACATACACAAGATGAGTTCATCCCATTGCAGATTTTACGAGAATAAGTACCCTGAGGTCGATGAGGTGGTTATGGTAAACGTGCAAGAGATTGCTGAGATGGGAGCATATGTGAAATTGTTAGAGTACGACAATATCGAAGGAATGGTATTGTTGTCTGAGTTATCCCGAAGACGTATTCGTTCTATTCAAAAGTTGATTAGAGTAGGAAAGAATGAAGTTGCGGTGGTATTAAGAGTTGATAAAGAGAAGGGCTACATCGATTTGTCTAAAAGAAGAGTTTCGGCAGAAGATATCGTCAAGTGCGATGAGAGATACAATAAATCAAAAGCAGTACACTCTATTTTGAGACATTGCGCTGAGAAGTTCAATATACCTTTAGAGAAATTGTATCAGACAATTGGATGGCCATTAAACAGGAAATATGGTCACGCTTACGATGCATTCAAATTATCTATCACCGATCCCAGCATCTTTGATGTTGTAGAGCCTCCATCATCAGATGTATTGGATGAGTTGAAGTTGTATATATCTAGGAGATTGACGCCTCAAGCTATAAAGATAAGAGCTGACGTCGAGGTGTCTTGCTTTGGTTACGAAGGTATCAATGCGATAAAGGAAGCTTTGCGTGCCGCAGAAGGAACGTCGACTGAGAAGATGCAAGTCAAGGCCAAGTTGGTAGCTGCACCATTGTATGTCGTTTCTGTTCAAGCGCTTGACAAGAATCAAGGTATATCATTATTGGAGGATGCCATACAAAGAATATCTGAGACTATTGTGAAGGCTGGCGGTATTTGCAAAGTTACGATGGCTCCAAAGGCTGTTAGTGCCACAGAAGATGCGGAATTGCAAGCGTTATTGGAGAGAAAGGAAGCTGAAGATAGAGAATCGTCTGATGAAGAGGAGGAAGACTGAACTTTACAGCGTTAAAGCCACCATATATATATATATATATATATAACTGTTCACATTATTTTTACATTATTGCTCGTTTCGTCGGGTATAGGATTCTTACCCATCATTACTATAGCTAGGAAAATACCTTAATACTTGAATGTAACCGATCTTTTCAAAATTAATTTTTTGGAATTTGCTCTTTCGACAATATACGCCGGAAGATTTGGTATTAATATAGAGGGGAGTCTTAGCTCTATCACGGATGGCGGGAGCGTTAAATGATCAAGATTCGTCAATTCGCCATTTCCACTCAAATCAAGTAACTTCAAACTGGGACCAAGTTTTACATTCCTTATGAATTTTAGCTCATTATAAGCAAGACTCAATTCTTCTAGATTAGGAGGAAACTCTATCATCTCTAAACTGCGTATGGAGTGAAATCCCAATCTTAATACCTTCAAGTTTGGAGGGAATGTAACATCTTTCAAGGTTGTAATGTGCTTGTCACTTTCATCGGTGTTCGGATCTATGCTCAAATCTAATACTTCTAACCCAGGAGGAAAAGTGACATTTTTTAATGTGGTTATCAAATTATTCCCCAAATATAATTCTCTCAAATCTGTTGGGAGCTGTACTTTATTAAGTGTTTTGATATTGTTGTGTTTCAAATATAGCGATTGAATCGTATTAGGTAATTTTAAAGGGTTTATGCTGTTAACCCCATTATTCCCCAAGTTAAGCTCCTTAAGAGCATTGGGTAATTTCAATCCACGGGTATTTGTCATAGACAGCTGTAAATTCAAGGATATTAACAGGTCAGGAAATTTGATTCCTGTCATGGATTCATTCGGAATATAAGACAAATCCAAATACTCTAGCCCCTCTGGCAACCTTATTCCTTTAACACACTCTATAGGGTTCAACGCCAAGGAGAGGTTTTTCAACCTCGAAGGGAAAATTGCTCCCCTCAAGTTATCAATGGCATTTTTCGAGAGATCTAGATTCTTAAGCCCCAGGGGAAAATCAACGTAGTTTAAAAAAAAAATTTTGTTGTCATGTAGGTCTAACGTCTCTAGGGTATTGGGGAAGCTAACATTATCTATATTGTTTAAAGCACCCCTGGTGGCTTTCAAGGTTTTCAAGTTGGGTGGCATTTTAAACCCTGCTAAAGTTTCCAAGCTGTGACCGCCGTTGAAATTAAATACTTCTAAGGTATCAGGAAATTTGACACCAGGAAGAAATCTTATACAGTTATCCGAGTAATCAAAGATGCGTAGATTTTTCCACCTTTCAATATCGCCTTGGATCTGCTTCCCGAGAGTGATTAGATCATCTTTTTCTGTTAGATATAGCGTACTTACTTCATACTTACTCAAGATAGAGCAGTGTGTCACTTTGTCGCCAACAGCGTCGCTGAGAACTTGAAGAAATTTATGATACTCTTGAATTTCCTCTTCTGAATAATCCTTGAATTTTTTCAAAGGATCAAACTGAATATGGTAGGTTACATCGGTAGCTATGTTGAAAAAATCATGATTGTTTTCTATGATCATATTCAAGGTCCTAAGGTTAGACAAAAATTCATCATTATACTCAATGAAAAGACTTACTATTCTGAAGCCTCTGAAACTCTCTTTATCCTCAATATATCGCTCCAAATCATTTAAGTAAACCACGGTAGAGTTGCCATGTGTATGTAGCTCATGTATTACTGACTTCAGATGCGTAAACCTAGGTTTATCATATGCTATTATTAGTCGAGGAACAATATCAAATGAATTAGTCAGCGGTACTGGATTGTCATCTTTAGAAGTGTCTTTTGTATTGGATCGCTTCTCGTGCTGTCGTGTTGTATCACGTTCGAGGTCATCTTTATCCAAAGGGCTCCCATTGGTATCACAACTTGAAACATATATACTTTTCCTATCTAAGCCGTAGGTCTGTTCATCTACTCTGGCTTCATATTTAACAGCAGGTGAAAAGCTGCCTTCTCTGCTCATACTAGTAGCCGATTTGAGATAAAATTGTGTTTTATAGTGTATCCGATGAATGAACAAGACTGCGCGATGCTTTCAGTTTTGAATAAAATTGATGCCTACTACACTTATAAATAAGGACTACTATCATGGGGACAAATGAATTATGCCGGCTTGTTAACTAATACTCTGTGCGGAATACTAATTTATACTGGTACTAGTAATTAAATAAATATTATGAAAATACGTGATCGTTGAATAGAGTGCTGATATTAATCACACTTTGATGTTCCACTTGAGAGAATACTTGAGAGCCAAAAGAGGTGGAACTGTAATAGACATGTGATTGACCAAATCAGAATCTTCATCACTAGCAACAAGACTGTCTCTTGCTGTGAGGTATCCTCTAAGAATAAATAAGCCGATAAAAGAGGCGAAAAAAGCAACACCGGTGAAAATCGAACAATTGAGATACATCTTGGGATCAACACCACCTGCGGTATCGGTTAAGGACAATCCAATGACAGGTGACACAATTCCCCCAGATCCAACACAGACCCAAAGCATGCAAAACGCGACGTTCATCTTTGACATACCAACGATCCTAGCGACCATTGGAGCAACTGTACTGTAAATAGAGCCCATAAGGGCACCCTCTATAATGGCGAAGACAATCACAGTTGCATAGTTCCTCGCAGGTATCCACATCGCAAGTGCAAAAATGGCGCAAACTAAGTACACGATACATGGCACGGTGAAGATTCCGTATTTGTCTGCCAAATACCCAATGACAGGTCTTCCCAAGCATGAGCCTAGTTGGACCATAGCAGATGCAATCGACCCCTGGTAAGCTGAATAGCCTAATGACGTCGTGAAGTTTGGTAATGTATATAAAAGGATGCCGTATGCAAATATACAGGTTATAGCATAAAAGCATAAGACCCAGAAGCCAACGCAGGACAAACACTGTTTATCAATTATAGTGAACTGGATGCGGTGGTGCTTATTTCTGGTACGTATAAGTAGGGTCGAAACCCAAACGAGTCCAAAAGCAATGATCGCTTGTGCCCGAAGAGCCCAATGGACGTCACGCACCTCGATAACCTTCTGCATCCCTAAGTTGAAAACAATACCTCCGATACCCGAGCCAGCAGTTGCAAGACCACCCAGAAAAATCCGCTTCTTTTTGAAATACTGAGGAATCAAAGTTAATGACGGAAGTGCGATGAAGGCCATACCAAAACTTTGTAGCACACCCTGGGTCATGTATAGCTCCCATAAGCTAACAGAGTAGCTTGCCATGAAAAGAGCTGCAAATTGCATACAGTTCCCTAGCACAATGAGCCCCCTGGTGCCTATCACTCCTTGTATATAGTTGATGATAGGCGAGCAGAAAATACCAGCTCCGAGAGCCAACCCACCGATAGCACTGTAATCTAACTTTGACGCTCCAGCGAATGTTTGGTTATCCATGTAGTACGAGAAGTAGATAGCGAATGCCGAATTCAAGCCCCATGTCGAAAAATTGTTCAAAAATACTGCAAACACAATGACCCACCCGTAGCCACCATCATACGTGAGGGTATCTGCTGGTACACCCGGCCTGCTTTCTGGATCCTCCTTTCCGACCATCTCATGTCCATCTTCTTTCACTGTACTAGAGTCCAGAACCTGAACAGGGTCCGACTCCTTCCTCTTTCCCCATTTTAGCAGTACCATGCCAGCTTATATCTTCAGTGCGAGTGATAAGTTCGGTATAATAGTCAAATCTCCTAATGCAACCCAAGGCTTCAGTAACTGACCAGAAACACCAAAAACTTCTCTAAGCGGTGAATAATTAACGACAGAAATGAAAATGATTTCTTATATATGAACCAATACCTGCTATTTATGTTTAGGGCTACTATAGCTGTAAAGATTTCAGATGAGTAATGATATTTGGGAAAGCTGAAAAAATCGCACGAGCGGCGTTCCGAGAACGGTCCGACAAATAAAAAGTGCTACGTGAGCGGCTTGATACGTCAAACTCTTTAGCGGTGGTGACGGGGAGTAAGCAATAGAGAAATTTAATGCGCTCGTGGCGGTCTCGTTCCGATACGAGGCCCTAGCCGGTGTAGCGAAAATATGGTGGAGTAAGTGTGACACCAAAGTAGTGTGACTTTGAAGGGTGATTTGAATAACGAAGAATCTCCTAGTCTCCCGGCAAGGCTGAACTGAGATTGCAGCGTTGCAGCCTTGTGGACAATATAACCCCCATCCGGACCCACGATTATGTGGCTGAAAGATGCGTGTACATAATCAGCTAAATCTTAAACGTGCCTTTTCCGTCGTATATGTAGTGCACAGGAGAGAAGGACATGATTAATTCTTGGTGTTGGTATAAGGATTTCAATAGACCGAAACACGGCAAAGGTTAAGCACCATTATAAAATAATTTGGGGTATATTGTCAAAGCGATGCAAGATAAAGACTAGTAAATACTTAAGAGCACAATAGGTAAAGGATGACTGGCAGCAAAACCAGCAAAGACAACAAGAAACAGGTCAACATCTTGGTTATAGGCGGATCATACGGCGGAATTGCTGTGCTTAATCAGCTAGGTAAGTTGCTCAAGGAAAAGGAGACAACGAAAGATACCCGCGAGCAGAATGGTTCCTCGGTAGCAGACGCCGCCGTGAAGGTGGTGATTACGTTGGTGGAACCCAAGAACGGCTTTTTGAATGTCATCGGGATACCTAGATGTATGGTGAGTGCGGATTTTGCATCTACGCAATACGTTGATTATGAGTCTTTCAAGAACTTTAAGTTTGATCGAGTGATATCTAGCGATGCTGAGTCAGTAAAGCTTGCGAACCGGTCAAGCGGTGATAGCAACAAGCCGGAAAGCAAGAGGTATACTTTTCAGTGGATTCAAGCGAAAATCACCAAGCTCGAGGAATCAAGTGCGGAATATCAGCTGGAGTACTCTGGCGAGAAAGAAGTAATCGGTTTCGACTATGCCATAATCGCTAGTGGTAGAGATCGCACGTATCCGGTAGCACCTAAGGCAAGGAGCAAGAAGGAATTTGTGAATGAAATGCAGTCTTTTATAGACTCGTTCAAGGACAAAGATATTATCTCCATAGTGGGAGGTGGCGCGGTGGGGATTGAATTAGCTTCAGAGATCAAGCTCCATTTTCCTGAAAAACAGGTGAACCTTATACACCCACATGGTACGTTGCCTCCGGAACCTCTTAGCGATGATTTCAAAAGTAAAGTCATTGCTTCATTGGAGAATGCACGAATCAAGCTATTGCTTAATACCAGAATAGCTCTGGAAGCCGATGGTGTTTTGATAACTACAGATGGTAGACGGATTAGGTCGGATTTTACATTCTGGACAAATTCGAAGAATAATAACTTGGCCTTTTTGGGCGATGAGATCAGGAAAGTATACCTTTCTCCAGCTGGTAACTTATATGTGAATAAGTACTTTCAATTATCCTACAACGATCAGACTCTTCCCAACATCATGGGCATTGGTGATGTTGTTGACTTACCCATTATAAAAACTGCTGGTTGGGCAATGTATATGGGCTCGTTGGTAGCGCAAAATCTTATTGAGCTTCTCCATGGGAAAGAATTTAGCAAAGCCATGATTGCTTCAGAAGACATACCCAAAGGCATGCTCTTAGTTGGTGGTAATGCCGATATCATAAGCCAGAATCAGGGGGCAGTTGAAGTAAACAACAAGGATTTTGTTGAACTCTACAAGACCTACTGGGTAGATAGAATTGTGTATAGTTACAATAATGCTTAATGAAACGACATATACCGTCATTAAAGACCAACAGGAAATTGTATAGGTTAAAACAAAAAAGCTACAGAGCAAGTCACATACTAGTAAAGTGTAAAATTTTATATACACGATTATATGTTAATGCAAAGTTTAAACATGTTCATTTTCAGGCTTTTCACTAGCAGCATAGTTGGCATTATGAGCCATGCTCTCTTTTGATGGAGGAACCCAGGATCCAGACTTCCAAGCCAAGACACCTGAAGCATACATTTCGTCAACTTCCTCCAAAGACAATCCCTTAGTCTCATAAACAAAAAAGTAAACGTAGAAGAAAGAAAAGATGATGCAGCCCAAGAATACAAACCCGTAGTAAAAGTGAATCGCCGACACAATAAAAGGCGAGAAGAAAGAAATCAAAAATCCCCATATCCAATTTGAAGCTGTTGCAACCGCCATCGCCTTTGATCTGATACGTAATGGGTATATCTCAGAGATGATACTGTAAACACCACCAGCCCAAGTTGAAGCAAAACAAAAGATAAAACAACATGTGATGAATATCATAGCATCTCCTGTTGGCTTGTGAGTGTGTTTAAATCCATCATAGTACAAGTTAACGCTACCCAAAATGGCGTATATCAACATGAATACCGTCATAGCAACAGATCCGGCCAACAAACAAAGACGTCTACCTAATCTCTCGATGGCATAAATACCGACAAACGTAGACGAGAAATTCACAACACCCAAAATGATAGATGTTTCGAAAGAGTCTTCTAAGCCAACAGCTTTGAAAATAGTGGTACCGTAGTAAAAGAAATAGTTGTTACCAGTTAATTGTTGGATAGATTGCAACACAATACCAGTAAGAACACGGTTGAAAATCTTAGGCTTTCCTGATATCAACTGAGTCCAAGACGCAGACCCAGCCAACTTTTCCCTGTCAACACCAGCTTGAATCAACTGCACCTCAGTATACACTGCTGGGTTTTCAGGAGATTCTCGATAAGAGCGTGCAATAGACTTTTTAGCCTCCTCAAGTCTATTCTTCTCGACCAAGAACCTTGGAGACTCTGGCATATTAAGCATACCGATGACTAACATAATAGCCCAGGCGAAACATAAACCCAAGGGAATTCTCCATTGTCTAGAGTCATCGTACAGCTTTGTACCGTAGGTTGTGCAATATCCAAGGAAAATCCCCAATGTTATACACAACTGAAAGCAACAAACCAACATCCCTCTAACTGCTTTCGGAGCACTCTCACCGATAAACAAGGGACATAACACGGAAATACAGCCAACTGCTAGACCAGCAATAAGACGACCGATAAAGTACTGATACCACTTGGTACTAGAAGATATTTGAATGATGATACCGACAACGTAAACAAGCATCGAAAACATAAGACCCATTCTACGACCATAAACATCGGCTACCTTAGAAAGGAAGATTCCTCCTACTGCACAACCAATATTGAAAATGGCAACAATTAAACCGGTTCTAGCATCTGACAAGTAGTGAGTACCATCTGCATGCGTTTGACCAAACCTGTTCAAGAAATCGGGCATGTTAACAAATCCTGAAATAGTACCAGTATCAAAACCGAAAATAAAACCTCCAAAAGCAATAAAGAAACAGAAAACACTTGTAGAGAGATATTCCAGAACAGACTTCTCAGGAAGAGTAGGTAACTGATCTTCTATTTGCTCAGGGTCAAGAACTCCATCTTTGTCTTGAAGATCTTCCTTGTCCACACCATTAATGGAGCCATTAAAAGTCTGTGTACCGCTGTTGTGGTCTGAAACGTGTTCGGACTCACGGTTTCTCTCAGATAGAGACGTATTCTCAGAATCAATTAGTGCTGACATTATTATTGATATGTTCAGACAGTGATATTAGTTACTATTGAAAATAAAACCCGAATAGCAATCGTTTTTTAGATGATCTTATCTTCTAACTCAGACCAGATGTAGCAAGACAGAAAAAACAAAAGACGATTTTGGTGTTTATATAACTTTTATAAATGAGAACCACACACCGTCGACCTCACTATAACGGAGCAAAGCAAGCTAAATGTATCGGCCTTTTATAGTGCGCATCGCTAGGAATGTACGAGAGTACCCGGAAGAACTGACACGATTTTTTTCCGAAATGTCTTTTCTTTTTTTCCGGTACCGTTAGGAACATAATAATAATCCAACATTATAGGTCCAAATTGCATGAACGCATAAAAATTTATGCGGGACACATACAATTAGGCGGGGACTGAAGATATCATATTGCATGATCGTAGAGGAGAAAGTGAGGATAGGTAGGGCATCACTATTCCGGGAAATAGGAAAGAAAACAGTAAGGAAAATAGAAGGATCGTTTTATTGGACTATTTCCTACAACAGTTGGTCCCTATCATCGTTAACCAAGCTTATATTTGGTCTCTGGAAGTGCTGTGGTCTGCTTTTTGTGTTATTCTGACTTAAGAAAGTCGAGAACTGATGACTGACGAGATGGTCCACCATAGGGTCTCCGGAAAATTCGCACGCAAGAGCTTCTTATGTCCGGCATATACTTTTGATGAAGTCGCCACAGTCTGCACATAAGTTTAATTTTTCCGGACGCGCAAAAGCTTGTCCCAATTCCTCCGGTTTGTGGAGATAGTGGAGGAAATTTTGGCCATGATCTGCGCTATTACGGAGGATCGCATCACCACGCAGTCTATAAAATCAATGGTCGTGTGGGTACACAAAATCATTTTCCTTTCGGATGCCATCCATCGTAGACATCATTAGGATAGTCTCGTCCAAAGGCATTATGGCATTTTCTGTACGGCCTGCATTGATATCATGTGCAACGGCGTTGGCTTCATAAATAAATCCATTATAGCCGGTATTATTTTCATACTCGATAGGCTCCGACCCATCTTTGAAGACCACTTTGACTTTTTCCGGAGAGGCTGGGTTATGTGCAAAAATTTCAGCATACCCGTTAGAACATTCGAGTCTGGCAAAAGGGGATGGGCCATCGGTGTAGTTGGAAGCTGTTAAGATTCCTTGGCTTCCGTTTGCATATTTCACAATGACGGTGGAATTATAGTCTACCTTGTCTGTAGGGTCCAACGTCAAGAATGACTTGACTTGGAACTTTGAGCTTTCTTTCCCAAGCTTGCTATCAAGTAGGATCCTACCGTAGGTCAAGGAATAGATACCTATATCCAATAGGGTACCACCTGCCAAGTTTATATCTCTCAATCTTGATGTTGGTGGAAGCTTAGCTAACTCGGCGTCGTAGGAAAAGTCAGCAAACAATCTATGGACAGTTCCCAACTTTTTGGTTTCGAATATAAGCTTCTTTAAGGACTCAATAACCGGGAAAAACCTTGTCCACACAGCTTCCATTAAAAATAGATTCTTACTTCTTGCTAATTTGACGAGGTACTCAGCGTCCTCTTTATTAACAGTAAAAGGTTTCTCGCACAAAACATGTTTCCCATTATTAAGAGCACCTTCAACCTGGCTCTTGTGCATTGGATGTGGTGTGCCAATGTACACCACTGTGACATCGTGATTTTTGAAAAGATCTTCGTAGCTTTGTACCACAGGGATTACGCCTTCATTATTCTTGAGGTTTATACCACATTTCTCGACAAATTCAGATCCTTTTTGCAGCGAGGACGTTCCAATTGAAGTTATGATATGCCTTACAGATCCCTCTTTGCGTTCGTTGTTCAAGCATAAGTCGTGAACAAATTGAGAAGAAATATTTCCTGCTCCAAGAATACCCCATTTTAATTCAATAGTCATTTCTGCTCTGTAAATTCTCAAGTGACGATTGTGATTCCCCTATCTGCTAAAATAGCTCTTCTTATAGATTTTGATCAATTTATAAGATAATTACTAATGCACCAGCTGTATATATATATTGCCATCTGGAGATTAATATGGATATCTAAAATTCATGGATGCGACCATGTTGCATTTTGACGATGGAACACATAGTCTGGGGTAATGGTCAAGCATGCAACGTCTCTCCAAATGAAATGCACTTATAGTATATAAGGGAGACAAAACAGCACTTTGAGTTAATTAACAATTGGCTAAAGCAAGAGTATTATGCCAGTACCAGAAACTAAACTGTATCACGATCAAATCGAGGCTGATGGCTTCGTGATTATTAGAAATTTTTTGACTGAACATGAGATCGAATGTTACAAAAATGCCTCAAGAAAAGTCATAGAATACGCTAGAGAAGGTAAATGGCCTCATGTGAGGACAAGAGGGAAGCAATTTCCTCCTTGGCCAAAAAATTTTAGTCCCGATATATGGGGAGTTTCGGGATTATTGAACCCTGATTTAGGTGACCTATCAAAGCCATTTCATGAATGCTATTCTTCAGATAAAATTCTCAATATCGCTGGTGATATTTTGCAGACGGACAAAGAAGGACTTAGCATGGAGTTATTCAATATGCTCATTAACCCCTTGACCGATTTTGAACTCGATTGGCATAGAGATTATATAAAGCCTGACGTTACGGAAGAGGAAGAAGCAGAGCAGCTTCTAGCAGATCCCTACGCTGGCACCCAGTTTAATTTGCCTCTTACGACGGATAAGTGCTTGATTGTTGTTCCTGGCTCTCATAAGAGGGTTAGAACTCAGGAAGAGCGTGAGAAGACATGCGACGAGAGCAAGAAGAAGTATATCTCTGGCCAGATAACAGTCGAGCTCAACCCTGGTGATATTGTTTTCTACAATAGCAATATCTTGCACAGAGCAGCTTACTCTTCCTCTTCCGAGAGAATAACACTCCACGGATCTTATGGACATGTTGATCACGGCACTACGAGGGCCAAGGGAGTATTGCAACACGGTGTAGCCAGTTGGCTTCCTAGATTTTCCCCGGAAAACAATAACCTAAAAATGCTCAAAGAGAAGCTTCAACGGCTCGCCGATAAGTTCAAAGATGCTGACTTGGGATATGCTCTTGAGGGATAGCTTACATGATTCACATCATAATTAATTCACCGACGAATATTTTCTCTCCTTATCAGTGCTCTAGTACATTTTTGTAGATATATCCGGTATAGGCATTTTGCTTATTAAGTAAATTAAGATCTATTCAAATAAGAACGCTTATCTGATACAGGACCGAACAATAGAGCTGAGAAGTATGGAGAAAAATGTTAATAAATGTAACACAGTATGCCATGTAATTGAGAGAATCAGCGTTATTATATCTATCCACTAGTGTCCATTGAACTTCCCTTACTCTAGTACGCAACATCACCTGTTCGTCTTACATATTCAGCTCTTCCATTAAACTCCCTTAGGAAAACCGGAGTCCACTTTCAATATATGGTAACTACACGAGAGTCGAATACAAAAAATCTTAAGTAGATAAGCAGTCTGCCGCTAAGCACCGTAGACGTATTGATTAATGTATTAGAATGACTATGGGGCTACCGGGGGATACAGGAAGCATCCCTTATGGCGATGGCTCAGATAAGATTTTTGGAATGGAAAACTTTGGGAATACCTGCTACTGTAATTCGATTCTACAGTGCTTATATTACACAGAAAAATTTCGAAACGACTTACTAGCACATAACTTTAAACCTCACCAGAGGCGGACATCGGTTAATGGTGTACGACCACACGGCTTCACACAGAAATATGAACAATTGATATCAAAGAAGGCCAAGGAACAGCCCAAGGGAGGTGGAGCTAATACTATTGTTGGCGATAATGTTGAGCGACCTAAACCGATCAAGAAAGGTTCATTATTTGGCATCAGATTTAATAGTAGCAGCAGCACTAATGGCTCTAATGTCAACAATGGGAACAGGGTCACTAGTTCAAGTGGAGATGATAGCATGAAGAGCTCATATGTGGTGGAGGCCCGCGACTGTGACGTCCTATCGCTTGAGCAGCGATTTTTGATTCAGAATGAGCCATCGTTTCAAAAATTACCGCTACTTGTCACCAGAACTAATCTATCGCTTTCGAATGATAACTATAAGAATAACTATTCTCAGCCTTCATCAATGCTTTTGAACAATGATCTGCCTGTATCTGGCAGCAGCACGGGAAATGATATGGCGACCCACGCCAGCAATAAGAACGAGGAAATGATTGTTACTGAAGACTCATCAGTGGTTGTAGTAGGGATACCAATTCCAGAACCATTCTCCCCCACCACGAATATTCTAAATCCATCGGTGGACCAACGGAAAAGGTTTGCATTAATTAAAGGCCCAATAATCAACCTCGATACATCGCTTACTCCTATGACGTCTCCATCTGATGACTCTGTACTTCTTTATGCATTACGTGACATTTATGAATCCATGGTTGAAAACGAATCCCAAACTGGCGTAGTCTGCCCTAATTATTTCATCGCCAAACTCAAAGAAAAAAACTATCTTTTCCGACAAAACAACATGCATCATGACGCTCATGAGTTCTGTAACTACTTGATCAATGAAATAATTGAATGTGTTGATAGAGAGGTGGACCCTCAAAATAACTGGTGTAAAAAATTATTTCAAGGAATAAGCACCAGCGAAACTAAGTGCTTATCGTGTGAGACTATAACTTCAAAAGACGAAGCATTTCTAGACTTGTCTGTGGATGTACCACACGACCGGCATTCTACCTCATTGACGTACTCCTTAAACAACTTCTCCAAGCTGGAAACACTAACTCATCAAAATAAATTTTATTGTAACAGTTGTTCTTCACTTCAAGAAGCCACCAAAACAATTAAAATGAAGTCATTACCTGAAGTTCTCGTTATCAACTTAAAACGGTTCAAATACGATGACAAGTTGGATAGAATGGTCAAGTTATTCGACTCAATTTCCTACCCATTCTCGCTAAGACTTTTCAACACAGCTACAAGTACAAATGACGCATGCAATGGTTTTAGGAATGATCATTTTAGTTTATATGAACTATATGCGCTCGTAGTTCATATAGGTGGTGGTCCTATGCATGGTCATTACATCTCGTTGTGTAAGACTAAGGCTAACTTGTGGCTTTTATTTGATGACGAGACAGTAGAGCTAGTAGATGCTTCGTACGTGATGCGTTTTTTTGGTAACGGACCGGGTTTGGCTAGTGCTTATATTCTCTACTACCAAAAATTGGACACGTCGAAGAGTAATGAGGATGAAATTGAATTTGGGTTCAACATCGATAATATATATTCGGGAAATGACTTTAATATGGCTCAGAGACAAGAACATCTGCATCATAATGATACATCAAGTGAGATATCTGGACATGACGTTTCTTTGCTGTCGACGGCTCATAGTGGTGTTAGATCAACACACGATAGTGACATTCAAGATCCCAAACTTCACCCAATCTTGACAGGTCTTGGTGCCACGAGCGCTGATCCAGATTCCTGGGCAACCCCACCTAAGAATGAAAGTCCTACTACTAGCAAGCTAGCCGGCCTTATGAAATCAATTAAAAGCGATAAGACAGCGAAAGATAATGAATCCAATGCTGCCCAAGAAAAGGATATCGTAGCGCCCAAACCGGAGAAGAAGAACTGGGTCAGTGGATTAAAGAGAAGAGAATCCAAATTGATTCACAACTTGCCTGGAGCGGAAAAAAATACATCTTCGGCTAGTATGAAATCAGTTGGAAGTGGGAGTTCGAATGTACCTCAGGAAAAAGAGAAAAGAAAATCTATCTTTGGCTTCAAAAGGAGCAAGTGAGGCCCGGAATATCACGTGATATTTGACATTCGATGTGATTAATCGGAGCACCACACAGTTTTTTGTCAGCATCCTATATAGACTTTTACTTTGTTATAAGACGCTTTCAAATCATCTTTACAAGATCTGAATACAATAGAAGGCATAGTATTCAAGCATGAGTAGCACTGTATCTTCCACTCTTAAAACGACACCAAGCTCGTCACTAATTACGTTAGCTGCTGGCTGCTTCTGGGGCGTTGAAAAGTTCTTTAGAAGATACTATGGTGGCAGAGGTTTAGTTGATATCAAAGTAGGTTATGCAAATGGAATCCCTACAATCGGTAACATAAACTACGAAAAAGTTTGCTCCGGTGATACAAATTTTGTGGAAAGCATTCAAATCTCGTACGAGCCAAAGGAGCTCTCCCTCGAAAACATCCTTGATGTCTTTTTTCGTATGCATGACCCTACAACGGTCAATGCGCAGGGCCCAGATATCGGTACTCAATACCGCTCCGTTATAATGACACATAATGAAGAGGATAACAAAATTGCTTGGGCGACAAAGGAACGTATGCAAAGAGAGTGGTACCCAAATCACAAAATAGTCACCATAATCGAGCCTATACATATCTGGCATAACGCAGAGGACTATCACCAGGAGTACTTAGACAAAAACCCTAGTGGATATGAATGTCCTTCCCACTTCTTGAGAACTAAACCATTAGTTTGAGTCAGCAGTATTCGCTTACGCTTTAGGAGTAGGAAATGACTGAATCGATTACATCAATCTAATTCCACAATTGTGATCGATTCAGATTATTACATTATCAATTGAATTCATAGTATAGAATTGTCGTCATTCATTTATTGACGCTTTATGATTTCATTATCTCTTATGTTGATTGTTCTTTTTTTTTTCTTTTGCATACTTACTAAACATTCGTTTATCCTTTCTTTAATACATATCAAGTTTAGATTGAACATCACTCAGAATATGGCCCTGGAACTGTGCCATATTTCTATATAAAAGTGCCTCCCAACACTTTACTGGTACAAATCGATGAGTAAAAAAATGTATTTCGCGTAGAGTCAATGACTAACGCGTATAGTGAAACCTTAGTGTGGTAGAAATCTATCTTATACTTTAAGACTAAATACATAATGTCATTGTGGGTAGACAAATATAGACCAAAGAAGCTAGACCAGCTTTCATACCATAATCGATTGACTGAAAATTTGAAAGCTTTGGCTAGCACTGGTGATTTTCCACATTTATTGGTATATGGACCACCTGGTAGCGGAAAGAAGACCAGAATCTATGGGACATTATACGAGCTTTACGGGCCTCAAGTGGAGAAGCTTAAAATAGATGTTAATACTTTCACAACAACCTCAAATAGAAAATTGGAATTTAACGTCCTTAGTTCAGCCCATCATCTAGAAATTACACCTTCAGATATGGGCAATAACGATAGGGTAGTCATTCAAGATTTGCTTAAAGATGTTGCATCTGTCGAGCAGGTGGATTTCAGTAACTCAGCAAAATCTAAGTCAAAGCATAGATTTAAAGTAGTGATTATCAATGAAGCGGATTCACTAAGCAAAGATGCACAGGCAGCTTTAAGACGTACCATGGAAAAATATTCTGCTAATATAAGACTTATACTAGTTAGCAACACTACATCTGGTATAATAGCTCCTATCAAATCTAGAACACTTCTAGTTAGAGTACCGGCGCCATCAGAATCTGATATTGCAGACATCCTTTCGGGTATTGCAAAGAAAGAAGGTTTAAAGTTCAAACCAGATACCGATAGTGTTAAACACGAACTTTTCCGGAATATTGCGTTGCATTCAGAGAGAAACTTACGGCGTACGCTTCTATGCTTTGAGACTCTTCTGATGCAGAGTGATACCATAAATATTGATAAAAATACACTTTCTTTAGTCTCCATCGACTGGGAAGTTATTATCGGAAATTTGGCAAAATCAATTGCTGGAAACAGATCTGTCGCAAACATAGCTAAGTCGAGGGTAGTTCTTTACGAATTATTGTCACACTGCATACCAGCAAGAACAATATTGAAGAGGCTATTGTTTGATTTGATCAACTTGAATAACTATAATGTCAGAATCACCCAAGAGTTGACCGAGTATGCCGCTTTATTTGATGAAAGGTTGAGTCTAGGACAGAAAAGCATTTTCCATCTAGAGGGTTTTGTAGCCAGGGCAATGCTCATATTGGATAAATAAACAAATGACTATCTCTCTACATCGTACCTTAATTTAGATCTTTCTCAGCGTTCCTCTTTACGTATAGTTGTTGTTGCTGTTGTTTTTTATAGACAGATGCTTACAAAATGAAGAGATGTTTGGCGAGAGCCTTTGACTAGTTAAGGATGCTTTTAAGTAGCAATAATAAAGAATCTGCGTTTTATAATCGAAAAATATACCATGCCATACCATACTCGTTCGAGGGTCGTCAACCAGCCACACGACAAACATCTAATCAGAAAAACACCTAAACTATATGTCTTCCACACCAACATATAACATTATAGCTGGTATAGAATGGATTACATCAAGAAAGCCATATGGGGACCAGATCCCAAAGAACAAGTATGTTTTTTTTTTGTTATGTGATTGTAAGATAGGCGATTAACCATGATATAGATGAGAAAAATTAATAAATTATTGAGGAAGAATAAAAGGGAACTCGAAAGATCTTTGAACCAACTACAGCCACTCAGGAAGAGAACGGAGGCATTAATAAAAAAATCTGTTAAAAGTAAGGACTTGAAATCGGCCAAAATATTCGCCAAAGAATTGATTAGAATTAACAAGCAACATGATAAAATATATACATCTAAAACCAAATTGGAGTCAATTACCATGTCCATCAACGAACAATATTCAATGAATAAGTTGACTGATTCGATGAGGTCGCTGACGGGAATAATGAAAGACGTAAACCAGTTGGTGAGCTTAGGTGTTATCTCCGGTACCATGCAAGAATTGCAAAAGGAATTGATGAAAGCGGGTATCATTAACGAGATGGTAGATGATATCATTGACGTACAGTCTGAAGACGAAGAGTTGGAAACCGAGTCACTGGAACAAGTTGATAAGATAATTCAAAGCTTAACAGAAGACAAGGTAGCGAAAGCCATTACAGAGAAAATACCCAATAATATCACGACTAACGACGAAGAATTGTACAATTCTACCACTGAGAACGAAGATCATGAAGCATTGAATGAGATGCGGGAAAGGCTAAAAGCATTGGAAGAATAATAGAATCTCTTATATTAACTCAATTTGTTTCTGTTTCCAAGACATTGAGCATTATATATATACGGAGATAAAAAGTAGAGCACATGTGATTCCAACTGACGTACTAAGTAGGTGTTTTGTTGCATCTGAGGCTTGCGGGTGATCGAACATATAATCGTTCCTGATATAAGTATATGAAGGTTGTGGAGATTCTGCGTGGACATCGCTGCCTTTGCTAGTGGAATTACCCAAATTTTCATCGTCTGATTGTAAAGGCTTGCTGTTAAAATATTCACTTTCCGGTCTTGGGTGTTGTGTCTTGAATAATTTATGTGCTTTATCTGTAAAAAGATTATGGAACTCGTCATTCACTTTCGATACCATTTGATCTGAAAGCAGTAAAAGTTTTTTTGCTTTCCCTTTATTTTGGTGGTGTGAATTTGCTATGGATACATTGAAATGGCTTTGATTGTCTAGGTAGTACTTCTGTTTGCTCTCCAGTGCCTTATTGCCTAAGCTTTGCTTAGTGCCCTCTTTTGTGGGCTTTGGATACGTTTTTATATCACTTTTTATATTTGGTAAGCTGGTAGTCATATGCCCATCCTCTATCGTCGAAGGCTTATTTGCGTGTTTCTCAGTATTAGCTTGGTCATTTGATGTTACTGATGATGTCGCATAGGGGTTACCTATTTGCAAATTTGCATTCCTGTGCTTGGTAGGGCTTCGTGAACCTGGTCGATTGCTTACAGGCTCGTTTGAAGTATCATCGCCCATGATTAGGTTGTCTTCGTTTGATTTGTCGTATGTGATAAATTTGAGAACTTCATTCATGAAATCATAATCGCTTACTTGGAAGTCACCCATATACTTTCTGTCATTTTCTCCCATAACGAAATGAAAAGTACTCATCGTCATTAACGATGTCACAATCGCTAGCTGAATTTGCATTTTTAGGTTTGATCTAGTAACTATCGAGCAATTGATTCGAGTTGAAGCCTCAAAAGTCTGTGTATCGCATAATATGGATTCGTACGCATATCTCACTTGTGGTATAATACCTATTTGTGATATACTTGCTCTTCAAAAGATACACTACCGTTAAAAGTACATCTGACACAAGTGTGCTTGTTTATTCCCCTTACACATATCTTAATTCAAACTAAATATGAACCAAATATAAGGCATGACAATAAAGGGCAGAAACTAACAACAAGAGTATGTGAACCACTACTAGAAAATATTTCCGAGACTGACGAGTTTGAATTCGACGGTGTAACGGATGTAGAATTGGAGTTCTTTTTAGCTGGAAAAAACTTAAATCTACGAGATCCATCGAACGTAATATTGTAACCGACGGTATAGTTGCCACTTCCCAATGATCCTTTGGAACCCGACGAAGCATCCTTTACAGAAGCTGCTGATACTATCTTTGTCTCGTATAAGTTATCAGGGTCGTAGTATTTATACTTCTTGTTTGCCTTATAGTCTTTAAAAAAGGAAATCACCCTAGAAAGTGAATATGAGGATGGTTTACGGTAGTTTTTCGAAGAAACTAATTCATCAGAGTCGACTAATTTTCTTATTGGTTTTGTCGCCAGTACCAGGATATCTTGGGTTTTTGATTCGGCTGGACTGCTTACCTCTTCTTCTTTCTGGGGATAGAGAGTGATTGCAGTGCTGTTCTGATTTGAAACCAATGAATCGTAAATTACAGATATTTTTTGATA
Source organism: Millerozyma farinosa (assembly GCA_002196765.1). Classification (NCBI taxonomy): domain Eukaryota; kingdom Fungi; phylum Ascomycota; class Pichiomycetes; order Serinales; family Debaryomycetaceae; genus Millerozyma; species Millerozyma farinosa. Next base: position 1,546,130 of record NBND01000004.1, read on the forward strand.
GACACTCGACAGGTTCAATAAGGCACTTGGGTTATTGACGGCTTCTTCGATTTGGTCAGCTTGTAAAAGACTAAGCACCAGTGAATTAAAGACACCAGAGAGTAAGTTCCACTCCGTTGAGTTGAAACTAATCCGTTGCTTTCCGTTCTTGACCATTTGCAGCACAAGATCATGAAGAGGTTTGGTATTGTTAGAGAATTTAGGAAATGATTTGCTTGTCTTGTCTTGTTTCAATTTCTTCAAGTTTTGCTTAAGCAGAAAGTTCTTTCCATACTTTTTGTAGATATTTCTAGTCCTATTCAGTGTGTTGCTATAGTTCATACTCGTCAATAAAGTTCTATTGGGTTTTCCAATGGTTAAAAACTGTTCGCTATAATAACCACCAGATTCTAAATTTGTAAGTGATTTCATGACATCTCTAAATTTGAAATCTTGCCCAGACTCATTGATTATGGTTCGGTCATCTGAAGCTATATTATTAGCATTGTCATTGTGATAAGACAAATGTGTGGATCCGTTAGCGATGGGAAGCGGCTTTGAAGCAGCGATAAATCCCGGTACAATCAAACCACCACATAAAGCATATGATATGAATTTTGTCTTCATCTTCAACGACTGTTACTTGTTAGCACTGTGTAGAAGCAAGAAGCAGTGGTGACCTTTATCTAAAATTATAGTATTACCATTGAATATGAGAGACGACAGCCATTCTCTTCAGCCACAAATATGGTATATTTGTAACACAAGTTGTAGACATGGTGATTTACAAAAAGAGCATTTTATAAACCGAGAAATAATCATGTGCTGGTTGTATGATTGTATGTATCCTGTGACCATCTATCTAGTTCTGTTACAAGCTTCTCTAGTTTCAGCACTTTTTCTTCTATCTCATCCACCTTTTGCATATGTCTCTTAAATTCAGCCCCTTGCTAGTTAGTACCAAGAGACCTATAGTTGCCCCAATGCATAACTGAATCATTACTTACCTAAGCATTCGAATGAATAGCAGTTCCTCTCTAGGTCAGTTAAGTTACGCTCTAGCTTGATGTAATTTAATGACTGATTGGTATTCAAGTTTTCTAGCAAATTCAAATCGATGGTAGTAGCTTCCGTGTCATTGTCTACTATTCTAGAGATTATATTGAGGGATTGGTTTATTAGTCTATTAGTATCACCCAGAGTAAACATTTTCCTGCTAATCACAACTGATCAGTACGTTGGGTGATATACCGAGCCTTTCAAACACACGAAGTGTGCATACCATTTTCTATTTACATTAATAAACTACTTACAAGTTTCTAACCCAATTGATATCATCAACAAGACTCGCAGTCATATGGCCAGCTACCTGTCAAGATTAACGGCCTCTGTAAAGCCTGTATATATCTTCTTTCGATTGTTGAATATTTGCCCACTTTTTCGTGGGGTTCTTCAGCAATTTTTCCACATAATCGACTGTCTCTGGTCTATCTATGCAGTGTGTTGGACTGATTCTGATTTTAGCATTTCTGTCTATAATTTCAAAGACCCCTGGAAGCTTGTCGGACGCTTTTCTCAAGGACTCTTTTGCGACTTTCTCATGAACATCACCCATTATTTCAAAAAGCACCTTTCCTGTTTTGACCCTGCAAGCGAAGTGGGAGAACGAGCCTTTACCTTTACCCATTCTAGTCTGATTACCCTTAATACAAACCGGGGTATTGCACACAAATCTAGTGACCAATGTAGCACCAGAAGGTCTGATTTCTCTCCGAATCACCTTGTCGGCTTCTTGAAGTTGTTTCGCTGTCATACGGACCCCATTAGACTTGAGCCTAAGACCATATTCGCCGAACTCCAATGTTTTGCCCTTTATGGATCCTCCCGAACTCACACTGACCCTTCCTTTGAAAGCTTTTCTTAACTTCTTGAAGCGAGGAGCGTATTCGTGTTTGAATCTAGCAAAGCTGAGAAGTGAAGGTTTGAAAGACGGATTCAGCAAACCCTGAGATGGACAGGCCACAAAGTTGCTTCTCCAGATGATTCTCAGTATACTAGCCGCGGTAAACCCAAGCATTGTTAATAGTCTAATACGATCACTCACTTTTTGAAGTCGAAATTTTCTAACACAGATTCTAGTTACACAAAATATCTATATGTAATGTTTATATACAGGATAAAATACTGGTCAGATGATCAGCGGATAGTAACATTGAAATAGTTTACCAAGTCATTCTCCACAGCTTTGTGGATTTCATTGACCTCATCGTTCGTTAGATTCCTATCCATTGACTGGTAGTTAATTCTGTAGCATTGCGATTGTCTCCCTGTTTTGGGATGGGTGAATTCGTCAACGAGAGATACATTTTCAACCAAATCACCACCGTGGTTCCTAACGGTCTCCATGACTTCATTCACATGCAAAGGCAGATTCTCGTTAATCCAGAAGGATGTATCCCGTCTGATACCTGGGAACTTGGAATATGGCTTGAAGACGGTGATGTTTCCGCTTGAGAATTGTTTTGAGAACCTTTCATCAAGCGTCCAGAATAACCTAATATCTGGAATACCAAAAAGAATCATGGCAATACGATCTAATCCTACGCCGAACGCCCAACCTAGTCTTTCTGGGCCTAGTCCTGAATTCAAAAGTACTTGTTGCTGTACAACTCCGCAACCACAGCATTCCAACCACTCTCCTTTCCACCAAACTTCTATCTCCCAGGATGGTGACGTCCACGGAAAGTACGCTTCGACCCATCTTACTTTCAATGGTTCATTAAGGTAGGCTTCGGTGGATCCCGCTGCTTTGGCAGCCTTCTTTGCCGCTTCAAAGACCCTATGGACCATAAACTCCACTGTCTTCTTCAAGTGCACACTGACAAGTTGTACTTGCCTATCCGTCATGTATTCCTGCTTAGGGTTATTTGCATTGCTGGGTATTTCTCTGAAAGGATCTTCCACAATTAAGCCGGTCTCGGGAATCGCCTTGATATCTGCTATAATCTTCTCTTCGAGGTCTTTATCGTTACTGGACCACAATCTCGCGCCCTCCATCTGATGGAACGCTGGGTAATGCGTGCGATCCACTTCATCTTTACGGTAGACATCGGCTGTTATAAGATATCCTGGTGTTTGGCATTTTTGAAAACATTCGTGTTCGTGGGCTGAGGTATGAGTACGAAGTAGGTTATTTTTATTTAAGTAATACGTGTCTGACCTCGATCTACTAGGATGATCTTTAGAAAACCCTAAAACATCATAATTTTCAAACGTCGTAACGCTTGGATTAAAGTCATTGTAATACGTATATCCCATCCCTTTAAAGCTTGTTTCAACTAGATCTCTCAAGATACCTATTGGGTGATCAGGCTTCTTATGTAGCTTTCTACTTGTTAAATCCATAATAAAAGGCGGAATGTTGGTCCACTCGTCGGTCTCGTAAGTCTTTCCATCCAATGTAAGCGTCTTGGGGTACTCCCGTACTTTCTTGCTTGAGTTATATCTGAGAAATAACTTACTAACTGGTCTCTGATACGGTATAAATTGTGCCAGTGCTCTCCCTGGTACTGTCAGTTTAATACACCGCATGATGTGTTCCAGTTAAGTCAATGAGGCGATTAATTGTATTGAAAATTTGGTTCTTTGTATTTTCGGTCTGATATTTAGTCCGCGCTCAAAAAGGTTTCGAGTTTTCATACGAGAAAGCTACGACGTCTTAAATTGTGAAACTTACTGAAATAATGAGGCATTGGTATTCTATAAAAGCCACTACCAAGTCTCTTGTATATATCTATTATTATTCTCCATGCTTAAAAGGTAAGCATTAGCCTGAGCCTCATCTAATCCACCTTGGCGAACTATAATGTCTAATATCGTCAAACGAACCTCTCTGGGCATAGAACCATTAGAACCACAAACATAGACAATGGCACATTGATTCAATATTAAATCACCGATAAGCTCTCTTTCCGCAAACAATCTGTGTTGTACATACTTAGTTTTGCAATCTGCTTCGCGAGAAAAGCAAGGGAAAAAGTGTAGCTTATCCTCTTCGGATAGCTTTGTGAAAAATTCTGAGAATAGGAAGTCCTTTTTCTTTAAGCGGCAACCGTAGAAAAGATACAATCCCTTTGTTCTGTTGTGGTCGATACTGTCTTCAATTAAGGCCTTCATAGGCGCAACACCTGTCCCGGGCGAAATCATAATTACAGGGGGATTCTGGTTGGTCGCCGATCCAAAAACAAGGTTTGATGCATGTAAGGAAAATATGATCTTGTCATTCACATTGAGCAGCTTAATCCATTTAGTGCACAACCCTCTTCTGACTCTTCTAAGAATAGTCTTGTATTCTACAACGGCTATGACAAGCTCCACCATGTTTTTATCGGGTCTAGATGCAATCAGGAATAATCTAGGTTTGATCACTGGAAAGACTTCTAACACTCTTTCTATGGGTATGCGAAGATTGTTTTGAAACTCGGATATAACTTCGAGTATCAGCCTTCGAGGACGATTTGCGTAATTATATAGTTCTTCGCTTTCATCTATGTTACTGAATTCTTTGAGTCTATCTTTTTCCCGTTGACCATCCTCAGTAGAGGAATCTACGAAGTGGTATATTTGCATGAAGAATGCCCTTCTGGGAATTGACATAATATCAAGATGATGCGTAAATAGAGATCGTAAAGTCATGTACTTCGGATCCAATACCCCTCCTTCAAATAAAGGAGTCTCACCTTCAATCTGAAGAGGTTTATCTGCATAAGGGATCCATTGTGGTTGCAGTGCAAAAAGAAGGTCCACGTCTCGTTCATCATTTGAAGGATATAATCCAACTGTATCACCAGGAGAGAAACTTAGCAGATCTGACTGAATTATAAGGTGTCGCACGTCTTGGAAATGATCCGTGGATGTAATCCTTTTATTCAGATACACCCTACCTACTCTCATATCCGGATTTCCCATTGAAGCTCTGGTGCAAGAAATCTCTCTCAGAAATTCTCTTGTAAAAACATCTTCACCATCAGTGACAACCTTCACAGTACACTCAGCTGGAAGAAGCAGTGTGTCATCATATATAAATGGTAGTTTAGGGTTATCTTTTTTCAAGCCATCAACGAGAGCAGACTCCCACAGGATATAGTATCCGTCCAGCCCTTCAGGTGACTGTTCATCTGCCTCTGCACGCTCACATAGATAGCCACAACCAAGTTGTATGAGCCGAGCATGAATCTTCTTTATAGCGTAGTTAAATTTAGGATATGAAGAATCACCCAAGCCAAATGTAGTCAATTTTATGTGGTTAAATAAATCATTCGGTAATTTTTTCTTTAATATGAATCTCATAAATTTTTTAGCATTCCTTGGGAGTTCACCTTGGCCTGTAGTAGAGCATATGATAATCAAATACTTAGTCTTCGTTATCAAGTTCTTTAGTGGGTAATTATTTAATGATGTTAATGTGGCACTAATTCCATAATATTTAAGCCTTCTATACAAAAGTTCTGCATAATCTTGAGCGTTACCTGTCTCGGACCCATAAAGAATAGTTAATCCTATCTGTGCTGGCATGTCTTACCCTCTGAAATAGATTTATGTCTTAAATCTAAATAACTGTACGGTCCCCATCTCAAAAAAGCAAAACTGCAATTTTACAAAATTTACATGTTTGATAATGATATTTCAACGAGCGCTCGAAAACTATTCTGTTCATAAACAAACTCTGAGCCTTAAAAGGAAGTATGCCTTCTAAAAGAAAATCTAATACATCTTCAAGTTCTGGTGTAGCTAAAAAGCAAAAGCCACTGCATACACAAAGTGAGTTCAATGAGTTTTATTCATCGACATTGAACCTTATTCATGAGTTGAAGGATGAAGACGAAGATAGACTTTTGGTGACACCATTCGTAAAGCTTCCCTCAAAGAAACTATACCCGGATTACTATACCGTAATAAATGACCCCATTACTGTCGGTGATATTCAGAAGAAATACCTGAAAGGAAAATATTCTTTAACTGATTTGGAGGAATTTTTGGCAGATTTCAAGTTGTTGCATGATAACGCGATAGCTTATAACGACCCGGATTCCTGGATAGCGCAGGATGCCAAAAAGATATATGAATTTGTCAAACAGCAAGCTGAACAATTTAGTATGAGTGAGCCTGCGCACCAAGAGATTGTACCAAGCAGTACAACAGGAGAAGAAAGTAGCCTGCCAGAAATTACACTTGACAAGTTGTACACACTTTGTATCGAAATAATAGAAGAACTTATTAATCATGAATTTCCAGAAATAGGAGTAATAAGCGGTCCTTTTATTGAAGATATAGACAGAAAAGAATATCCCGATTATTTCAAAATTGTGGAACATCCCACTTCTTTCAATAAAGTCTTAGGTCAATTGAAAAAGAAAAAACTCTTTTCTTCTAAAAGCTCTATATCTGAAAATCTTTCTGCATTCCATGATGCAACCTCGTTGATATTTTCAAATGCCCAACTCTACAATGATCCGAGCTCTTTAATACACCAGGATTCAATTAGACTCAATGACCTTTTCGAAGAGAAATACTCTTCCTTGAAGTCTGCAGTAGAGGGAACTGCTCCTAAAACTCTGAGCAAGATAAAGTTAAAGCTTAAGACAAAGAAGGACGATTCCCCCAGCACTAAGAAAGAAAACACGTCCAAGCTCAAGCTTAACTTAAAACTCAACCCCGCTAATGAACAAAAGCCAAATGAAACTTCCAAGAGAGGTCGTAAGAAGAAGAAGCCTTTAGATCCAGAACCTACGGTTAAAACCGATGTTGAAGCTGATGAAACAGCAGACACTAGTGCCCACGCCTTGGATAATCAACAAACCAGCACTACTATAGAACAGGCTCAGCCTGATAATAATTTTGATCAGCAAGGCCATGTAATCGAGGAAAATGATCAAGCTGATCAAAAATTTGCTTACTCTAGTGGTGATGAAGTAAACGCTATGGGTAAAACGAGCTCGTTATTAGCCAAGGACGAAGTTTACATACAAGCTGCCGGCTTATCATCTTCAATATCCAAGCTTAACCAGATTACGCAGCAATTCATTCACCAAACACAACAACAAAAGTCATATCAGCCATCTCGCGCAGATACCATAAAGCGAGCCCTATTCCCTGCACACAGTGAACAACCCGCCGTCACCTTTTTTGATTATAATTTCCCTGCAACTGGCTATTCGTCACAGGTATATTCAGTAACCTTACCACTGGAAGCAGCTCCCTTTATTACCTTCAAGATATCATTGCATCATATTTTACGCCAAATAAAAAGTGGTGAATCCATCTCTGGACAGGGTTTGGCTAGCTTGAACTCAGAGGACGAGTTTCAATGTAAACTCTACGTCAATGATGAAGAGGTAACGAGCGGTGGTGATCTATCTGGTGATTCCTTGTTGAATGTACTGTATGATTTGAAATTAAACTATGGGCTCAATCTTATAAACTTTGAGTGTCATGTATCTCCTAACATAGGTAAGCGAATTAAAAGAAGATTGGACAAACCAGAAAGTGATGAGGTGGCTGGAAGATACACTAGACATCAGTTTCAACAAATGAAAATGACTTGGGATGTCGAAAAGTTTTCTCTAGCGGTTATATATACAGGTCTATAGTTACAGTGTATTTAATTATAATGACTTTATTGACAACATTCACTGCTTGTGTTATTTTCCTATACAAAACTTGGAGAAGACTACTCCCAAGATCTCCTCAACGCCCACGGCTTCACCTGTTATCTTTGCTATACCATCCACGGACTGTCTCAAGCTTTCTGTGGCTAAAACAACATCACCTTGCTCCTTGTAAAACTTGAATTGCTCAAATCCATACAAGACATCATTTTTTAATAAATCCTGTGCTCTGGTCGATATAATAACTGGGTCATTTTGTGTTGTTTTGGAAATTTCTTTGAAGTTACTAGTCAATGCAGAGGTAAGTTCTTTTGTTCCTTCACCTGTTGCACAAGAAATCGTAAATATATTATCAATAGATATACCCAATGCTTCAGCATGAAGAGTTTTTAGTTCATCAGGTGATCTATTCGATGGTAAAAGATCTACTTTATTTAGCACAACTAAAATTCGTTTATTTCCTTCCTTCAAGGAATCAATATGCCGCACAAGTTCCCTGTGATTCTGAAGATGCTCGTCTATAGGCAATACCACTAAAATAATGTCACCACTCAATGACTTAATCTTGGCCCTTTTTATTCCTTCAAATTCGATAGAACCCACATCCGAACCTGATCTGATTCCAGCTGTATCGCATAATATAACTTTGTATCCATTAATATCTATGGGAACATCTATCGCGTCCCTGGTTGTTCCCGCCATATCACTCACTATCACCATATCTTTATCCGATAAATAATTTAGCAAGGAAGATTTCCCAGCATTCGTTGGTCCAAGAAAGGTTAACTTTATACCTTTTAAAAGAACTTCAGATCCTGCTACTTTCTCAAGATACCTCAATATCTGGTAACGCAACTCGCCGATACTTTCGTTGACTCCCTCGAAGATCTTATCTACTTCTTCTATATCGTGATCTTCTCCAAAGTCGATTATTGTAGTGAGCATAGCTATATTCTTTACTATCTCCTCTCTCCAGCTAGAGAATAAGCTCCTGGTTTCCCCCTTCATGGATGTGAGAGCCGCTAATCTCTGCGACTCTGTTTCTGCGTCTATCATTTCTCGTATTCCTTCTAGCTCTGTGAGATCAAACCTTCCATTCATGAATGCTCTACGAGAGAATTCGCCATTATCTGCGTATCTAATGTAGATTTGTTTGGAAGGATCATGGAGACTTTGTATATTTCTCAATGCCGTCCGTATTAATGCGGTTCCTCCGTGTAAATGCAATTCTAACATATCTTCACCTGTATAACTTCCAGGAGACTTGAAAAATATGGTAAGTGCCTCATCGATTAATGTCTTATCTTTTGGTGAGTACAACTTCCTAACGATGGTCGTTCTGTGCTTTGCAACGCATTTCTTTCCTGCTAAGCTATCAAGTATATACTTGCTTTGACTACCTGATATTCGTATCACACCTATTGCAGATCTAGTGAGATGGGTTGAAAGAGCATATATCGTCGGATTCTGAACGAGATCGCTCAATGCTCTTACAACGTTGAAGCTTCGACCATTTGAGCTTATGTGATTTAAACCCCGAAATATTCTAGATCCATATGGACATTTGTTACCAAACATGATAGTCAGCATACTGGGTCCCCTTTAACTCAATACAAATATATCGAATCGCTTCGCACTGGAATAGCAAAATCATTAATTTGGTTTAACGCTACGGGGAATTGATGTTCTTGTTCACGGCACTGAAAGCAGCTCCTAGGGCTCATGTATATAGATTTGGGATCCTCGTTGATTACCTACCAAATAGGTGGCTCCAAATGAGCCATCGTGCTAGACATGAAAACCCTCTTGGTTTACCCACAAAGAAAAGTGGTAATGCACCCGACGTACCCCGTATGTCTCGAGGCCTTCCTATTAAGAAGAAAATCCCCGGGGTGGACAAAGTACTTCTTGTGTCTTCAGCAAAAGGTGGAGTAGGTAAATCGACTGTATCCTCCAATATTGCGGTAGCCATACAGTCTTTGGGCAAAAATGTAGGGCTCCTAGATGCAGATTTATTTGGACCGTCCATACCAAAACTCTTTGGACTTTCTGGTGAACCTAGAATATCGGACGATGGGAAATTGATCCCATTGATGAACTTTGGAATTGGAACCATGTCCATGGGCTATCTCATTTCGCCTGAAAATGCAGTAGTGTGGAGAGGATTGATGGTAATGAAAGCCCTACAGCAGCTACTTTTTGAGGTCCAATGGAACAACTTGGATTACTTGGTCGTTGATATGCCGCCTGGTACGGGAGATACCCAGCTAACTATCAGTCAGCAAATCAAAGTAGATGGAGCGTTAATAGTGACCACACCGCAGGACATCGCACTTATCGATGCTGTGAAGGGTATCACGATGTTCAACAAAGTAAATATTCCTATACTAGGACTTATACAGAACATGAGTCACTACATATGTCCCAACTGCAACCATGAATCTTTCATATTTGGCTCTGATGGAGCTAGAAAAGAAGCTGAAAAGCATGATATTCCTTTTCTAGGCTCAATACCTTTGAATGAGATTATTTGTCGGCAATCTGATGAAGGTAAGCCAGTAGTGTTATCACATCCTAGTTCAGCTGTGGCTAGTCCTTACTTGAATATCGCTAAAAGAATTTTAGCTGATCTCGAGGAGGATAAGCATTGACCACAAAGACAGAATATAATCACATTTTATCGGTTTTGTACTTTACGCCCATTTAAATAACAACAGTACCTCTATCTGTATATAACTTAGGAGGTTGATATGATTGAGGACACAAACTCGGGGTTATCTCCTTTGTGGATTATTAAATTCTCAATACACTTTACACGTTTGCAACAATACTATTAATGAAGAAAGTACCACTGGTGTGTTACATTATCTATAAATTTACATCACCCAAGCAAGAAAATGGTTCTCACCCAAAGGCTCGTCTTCTTGTTGGGGATCTTGATGGCTTTATTTACATGTGTCATAGTTGTGGCCGAAGAAAACGAGATACAATCAGAGATACAACAAGTAAATGAAGGCTTGGTTATAAGCAACACTTCATTAAATGAACAGAGAGTTCGAGATCATTTCAATATTGTGCGGAAGTTGCTTCCCCTAAAGGGCAATGTGAGTAAAATAGAGAATTTGAAGCGTTTAATAATGAAAAATGCTAAAAAGTCTTATAAGCCGGTTACACACAACACAAGCCTGGTAGAATTAAAAGTCACTGCCTCTCATTCGAAGAATTATGAGGCAAGAAAACCCGCATTCTCTCTGAAACACGGTGCGAACAGAACAAGTATCACCTCCTCTTTGACAGAAGTTCCAACGAAGAGCGATTTTACGGACTTTCCCTCTTCACAGCAAAAGGAAGATATACAAATGAAGATTGGAAGTAAAGTCAAGTCCCTGGATTCAATAAGTATACTGGATCAGGTATCATTTTCTGGGACGCCGACAATACAAACGTCCGAAGTGAGCGATTTCATTCTTAAAAGCTCTTTCGCTACTGATCCCAGCCCGATTGACATCGACACTTTATCCACTGGTCATATGACCGGAGCTCTAGAGACTCCGTCGTCATCAGCAATGAATACAGACTCAACTTCTCAACATTTTAGTGTATCAAATGTACCTATAGCAGAGACAAGTGATTTGTCTCATGTTGATCCTGGAGTAGTCACTACAGAAGATGCTCTGCTAAGTATAGCTTCTGATGGTGCCGACATACCACCTCTAGAAAGCAGAACTACAGTTGAGTCGGTTTTGCAATTGACTTCTGATTACGAAGCTTCAACAAGCACTTTGCTATTATCTGCTGAACAATCGTCGACACATATAAATACCAAATCATCTCTTCCTTACAGCCTAGACCAAACAATCCTGTCTATTAATTGGGTCACTCGGACAATCACCCGTTATATACAATCGTCTGGCATCGCAGAAACTTATACAAGCCTGACAGATACTCCCCGTCCAGATCTCTCAGAAACCTCAAAAATTCTTGATTCTCAAAAAGAACCCCAATCTATGGGATTATCGTCGCGCCAGAGTAGGCAAGCAAACCCTTCCATCATTACTATTAAAGATGGTCTTAAGCTGCTGCCTCTTTCTACCACAGAAAAATCGATACAGAACTCACTTCTGCAATCGACTAAGAATAATCAGGATGGTGATTTCTCGACGGTTTACAAGTATTTAACAGTTCATCGACCTACTAGTAACTTGCCTTTTCCTCTGGATATGCTGCTTGTCTCATCGGCTACCAGGTTACACGATGACGTGTCAGGCTTAAGTCACTTGGTTGAAGGGGTTCTCAATTCAGGATATACAGATAAGCTTTCTGTTACACAGAAGCCTCCTTTAATGACTGATAGTATTTCTGTCTCGGTCACTCCCGTGACTAATGATGTAGCAAAAATGGAGACCCTGACTCCTTCAAATAGTCTAAGTGTCTTTCCTTCTACATCTGAAAGTATTTCATCAAACAGTCGACTTCCTTTGCTTTCTGAAGGGCCGAATGTTAAACACATATATTCGGACACTTCTTCTGATGCCCGTGTTTCACCAACAACACTTTTTTCCATAAGCTCATCATCAATTGTGAATGAAAGAATTGAAATCCCACACGAGGCATTTCACACAACTGCAGCACCCTCTCAATACTCAAACCTGTTTTTCCCCGAAGAAAATTTGAACACGAAAGCCGGATACTATGATAGCTTGGAAACCAAATTCTCGAGGCCTGCACTACATAATGGTCAAGCAGGAAATGGCATGCTATCACCTGGTTTATCTGACGATAATAAAGAAAGACGTAAGCTGGTGTCATCAGACTTCCCCTATTCCGATGAGAGATATAATGATGTATTTCCGGTACCACATTCAAACAGGCAGACTAATGTTATCCCTGGACATACGATTCCAAAAGGCTCTGATCTCTTAAGATATGAAGCTGAAAAAAATACTAAGAGGCCTGAAAGTAAAGATGATAAGAACCTTGTGAAGCCGGGGGGCATTGGTAAAGACATTTTAAATATGAAACCATTACCATATAAGATATCAGTCAGCCCGCAGTTCCAGAATCATGATGCTACACCTAAAAGCATTCCCAAGCAAGTGTACGGCAAGCCAAAAATTGACTGGGTCAATTGGATGAGGAATACAAAAGCTGGAAAGAACGATAATGCATGGGAAAACCCGATTGCACGTTCTGATAATGCCGTTAATGGAGATTCAAAGAATAAGAACGGAGGCATGATTTCTTCGAGTTCCTCATTCCCTGGTACGACTTCTTACAAGCATAACGCTGCTTTGCATACATTAACAAGTGATATTTCAGATGCAATTGTGCCGTCTATCGAGCTGCCAAAGGAAGCTGACGTAGAAATGCATAGCTTTACTCGCACTACACTCTATCACAGTACATTATCTCCAGTAGCCAAGAACATTGAACAGACCCAAAATGAAGTCGATCAGGAGTTAGCTTCTAACAATAGAGCAGGGTTGATTGAAGAAATAAGAAAGAAGGTTCTCGGTGCGTCTCCTCCTGAAATACGGGGCCAAGGAGATTCGGGTGAAACATTTGGTACCAACCTCAAAAACGATTTGCGTCAAAAACAAGATGAAACTATTGTTGATTATATGAAGCGTATTTTACCACTAATTGAACGGATAACTGGTGGACAAATTAAGAACAATGAAAGCACTGATATACTGCCGCTTTATGGACTCAATACGCATTTTTCAGTGCCCTCCGGTATTTCTGAAGCGCAAAAGACACCGCTATTTCACACCCTGCCATCACAGATATCTGGAAGAAGCAAAATTTCTCCAATTGCATCTGTTGCATTTGAAAGACCTACTAAGCTGCTTGATAACCCTGTGGCATCACAAAATACATCTATGGGTGCTCCTGAAAAGTATAGCCAAACGTTATATGCCTACGAAGACGATAATTACATCTATGAGTACCTCTATGATCCATCAGATGGAGTTCGCAACCTAGACGGCGCTAATTTCGATAAATCGTCTGACTCTTCCCGTACGGACAGTAGCAGAAATGCAAATATGTCCCCAGTCAAAGACGTTGATTTTGACAATGAAAAGAGTGCGTTTAAAACTTTTAAGAATAAAGCTGACCTCACTACATCGTATAAGAAGCAACAAATAGATGACCTTGAGCAAGCAACGTCGGTAGATAAAGATAGTCAATGGAAGGGTCTTTCTGATAGTCGAAAACGTTTATCTGATAGCGCAACAAGCGAGAATAGGAGAAAAGCTGAATCTGGAAAAGGTAAAAACTTGTTCCGTTTTCTACATAATGACAACACGAAAGACAGACACCTCAGTAACACGAATAGCAAAAAGAATACCTACAAACTATCCGAGAAGATACATAAGTTTAACCTTAATCCGTTTGGGATCTTTTCGTACGAAAGTGCTGCATCAAGACCGACAGACTACATACCATCTCTTTCAAATTCTGTCTTTCTTATTTTGTTCAGTATCATGTGTTTATAGTTCTTATAACACCATAGTTAGTTTTCTTTTCATCAAAGACTTTATAACAACATTAACCCCTTAATACACTGATTTATAGTTTGGCCGAGTAACATCGAGAACGCACTTTACCCATCAAAAAATAAAACAAATTTTGGAAAAAAAAAAAAGTGACTATTAAAAACAAACAAAACCCTGTCAATTATTTTATACGGTTTTTATACTAATTTTCAAAATGCTGAATGGACATCCAAGTACAAGTCCCATCAAGACACCTAATAAATCACGGAGATATGTTAGTAGATCAGCCGCCAACACACCTAGAGCAATAGCTAAGAAAACTATTCTCAATTTCGGAGCTAATGATTCTTATATAGAAGATGATGATGACACATACTTGCCAGAAGATACAATGGTGTCGACATTCAGTGATGGAGATGTATCTGGGGAAGTCGAAGAGGATATTCTTGTTACTGATGAGACACAATTAGGTCAAGGACATACAGAACCAATTTTAACCCAATCCAACGGATCGGAATCAACTGGCAAGTCCACTAATGAGTACGGCATTGTGGGAAGCGACTCACCAAAGTTCTTAATAAAGCATGAGATTCCCCGTAAGCTTTTTCACTCGTCGATAGGGTTACTTACTCTATGGTTATACACATTGGGTGTCAATCAGAAACAGCTTTTAGTTCCTCTCGGAACTCTCTTTGTATCTATATTCACTAATGACTATATTAGGTTGCATAATGAGGAGGTGAACAGGCGAATTGTTAACTTCTGGTGGTGGGTGATACGAAAAGAAGAAATCAATAAGTACAACGGCATTCTCTACTATTTGGCCGGTTTATTCTTGGTGTTTACTGTGGCGCCAAAGGATATCTCCGTATTATGTGTTTTGTTCTTGAGTTGGGCTGATACCTCTGCCGCAACAATTGGTCGCCAATATGGCAAGTACACTCCTCAGCTTTTCCCTGGTAAGTCTTTAGCAGGGGCTGTGGCCAGCTTTGCGACTGGAGCATTTTCTACTTGGATCCTTTATGGTTACTTTATTCCAACGTATACTCACAAAGTAGATCAACCAGGCGATATATTTTGGACACCGGACTCAAGCAGCTTGAGTTTGTCGTTGTATTCTTTAATTGGAGGTGTTGTGGCCAGTACTTCAGAATGTGTGAGTGCTTTCAAGTTGGACGATAATTTCACTATTCCTGTCCTTAGCGGAATTTTACTTTATGCTATAACTTTTTACTGTCATTATTAGGCAGGCACATATTAATCACAGGCTGTGGTAAACATGGATAACTCTAATACTGGAACTAATAAGATTGCTTACTTGTCCGTGTATATACAGCAGTCAAATATATATTTATATACATATATATTTAAACATTTATAGATCAGTTCAATTAGCAGAATTAAATGTTGTAATTTAACTTTGCCTCTAGGCAGGAAGCATAGTGAGCTAGAAGTGGAGCGTCGGCTAACTAAAAGTTAAATGGAAAAAAATAATGCGCAAACCCGGAATCGAACCGGGGGCCCAACGATGGCAACGTTGGATTTTACCACTAAACCATTTGCGCGTTTCTTCTTGTCCTAAAATAAATATGTGTATATATGATTTTTGTTTGTATATTAAAATTCATGAACACACATCGATCATACTTAGGTTCATATGTTCATTTTTCAATACAGTTTATGGCATTCTAAATTCACAGTCACTACGGAGCTATTAGCCGCTGTAGAACCGTGAAGAGATACAAGAACTATAATTATTGCAAAACTTGGAGAAGTATCATACGCTGTAAATGGCTGCATTATCTTTAGCGTGCCTAATATGCGGTACACGCTCAATTCAAATAAGAGTGATCTTAGTGGCATCAGTATATCATTGAAAACTACCAATTGAGTACGTAAAAATTTTATGTTATTTGTCTGTGTGTTAAGATTTTGCAGTTAATGGCGAATTTGGAGCTTTTTTTTAATTTTGCAAAACATAGATATTTGTGTATGCCGTCATACACGAAAGAACGTCATATTAATTCTTATGTAATGCTGCTCATATGCATATACAGTTAAATACGATTATATCCAAACAGAAGAAGAGAGTAAAAATGTTGACCCAGTATCATTAGAACCGTAATAAAAAAATCAGTATTAAGCAAATTACTAATTCACGTAATTAGTCGAGTTAAGCTATACCGTAAGAAGGAACCTATAGCATATAGTAAGATATGCAATTCAAAGTAGCATAATCTAGCTTGCAGAGCAAGTGCTCGAAACTCGATATATGGCAGTTGGTGTCACGCTATGGATTTCCGATACTCTAAGAAGCTCTGGTTATCTAAAGTATCTTTCAATCCTTCGTACCGCTCAAGCTCTATATATCCTTTCTCAAGTCCATTCTCAAAAAATGTTATGGTATCGCTTTGCGATACTCCATTGTAATCTGCCTTTCGTAATAGATACCAAAGAGTAGTAACCTTGTCCCATTCTTGTTCTTCAGCTACTGATGGGAGAAACGTCCCCAGGTAATAATCGCCCTCTATATGCATATTGAGTCTCAAGCCATGCTTCCCTATAATCCAATCGCTGGGATCATTGATCAGTTCAAAATTATCTAGGAGTGTCACAGAAACTGAAAGGTGTTTTACCTCTGCCTTCTTAATGGGTGGAAATCGAGGATCATTGAACGCTGCACTATACGCAAACAGCTTAACACCCGATTCTAAACTTTGCGGCTGAAAGGTGCCTATGCATCCTCTAAGATGACCTTTATAATTCCATGTAATGAATAACGGAGCTTTTGATGGCAACTTAGAATTGTCGTGATCAAATCGCCTGTATTTATCGAGTGTTATTAAAGAGGAATCCAACCCTAGCTTGTAGTAGAGTGATTCAAAAGCAAAACAACACAATGACTTAGACATCCTTTTATTTCTATATAACTAGTCAATTCTTATGCCTTGGCTCCTTATAATACAAAATAACCAACCGAATATAATCCACGTGACCACAGACAAGAATTCCTATTCCAAGTTTTCAGCATTTTAGGGTTTATACCGGAGAATAGCATATAACAATAAGAGTAGAGGAGTACATCCACAAGCGGAGTTAATTGCCTAAGAAAAGAGGGTAAAACATTAGGAATATTGGATTATTTCATTCAAGACCAAGAAGGCATTTCATCAGAAAGACGCAGGCTGTTTCCGCACCTTCATAGACAACCGCACGACTTTATCTTTAATCATTAAGTAAAATAGGCATTAACGCTCCTAGATAGCTAATATAGATACTTACATTATTGATTAACAACATACCCGAGGCCATGGGTCAGTGCTTATCTTGTTTTAGCCCAGAGGAGGAAGAAAATGAGGTCAATGAAAGGACATCCTTGCTAGAGGGGGGTGACTACGGAAACTTAAATTATCAAGAAGAGCTTGCTAAACTGCAGCAAAGACAGAAAGAGTTAAATGCCATAGTTAATGAATTAGGCGAAAGCTTAGTAGACGTTACAACATTTCCAATGAAGGCGAATTATGACGAATACCCGAGGGTACTCAGTGAAGACAAGAAGTTTGAAATAGAAGAAAAAGTAAGGCATCTTGATGACGCGATTAAACGTCAGTGCATCGTCAAGGCAGAGGAGCCAGTGTACTTAAATTTAGATTGAGAACGATAAATTGAAGGAGAAAACCAAATTGAAGCCTTTGCCACCTTACTTGTCTTTCTGAGCTACAGACCATCTTTGTTATTATTCCCTATTACATCGATGCTCTATGGTCTTTAGTTTTTCAGCGAAATACTAATTTTTTTCTTCATTGTACTATAGACAAATCCGGAATTTGTTTTTTTCCGTTTAATGACTATCTTTGATTCAATCGTTTGCTGTTCTTGAGCCAGATTATGCTTCGCAAAGTTTAATTTGATCTCACAAAGTAAAACATCAATAACTAAATAGAGAAAACAAAACTAATAATTATTCAAATTCTTATAGGTGTAAGATCTAGAATATTGAACAGTTAAAAGCCATATTAATGACATTGAGGAAATCATCAGATAGACAAGTAGAAAGATAAGCATCTCCGACAGTGAACGTTGCCAGTCTTATGGTATTGAAAAAGTGCTTAGGATATTGCCTGATGACGGTGACACCAATGCAGGAAGAAGCCGCTTTCACCTGCAATCAAGTAGTAGACTAGGCAAGTCCATCCCGGACATACCGTTACCAAGATACAAGCAGCCTCTTTCTCTATAAGTATTCGCGGCATAAAACATACAAGCTTATAGTTACTAAGCCATTATGAATCAGACAACATCGTTAAGCAGGCACTGCAATAGCTTACTACTGGAAATATGGTCAAGAAACTACACAGAATTGAACGCTAGGCAGAGGCACCTGCTCTATGGATCGAAGCTACTGCTTCGTTCAACGAAAAGTCAATTCATACGGAATACTCGTTTTACGATGACTTAGACTATGTAGATCACTCGCCAGGAAACCAACAGTGTTAAACTACTCGAACCACTAACGGGCCAATTTGTGTTATGCGTAGCCGGTTGCAGAAGTTATAAAGTTACACAAAAGTATATTACCCGGAATTTTATGTCGTTTGTGGGAAAAACACGTCGCGAGAAAAGTTTGAATTGTCGCTCAAACCTATAGGTCGCCGTTACACTCGGCTGACTCTATTAACGTCACGCTGAGCCTTGCCGTATTTCAGACGCAACATGCGTCAGCCAGAACTCCCATGAATCCTTGAGGAAACATGGATTCGGGGGTAATGTAGATAAACAGGAAGCCCCAGCCATGGGAGGGCCTGACTGGCGATACACCGGCTCCTCATTCGTATTTACAAAATTTAGCAACCATCGGCATTTCACCTACTGTCGCACTTGACAATCGTGCCCCACATCTAACGCTGGCGGTGGTCTGCTTGACGTCTGGAGCCCGATACGACACGGGTGCGAGTGGGTGGGTCGATTTAGCATCCGAGCTTCTTATCATTAAAAAAGCATGTGAAATTCTCTCCCCACTTTAAGTCTGAGAGCTCGCCTGGTTTTGGCGAATTGGTGCATGAGCAGGCATTTTTGTTTTCCAAGACAGCCAATATTCCTATACACTTTGACATGCGCTTTTCGTTAGTAACGGCCTTGCGTCCGATCCGTACATCATGCGCGGAAAGTCTATTTCTGGCGTAGGGAACGCGCGAGCAAGATAACGAAAGCGCTGGTGTCGGCCGCCGGCCATATTACTTGAAGAGGAGGGACAAATAATGCCAAACACTCGTTTACAACGTTCCTCACATAAGGGTCTGTTATGTGTCAAACTGGCACGTTTAGCAGCTGTAGTATACAATGGGAGACTGGATCAAGGTGGCTATTGCGCTATCAAGTCCGAGGTCTTATTTTTTGTGGAACACCACAAACAGCGCGATAGGGCGACAGTTATTGCAGCCAACGGTGAACAAGGCCAGAGAAAGACTCTACCCCACCGCTATAAGCGTTTCGTAACAGAAATAACGTCTCGGGTTACTGGAAGAACGGCGCGCGGAGACGACAACGTACCGTGGTATGCCCGAAAGTCTCGTTAGGATCTTAATGGGACAGCCGTGAGGAAGATAGCACTGAACTTGAACCGATAGTGCCCGCGACAAGGACCTTATGGCTTGGGGAATGCTGTGTGTACCAAGAGCCATGAATTAGGCAGGGTCAAAGGCTACATTCCGAGGAACTTACAGCGACATAGGGTAATCAGTGGAGCAATAAAGTACAGCCAGACAGAAAATACTGCAGCGGCTAATGTAGAACGTAGTGCGGAGCCTCGACCCTACCTTCCAGGTTGAGACAAGCAGCGCTACAGTGCCTCCCTCCTCAACGCCTACTCCATTCTTTTTCTAGGCGGCATTTATATGCTTATCTGGTAGTAAAGCCACAGTTCTCCAGATTCTACGAGATACTAGGTTCCCGCTCCCCACAAAAACAAACCTCGGTAAAAAACAAAATTGCCCCTCTGGCGAGAAATTCCTCCTCTCCTGCAGCGTTCTGTTACATATATCGCCGCTAGCTGCGTCTCACCTTTGCTGCAATATGTGTGGGAAATGTCATTCATCCTTTCCTGATTGGGTAAGCGGCTCGCAAGCAAATGCGTATATACTTCAGTTAGTACGAGAATGTCATCCTTTATGCCGGAGTAGTTGACATTGAGGCCGTCTCCTGTTTATTACTTCTTTCCTCCACTTCCCCATCGTGGACAGATACATGAGGTAACAGCTATATTTACTGTCGTCTCCATCATTGTACCGTCAAGCCAGAAAAGAATGCTAGGCGCTATATGCGATAAGGGTTACGCCAAGTAAGAAGGTATTTTCGCACTAGTTCCTGTTGACCCCAGATTTCGGCTGCAACGGCATTGGAGGTCTACACAAAGGAGACATCTGATATGAGTGTGGCCGTGGTGTGCTATTGTGGGTGTTGCACCTAGACAATCGTATTCAGAGTAGAGTCGTAAATATCATTGCAACAAATAAATTGCACTATGGCCGGAGTAACACTCCGTAAACGCACGCGCTTTCTGGTTTTCATCAGACCATCAGCTGGGTCAGCCGTGGAGATATGCCGACAGTCTGGGCCTTCCGTTCCGCTTGGATCTAGCTGCTATAGCTTGCTCTACGGATGTCCCCCATGTCACCTATCGAGCGATATTTGTGGTTTTGTGACATCTCCTATTCTTGCATATCCGGGCATTTTTTTTTTTTTCGTCATTTCTTTTATTTTCGTAGGTCTGTCTTGATTCCAGGTTATTGCCTTTGACGCCCAGACTATATATATAAGGAAGCAATAGATTTTTAATAAAATGAAGAAGACTGAGCCAAATAATCTTATAAGCATTGGTTTGAGTATTGCTTCAGGTAGGGACAAAGAACAGACAGAAGTCGAGTCGATAAAGCCACTCGGACACTTAATTGAAGCAAAGAATATCATAACGGAAGACTTCACGGGAAGGCACTCAGAGCTAAGGAGCAAAATACATAATTATAATACAGACTACGATTTCGACGACACTGCAGTACACAATAATCGAGAAACTAGTGTAGCACATCGAAATAACGCGAACACTCAGCTAACTGAATCGTTTGTCGGCGACTTAAAAGAAAAAGACTTAACGGCGCCAGACGACAGCACAGACATTTTGGATTTGGTTTTGCAAGACATGGAATTTGACGAAGCTTACAGCTTGTATCAGAGCATGCAGCAGAAGCAGGCTCGAAGCGCTGTTGAACAGCTTCAAAGGGTACAATTGTTGAACCTGCAATACTGTACAGCCATACCGGATTCCCAAGCAGACTCAAGTTCTCCGCCGGCCGGAGCTCAGAATGGTTTGGACGCCATATTTGACGCATTTTCCTCGTACCCTCCCCACGTTCAGAACAGCACTGGATATCGCGTCCATTCTCCTTCGATCAACTACCAGGCTTCAAAAGAAAAAAATAAGGCTAACGCTGAGTCATCCTCAAACATTCTTGCAACAGACATGGACACCACTACCAATGGCTCAAATAGTGGGCTTAAGACACCTAGAGGCGACGACTTTGACCAGTTCTTCAGCAATTCAGAATCAAACGCATTGTCGAAGTTTTTGGATAATTTGGCTAACCCTCTTGGCTCCTTCAATCCTATTAGTTTCTATCCTTCAATGCCCTCTTACAGTCCTCAGCATATTTCCGAGTTGGAGTTGCACACTATGAAACCAATGATTCCTACACCACCACTGAGACGCTCCCCTCAGCAATCTATGAAAGCTGCTTCAATGGGGACTGACGCCGCAGATCTCGATGGGCCTCGTAATACCAATTACAATACGTTTTCCCATGAGAATGCTACACACCCATTGAGTATGGATGTGTACAGCAAGCGAGCAAACGAAGAAGTAAAGAACGAGCTCACTGAAGCTTTCAGTCATCCACCATCCCATACATCAGCTGGTGCCGGTTTTGCAGGTGCGCCTGGGGCACCACAAGTTCCTACGCCTAGCACCAGTAGACAGTCGTCAGCATATGGTTTATCTCCTAAGAGAGGAATTGACGATGTGGATAGCTTTGAGGGCAATATTTCCCCTTCGTCTACATCGGCTACAACCCCCCCAAGTTCTCCTCCAGCTAAGAGGCGCAGAAGAACATTCCACAAGCCTTTACTTTCCCTTGAGCAAAAAAGGTTGAACCATTCATACTCAGAACAGAAAAGAAGACAACTATGCAAGTTGGCTTACGACCGATGTTTGAAGTTGATAACTAACGAAGATGACTATAAGGAATCCAATCACGAAGGAAAGAAAAAATCAAAAAGAAGACACTTGACAAAAGATGGTCTCCCTAACCTTTCCAAGTACACTGCTTTATCGAGAATAAGTAACGAGATTATGAAAATCCAAGCAAAGAACGAGGGCTTAAAAAAACTTTTAAACATGTCCTAATAGAGCAGTCTCTGCCCCTTTCTTTTGAAAGATCCACTTATCTACAAGAAGCTAGCCATACGCAGCAACTATATAAACTTCTGTTCAGTGTTACTTTATCAAAAGTTGAAAAGTCGATTATGAGAAATCGATTTCGATAAGTCACTCTCTTCAGAGATTTAGAAGAGAGAAGACTTATCCAGAACAAAAGTTGCTTAATATTGGGTGCATCCAAAAATACTATTTATTATCTGATTCTAATATAGTTTCCTGTTTATATAGGTACTTTTTTTTAAATAAGGTTAATTTTATGAATGACGACTCACGCTAATCTTTAATCAAGCTCCGTAAATCTAGCTACGTGAATATTGACAAATTTTTGTATCTCGAAGTTGAATTTAACGCGACTCGGTTCTGTGAGATAAACTCTAACATCAAAGAATTGAGAGTTAGCAAGATATTTCTAGCCAGTTCATGGAAAAGCAATATGGTAGCAAAAAGCCAGTCTAGTACTCCGAATGCTGAAAATGCAGATCATCCTGCTCATAGGTTGTCTTACGGATCAGCAGAAAAAATTCAGACGCTCATGAAGTTACATCCAATATATATGCCCAATACTGTATTATCAAATGAAAAGGAATTGAATGAAGTCAGATCTAGTTATAATTACGTCTATGTGATGACATGGCTTTCGAATTATAGGGGGTTTGTTAGATTGCAGTCCGAACTCTTTGATGTGGATTTATTTGAGATTGAAATGTTGAATATTGTCAATCCTCCTCCAGTGGACGATTCGGTGCTTTTCATAAATAAACTAAAGCTTGCTCTCATTTCAGCTCTCCAGAATGCAAAATGCTCCTCTATCAACAATTTTGAAAACATATTTCGTCTCTGGTTTGGCTACGATACTCCTTTACGGGGAAGAGAAATAACAGAAGAAGAGGAAGAGAAAGAACAAGAGAATCAAGAAGACGAACTATCCCCCAAATTCGATTCTTTATCATTTAAAGATAAAATTGAGATCTTGTATTTGTTGATGTCATATATATCGCTGTATCACACCTTCAGATCGTATGCTGACAGAAGCAACTTCTCTCCTGACTTAATGAGATTTACTCCAATTTTCTCGGAGAATGGAACTCAAAATGGAAGCACAGTAGACTACATATTAGCTTTTGATGGAACAAGGTTGTACAAACGAGTGATAGAATATCCTGAGCTTCTGATACCAAAAAAGCGTAAGGACGCCCCCACCAATCCCGAGGAAGAAATAGCACCGGAGCAGTTCGACGTCAAGCTGGTCAAATTCGAATTAGTTTGCAAGAACATATACGAGCTTGACGAATTCTTGGTTAAACTATACCCAAATAGAAAAGTCAAGAAAAACAAAATACTCTATTCTGAATTAGCTAATGATGAAGTCATTGAAGGAATACTTAGCACGGAAATCAAAAAGAGAAAATTCATCAGCAGTCGAAGAAAAGAACTTCAACTAGCGAATTTATTAGCTACAAGGAAGAGAAGCTCTAGATTGGAAGCGAAGGAGAAGCAGAAGCAAGAAGAGCTTGAACTCCTTAAAGCCAAGGAAGCAGAAGAGCTCAAAATGGCTGCACAGAGGAGATCTGAAAGAAGACATTTGCTTAGGAGGACTGAAACAACTGCACCTCCTAGCTATACATCGAGCAACTTGACTAGAGAGGAGAGATTGAAACTAAGAAAATTGAATAATGAACTTTCAGTTTCTCCCGATATAAGCAGAAATGCTCTGACAGATGTCACTCCCAAGCTAGAAGATACATCAATGTCACAGCAAAATGTGGATAATTTTGAAAGTCTGGACCTACCAATCTTGAATCCTTCTAGTAGTACAGACACTAGCAGTTTGCCAAATCAGGGAAACACTTTTGCTGAAATTGTCACTGCTAAGCCTCAAAATGCCGTAACACCAATTAACAAGGAAGTGCAATATCTGCAAACTCCTGATATCTGTTCTGCTAAGCCTATGATTCTGACATCAATTTCAAGAGAAGATATACAACCCCTTGCTAACCACTCAACTACGAATGATGATGTCTTAAAATCAAGTTAACTGAACTTGGATTTTAATTGTGGCCCAAGCCGCAAAACCAACTATGAAGCTAACCACAAGACAAACTAGGCAAATATGTCTTTGAGCTTTACCAAAACTGAATTTCATCTAAATACAGAAAACTTAGAAGCTGAAGAACACGATACTAAAAACGTACTTAGCGTATGCCAGGTGAAGTGATATACAAATGAGACTGAAAATAGTTGCAATTGAGCACTTTGAAGATTAAGCAATATTTATGTATTAATATAATAAGATTAGATTATATATATAGTGGAACAATTTTTTTTTTGGATTTGGTTAATAACAGAAGGCCTATCTTATGATAGGATGATTTATGTATGTCACAAGTTTAGCTCATTCAAAATTTGGCCCGCAAGTGACTTGTAGTTCCAGGTATTACCTGAGAGCTTCTTGAATTGGACCCCATATAACCCCACTAAAGGCACCTTGACTATGTGTATCTCAAACTTGAGTGGTGACCTCTTGGTTTCGCCTCGAGAAGCGTGAACGTTTACGGTCAGACTCTTAGCCCTTTGATCTAAGTTTGATGATACTAACATGTCACTACCACCACCCGCTAAAACGTTCAATGAATCTATTGAATCATCGTCAGGCGAGTGTTTGACCACGTCATCAAAGTCCTCACTAAGTCTATCTTCTCCATCAGAATACAACAGTTTGTTGACTTTGGCCGTCGCCGGAGTATTAGGAGGCATCACAATCTGTGAGCTGTTCTTCTTTCTATAAGTAGCCAATAAAGAATTACCAATAGAAAACTTTCTCCTGTGACCAGTGGATGAAATACCTCCAATAGAGTTGGAATTTTTGTGAGTCTTGATGGTTGGATTAGGAGAAAGATGAGTCAGAGCATGCATTGAATTTTGCCTTGTTGGGCTTCTGAATTGTGTATCAACAGGTTCAGGGTCGGGTGTTTTCACTCTCGCGAGCAATGACTCTTCAAGGTCTTTGTCCGAGTTAGCCTGAAAAGCATCACCATATAACTTTTTCTCTTCGTCGGTTTCATTCAGCTTCTTAGAATCTGCTCTGATTTCTCCAGCTGTGCCGCGTGTCTGCACAGAATCAGAACGTTTTACTTGTAAAGACGGCGAATGCATACAAATGAAACCGCCTTTAACTTCCTGAAATTTAACACCCAATTTACTGAGAACACTAATAATGTTATACCTAATAACGGGTAGCGGCTTAGTGGACGTAGTCTGTACACTAAAGAATCCTTTTAAAAACAAAGTTCTTGGATATTCAATGGATGGCATGCTATTGGGTTTAGCATGATTGAATTGTTCGATGATTTGGTGTTCTGACAACTGAGGAATTTCTTGGTATTCCAAATCATCTAGCATAACATCATCGAATACTACTTCATCGCGAATATTATGAGACTGAGAAACAGCTTCGTCACTGTTTTGTGACGCCAATGAATTAGGTAAAGGTGGGTGTTGTTGAGATGGATGAACTGGTCTACCGTAAGAATCCCTTCTAATATGCCCTCCGACAGATTTAGCTCTTGCAGTAGGATGTAATTTACGACCATTACCTTGAATCTTCTTGCTTTCAGAAGAAACAACCTTGTTAGTTTTGGCATCTATATCAGGCAAAGGAGGCAAGTATTCTACTGGTACGAAACCTGGGAATTTTGAAGTATGCTTTGCTGAAGTAGATTTGTTGCGGTTTGGTGAATTATGATCTGTTTTCGGTCCGGCCCTGTGATCCTTGATGACATCCTCAAACGAATCTTTCTTGTTAACATCTATTCTGGAAGGAGATGATTTTTCTTTTGCTGTAACCTTCATGCTAACCCCTCGGCGAACAAGAGGATCCTTTTCGGGACTCTCGACTGTCTCAGTATCACCAATCTGTTCTTGTGAATTGGGAATGATAGAGACCTTTGGAATTGAAGGTGGGGTGCTTGATTGGTCTGCAACATTCTCTGAATCTCTCGGATAGTTGTTTCTATATTTTTTAGAAGAAAGTCTTCTGAGAAGGGAATTGATACCACTATTTTTACCAGCGTTAGGATCAAGGGTTTCAAAATGCGAGCCGGGTTTTGCATTTTGGTTTTGTTGTTCAGGGATACTCGAGTCTTGCTGGCTCTCATCCAAAGGCGATTCCTCATTTTTCCTGTCATGCGCTGAAGCTAACGAGGATGTATGTGCTTGCTCAGGAATCGTCAATGGTGGAATATCCTGTTGTTGCATCTTAGGGTACGAAAACTTAGAATCGGGAGGCCCATGAACAGGTTTATCATGGGGTTCTGGAACCGAAGCAGTAGGCCTGCTAGTCGAAGAAGAAGATTGTACAAACTTCTGTCCATCGATAGAATTTTCGTCGAATGACTGATGTTTTTCTGTTTGTTTTTTCCTCTCTGCGTGCTCAAGTCTGGCTTTAATAGTAGCTTCTTTGGCCTTTTTTCTTTTACGCATTTCAAGCACCAAATAATAAATTGATACTAAAGGATGAAAACCTCCAGTGGGATCTGGAAGAATAGACGCATTCGGTGCCGATGCATATTCACGCCCATATTCAGTTATTTTATACCAGTTTTCACTGCTCATCTGATACTCAACACTAGATAATATACTCTCCAATTCTTCCGTCACAGATTCAACAGTTCCTATGTCGAATGAAGCTATATTTTTTATTACTTCAGGATCAAGTGGTAAAGATAAAGGAGACCGCTTTGGCAAAAATGACTGAAACGACGTTTCATACCCTTTGTTCATCCATGGATGCTGCGAAATCTCATATAAGGTCGCTCTTTTAGAAGGATCAATTACAAGCATTCTGCTTAACAAAGACACACATTCACGGGAGAGAAAACTTGGATATTCAACATTACCGCGTTTAATCTTTTCATGGAGAACTGACACCGATTGATCATCAAAAGGCACTTTTCCACACACCAAAACGTAAAGAACAACCCCAAATGACCATATATCAACTTCAGGTCCTATGTATGGTTTTGCACTGAGAAGTTCAGGAGCTGCAAAATATAATGACCCACAGTAGGTTTTCAAAAGAGACTTGGGTGAGTATAGGTTAGATAAACCGAAGTCTATAATTTTTATATCGCCCTTTGAGTTTATCATAATGTTCTCAATTTTCAAATCTCGGTGTACTATATTGTTCTTATGACAGTAATCGAGAGCCAGAGCTATTCCTCGCGCAAACTTCCTTGCATTTTTTTCTTTTAATGAGCCATGAGAGACGATGTAGTCTAACATTTGTCCACCCTCTACATATTCAAAAAGCATATAATAATGATTCGTCATTGGAACAATCTCATACAACCGACATATGAATGGGTGGAAAAGTAATCTACCTAAGGCGCCCTCCCGTATGGTACGCTTATCTCTCGCTATCTCTTTTTCAAATTCTTTTTGTCTTTGAGCAGCCACTTGAGCATTAGGAGGGGGTGGATCATTTGCGTGTGTTCTTTGATAAAGTTTTGCAGCTCTTGGAACAATTTTGACGGCACATATCTCACCCGTCGCATTGTGTTGTGCTAATTTGACTTTACCCATTGATCCAGCGCCTATAGTTTTTATGAAATCCCAATCACCAATTGATTTTCTGTGGAACTGTTGCTGGTGCTGGTTTTGCAGCAGTTGCAGCGGCTGCGGATGATTTTGTTGCAGATGCAGATGGTGATGATGATGCTTCTGACTGGGCTGGCGGTGTGGTTTATATGTGTCGTTTTGCAGACGTGAATTTGAAGAGTCTAACCCCGAATCCTCACCATTTACCGGTTGTTTGCTTGATGGGGAGGAGATATTAGCGGATGGCAATAATTCCGACTTACCCACACCTTGCGGCGACTGAACCTGTCGAGGACTTCCGTACAGAGGATGTGTCGTACCTGAGTATTGGGGACCCCTTTGGTGTCTGTGAGTGCTCACACTTCGTGAAGGAATAGCAGCTTGGTCGGGTGCAGCAACTTGTTCCTGAGTAAACGTATTTCTCGGCGGAGTGCCACCATATCGACTTGGGGAGGCTATATGTATGCTTCTGTTACCCATATTTCCGTACTCCTTTCCTGATTGCGAAGGAGTCATAGAGCTAGGGCCGAGTATATTGCTATCCATTGCTCGCACTGAGCCGCCGGTGTCAACGTTTGATAACATTCGATTAGATGATGTATCTGAAAGCCGTGATTGAGGAAAAGAAACCTGAGGAGATTGAATAACAGGAATATCGTCGATATATGGAGGTTCCTCTCGCCGAAACAGTTGCTGTACGTGGTCTTTTTCTCCTGGCGACGCCATTTGCTGTCCTACTTTAGCAACGATGATATCCTAAAATAAAATAAACTTAAAACAGCGTCAATTTTCTCTTCAATTGCTTTTATCAGAGCAATTTTCGTGAGATAGGATTATCGTTAATTGATTATTAGCTTTAGCAGTCTTATATTGTTATGATCTTTTAGAATCCTAGTAAAAGAGTATCAATTTTTTTTGATAGTGAGCCAGTAGTCGTGTGTCAACGCGAATATTAAAGGGTACACCCCCTTCATTGCTACACCCATCATGACGCAAATATTTATCATACATATATCGATGAATTGATTCTAGTATATAAACTAAGTAGAACAAATACACGTTTAGGCGAATGTGTTCATTTACTTAACACTAGAGATATCAAGTATAAGGTCACAATCACAAAACGTGAAATATTTTATCTAATCAGAAGAGACTTTAATGTTCTTTGTGATGCTTCAAGTGAGACTGGTATTCCCAGGTGTAACCCAAAATAACTACAGCAAGAGCTAAGTGAAGCAAAGGTTTACCAGAAGCATTCTCACCTTCGAAGTAAGCAGCTCTGTACTTACCAAGAGGACTAGTAGGCTTCTTTGGGGCAGGTGCTTGACCAGTAGGCAACTTCTTGTAGAAAGAAACGACGTCAGTCATTCTCTTTGCATTTGGGTTGGAACCAATGCTCTGTAATTGTTAGTACTCATACCCTAAAAACCGAAAAAAACAAAACAAAAAATAAATGATATCCTAGTGTTTCACTCCGTATCATATATGAAATGACTTCGCAACTGAGTGGACAGTCAAATAGGCAAGGTTACGGTAACTTGCAGAATCATCAGACTCACGGCCCCAGGAGTACAGATAAATGCGGTTCGTATAACTTGATAACCGTCCATCCAAAAACAATGATACTATTCAGAGCAACAAACTATCCAGCTCTAACACATCACAGCAATGCTTCAGAATACTTTCACGACAATGCAGACAGATTTAAAGCAAGCGTTATGCACTTTGCGATTTCAAGTGGCCAAGAGGTTCAATCCACATCAAAACATATACTTCTAGATTTTAATGTTCCGAAGCAACTGGTATCACGCTATTCATGAGCAGAGTGGAAAAAAACTTTTTAACCGCTAGTAACAGATCTAATGGACGGCCTTCTATTCACCAATTTGATACTCTGAGGAAACACCCGGTGATATTATCCTAATAAAAAACAAAAATCAAAGAGTAGAGCAACATACCTTTGCAGAAGCAATCTTTGGTGGGATCAAAGTGGACAATTGTCTTTTAACAACAAATGACATGATTGATGATATCTTCTAGTTGAAGTGAATAAAATATAACTAACTCAAATGCTAAAATTCAGTCGGTATACTAGTCGGAATACTGGCGCGCTTTCTTATTCGTTGGTATTTTCGTAGCACAAAAACGAATGAATCTATTTTGCTGAAGACATTACGACATTCCTCTAAATTATACAGTTATATAAGGAAGAATTAGGATTGACCAATATATAATACTGTGCTGTTAGTATATATAACACTTAGGCTCACGATTTATTTACCACCACGCATAATAGTCCACGTTGAGGCTAACTGCATGAGAAAGTTGGCAAAAAAGGAAAAGAAAATCTTTCAAAAATTTTCTTTGAAACCTTTAACTTGAACGGCAACTTTAGATATTGTAGATACTTACCATTATTACCTCTAAGGAACACATCGCCATATGTTCTTCCTACGTTTCCGTTGATGACCTCTCTTGTTTCATCTAAAACGATATTCATGTAGCCATCTATGCTCTGTAATTTTCCTAAATATTCAACACCATTATGTAACTTGACAGTGACAGCGTTGCCAATTATTTCACTTAAGAACTTGGAAGGATCTAACTTCAGAGATTCTTTCTTAACATCAGCAGTATTCTCTGACATGGTTGTTTCAATCAATATAGCAAATAGTAGGGTGTTAAATCCAATATGCTCAGTTAAAGGATGAGGACCTTTCTCGCAATGTCGTGCGCACCGAATTCTCAGTCCCACAAGACCACGAAATTCCAGTATACAATCAGGTTACGATCTACGCTTCAATATCCCTTTATTTCATAACTCCTACTAAATCAAGCTTAAGGTGAGCTTAAAAATGGACTAGGCTAATAAGGTTTACTGTTCTCTAAAAAAAAAGGGACAAAAGTAAGAAAAAGTAGAAGCTCCGCGACGGGGAATTGAACCCCGGTCTACCATGCGACAAACGGTAATTCTAGCCACTAAACTATCACGGATCTCTTTATATCGCTCAAGCTTACCTAGCGCTATAAATTTTATCTTTACTACATACCTTGATACTTATTTCATTTTGCAAGTATCTAAATTCTTACTAGCGTATCGGTGAGGTATAAACAAGAGGTAATCGCATATTTTACTCATAATCTTGAACGTGAATTTGATACTGACGTTACTCTCAGCAGTCTTGTTAAAGTCTTTCCTTCACGGAAAAGCGAGAATACATTTTCCAGCATTGACTCTTGAAAGTTAGTCATATTGCGGATTTACTTGTGGAGGTATTTTCAGGTCGTAATGTCATCTTTGTCGATGAAGTTCCACATTGCCATTGGCAGCAATGTGTCTAGCTTTCTGCGACGCTCTTGCGTTTCAAGGCGTCATGCTAGTACTAAAGTAAGAAATTTTCGAATAGCCATTGTGGGTTCAGGGCCAGCAGGCTTCTATTCAGCACATCATTTATTGAATAAGGTTTCTCCAAGGAATGATTTCAAACTACATCTAGACATCTATGAAAGATTGGGTGCACCATATGGCCTCAGTAGGTATGGCGTCGCACCGGATCATCCAGAGGTTAAGAACTGTGAAGAGTACTTGGACAACATAATGAACTCAAATAATCATAATGAAGGTCACACTGTCAGGTTTATTGGAAATACAGAAGTTGGATCTGATATAACTCTAGAAGAACTAGGCAGAGCCTACCATTCTGTAATATTGTCATACGGGTGTACCACTGCGGACAATCGGCTAAATATTCCTGGCGTTGACCTTCCAGGTGTAATATCAGCACGAGAACTAGTCAACTGGTACAATGGACATCCGGATTTTCATTCGAAGGGTACGTCTTTTGCTCCGCCTGACTTTTCAAAAATTGAAAATGTATCAATCATTGGTAATGGAAACGTCGCTCTTGACGTAGCTCGGATACTTCTCGCTGACCCGAGGAAGCATTGGGCTAGCACGGATATATGCCGACCAGCATACGAAGCTCTCCTAAAGAGCAGTGTTAAAAATGTCAACATAATTGCAAGAAGAGGAATTTTGGAATCGGCTTTTTCAAACAAAGAGATCAGAGAGTTATTCGAGTTGTCAAAAGCACAAAACGTGAAATTTATACCCATAGAGGAAGAATTGTTAAATAGTTTGAAGAATGAGAAAAGTCTCGGAAGAATAGAAAAGAGACGACTTGCTTTGTTAGAGAAGTACTCGCGTCAGGAATACCTGGAGCATCCGCTTAAGTGCTGGTCTTTGAAGTATTTACTCTCACCTCGCGAATTCAGAATCAATGCCAATGACGAAAAGCTATTATCTGATACGGTGCTTACGCGTAATGAGCTAACTCATGATAATTTGACGGGTAGCACAACCGTGAAGGCAACTGATGAAGACGTGATTATTCCAAATGAATTAGTAATACTATCCATTGGCTATAAAGGGTCACCTTTGGATGGTTTTGACTCCGTTGGAATCCGATTTGACACCAAGAGCAATAGAATTGTCAACAAGAATGGCCGTATCTTACTAAATTCCACTAGTGATGGCGACTCTAGTGAATATTTGTTCAAGAAGGGCTGGTATACTTCTGGGTGGATTAAAAATGGACCCAAAGGCGTGATAGCTACGACCATGATGGAATCCTTTGAGACATCAGAATGTGTTATAGAAGATTTGATAAATGGAATACACTGCAATGCTTCAGAAGATGTATATGCTACCATAAATGAAAAACTAAGTAACCATGACCTCATAACCTGGGTTGGATGGGAAAAGATCAATAAAGAGGAGTTGAGACGAGGACAAGTTCTAGGAAAATCAAGAGACAAAATATGCGACAAAGATGAGTTGTATGCTATTTCATCCAAAAGATGCTATTGAAAAGAACCTTAGGTATTCATTATATATAGCCTTTTATGTAATTACAAATACTGCTTCAATCAATTTTCGTCACCACATCCTGTCATGCGAACAAAATAGTGTGCATGTTCATATTTTCCTAAACTATTAGGCCATAACTTGCCGGGCCCAAGACCATTGAAAGTTGAAATTTCCGCTTCACTTAACTTTTTTGAAGCTCTCCAATCGCTCTTTTCTATATCGGCAGCCTCATGAGGAATCTCTCTCTTTGTGATGCGAAATTCTACACCGCAGTGATCAAATGACCCTAGTGGAGGCAACTTGGGTACTATGTCCCCATTGTGGACGACACGTATCAAACCTTGATCTAGCTTACCTGTTTCATCGATGTAATCATTGACACTCTGTGTTGAGAAAATTTTATTTACAAAGTTCGTCATGTCCGAGTTCCCCACTTTTGGTCCAGCATAAGATATTACCAAAGGATTGAGTCCCATCAACTGAAACTCTATACCTGTTAGTAAAGTGAGTGCTGCCCCAAGTGAATGACCCAAAACAACCAACTTATAGCCAGGATGCTTCTCCTTCAAGGCTATGACATCACTTATTATTTGTGGACAATTAGTCTTCAAAAATGTATAAAATCCTCTATGAACGCGACACCCATTACATTCAATAGCTTGATTAGTGTTGTAATCATAATTCATTATTGGTTCATATTTCACCGGAAATGTATCTATGTTTCCAACCCAATCCCTAGTTGAGGCAGTGCCTCTAAAAACCAATAGTATTCTTCCTTTATCGTGATCTACGCCATATAGGCCTGATCCTACATCGCCCAAATCATTAAAGTTGAATGTTTTTATGATCTCAATATTCTTCAATTCATCAGACTGGCACACTTCCTTTGAGCACCCTGTCTCTGGCAGCCCTAGCTTCCCGCTTTGTAATCCATCTCTAATACAATATGCCACAGAAGCTATGTGAGCGTATGTAGCCAAGGAACGATAATAGGGCGGTTCCTCAATTGTAGGTGCAGAATAAATAATGTGAGGTATCAATAAAGATAAGACGATATAAATATATTTCATGCCTTGCTGGTTGCATGATTCTGGTTAACCAGATGCCTATCATTAGCTAATATATGCTTCAAGACATTTATGTTATGCTTCAGCAGTGCGACCGGTAATTTCTTCTTTCAAGATCAACTTTCCATTAAAGACATAAACTATGAGTTTTTTGTTCTGTCTTTCTGCTCTTGCTGAAATCTGGCATTACCCTTTCCTAGACAATATGTATGACGCAATTCTTTACATATATGAAAATTGACGTGACTTGGCTTACCCGAAATGTATATATGAAAGATTTAGGCCCTCCCTTAAAGAAACACGAGTGTCAATTTAATATAATAAAGTGTTCCTTATATGCTAGGGGCCGAATCCGAACGCTAGAACTACTCCCTATGATACCGGACTCTCCATAGCCCAAAATCATTCCACCCTGTACTTTCCTTTACATGAAGTCAATGGCCACCTAACATTTCAAAATAAAATAAAACGAACTAGCATACCAGTGATGTCTTTCAGTCCCGTGATGCGTATGTTTGAAGCAAAACATAAATTATGTCAGCACTCGCCATATATTCACCTTGTTTCACGAAGCACACTTCTATACTTTGCCACATCCCGCGACCTAGTCCCCTATCCCTCGAACGATTCCCAACAGCTGCGCATAACTTATTGTACTTTCAGTAAAGCAAAATGTTTGCGTCCAAGCACCTATAATAGAACGTCAAGAGCCTACGCGCACCAAGTAGATCTCTTTAATTTTGTTGCCAACAAGACATACAAGATGTTTGGCGTAACAGGACCTGCGTCTTCGGCCAGAAACTTTGATCTTCTCGCAAATACATACATTCTGAAGGGTGTTATTTCATGTCAATTAAACCATTATAAAACCGTGCTTATAGATCAATCAAACCCAGCCTTCGCTGCAATATCGGACTATAGTGCGTGTCCATGTAACCAACATTCCTTGGTTTTGCAATTCTTAAAAGTAGAAGATATTGTAGTCAGTTTTTTTCAAAAAAGACATTGCTAAGGTACAGAGTAGATCATAGATTTACGTTCCGATATTTGCAAAACAGGTATAACAAGTGATTCATTACGCATACCTCATACCGGGTCTAGTGCAAACCTATTATTTTTGTGTCTCGGTGCGCCAAAATATAATTATTACAGCCCAATAATTATCGTGAAGTTTTATCGATATTTCTTCCTAAAATATTTTGCAAGCCCAAATAACCCCTTTGCCACAACAGTTCATACCAGGACACTCGCTACACCATTCTTCAAAAACTCGGACAGGCTGAGTTGGCAGTAGAACGGATTCAGATTTTGTTAAAACCAAGTAGTACACGTCCACTACTTAATTTCTACTCGCTAAGCAAAATAATTTCACCAAAATGCAAGAGCCAGACGGCAAGAGTAGCCATGAATACAGAACAGATATCGAAGAGAAGAAGAATATTGCTGAAGATGCTGAGGAGGATGTGATAAAAATGTGCAAAAAGTGCCGCATACCCATTCTTGAAGGACACGCATACGAACTTGGCGACGATCGATGGCATATACACTGTTTCAAATGCTCCAAGTGTGAATCTTCGTTGGGATGTAACTCTAATTTCTTGGTATTGGGTAACGGGAATTTGATTTGTTCAAAGTGCTCATATAGCTGCATGCAATGTAAAAAGAAGATAGATGATCTAGCCATTCTTACAGGCGACCAAGCGTACTGTTCAAACTGTTTTCGGTGCAGATCATGCAAGCTGAAAATAGAAGATCTACGGTACGCTCGCACGTCGATAGGGCTATTCTGCATGAGCTGCCATGAGAAGCTTATGGAAAAGAAGAAAAAGCACGATTTGAAGAAAAAGAAGCTTCAGATGTTGGAGAAGCAGTCTGCAGAAAAAGCCAGCAATTCGTCTCTGCCTCAGCTAAACTCGGTTGAGAAGTCAGAGCCAAATTCGAACCAGTCAACACCCATTAATGGCTCTGTATCTGCTTCAAGAAGTGATTTGTATATGAAGAGCGCGGAATACTCCAGTTCAAGCTTATCTATTAGGGACAAAAATCTACCACCTCCTCCTCCTTCTAGTAATGAAGGGAGAAATAATACAACTTCTGAGCAATGTGAACCTGGTAAAAGTCCTTACATAACAACCAAATCGCCCACTTCATCCGCGCTTTCCACTGGCACTTTTCCTTCAGATCCAGATGCAGCGCATGATTCCATTGAGGAAATTAATGATAGCGATGATGAGCTCAATTTGACAAGAGCTCGCAGGAAAACACAAGACGACTCCAAATCGTCTTTACAGGGTAATATCAAGTCTGAATCTTTTTCTTCACTTCCCAGGGGCATCACACAGACGCCTTCTTTCAATGGAGAACAGCATGAAATTCAACTCACGATATCTGATTCTCCTCGCTCAGAGAAGCCGCGTCTTCAACCTGCACCTGAATTGCTTCCCAATGATACTAAAGATAATAATTTCGAAACTTCTTCTGACGGAAAACGAAAAGCTAGTTCACCTACATCTTCAGTATCCAGAGCACAGTTCCGTGGAAAAAATCTTCTCATACTATCCCCTAATACGCCTTATGAAAAGGATTATGCTACTTCCTCGGCTAAGAGAGTACTATCACCTGTCAATTCTCCTGTACTACTGAATTTCAAGGCTGATGATGAATATTTAGATTCCTTGTCCAATGATGATCCTAGAGTCAGATCCAATTGTCCCTCTCCTATTGGCAGAGTCAATCGACAAGCCCATATAGTCGAAACAACAGACTATACGGTGGAAGGTAGTGAAAATTTAGCTGGTAATAATCGTCATATATCAGAGAACACTAATCGATTATCTACTCCCAAGAAGTCAATACAGCAAGTAAATCCAAATAATTTAACATCCCCACCACCAAAACTTCCAGTTCCTCTGGTTCCCTCCACTCCTGTTAAGAAAGATAATGAGCCTCATGGAACAGCTGCTGGTGGATCGAATCATGGACAAGATGAAGATATTGTGCCCAAAGGTTTGGGACTTGCTGGCTTGGATTATGAAATTAAAAGTGACACCATCAAACGACAGACTCTTCAGGCTCACCAGGAAGAAGGAAAGTATTCCAGCAGCCCAGGAACAAGGGTGATAGCACATGCTACACCTACCGTGACGAATCTTGAAGAGACGGTTGACACTACACCTGAGCAAAAAACAACTTTGTCCAGCAGATCTACACTTATTAAAACACCAAAACTCAGTTTGAAACATAAGCGATCAATATCAGGTGGGAATAGTGGCTTCAGTAAGTTGAACATATTCAGATCTAACAGTAAGGAAGAGGTTCCTGTAATACTGGGACATACTCGTCATGCATCGGACGGGACAGTGAATAATGGCTCAGCGTATGTCACCCCTCCATTACCGAATACCTCTCCTTTGAAGTATGCATCAACCTTCAGTAAAGAGGGATCAAATTTCGTGCGAGACCATAATCGAACCACCTCTGAATCCTCTTTTCTTTCACATATTGACGGACAGTACCCTAATGACATTCACAGGCATGAACTAGACTTGCGCTCTTTAAAATCAGAGATCTACAGTCTCGAAGCCCGCAAGCAACAGTTACACCATGAAAATCATAAATTAATATCTGAAAATCAAAGACTAATTAATGAAAGTCAAAAGCTCGACGATCATATACAATTCCTACAAGGAAAGGTAGCCGCTGAAACCAAGACGCATGAGTCGCTTGCAAGCGAAGTACGTGGGCTTGAACTCAAGAAGGATGAATTATTAGACACTATCAAATCATTGGCCGAAAGAGCTGAGAAAATGAGCAGTTCTTCTGCTCCCTTACCAGTACACCATTCACTGTCTAGTGAAAGTGTCACGCCCTATGACAACCACTTAACCATCAATCAAGTACAGCACATCAATTCTCAGACTTCGCCAAATCATTTATCTCCGGCTGTGCCACTCTATAATGAAGCACAAGATGATCACAACAATGAGCCCCAAAAGGCCACTAAATTGAGATTCTGGCGAAAACCAAAGCTAACTAACGATAATCAAATCAGCAATTCACCTTCTACTAATAATTTTGAATCAGTACAACAACGGACCCCTAAGATAGGGCAGCAATATTCTTCGCACCTGATACGCCCTCCCAACATGAGAACTTTGGGCTCTTCTCAAATTGGTAATTTAAGCTATGAAAGTAACACGAATACTCATGATAATTTGAATGTTAATGAAGGAAACCGTAAGGGGTTTTCAGGATTTATAACCAAATCTAGATCTACTAATATCATCGATTCATTCTTAACCAGCAGTAGCTCCGCTACCAATGATTCCTCGCAATCAAAGGATAGTAATGAAGCGCCTTTATTCTTGACAACTATTCAAAAGAGGGCTGTTTTTGAGAATGAAAAGATGCCATTGATTATTCAAAAATGCATCGAGGAGGTTGAGAAAAGAGGACTTGACATGGAAGGTATTTATCGGTTGTCCGGAGGCAACTCCTCGATAAACACAGTGGAAAATGCCTTTGCCAGCTTAGGTTCCAATCCTCGCAGCGACGAGAACCAGATGAAACGCTTAGATGAGATTATGACTATAGATATTAATGCGATTACCTCTGCATTGAAGAGATATTTGAGGAAACTTCCGGAGCCTTTGATCCCTTATTCACTCTATGATAATTTTATCAAAGTTGCACTGAGTATTCCTGCAACAAAAGTGGATAAGAGGGTTAGTGAGCTTAGAACGAAAATCATTAGCAGACTACCACCTGCGAATAAGTACGCTTTCTATTCTTTGTGCAAGCATCTAGCATTGGTTAACTCTTACTCAAAAGTGAATAGAATGAATACCAAAAACTTGTCCGTTGTGTTTGCGCCTACTTTGGCGAGAGACGAAACTGGTGAGAAAGAAATGCTAGACATGGGATACAGAAATGATATAACAGAGTTTACGCTTGTCAACTTTGAAGTCATTTTCAAGGACATTTAATGAGATGTTTTACATTGGTAGGCTTGTGTATGATTTACGTATAACTAATGATGAATTTTATATACGAAAGAATGATCGGTTTAAGGTCAGTCTAAAATCAGTTCTCAATGACAAACGGTATTGTATAAACACCACCTCCGCCATCTTCACTTACTCCAATAGCAACTCACCCTCTTTATAATCGCTAATGTATGTCTTTGATATTGGGATTCAGGTACATTTCGTACCTTCTATGACCCACTCGGATCAAATGCTCTATCACGCTAAATTGCTTTTTCGGTAAACTTCTGTGCTTTTCAAATTCTTCCCTTATATAGGCCTTCCAATGATCTCGCGTGCCGTGCGGCTTAGTCTTGATTGACCGAAAGCATGCCCTGTAAAGTTTGAGCACTTCTCTCTGCAAACCAGATAAACGAGGCATGGTTAAAAGTTGATTCACTTCAGTATGTTTAGCATGCCCGCTGAACCGCAATATCGTCAACACGACATAACGACATTATTGTATCGTTGTAAGGCCTCCTGGTTCAACATGTCATTTCATTTGAATTTCTTACAAGTCGTCAAGCAGTACTAAATTAAATGTTTATTATGATGAGATATTACAATATGATATAAATGAAGGGCCTTATTCAAACTTCTAGATAAGTGTTGCAGAAAATCTTGGCATAATCGTTACCATTACATATTCGTGTAGTCAACCTCTCCCTCTCTGGTGCCGTCACAGTGGCCACTGACTCCGCAGGTACAACTATCTTCCCTTCTCTTGCCACAAGAGCATGCCTCTTCTGGTTTTGGTATAGCATTTTCTGAGCTTGATTTTTCACAATTACAGTGCAAAGCAGGTTGTTTACCACAGGAGCATGTGGACTTTTTTGCGCATATACATTCGTTTGACTGGCAGACCATCTTTCTTGTAGTTTTAGCTTGTTAACGCTATATTTACTGAGTCTGTTAATGGTGGAGAATTAGCATATTTATAGCCTTATCTTTGGCATTGAACTGGGTGTGATGAGCTGATCAGGTGACCAGACTGTTTTGAAGTCAACCAATCAGAACTTTCGCGTTTGTCATGCTTGTTAATCAGTCATCTTTGATTATCACCTGACGCAATGTTCATACATCAGTGATCTACTCATGGGGGGGTATCTCAGTGCTCGTAACTGATGCTCATAACAGAAGTGTATTGATACTACCCTCAGCGGAAAGGTATTTTTCATATACGCATGTCTTTATCAATAACTAGACCTACAGAAAGTTGGTTATCAACACAACTTATTTGAGAAGAGTCCCCAAAAACCTAATATACAGTTACGTCAATTGATACGTTATTAAGATCCAAAGTGCTGCGAAAAATTTGTAAATGTTTTCAAACGTTCAGTTAGAAGCGAGCCTAAATCAGAAGTTGTATCAGTGGTATCGTTTTCCGATTTCTCGTGG
The DNA here is from genome assembly GCA_002196765.1 of Millerozyma farinosa. Taxonomy (NCBI): domain Eukaryota; kingdom Fungi; phylum Ascomycota; class Pichiomycetes; order Serinales; family Debaryomycetaceae; genus Millerozyma; species Millerozyma farinosa. The sequence goes on from NBND01000004.1 coordinate 1,586,718, forward strand.
TGGATAGGAGGTGGAGCTACTTCATTTGGAGCTACTTCATTGAACAAGTCATTGGAGTTATGCTGGTTATCTACATTTCTCTGCTTTTTTGATGAACTAGAAGGATGGGCATTAGATAATACTTCATCAAAAAGATGAGAGATGGATCTTGAATGGTTAGAATTAGAATGGCTTGTTGTGTCCCTGCTGTTTTCCTTATAGGTGTGATTTGCAGATCCCAGCTTGTTCTCCTGGTGGTGTAGCATCGAATGATAAACAGTTGAATTCATCGATCTGTCTTGCTTATTTGGGTCGTAAAATACGTTATCTCTGTCGTCATCTGCAATAATTTTTTGTTTTTTGTAATTAGAGCTTTTTGACGAATCTCGCTCTCTATCACCTGCTGCGTTTCCGATCGCATGTAGGTGAGTCAAGCGAAGCTCGTCATTCTCATCCGGCATCACTTGGCTGTCTCTCTTGTTGCCTTTATACGGAGTTCTTCTTTTATCGATGCTTGTGTGCTGATAAGCTCCCGTATTCAGTTCAGTGGGGGGAGGTGGTAGGTCGCTATCATCTGCCCCGTATCTCATGCGTACTCCAATAGGAGTCCTCATAATGTCTACCTCATTTGAGCTTCCAACTGAATTTCGAAGGGTAGGTGTAGTAGGGAATCTTTGCTTTCCAGAATCTGATTTATCGACATTTTGAGTCCCCTTATCTCTATCAAAAGGGGTTATATCTTTTGTCCCTGGTAATGCAATTGGAGAAAGCCTTTCTAAGTCTTTCTCTTGTGATGATGGGTCGTTGCTATTGTTACTGTTAACATTTCCCATTTCCGATAAAAGAACAGGAGGCTCTGGCAAAGTAGGAGAAGAATCAATTAAATTTTGTATCAAGGATGATCTTCGTCTTATATCATCTGAAACTCCGTTTTCCTTGGTTGCCCTCAGCTTACCTTTGGCTCCTTTTCGAGGTGAAATAGATATTTTATGCAAGTGATCAAGCGATTGTCTCACAGTATGTGTTACGATGAACGGAGAATTACCCTCCCGGGGAGCTGAATCCTGTTCGAGATGCTCCTTTGATGAACCTTGTATAAGAGAAGGTGACTTGAATTCTTTGTCGTGTTTTCGTTCTTGATATGCGTTAGTTGTACCTATATCACGTCCTTCGTTATTTGTAGCAATGAAAGATGATCGTTGCTTCAATTGAGGGGTGGAAGCTTGCATGTTGAATTTATCTTTGGATTGCACTTGATCTTCAGTAGACCAAGTTGGAGTATTCTCGACGATATTCGAGAATCCTTTCATGAGAGGTAATTTATTCTGTTTGGCCTGCCCCACATCTTCTCGGCCTTGATCTGTTTCTGTATTGGTTCGTATCTCGTTATCGCCTTCCTCGTCCTCATTTGATAACAAAAAGTGGCTCTTGGAGTTTGTAAGCGTATTGATGTCGGTACTCGAATTAGCAGGCGCTTCATAACTAGTGAGCTCCACATTTGCCGACTGTTCAAGAAAGTATTTCCAGAAGTTAACATTATTCCACACGCTAGTAGAAGAGGTGGCATGTTTTCTTAGCACTGGAAATATCTTGTCATTGATTACAGCATTTGCTTTTGAGATGTTCTTATCGATTTCTTGCAAAACCAAGGTAGTTTCTTGTTCTAATCTTTCCAACTCTAAAGTGGCAGACTCAGTATCAGCGCCGTCTTCAGTTTTGCTATAGTAGTTCGAATTTAACGTGGACTTCCTCCGAGACGACGTCGGGGCTATAGAATATCTCTTCATCCTAGATGAATTAAGAGTACAAAATTGTCAACCACTGCTGTATCTGATGTTGTTTCATTTTATGTTTATACACGCGTTACCGTTTACGATGAATATATTGCAGGTTAAATATTTTTTGCAGGTTAAGTCAACTGTTAAGACTATAGATGTGCAAATTATTTTCGACCAGGAAATCCACCAGCTCGATAACGTAAAGCAAGCTATACTATGGGTAATATCATGTCGGCCTCTTTTGCTCCTGAGTGCACCGATGCGAAAGTAAAGTACGATGACTGCTTTAACAAGTGGTACAGCGAAAAATTTCTCAAAGGCAAATCCTTAGAAAACGAATGTACAGACTTATGGGACGAATACATCACATGTGTAAACACAGCTCTAGCAAAGCAGAAAATCAAGCCTATGTTAGACAAAGCGAGAGAAGATCAGCCATTCTCGAAAGAGGAAATTCAAGCAGATGTTAAAGAGCATTACGAAAGAACCGGTAAATGATTAGAGACGCCTGTTTACTAAGTCCAGGGAAATGAGCTGTATTGGACCATCTTAAAAGCCGAAGTATTCACATATGTTACATTATCAACACATGTCTTCGTCGAGTGCTTCTTAGTATCGATACGTGTAAATAGTTTCTATTATATTGCAAAGTCGTGCCATTTTAATCTCGCATTTTTATATGTAAATCGAGCATTTCTGCTACTAACATTAGCACACCAGTTTCGTAGAGCTTCTTCTATAAGAATGTTGGTCGAAGAGGTTCCTAGATCGAATAATCCTAACTCGAGAACAATATACTTTTCGTCCTCTATCAATCTTAGTGCCAGGTCAACTAATCATCACTCCAGAAATGACTGGCAAGGTTTGAATGAAAGTCATGAAGACAATAATGTAAACAGGTTATCCAAGAACAGGCCTAAGGTTAACTATAATGTGACCCAGCTCATGAATGCACAAACACATGCGAATGATTCGGCGGTAAGTAGAGGCCCGCTTAAGTCAGCCCAACAGATACATTTGGAAAGAATCATAACGAAAAGATTGAATGACTTGATCAAAACTAGTCCATCTGCAAACTTCGACTTACCTAAAAATTTCTCATTCCTGAGTATGAATGCGGCTTCGGATAAGAAGAAGAGTAAACAAGGCAATACACCTGGTACTCGTAAGATACTATCGTCGCGACGTACTTTGAATCTGTACTTTGAAGAAGAGAGTAATGTTTTATCGATAAACAGCATTTTAAGTCTTAATTTTCAATTCGTTGATCAAATAGACGATATCGCTCAAGATGGAAACGAAAATAAGTCCCGAAAAGTTGAAGAAAGGTCATTTAAACCCAGACTTAAGCTCTGTTGTATATGTGGAATGGTTTCTACTTATTCAAGGTGTCAGAATTGCGGTTTGTTTACTTGCAGTGTCAAGTGTAACAGGTTGCATGAAGACCTGAGATGCAGCTAAACTTACAAGTCAAATCTATATGTATTATTCCGTTTAACATACAGGGTACCAGCTGAAATGGTACTGATAATTTATTTTGCATCAAAAATACTGATAATGACATGAAAATAATAGAATAGCCTTTTGTAATATAATATGCAAGAATAAATGACAAGGTATGATTAAATCCAGCTGAACGTCCAATAATCATCCTTGAAAAGTGGGACTATATGAGGAGTAAAAGAGGTAATGTTTTTCGGCCTGTGTCTACCTTTGTTAATTCTATTTTGTAAATCTAAGGTTTTATGAATGCGATACTATGTACATTGAAAAAAAATTATGCAAAAACCCTGAGAAGTAAGCGACTTCTAGATTTTCTTTACTCCAGCAGAATGCAAGGTTATCGTTGAAGTATTATTGACCGGTAATTCCAGTAGAGGCTTGTCAAAAACGGAGCATTATGCCCAATGTACATGTTTTATAATTCAGCGGCAGTAAGATCCTTTTTGATTTTGAACGGTCTGCCTCGCCATTCGATTTCATGGCCACACATAGCAATAATCCATATTGGTAGAGCCAAAACTTCTCTGATGATCCAAAAATAAAACCATGCGAAGCAAGATCGTGACAATGAAGGAATGTTTTCTTCTTTCAACCAGTTAGGAGAATATTGGGACTTAGCTATGTTTGTCACAAAAGTATAGTATTGCTTATAGTCGGTGATAACCCAGATTAGCATATGTAAGAAGAATATTTTCCATATGAAACATTTTTTAAAAAAGATTGTCGAAAAGCCGAAAGTACCATATAAGCCGCAAACGATTGACTCTGTAGTGGGCTCTATCAAAGTGGCAAGTAATACCATGTACTTACGAACTCTGAGCCATCTAACTCTTCGGGTAATATAGTCATTTACCAGGTTATCACTTCCGCTTAGTGGCTGCACGACAAAATTTCCAGTCATGCCCGTTCTGCTCCTCAAATTTTCCCAAAGACAAATTGCAATCATATTATCTTCGCCTATATAGCGAGCAAAAAGTTTCAAAGAGTTACCAGGGCCAGCAAGTGAATATTGACGAGCATCATAGTTCACGGAAGCGGATGAGAAAAAATGAGAAGTTGAACTGGGAATTTTTGCAACTGCAGCATCCAAATCAGATCTTCGATATAAGTTGGATTTTCCGTTGACACATGGTGCTATTGCAAGGTTGTTCAAAGAGACATAGAATTTCAGATGGGATGTTAGTAAAAACATTTCGTCTAATTTTGCCCCATACTTCTTAAGAAAACGGCCTCTTGCTGCTTTACCATGTTTCCCCAGCAGATACGAATTGACTGGGGAAACATGGTATTCGGCATCAGAACCTCCGAGGGCCGAGGGGTTGATACTCAATGCAAGCGGGATATGGTGAACCAATTTGACTTTCCTATCACCTATAAGCAAACGTCCATTGTTGCGGTTTTCATTCAAAGCACGTACGGAATTGGCCAAGACATCTGGGGGTGCCCAAACATTCGAATCCAATAGCCATAGAACATCATGTTTGGCCCTTAAAAACCCTTTTGCCATGTTGTTGACCTTTGGGTTTGGGCCGTAATGCTCTTGCGAAAGTCCTGTGTTTTCATCAAACCCACCTGAAATTAGGATCTCTGCGTCAATGTCAGGGTACTGCTCGATAAGGTGTCTGATCACTGGGATCGACTCATCATGGGGATCGTCAACGCAAAATAGGTATTGAATTTTATCTCGAGGGTACGCCTGGCAAAACCCACTTTCTAAGCAAGCGCTAAGCTCGGGATCTATGCCTTTGATGGGACGAATTATGGTCACAGGTTCCTGAGCGTCGCTAACATGATTGTAGCTCGGAGCATGATTGAATTTTTTCAAAATCTCAAAGAACCCGTTATATGCCACTGTCAATATCACCGCGTACCACGCGAGCGCTAAAGCGCCAGCTACTTGCTGAAATCCCGATATACTTTCGACAACCATGTGCAATCCGTAATTTCAGATTTTGTGCAAACCCTGACTAGTTACTTTCCTGCTGAACTAGATCGTGGAGCAAAAATGATCTATGGTAAATTATCTATTCTGAAGTTCGGAAAAAATGGCAGTGAACAGAGGAAAAAATTCCCAAAAATAAAATTGAAAATCCGAAGATGACAAATAGTACTTCTTACGTGGAGTTAATCTGATCTACGGTGCAACGATGGCCCTTGGCCAAGCAATCGCCGACAACTGTCGGTGATGGCTGTTTCATCTTTCCATCAATCAATGTTGCCGAATTGACCAACCAAGAGACACACCGTGATACACCCGAGAGCATTTTGTATGTTAGTCTTCTGCAACGAGCGTGAGTACCGGCAGCGCGAACCACTGCGACATTATCGGAAACATAGCGACATTGTCGCTCCACAAAACAGGCGGCACTCGCTCCCTCATCGGCGGCGACCGCAGTGTTTTGCATGCGCCTAAGAGTATGCTCCAGCACGTCCCGTAGCACCACGATTACTGCGTGAATACACCGCACCTTGTTGTCTGCGTAGCACTTTGCTGCTCCCTTTCGTCCTCAGGCCGCTCTCAAGCCCTACCCCTGGTCGTCACCGTATTCCCACTGACTCGTAACAGTCCTCACGTGTAGCCTTACTCTGCCCGTGCCAGGTGTAGCGACTCAATGGTGCATAGTAGTCCAGTGATGTTCCCCAGAAACTCCCGTTCTACGACAAATTGACTCTGCGCCAAACGGCCGGGGTCTGGTGTGCGCACGCATGCGCGATATGTCCCCATATTCGACTCCCCAGCACGCTCTTAACCCGCTGAAGCCAATCTGTAGCACCCAATCCTACACAAAGCCAACCTCGGTCAAATGGCAAGCATTATGATCGAATAACCCACGGAAAATAGAGTGTGAAGGCCGGTATAAAAAGCTAGGCAGACGTCAATGGCCTCCCCGGATTCTTTTCACACTTTTACTGGAGTTAGATTTAACTACAAGAAATAGACGATTTTCTATATATCAAAGAATATATAGTATTTTAGAGGTATTGAGGAGTTGACAGGGAAAGGACTCCGCATTTAGCAAAGATAAGATCAGACGCTAAATTTGACGGTGTTGGTTTTTCATTAGACCAGCATTTTCATACTCTTTGTCACTAGCAAGGTTATAAAGGCCGTTAGCGCACAAGTCTTTGCTTTCAGATTGGCAATTGACTTTGACACAACTAACACTAGGTGCAAGTGATCTCAGCGTTTGGAATCAATCATTTTAAAAACGCAGTAGCAAATCAACGACTACAGTCGAATACAACAGAAACGAAAGATTGCCCGGACTATTGTCATAGGGACATATTATGGTTAGAAACTCGGGAGATATTATGTTTAAAGGAGCACAAATGGGAAAAATGGTTAGAAACTTTAAGCAGTTCTCTACAAGCGCTCTTAAAGGTGACTTGTACAAGTACCAGAAGGATCTTCCACGTTTGCCGATCCCAACGTTACAGGAGACAAGTGCTAAGTACTTGAAGTCGGTGCAGCCCTACTTGTCTGCTCTGCAATACGAGCAGACCAAAGCCAAGGTGGAAGAATTCATCAGACCTGGGGGCACCGGTGAAACCTTGCAGCAGAGACTAAGCGAGTTTGCCCAGGGTAAGGACAATTGGCTCGCTGAGTGGTGGGATGACTATGCCTACATGTCCTACAGAGACCCAGTTGTGCCTTACGTGTCGTATTTCTTCTCCCATAAAGACATAAGAAACCCTGTGGGTAAGGACCAATTATTGAAAGCCACTTTGATTGCTCACTACACCATTGATTTTATGGAGCAAGTGCAGAACGAAACTCTTGAGCCTGAAATTATCAAGGGTAATCCCTTCTGTATGAATGCATTCAAGTATATGTTCAACAACTCTCGTGTTCCAGCAGAAGGCAGCGATATCACCAAGTCGTACGATGGTTTATCCCACAGATACTTCGTTGTTATTCACAAGAACCATTTCTACAAGGTCTACCACCATGACAAGAATGGCACTCGCTTGAGCAAGTCTGCCATCTACAAGCAATTGCAATATATTTTGCATGATGCTGCTTCGAAGCCTAAGGGTGTCCCAATTGGTGCATTGACCTCTTTAAATAGAGATGAGTGGTTGAGTTCCTACAACAACTTGGTCAAATCTCCTATTAACAATGATTCTTTAGAAACCATCTTTGCCTCGTCTTTCGTCATATGTTTGGACGAGAACTCGCCTGTTACCATTGAGGAGAAGTCCAAAAACTGCTGGTTCGGAGACGGAGAGAACAGATTCTTCGACAAACCGTTAGAATTTTTTGTTTCCGCCAATGGCAATTCCGGATTCTTGGGTGAGCACTCCAGAATGGATGCGACACCAACTGTTCAAATGAACAACTATATTTATTCTCAAATCTCAAAGGAGGATCCAGTTAAATTGATCAGTGAGATCGCTCAAGACACCAAGACCATCGCACAGTTGAACGTCGAGGCTACCCCAGCGGCTTTGCCATTTGACATTAGCGCTGTCGTGAGAAAGGATATTGCTGATGCCGTGGAGAAGTTCCACAAGACTATCGACACGCTTGACAGCGCCGTATTCCAGTACCACGGTTACGGAAAGAACTTGATCAAGCAGTTCAAGGTCTCTCCTGACGCCTATGTTCAGATGTTGATGCAATTGGCCTACTACAAGTTAACTGGCAAGATCAGACCAACCTACGAATCTGCTGCTACAAGAAAGTACTTGAAGGGAAGAACCGAAACTGGTAGAGCTGTTTCACCCGAGTCTGTTGCCTTTGTGAAAACATGGAGCAACCCAGAGGCGTCGACCGAAGAAAAGGTCGCCACATTCCAGGCTGCATGCAAGCAGCACGTCAAGTACTTGTCGGAGGCCGCCGACGGCAGAGGTGTCGATCGTCACTTCTTTGGTTTGAAGCAAATGCTCAAGCCCAACGAGCCTGTGCCCGAAGTCTTCACTGACCCAGTCTTCGGATACTCATCCACCTGGTTTATTTCCTCCTCCCAGATCCCCTCTGAGTACTTCCAGAGTTGGGGTTGGTCCCAAGTCATCGACGAAGGCTTTGGTTTAGCCTATTTGATTAACAGTGAGTGGTTGCACGTCCATATCTCCTGTAGAAAGGGCAACGGCTTAAGACCAGACTGGTACAAGTGGTACTTGACTGACACTGCCAACGAGATGAAAGAAATTCTTTCTTCCACCTTAGCTCCTAAGGCCAAGTTGTAAGTTCGCTATAATACATCAAGTTTGTCATACTTCTATTTCAGAATTGAAACTACCACTATGTGTATTTTTTTCTATATATTTCCTTCCTGCTTCCATAACGACTGAAATTGTTGATCAATACATTAGCCTTGTCCATGTGAATGTAGTCATCGCAGCCGCAGTAATTTCGTCCCTTACAAATGGTGCTGGTGGTCCCTTACTGGCCGTACGTTTGACAAGATCTCTCATCCTGCTTATTTCGTTTCGACGTTGTATATAAAAAAAAGGACTGTGTATTAGAGATCCTTTGTTTATGATTTGAACTAATAAATCTGATCTGAGCATTCAGGGTTTTAGGGATAAGTTGTCGTCCAAATTGGCACTTGAGGAAAACTCTAAGGAAAAGCATTGTTCAGGTAGTGGTTCCCTAGTAAAATTCAAGTATTAGCTATACTCGAAGAAAGGAAGACATTAACAAGATCTCTAGTCATACATAACGCAGGTACAAAAAAGAGCTCTGTAGTCTAAATCTAAAGTATAAAGCGGAATTGATAACCGCTAAGAGAAGGCTGAAGGTTCGGACAGTGACATTAAAAGCATCTCAGGACATTAAGAGCACAAAAATTGAAGTGCTGTCACTAAATTGAGCAGACTTTGATGGGACCGTAAGCAGAGCATGAGCCGAGATCCCAGTACACCATGGAAGGTTCACAAGAGACGAAAATCGTCGAAGCAAGGCGTTAACTTGCAGGTGACACGAGATATGGTAAGCCATAGGCATCTGGTGCCAACCAGTGAAATGCCAATTCCCCAGAGCGCCAGGGAGATGGAGCAGGCGGCATTTGCAACTCGAGCATCGCAGCCCGATATGGTATCAATCATTTCGGAACCGCAGTTGTCGTCTTCCAGAGGGTCCTTAATGCACTCTCATGGATCTCTGCTTTTCGATAATTACTCGCCTGTGTCTCTCGAGGGCTATCCCAGCGAGCATGTTGGCGGCCCGTATAGCCTGAATATCGCACAGGGTTATTTACCCTATAACCAAGCCAAGCAGCCTCTTGTTTCAGAGGGAGGACAGTTTCCTTCATCTGCGCTATTCTCACAATTACGCAGGTCCCCACAAGAAGCACTGTTTGGCGTAGATCCCCAGTATACCAACTATATTCCTCATTCTATCATGCCCTTAACACAGCCAACCCTTTTCGATAACGGTCAGCCATCGAATGGGCAGCAGCTGCAGGCATATCCTGAATTGCACAAGAGTGACCACTATCATACAGAGTTTTCCCAATCGGAAATTCCAAAGAATGAGGTACAGCTTCCTCAACACTACAGCACATCTCATACAAAGAACCTTTCTATAAGTTCCCATTTCAATTTATTCAATTTGAACGAGGAAGGCCAACTCCCGAATTCGAATGATTCTGACTCTTTTTCGGAAATTCGACAACAACTTTCATCTGTTGACGGATCTAACGTTCATAATTTTGGCTTATCGATACTTCGAAAAATTCCCACCCCCATTCCCCTTGACGACTTTTACGTTTTCCTTTACAACAATGACAAACAAGTTACGACAATTAAAGTCAATCACTCCCTAAAGATAGACAAGACATCTAATATTCCTGCCAGTCAGGAATCCGCTTTCGGTTTACTAAACCAAATACTAAACATATTCAAGAATCCTAGCCTACTTAATAATTATTACCCAGACATGCACTCTGCGGATTCTAGACTCGCAAACATTAATTATCATGAACTTTTAAGAACACTCTTAGCTCTTAAAATCCTTCTGGACATATTAATTGAATTGCCAAAATCAGAGAATTCACTTAACCACACTATCCCAAGACTCTCCATCTATAAAACGTACTACATAATTTGTCAGAAACTCATTACACAATATCCTTCTTCGACAAACACTCAAAGTGAGCAGCAAAAGCTCATTTTAGGACAGTCAAAGTTGGGAAAGTTATTGAAGGTTGTTTATCCCAACTTAATAATAAAACGATTGGGGAGTAGAGGTGATTCTAAGTACAACTATCTTGGAGTATCATGGAATGAAAGAATTGTAAGTGATGATGTAAAAGCACTCTGTGACAATTACGACTTGCCGAACTTGAGCAGTATTTTCACTAATTCGGCTAAAAACACATCGAGGAAAAGCAGAAAGAATTCGTCGTATGATGCCAAATCTTTTTCCAGGTCTGGGTCTGATGCACAGATTAGAATCTCTTCTCAGGAGTATAAAAGAAATACGTCGCCAGACAGCATATACATGACTCCGAATTTTTCATTTTTGAACCCATATTGTAAATTCACCTCTGATGATAAATTCAATATGGTGAATATGTATGCTGATCATCAGAACTGGTTCTATGAAAAGAAGCAGAAAGTCTTACGAGACCTTGAAGGGCAACTATTGATATCACTAAAGCCGTCTTTGGATAGCATGCTTCTTCAGGAAAACCTAAATACGGATGATTCATTTTGTGAAAACACCATTGAAAATCTATTTTTACCTTTGCATGATAATTGTTCGCATATCAAAAACTTAGATCTTCGGCTATACGCAATTATTGTCTTGGAAGTATTACCATATTTACTCCTTTTATGCTCTCCAACCGAATCAGAATTTTTGAAACATTTGAAAATCAATCTCAATTACTTTATTAACAATTTCAGTATGAGACTAAGGGATAGAGGTCTTGATAGTTTTTCTTCAAGCCTTAACTTGAATAAGTTTCTTACCATAGTCAAAAAATTGTTGAACGTTAACGGTATGTTACTTTTCCTTTTAAATCGGCCTGATAAAGACATAGATGCCATGGCAAATGATCTTGAAAGGCTTTTACCTGATTTGACAGCTCAAATTGACTCGGAAGAAACTTCCCTGCTGGATAGCACAAGCGCTAATAACATTTTCCTCGCAAATTTACTTCATACACTAAGAGCTTTTTGTTTAATTCCGACTAAAGGTGAATCTCCAGATAGTAGCTGGTCTTTTGACGCCCTCAAATTGGATTCCATTTTTTTACAAAACTTTTTCTCCCACGATTTGGTTAACTTTTTCCATTCCTTTAAAAACTCATCCTCGCATCATGACCTTAACGTACCCGAACACACTTCGTATAAAAACGGTGATTACAGAATACTTTTAATTTATCAATTAGTGCACCATAATTTATTAACTCCAAGCATTCGTCATAAGTATCCAGCATTAGTTTGTGCTAATTCGTTCAGTCTAATTCTGAATGAAGTTATGAAACTACTTTTTTATGATTTTCAATCGAAAACAATCGAAGATTTTTCCATAAACCAGGTAAAATTCAAGAACTGGTGGACGTTCAATTCCTTTTTGCAAGAGTATCTTACCTTAATATCTGAGGTTGTCAGTTTAATTGATTTAGCTCATCACACATAGTTCAATGTGCTTGTGAGAACCTATCCATACTCTTGACAACTCTCTGTTATACCATCCTTATAATTATCATGCATAAACTATTACATATATATTGTGGTTAGTTTGTTATTTTTCCTAACCCCACTTAATCTACTAATAAAAGTTCTGTTCCTTCTTTAGATATTCTGAAATTTGTAAATTTCGCAGTATTTGCAATGTTATTTTACATATCTCATTCATTCTGATGATAAGAAATATCAATTGAAAAAAAGGTAAATAACGGAACAAGAATACAGTTAGTCATGGAGAGACATAAGAACAATCATAGTAATCATAAGGTAGTTATAATTGGAGCTGGTATGGCAGGTATCAAATGTGCAATTGACCTTGCCAAAAATGGGGTTGAAGACACTGTCATCTTAGAAGCGAGTGATAGAGTTGGTGGTCGATTAGAGACTTTGAAAACACCAGGTGGCCTAGTTTGCGATCTCGGAGCTCTGTGGTTTCATGATTCACTAACGAATCCCTTATTTAACAAAGTTTCAGATAATGGTAGAATAGAGTATTTTGTCGATGATAAGGAGAATATGTTCTACTCCGAGAACGAGGCAAAAATAGACCAATGGAGGATTACGGAGGTTTTAGAAGAGATTATTGCTTTTGGAGAGGGTCTAGACATTGAAAGCGGAAAAGATTATTCTGTTGCCAGCCTTTGTGCTGTGTATGATGCACACAGAGGCAAGTTAACAGCAGAAGACCGAAAACAACTTGCATTCGGCGCTTTACGGCAGCTAGCCGAACTATGGAACGGTACTTATTGGGACAAAATCTCTGCTAAGTACTGTTTTGAGGGCCTTTGCCATTCTGGTAGAAACATATTATTGACATCAGGATATGAAAGCGTTTTGGAAGAAGAAATCAGCGAGTTACCTCCAAATTACGAAGTAGAAAAGATCAAGTTGAACTCAAGAGTCTCAAAAATCAATTATACAGATCCCGATAGAGTCAAAGTAGAACAGGAAAATGGACATATTTACGAATGTGACTACGTTGTCCTGACAATTCCACATACAATCCTCAAATTATCAGATCCAAGTGATCCATGCTACTTGCAATGGGAGCCTCCGCTTCCTCAAACGTTTGCCGATGGACTTAATAAAACAGAATATGGTTCTCTAGGCAAAGTTGTCTTTGAATTCGATGCTTGTTTCTGGCATGAAAACATTGGCCGCTTTTACGCGTTGGCCTCGAAAGAGCCATCCAACATAGACTTACCACAACCATGGGAATATCCGATCATATTTCTCAATTACCAGCTTATCTCAAGCAAGCCCGCATTGGTTGCGTTGACTCAGGAACCGCTCTCTACATACATAGAGTCCTTAGACACATATAAAGAAGATGAAATATGGCGTCTTTTTGAGCCTCTTATATCTAAAATATCTCGCGAATCTCCAATACCCAGGCCAAAGAGGATATATAATTCTTTATGGAGTTCTAAAAAGCATATAAGAGGCACATATGCCTATCCAGCCAGGGATAATGGTGACCCTGAGGCGATCATTACTCTATTGGAGAAAAGCTTCGACTCAAGAATAAGGTTTGCAGGCGCAGAATCCGTAAGAGGAAGCGCAAATGGATGTGTTCACGGTGCTTGGATGTCCGGAAGTAGAGAAGCACAGTTCATTGTGTCTCATTTGAAGTAGTTGCAACCTTTTAAATCAAAGTATCACAAAACGTGCCCCATACTCTATATATAAAAAAAAAGCATATATTAGTCCAGTTATTACCCGGTTCTTAATTTTTTTTTAAGAAGACGATATGTCTAAGGTTTATAGCAAAATAGAAGGGGTCGAAGGGATAGTAGGTAAAAATAATAGTACAGATCAGCTTAATGAAATGTCAGTTGCTCAAAACTCTATCAAGCTCATTTACGGGAACTCACATCCTAACTTGGCTCAGCTCATTGCTCGAAGGTTAGGAATGGAGACAGCTAAGGTTTGTGCGTTTCAATACACGAATAAAGAGACAGCGGTTGCAGTGGGAGAGTCAGTAAGGGACGAAGACGTTTATATTATACAAACAGGATGTGGTGAAAGAGAAATCAATGACTTTCTTATGGAACTTTTGTTCATAATTAATGCATGCAAGATCGCAAGCGCTCGAAGAATCACTGCCGTTATCCCTAACTTTCCTTATGCAAGACAAGATAAGAAGGACAAATCAAGAGCGCCAATTACAGCGAAGTTAATTGCCAACCTTTTGCAAACAGCAGGGTGCCATCATGTAATCACTATGGATTTACACGCCTCCCAAATCCAGGGCTTTTTCCGTGTTCCTGTCGATAATTTGTACGCAGAACCATCTGTATTAAGATACGTAAGAGAAAACTTTGATCTATCGAATATCATAATCGTTTCTCCAGATGCTGGAGGAGCGAAAAGGGTAGCTTCGATAGCTGATAAGCTCGACGCAAACTTTGCATTAATACACAAAGAGAGACAAAAAGCAAACGAAGTTTCTAAAATGGTCTTGGTTGGAGACGTGCGCAACAAAGTATGTTTATTGATCGACGATATGGCAGACACATGTGGTACTTTAGTGAAAGCTTCAGATATTTTACTCGGTAATGGTGCTAGTAAGGTTGTGGCAATAGTTACACATGGAATCTTTTCGTCTAATGCGATCGACAGGTTGAATGCATCAAACTTGGATAAAATAATTTGTACCAATTCTCTTCCATTGGAAGATGCTGCTGTAAAATGTAACAAACTTGATGTCATCGATATTAGTGCAACTTTGGCGGAGGCTATACGGAGACTACACAATGGTGAGAGCGTATCATATTTATTCAATCATGCTCCAGCATGATTGAGCTATTAAGTATGCATATATATTCCACTGACTCATTTAGATGCAATTATATCCATTTCATTTACATGGTAACTTCTTCGGCCTCCAAAAAATACCAACGTATTCCCTCAGAAAGACGGAATGGATTTTCTTCTGGATCATTAATAGATTCTGCAGACACCAAGTGTTCTTCAATATGCAAAACTTTACCAACAAACCATTCTCTATTACTACTTAAGTTGAGAGCATTACCAGGATCTTTCAAAAAGTAATGTGGAGAACCAATATTGAAGGCAGCCCATGGCAACTCCTTCGATATAGATGAATTCAGATCTTCAACTTTAGTCGGAAGAAACATAACCAAATCACCGACTTGGAAGTTGTACACTGATATTTTACTCTCCAACTTACATGCTAACAGTTTTATTTCATTTCGCTTTGACTTGTTCTCTTTTGTCAACTTTTTGGCAAAACTTTCAACATCTCGGAAGCGCTTTGAAATTGCACTTAAAAAGAATCTGCTTGCAAAAGCAGCATTTTCATTGCTTTGTATATAAACGTTGTCCTTAAATTCGAGAGTTGTGAGAAATTTATCAAATTTTGATAGATTGTTGTTATCTCGTTTCTGAAAAACGATTTCATAAGTCTTTAATAATTTATTTGTCTGGGTATCAAATTTGTAAACTCCATCTGCAGATAGATTAAGCAGGTCGTCGGCTCTTTTATCTGTTGAGTCCGAACCAGTATACTTCTGTAGCTCCAGTTCTGACCTATCAGTTTCATTACCGAATGATACAGGTGATAAATGCAAGTCAGAATCTAGTTCATGAATCCAGTCCATGATTTCAGTTACATGCCCGATCACTTTAGAAGTTGGCTTGAAATCTTCTTTTTCATAGTTAGTTTCCTCAATAATGTCATTTCCCGCTAAAGGACCTTTATCACCCTTCTTGGTCTTTAATCCTTTAACCCTTGATATTTTGAATTTGCTGACACCATCATGATTTTCTTGTATCAAGAGCAATCCCATTGATTCCAATATGAGACAAAACTCAATAAAATTGTCGTATTGAGACTCAGATATCCTCTTAATCTGTAAAAACAAATCAGAAACAACCCTTGTAATCTTTCTTATAAACTCTTCAACGGACTTGTGCTCATTTTGCGTTAGTTCCATTAGGTTTTCATAATCTTCTGTCTTTTCTTCGAGTCTAAATCGTAGGACTTTCAACTGCTCTTCTAATGCTGCTCGTTCACGATTATTTTCGTTTTCTTTAGATGACATATTCGATAATAGATCATTTTTAATATTGTTAGCATCTTCAAGTTCAATCTTCAATTTTTCTATAGCTTCCCGAGAGACGTCTCCATTATGCTTACTCTCTTCACCAGCCGACAATTGATTTCGAAGATCGGAAATCAACTTGTCCTTCTGATTTATGATCAAATCTTTCTCCATAAGTAAAGACGCTTTGTCTTTATTATGCGAGTCTTTCAATTCACGAATTTCATCGTCTTTTCTTTGCAATTCTACTTTATGTACCTCATCGCTCTCTTTAATGGCCGACTTTAAAATTTCATTCTCTCTTCTCAAACGAGCTATTTCATTTTCATTGGCAGCCTTGCTCAGCAAAGTTTCAAGCTTTTCTTTAAGGTCTTGGTTTTCATGTTTGAGACGGGAGACTTCAAGGTGCCTATCAATAATATTAGAAGCGTCCAAAGATGTTTCTTTGTTCTCCGAGAATCCATTACGATTCCTCTCCACAGGAGAAGTTATCACCCTATTCTGAGAATTCTCAGGCGCTGGAAATTGATCTCTCCCTTGAGAGACAATATAATTATCACGTTGAGAAAGCAGAGGAAAAGAAACCGGCTGGATGTCTGTTCGCGTTACAGGCCACGTTAGTAAATCTCTATATTGCTGTTGATGAAGCAAATTCTCCAACTTTTTGATTCTCAACTTCAATCCCTTAACAAGGTTCATATCAAGATCTATATCCTCCAATCGGAATGCTTCATGATTCTCAGACTTCTCCAAAAGGGGCTCAATCATTAATGATTTTTTTGTCTTTCCTTCCAATGCTAACGATGTAAAAGCTGATATTGATGCGATGACTTTGGTAATTTTTTTTAAGTTATTCGTGCATTTTATTAGATCTTTATAGTTTTGCTCTAATATGTCACTAAATCTAGTCATCGAAGGACTTTTTTGGGCCTGATCCTGTATTAGCTTAATGAAGTTAGTTATATCTATTCTTTGAATATCAATTTTATTAAGAACAGAAAACGAAATGGCAGTCTTCAGGTCTCCATTCAGCAACGTAACATCAATGGTTGGAACCAACCCTCTCAGGTTTACAGAATTACCATCATTCAATAGGTCTAAAAATATTCCAAATTTTTTTAGCCATATTCTCCTAAAGAGCTTTTCATGATCGATAATGGTTGCCAATTGCTCGGATACGTTGTTCACGATACCTTTGGAATAGAAATCGTGCCATTCGAACTGTCTCCTTTTCTCAATCATTAAGAATCCAAAAAGCAAAGGCAAATCTATCGTCAAAGATAGATAATCTTCGGCTAATTTGATTTCATTTATTAGTTCGTAAGTCACTACCTTTTCTGTTTTATTTTCTCTTTTGAAATAGGGGTTAGTTAAGAGTTTCAATTCGTTTCTTATTTCTACCATGCGCATCTGCAAGTTAGCTATGATCTTGAAAATGTGCAAAGCTCGATTTGAAAGCTTCGTTTTAAATTCATGAAACAGTAACAAATACTCATAAATTACAGTCGAAGATTCATATATTTGAGCTGATAGTTCATTTTTATGAGTTCTGAAAACCCAGTCTAGCGAAATTGAGCCATTCTCTGTGAGTTTTTCAATGTCACTTGAAATCATCTGAGTAGACCTAGTAACATTTGCAATTAGTTTCTTGGATTCTGAATCATACAGTTTGAAAAGCGACATCGACTCGTTTCGTAACCCTTCAATGAATTTGTCTATATCATCCTTGTCCTTTTCATTCAGTTTGATTTTTGCAGCGATCTCTTCACAATCATTAACAACTATAGGTAAGTACTGTGAAATAAATGCAGCTTTCTTATCGAGTCTATCATGTGATAACAAGTCTACTACGTTGACTGTATGACCATCGTGGAACTTGAATGTGGGAATGGCTTTTAAATTATTATAATTTGTAATCCATTCTTTTTGTAGAGACTTTAGACTGAGTAATTTAATGTAGCTGGTATAGTTGTTTGAGCTTTTTTCTATGTCGCTCACGAAATTGGAAGCATATTGAAATACAATATTGAACGCTTTAAAAATGGTGCTTATTTGCCGCCCAAACAGTCTATTCTGTTCATCAATTATCAAACAGTCCTGTAAAAGTGCTTTCGACCATCCTTCGTTAACTTTCAAAGCACTTGTCATTTTCTTGATGCTACCAGAATCAACCTCGTGAAGCAGAGAAGGCAATGGCTTTCTAATGTCTTTGAAATGACCAGGGTTTTGGTTTAGGTATACCGATATGAGTTCGCTGCCTTCACTGGACCCAAAAAGCCTTTTGTCAAACACATAGATATCATTAAGCTCGTTTATCATATTGAAGTTCACTTTCATACCAAAAGATGTCAATAAAAAGATATTATCTACATTCCCGATAATATAATCCGTGAAGACCTCCAAAATATATGTCTTCAATTGACCCATATTATAGAACCGCACTGGCTTGGGAATACGAGCAGATGCTCCATTATGGGCATTGTATATAGTTATATATACCATGTTTAGGTCGCTTGATGACATGTTGGGCCATATCCTTGAACTAGCGTTTATCGGCTCGTATCAGGGTCTTTCTTTTCAGTAGCACAGAAGATATATCGCTTATTCTCCAGATGTTCTCACTTTGCTAGATCTTTTTCCCAGAAGTATGATAGTGTGCTTTTGTCTAAGTATTCTTGATTTGTTGTCTAATCGTGGTATCGTAAATGAAAGGAATGGCAACTTCTCGAGTTCTATCTATATCAAACAGATAATATGCAGTATAACGAATACTTAGATGTGAGTATCTTGTGACGGCATAAGAAAACACATGAGGCAGCACCAATGGTCTAATCTGCTCGGAAAAAATAGCTAGGGATATTATTATGAGACATTGGAGCCCATGCTTTTATCGTGAATCGCTAGGTTATCTATCAGAAACAGCTCTAGTCATAAAAGCCTAGCTGCCAGAGCGATGGGAAGAGATCCTGTATATAATATTTTGTTTTACTCAACTTCAGCTCGGAAATAGATGTTAATATATCTGTTTAAGAAACAGCCGAAATGCTAGATGAACAATCATTAGAGGTAATATCTAGATTCAAGCAGTCACTTGTCCATAAATCGCTCCCTCTGACACCTTATATTTTGGGTGCTCCTAGTAGGGGGAACAAGCTTGACGCTGATACAGTAGATGACAGCGCCCTCGAGTCAAAAGTAGTCGAGTACAACGGGAAAACGCACCTTGTATTGTCTAATGCGGCTATCGACAGAAGTAACTTTTTGAAAAGGCGAAAATGGTCGGACTACTATGGAAGGACAGGAAGATATGAGCAACTGGAAAGCGAAGAAGACAGCGAAGACGAGCATCCTTTCAAGAAGATAAAATTAACGGAGATACTATCCCCTTTGAACCACCCATCCGAGATAATAACACATCCTGCAATTCTGCGTACGTATAAACTGCCGGTTTTGAGTAATTTAGCCAAAGAATTGATTGACACCATCGAACTCGAGCAAAATAATCTTAATTGGTTAACTAAATTGCTTCTGGTCTTGAATGGAGAGGATTGGTACTATCTACTAGAGGGAGAATTGGGTCTTCCCAGCTATGACCATGGGTTGAACGACGACCCTTCCAGAAACCTGCCTGGTTCCTCGGCGCACACGGATGGCAACAAAGAAGAAAAAGAACAAAGCGAGTCTCAGAAGGACATCAAACAAGAAAAAGAAAGAGAAGAACCTGCAAAGAGAATAACACGAACAGCAACAAACAGATCGGGTGCTGAAGAGGTTGATCCATTCTTCGCGCTTCCTGAAACCCTAGCAAGGTACGAAGCCCGCCAAAAGCCACCTACTGAATTGCCTACAGAGGAATCACAACAACTTCAGGAAGAATTGATCAATTATTTGCAAGTTAGCATTCAAAGACAGCAAGAATATATCGCAAATTTGACCAACATCAGAAATGGACTTGTTAGAGCTGATAGATTGAAAGAAAACTTGGCAAAATGGGGCAAAGAAATGAATGAAAAAAAGTCTTTGTAAAGCACTCAAACCAAGGGTGTTTGAATAAAGACGAGCGGAGCATGATGCTTTTCAGAGTGGACAGTCTAGCTTTTAAGGCAATGTCTGGAAATCTTCTCAAATGCAGTCAACATACTAGTAAATGTTGCCTGCTTTATAATTATATATTAGCACCAACGAGTCAACAATGCCACTCGATGTGGGGGTTCAGTTTTTACGTAACTTTAAGTCATTAGGATTAAAGAAAGTCTTCAAGGAAGGCTCTATTTTATGTAATTTTGCATATACCAAGTCGCGTGCTATTTTTGATTATTCCTATGACGCGTATAATCTTGAAGTATCGTAATATAAATTATATTCAACCAAATTCATCAACGCTCATCAATCATATCGAGTATTTTATCATACATCTGATATTTTGTTGTAACACTTTAAACTAGGTCGCAATGCTTGAAGGAAAGTTTGACGAAGCTTCTCTCTTGAAAAAAATTATCGATTCGATTAAGGACTGTGTTAAGTTATGTAACTTTAACTGTACTGAGCATGGTATCACTGTCCAGGCAGTTGATGACTCTAGAGTTCTTCTTGTGTCCTTGTTGGTTGGACAGTCAGCATTCAGCGAGTACAGATGTGATAGGGACATCACCTTGGGAATTGATTTGGAGTCCTTTTCTAAAATTATCAAATGTGGTAATAATGAAGACTACTTGACCTTGCTCGCAGAGGACAGTCCTGACAATGTCATGACTATCTTCGAGGACAAAAAGAAAGAACGTGTAAGTGAGTATTCTTTGAAATTAATGGATATTGACTCTGAGTTCTTGAAGATAGATGATATGGACTACGATAGTGTCATCAATATGCCTTCTGGAGAGTTTTCCAAAATTGTTCGTGATTTAAAGAACTTGAGTGAGTCATTAAACATCATTGTCACAAAGGACTCTGTCAAATTCACCTCTGAAGGTGAAAATGGTACTGGTTCAGTTGTGTTGAGACCTTATACAGACATGGACCACCCAGAAGAGAGCGTAAATGTCAACTTAGAAAATCCGGTTGATTTGACTTTCGGTTTGAAGTACTTGAACGACATTATAAAGGCTACTTCATTATCTAGTACTATAACCATAAAATTGGCTGACAAGACACCCGCTTTGTTTGAGTATAAATTGGATGCTGGTGGATACTTGAGATTTTATTTAGCTCCTAAATTCGATGAAGATGATTGAAGCGATAACTGACGCGATAATATAATACAAGGGTTATTCTCACCATCAAGCGGACGTAACGTTCCTGTACATCTTTCATTCAACGAAAAAAGCATGAATGGAACTAGGAAATGCATTGTTTGATATATTTTTCTCTATTTAGTATTCTAATATATGACATGATGTTGGCGTTGTCGTAAAAAATACTCTTTATGATACCTAAAGCACAGCACTTGTTCGTGCCGCTGATAGTGAAGGAAGAAATGCTACTCTTTGACCGGATTTGTCGCTTATGGGCAAAATCAACCTGTAAGCATCATGGGTATTTAAGTAGTATCGAAATAATCTCTTTGTTCGCACAAAACCAAGTGACTCGTATAACCTGAGAGCACTCTCATTTATCACTTCCGTTTCTAATGTTACTTCATCAACGTTGTCCCATTCAATCATCTTGTTAATAGAGAGTTTTACTAAGTTGGTAGCTAAATGCCTCCCTCGATAAGCTGGCTCAATCACCAACATACCTATGTAACCGCGCATCCTTACGTCTCGGTGCGGCTCTACTTTGGATATGATCACTCCTATGATAACCCCAGGAGCATCCTTCGCTTCTATGACGTAGCAGTAGCGAGGCCACGTATTTATGAAATACCAATATACATATATCGAGTACGGCTCCAGTAAATGCTTGTCGATCAAATTACTGATATCTTTGATTTCCTTTTGAGAAGTTATGTCAAACTGACGGTAGATGAAAGCATCATCTTCTGCTAGTATGTGTTTCTCGATATCACCTACTTTGCCACTATCAGCCATATCGCAGAGATGCAAAGTATTCTAGCTATGTTGAGCGCACACATCAGCTACAAGCATGAACTAGTGCTAGAAAAGGTCGCGCGACACGAATGTCGATGTATCGTTCATGATGCACGTGCCTCGCATTGTGCAAGGGTCCCAAGAAGGCCCCAAGGCTTCGACGACATTCTTCAAGTGTCGGTCCCGGCGCCAACTGGGCCATGTCCGATAACCGCCGGGGTTGCTCTTGTCCCGCACGCCGCCTGCGTCGCTCCTCACTCTCATTTGCATGTTGTCCCGCATTTCGACATGCTTTGCAGTTTAGGACCAACGGGAAGCTATCGTGCGTGGTGACGTTGCGAACAGGTCCGGGCATAAGCTGCATTTTTTGCAGCTTAGACGAGAGAACTTAAAACACCGACTAGAATAGGGCATATAGATTGGTTTGCTGTCTTGGAACCGTGAGTCCAATGGAGGCAAGTGAAGTACGCTATCTGATAGATTCATCGTACACCAAACCAAGTATTCGTAGCTGAAAATTTTGTAGCAATTGACGTGTTATCGTTGATCATTCTGCTATTGCCGCAGCCTATTGATCCAACGTCATACACTGAGGTCCGACGTCAAGATGCGACGTCAAGATGCTTCCACATAATACCTCGCACAGCTATGAAAAGCGTATATACACCCTCTATATGTTAAATTAAGCCCACAATTAGCTTAAGTAGAGGACACGAAAGACAGTGCTCCGGCGAACGACGCTGCGGTCCTTTTTTTTTTCCAGCTCTGATCCAACTTTTAAACCTATTTTCTTAGAAAAGACCCAAGAGCCCGTCCTGCTTAGGCGCTACAGTTCTTACAGGAAAACCTGCTCACATTTACTCAACTGTCGAGATTATGTTTAAATTGCGGAATAGACATGCTTCGATAGAATCAATAGAAAATAGAAAAGTAATGCTTGCTGGTTGCTAGTATGCGGAGCTGAGTGTCTCAGCAATAACAAGAACATGTCTCGGTTCAGTTACAATCGGTTCAGTTACAATCCGGGCTTCATGTAGCACAACAATTACATGTAGTAGAATACGAACAAATGTAGCTTATATGTCTTCGTGACTGACCCAATTGTGCTCGGCAGCGTGATGGTTCACTGTCTCCCGGGCTTGAAGAAACACAGGATGATCGGACTTTTTTCATTTGTTGTGGAATGATGCTCGAACGACATCGAGTTGGGCACATATATAAATAGGGAGCGAATCCACGCTGTCTCTAACGTTGAGGTTGATACAGTTGAATTCAATTAGAATCAAGTCGTTTAATTAATAGTATATAGCACTATCAAAATGTCTGTTTTGGATGTATTAAAGACCAAGTCAGGAGTGATCTATGGTGACGATGTTCGTCAATTATTCTTGTACGCTCAAAAGAATGGTTTTGCTATCCCAGCCATTAACGTCACATCATCATCCACTGTTGTTGCAGCTTTGGAGGCTGCTAGAGACAATAAGGCCCCAATAATCTTGCAAACATCCCAAGGTGGCGCTGCCTTCTTTGCTGGTAAGGGTGTTGACAACAAGAACCAAGAGGCTTCTATCCAAGGTGCCATTGCCGCTGCCCATTACATCAGAGCAATTGCTCCAGCCTACGGCATTCCAGTTGTTTTGCACACTGACCACTGTGCCAAGAAATTGTTGCCATGGTTTGATGGTATGTTGAAGGAGGACGAGAAATTCTTTGCTGCTACTGGCCAACCATTGTTCTCTTCCCATATGTTGGACTTGTCTGAAGAGACTGACGAGGAGAACATCGGTACTTGTGCCAAGTACTTCGAGAGAATGGCTAAGATGGGTCAGTGGTTAGAAATGGAAATCGGTATCACCGGTGGTGAGGAAGATGGTGTCAACAACGAACACGTCCAAAAGGAAAGCTTGTACACCTTGCCAGAAACCGTCTACAAGGTTCACGAGGCTTTGATCAAGATTGCTCCAAACTTCTCCATTGCTGCTGCTTTCGGTAACGTTCACGGTGTTTACAAGCCAGGTAACGTTCAATTGAAGCCAAGCATCTTGGGTGAGCACCAAAAGTACGCTCAAGAAAAGTCCGGGTCCTCTTACGACAAGCCATTATTCTTGGTTTTCCATGGTGGTTCTGGTTCTAGCCAGGAGGACTTCGACACCGCCATCAAGAACGGTGTGGTCAAGGTCAACTTGGATACCGACTGTCAGTACGCCTACTTGAGCGGTGTCCGTGACTACATCTTGAGCAAGAAGGACTACCTTATGAAACCAGTTGGTAACCCAGATGGCGAGGACAAGCCTAACAAGAAATTTTTCGATCCAAGAGTCTGGGTTAGAGAAGGTGAAAAGACCATGGCTGCTAGAGTCCAAGAAGGTCTTGAAATTTTCCACACGAAGGGTCAAATTTAATATGGTGTCCCTGTATCAATAAATAGTTAACTGAATACACATGTTATCATGAAGATATGCAGGGAGAGGGCATGTAGCTACGTAAGGTAATTAGTTCATGGATTGCTATAGAACGGTAGGCACTCGCGGTTGGAATGTAAATGTCAACGAAAGCGTATGATTGTTGCTGAACTGAGGTTTTATATGTACAAGTTCTATCAAATTAGACGAGTCATCTCAAAATGAGCTCATAATATGTTCGAAAAACCGATAAGCTATTGTTTCCCCGAATTCTCCATATCAGTTTCTAATTTTTCCTTTATTTTATCGAAGACAGGTTGGCTGAGGTCTGGCCCTAATCTCCTTTGAAGTTGACTACCAATTTGGTAGTTGGCTTTTACATACTTTGCAACACATCTATCAACACAACACTGCTCACCTGTGTTAAGCTCGGCTTCGCCATACTCTGCTGGTATACACTTTTTTCTGCATGTCCGTAAGACAGAATTAAACGTCTTTGACATAGAGTCAAAATGTATTTCTGCCATTTTTATCTTCTCTGGATCAACCAGCGCATTTGTGTACTGTCCAGCAGAACCAATAAATAAAGACATGTTGACTCTGGATTTTCTTTTCTTGACGACTAGCTACCTTTCAATGTATCTGTAAAATTGGTGGAATAACTATTTTTTGATGAAAATTTGGAGATGAACATATCTTAAGAAAAAAACTACATAAAAAAAATCATAACGAGTCTACTCGTATTTTGAATTTTCAGCCATAGGGATTAATACAAAGGCGTTGGACCGTTATAGATTGACAAGACGACATGCATGTTCTTCTTACTAATGACGATGGTCCTTTGGATAATTTCAGCTGCCCATATATCAAGTATTTAGTGGATGAGATCAACGAGGCCACCGATTGGGATTTATCAATTGTTGTTCCCAATCAGCAGAGGTCATGGATCGGAAAAGCCCATTTTGCCGGTAAAACTCTAACCTCATCGTATATATACACGAAGGCCTCTACATCTATTCCGAATGATGATGTGAATGCATATGAAGGGCCTTTCAAACTTCCGAACGAGAAGTATACACTGGATCCCCAATATCAAGAATGGTGCTTGATTGATAGTACACCAGCCGCATGTTGCGATATTGGTATTCATCACGTCTATTCGTCCAGGAAAAGCGCTCCTGTAGACCTTGTTATCAGTGGGCCGAACTTCGGCAAGAACTCAGGTAATCTCTATATGTTGAGTAGCGGTACAGTCGGAGCAGCATTGGAAGCAGTAACTCATGGTGTGAAATCGATAGCAGTTTCTTATTCTTACAATAGCTTTGAGCATCATTATCATCAAATCAAAGAGGCAGCTAAAATCACTGTCAGAATAATCAAAAAGCTATACCCCATACTTAAAGCGTCTGACGACATAGACTTATTTTCAATCAACGTTCCATTGACTGATCTGTTGAAGATTGGGAAAACGAAAGTCATGTATGCGCCTATCTCATCAAATTTCTGGCAATCCATATATTCAAAAGCTGAAGAATTGAACCAGGACGGCCACGAGCAATTTTTATGGACTCCTAACTTCAAACAAGTGCACAAAGATAGCTTGATTGACTTTAACCATACGGATAATAGAGTTCTTTTGGATGAGAACGTAAGTGTGACGCCCCTTAAAGCCGCCTATAAAGGTGTAAACATAGACATGAGGGAATTGAAGTTGGATTCTGATGATGCAGAGCTGGAAGACGAACGTGAAAACGAAACTGAAAAGACAACATTCAGTAAGGAAAAAATAATCTTCCTTATTTCCATTCCTGAAACAGAATATGTCTTTGAACCTTTAGTGAAAGCCGCAAAGAAGATATTTCCTGACTCTGAGGTAACAACCGATAAGTCTATATTAAAAGAAATCTCATCTAATCCTCAACTTAAGGTTTTCCATTATTGCGAATACGAGGATATTGATTTAGACTTGGTAACTGAATATGATAGTCAATACTTTGTTCCTTCGTTCATATATAGAAAGGGGTTGATTCGTAAACATTATTTGGCTAATTTAATTCATCAGTATGTTGCAAAGAACCCCACTCTGATATTGAAGCAAGCATTACCCGAAACATTTCAGCTAGAATTGGACTATGCTGAATTCCTTGATGACTCTCTAGACGAATCTTATGAATTACGACAGGCTATAGAACAAGGTGATAAAACTTGGATTTTGAAACCAAGTATGTCTGACAAGGGTCAAGGAATTCGATTGTTCAAAAGTATAGACCAGTTACAAGCTATCTTCGATTCTTTTGAAGAAGAGCAAGATAGTGATGCTGTGGCTAACGCACAGTTAGATGACCCTGGAGATAGGGGCGTTATAATTTCACAATTACGCCATTTCATTATTCAAGAGTACAAAGACAAACCGTTGCTTTTATCTCATTATGAAAACAGGAAATTCCATTTACGGACATATGTTGTATGTAGTGGAAACTTAAAAGTCTTCCTCTTCAAAGACTTCTTGACACTTTTCGCAGAAAGGTCTTACATGCCTCCAGATGAATCCTCTAGCTTTGATATTGATATGGATGGGCATTTGACAAATACCTGTCTACAAGATACAGAAACTGCTTTAGTTGTTCCATTTTGGAACCTTAAGGATAAGTCTTTTTCCCATGACGACAAGCATCATGTATTTACAGAAATCAAGCAAATAACTTACGAATTGTTCAAAGCAGCAGTTTCCGTAGACAAGATGAACTTCCAACCTCTAAGGAATGCAATCGAGATATATGGAATTGACTATCTTGTCAATGAAGATCTCTCAGTGTCTCTCCTAGAGGTGAATGCATACCCTGATTTCAAGCAGACGGGATCAGTCTTGAAAAACAAGATATATGACTTATTCCAGTCTACAATGTCCCAAGCTATTGCTCCAATCTTACAGCACCCAGGTCATCGTGGTGGATCATTGGTGCCCGTCTACGAGATGGAACTGCCTTATTAATCATATACCCTAGTTTAATACATAGACATGGATGCAGCATACTCTTCCATTATATATATCGGTCGCTGGGTCTCTTATCCTTCTGTGATGCCCATTCCCTTATAACTTCTAACCCGAGAATTGTATGTCGTCCGCAAACCAAATTATCACTGTATGTATTTTGTGTCACAAGGAATTTTCCGCTCGTCGTCGAAGAATCGAAGAAGTAATGAACTAATTTTGTAGAACTTATTACTTCAAATCAATCGAATAGGAAATTGTCAGACTAGCTAAAGTAGGATTTGGAGATTACATATAGATCAGACGAGATAGAGGATATGTCGACTCAACGAAAAATATATAAGAACCATCAGAAAAGAGGCAACAATCCTACATCAAATAGTACATCAAGTGAGTTGGCGAGCTTGATAGAAATGTTTCCCGACTGGGAAGCAGAGGATTTGTCAAGTTTGTTGGATGAGCATAATAATCTTGTGGAAATTGTTATTGATTTAATCGTGAATAATAAGGTGTCTAGATGGGAACCGATTAAGAAAGAGAAGCATAAGAAGAAGGAGAAGGAAATCGAGGAACCTGTAAATAGTACTGGTACTTCTTCTAATCTTGCTTCTTTTACTAATAGTGGTACACCAGAGCATGCACACAGGTCTAATAAACACAAGGATGCTCACTCCTTTAGCAAGTCTAAAAATAATTCTGGCAAACCCCACTCAACTAATAGAAAGCCTCATGCGAAAGCGACTAACAAGGAAACTCTGTCCGCATCTGCATCTGCTACTAGCACTCTGAGTGTTTCGGTACCTGCCTCTTCTGCTGCCCCAGTGTCGAATACCTGGGCTGCTACGTTATCGAAGGACAAGCCTAAGCCAACAAACAAGACACAGACCACGAATAAGATTCCTCCTTCAACTAATGACACTCTAAATGATACTGAAGATTCAAAACAAGTAAATAATGAGTCACAAGAAATACCAGCATCGAATTCAACTAAACCTGTTTTGAAGGAAGCATCAGTTCCACAGCCAAAGCAAGGCACTTGGGCATCTGCTATCACTCCAAAACCGAAAGCAAAACCAGAGCCTGCTCAAAATCATCATAAACAATCCCAGCAGCAAAAGGAGACAAGTGATCAAAATGATAATTTCGAACAAGTGCATTATGATAAAAACGTACAAGCTGAAGAGACGTCAAGAATTCCAGATACACAAGCTTCTGACTTGGGTTCTCAAAAGTTTGCTGAAAGTAATGCCATAACCAGTGAAAATGGAGGATTTCAATCTCAGCCTCATGTAGTTTTGCCTGTTTCGTCTCAACAAGTTGATTCTATCGGAGTCTCTTTTGGCTCATTGGCATTAGGTGAAGATGGGCACGATGCCAAGCAAACCTCGGTAAACAATAAGAACCAAATTCCAGGTCAATCACAACAGGAAACTCAGCGTATTTCTCAATCTGAGGCCTCACAGGCAGAACAAATTGAACAGCAAGCTGCTCAACCATTACAACAGGCTCAAGTTCAACAGTCTGGTCAAGCACTCCCAAACCAGCCTCAAGCTCAAACCCAGTCCCAACAACAGCAAAGACAACGTTATGGATTGTACAATCAGAACCGTTACGAACAACAAGGTTACCAACAGCAGCAACAGTACAACCAATCGAAGCAGCCACATCAACTGTTTGATTACTACAACCAATTCCAACAATCTCAGCAATATCCTCAACAGGCTACACAAACCTTGCCTGGCGCTCAATTTGGTATTTACCCTGGTATTGACTACTCTGCTTACAACCAGCAAGTAGCTGCTGCTGCCGCTGCTGCTGCGAGCGTCAACTCTCCTGCTGCCTCCCCAGCCACCACAGCCGCCTTCGGACACTATACACAAGCTTCTCAAGCACCAGCAAACAACACTCAAGAAAGTAATGTGACAACACAATCTCCAATTGCAGGTCAAATCAATCCTACCACTTTGCAGCAACAAGTCCCAGCTGCACCATTCGGTTATCCATATTATAACTACTACTATAATACTCCTTTCTATGGTAATGGTGCTACATTGGGAGCTCAAAGTGGTTTTGGTTCCGCAACACCTGGAAGCACTACCGCAGGACATGCTCAAACCAGTGGCTTTGGTAGTGGTATGTTCGTCGGTGCTGCTTCGAATGCTGCTTCTCAGTACTATGCTCAACCATCCCAAAACGGTAATAGGTATCCCGGGTACGGTGTCTACCCTAACCAATCGCCAGTACCATCTCAGGCTACCAATGCTGCAAATAACCAGGCTAGCGCTCCAAACTCCCAGGGTGATGCCAACGATGCTACAACCTCTGCTCAGGCAAACCAAACCCAGATTCCTCAACAGGCTCAGCCTCAACACCCTATTGCCCCAGAGTTTGCTGCGTACCAGCAGTACCCTCAGTACGGAGCATACCAGGAGAACTCCCAGTACCGCGGATGGTATTGATTTTTTAGTGGCAATGGTATGCCAATCTGTCATCTTGGGTCGTCTTTTTCAGCTAGATAAGAACCCCTTAGCTCGTGTGGTTTTGCCATTTTACATATCATTGTCTTGGTTGCATTGAACCCGCTTCCTGGTTTTCTTGAATCTACATGTTAGGTTACTTGTCCTCATTCTACTCGTCTATATACCTGTGTGTATTCAATAGCAAAATTTTCAAGTCTAGTGGTTTTGTCATAGTTTTTTCTGTATACTACTTCACTTCTTATATAGTGTTGCGCATTGCAGTAAACTTCTGCCGTCTTGGTCGTGTTTTCTGTAGGAGAAGAACACCAACTGCACCTCCAGAAGATCTGCCCCAGTAACGAAATGCTTCCACGCTCCTCCCGTTGACACACACCGAATCAAAGTCGTGCGCTGTTCGAAAATACAAACAAGGAGTAATTAGGCTGAGTGCATTTCCGTGCAAACTGTGACTAGTTAGCCAGTGTTGGACCGGGCGAGGTCAAGTGTAGAAACAGCCTGCGATTCGTGCTACGAAGCATTAATCTGCAAAATGAGGTGATAAAGGAGCTAAACTGCAGATACTGGGGAAAACGTCTACGAAGCTACGGTGTGGTGCCAACGCAGCTATGCCAGCCAAATTTGACATATCATAGCCAATATGGCTGGTACAACCATTCCTGTCTGGAAACTGTTGCCAGTGATAGGCACAAGTGCGACCACGAGTTTTGCCGATAAGAAATGGGCCATGGCTGGCTCCTGTAAGCAGAGCTTTGCCGGTTTTGCAAGCCTCAACTGGATCTTATAGTAAATATGCAGTACGAACAATTTGTAATAGGGAGCTTTACGGTGACTGGTTTCAAAGTAATTTTCAGTACGAAATTCAGCACAGACCAACAGTTATGTGTAGGCAGGCGCGCGTAAAATCTAGCACTAAGAAATAACTGAGTACAGCAATTATTGTCCTAGTGTGAGGTTGTCCATACAAAATTGTAGTATATATTGTGGCAGGCTCTCCTTATAAAATAGTGCTCTATTAGTGTTTGTTAGAGCAGTTAAAAAAAACGTTAGTAGTTTAAAAAAAGGTAAGTAATTATTATGAGGTCGCACAATTTTTGCTGCAAGGAATTCTACGAACGAGGGATTGAGAATACACAGAGTGAGATGTGGTAACAAAAGACAGCCATGATGGCTTGCTTCTGACTTGCCCTTGGAGTCTACTCGTGGGGTTGTTTGCAGCGGTAGTTGTTGCGATAAAACTTGATAGGAAAATAAGCGCCATGGGGCTGTCTTTAGGCACTAGAGATGTATCGAAGTTGAAGCATGTTGTGTTTCCATTGTCATAATGGTTGAAGACGGGGAATTACTGCCCCAGCTTCCCTTTCCCTTTTTGTTGTCGGCTTATTTATCGCCGGGATGTGTTGTGTATCCAGAATAATCAGGTAGTAGTGGCTCAGAATGCCTGTTTCCGTGTACAAAGATCCTGCGGCATCTAGAAGACGCTCCGGATTTGTGTCTGACGACGTCTCCTGACTAATTTCTCGTCTCGCCAACCGAGTTGTTGAAGGCTTCGAGGGGTCAGTGAAACTGCAAAAAAGCGCGTCGAACCACAAAACTGAACACGGCAGATTAGCTACAACAGTACGCAGTTTAGTGGCAGCGGCGCTTACCTCAGAAAAACATCGTGGCTGTCACAGCGGTGGGGAATTAGTAGAAGCTACGGGCGAAAAGTTACTGGTGGGATCGCGGTGGACTGCAAGAAAGACACAAAAGCGAAAAAATGGATACACGCCAATCAAACATATGGCGCATGTAAACAGTAAATAGAAGGAAGGATTATATGCAGAAAGACACCCACCTTATTTTAAACACGCTAGGATATAAGGCAAACAGATTTACTAACATTCTCTAGTTTTTGAGACTATAGTTACAATGTCTACTACTGAGAAAAAGAGAGCCAGCAGAAAGAAGAAGGACCCCGATGCTCCTAAGAGATCTTTGTCCGCGTACATGTTTTTCGCTAACGAAAACAGAGACATAGTGAGAGCCGAAAACCCAGGTATCTCTTTCGGACAAGTTGGTAAGCTTTTGGGTGAGAAGTGGAAGGCCATGTCCAGCGAAGAGAAAACACCGTACGAGACTAAGGCCGAGGCAGATAAGAAGAGATACGAGAAAGAAAAGGCGGAGTACGCTAAGAAAAACAGCGCCTAAGTCTGCCCGGTGCTTTTGGGTCCTGTTTGTTTACACTTCTGTGCTGCACCGCGGGTCGCTGTCTCGCAGCCCATTAATAAGATGGTATAGTCTGCATTGATGGCTACCCCGTGCTAACGCTGCGCTCGTCTTCGAATAGGCTCGACCATGAGGTGTCTACTTAACAGCAGGCTCGTGAGTATCATGCTGTACAGTATCTATGTATATTAAGTTGCCTAGGAATATTAAAATGTGCCTTCTACTGTTGTATTTTTGCTATATTGGTTAGTTGAGCTTGCGCTACACGCAAGTTTTTCGTTTAGGTATTAGTATGTTTTGTTTAATTGTTTTCTTGATTTACGCGGCTCAGAGCAACGTTAACAGGTATGCGAGAGACTGTAGAGTATGTGTAAGATAAGTAATGGTTTTTGCAACAGACCACTGGGATTATTGTGTAATTTGTTCTGGGTAGTGTACAACTCGTTCATCATACATACATATAATATGTGGACTGCTTAACCCGAGCGCAAGGAAACATAGGCAGCAGATTCTACTAGTGAAAAGATACCGAATATGACACAATTGCCTAAGCCATCATTTAATGATGACCCAAAGTCATTCGCATTTCCTTCGGCGCGCAAGAGGTGGCCTACAATTCTTAAAGATGCTATCAACGATGTTAATCAAGAAATTAACGATCACCCCGATTTGAAGAAGTCCGGTGAGGAGATCAGAGGTAAAATTGAATCTTTGTTACAGTACTTAGAGAATGATGGAGAATTAAAACCATTTACCGAGGAGGACATCAAGCTCCATCCTGACTTAAAGTATTACAACAGCTCTCTTGAAGAAATGAACAAGGAGAAACGCGTGACTTGGTTAACAGGTAGGTGGTTGAACACCGAGTGTTTCCTTTATCAGATCTTGAAGCTATATTTTCTCCAGTCGAGTGAGGAGCATTGGCACCAGTATGATGTGTTTGAGAGATTGAAAAATAACACGTTCTACCAGTCGGACGTTGGAGTTTTGGAGCTTTGCAAGAGGTACAATAATTTGGCTTCCCAATTAGCAGTTAAAGATGTAGATATGAATTCTCTAGGTACATTATTCAAAGAGTTCATAGATATTTCTTTGTGGGGAAATGCAACGGATTTATCGTTATTGGCAGGAAATGTCACACTTGAAGAAATAAAGTCCGCTCAGGGCGAAGAAAATAGAAAGAAGAATGAAAAGAACATTGTTGTTAATAACATTTCTGATGCTTGGCGCGCGTTGTCACTGGGTAACTTAGGCAAGAGGGTTGATATTGTCTTAGATAATGCAGGTTTCGAACTCTTTGCAGATTTAATCCTAGTCTTGTTCTTATTGGACTCCAATATCGCTAGTGAAGTTCATTTACACTGCAAGGAAATTCCTTGGTTTGTCAGTGATGTGATGCCAAAAGATTTCGACCTTACGTTAAAGATGTTATCTGACCAGAAATTCTTTCCCGCTATTTACTCAAATGAAGATAATGCAAAAGCCATCACAGATTTGCACGATAGCATCTCCAAATATCACAGTTCGGGAAAACTTGTGGTGCAGTCCCATAAATTCTGGACCTTGGATCACAAATTTTGGTCTATTCCTAAGTTTGAAGATTTGTACAAGGAGTTATTAAAGTCTGATCTCATCATATTGAAAGGTGATCTAAACTATCGTAAACTTACTGGTGACTTATTGTGGGACCCTACCACACCTTTTAAGGTTGCGATACAAGATTTAGCCAATTCCAAACTCCCGCTCCTTAGTTTGCGAACATGTAAAGCAGACGTGGTTGTGGGTTTGGAAAAAGGTCTTTTTGAAAAATTGAGTGAAGAATACAAGGCCCAGGGAAATGAACCAGGCAGTTATTGGACTACAACTGGTAAATGGGCTGTTATATCTTTTTCGGATGGTAAGTCTTAGACTATTTAGATATTTTCTCATAAACATATATATCGTCGATTAATTGATTGTCGTAATTATATTGAATGGAACAAATCGAGACCTAGCTAACAGACACTTGCACTGGATAATATCTACTATGTTTCGCCAGCTCTCTTCGAGTTGCACGCTACGATTTTGAATTTGTCGACACTAATTTCGTTATCACCAAGCAGGTCGCCACCTGAGTTCGATACATCTGTCAATTTGATAATCACATTCTTTATTATGAATGTCCACACATCATCGCAAAATCTATAGGTGTGCAAGTCTCCTTTAAAAGTCAATTTGGATTTAGCAATACTCAGTTCATTCTTCAACAATTCTGATATTATCCTGTCAAAGTTATGTAAAATCTTATTTGCGAGTTGCGGTTGAATCTTTTCATCTGTGATTAATGTGTCTAGCGCATCGGTCAAAGTTGTTCCAATAGTAGATCTTCGGTAGAGCTCGTAGTACGCCTGCCCGCTCATGTTACTTAATACAACCACCTTTCACTCATTAATTTAGTGATCAACTGAGAAGCATTTGTTGCCCTGTATATAATTATTGTGTCGCACTCTTTGTGTTCAAAAAAAATTTCATCGATCGTTACCCATTTCCAGCGGTTAATATAGGTTGAAAGTGTAGCTTAAGGGCTATTGAAGGTGCTTATTTATATAACCAGGTGACAAGATGCCAAGAAAGACGAAAAACATGTTCTCCACGGCCAGGGGACGTGTTCGTGCTTCTATGAACAAGTACAACTTGTTTAACCTTTACAAAAAACCAGCGATTAACTATCAAGGAAAAACTTTGTATCAACAAAAGTGGTTAGCGAAAGCTGAAACCAGAGCGTATCATGGTGAACACTTGACAGAAAGCCGCTGGAAGGAATTATTCAAGCCAAACTTAGAATCAGTAGCACAACTTGACGCTTCATTAAAGGGTGTTGACGTTCCCGAAACACCATTGCCATTACAGACATATGCCACACTCGAGAAAAGACTCGAGTTTGCGTTGTTTAGAGCTATGTTTGCCTCCTCAATTCGACAAGCAAGACAGTTTATTCTTGGTGGAGATGTAAAAGTCAACGGAATTGTAATCAAGCACCCCTCATTTCCATTGCGAAGTGGTGATATGTTTAGCGTCTCTCCAGAAAAAGTTCTTTTTGCTTTGGGGAGGAAGAAGCCAAGTGTCGAGGAGGCCATCAGAGTAGACAAGAAACAGATAGCAGCTTGGAACAGTTATGTATCTTCTGCGAAATCTAGCCCTCGAGAAGTCTGGGAAATGAAAAAATCTAAACCAAAGTCTTTGGATCCGTTTCAGAATACGGTCGAAGACCACAAGGAAATCGTCAAAAAATTCAATGAGCAAGTTGAGAAGAATATGACAAAAACTCAGAGGGAGACTTCAAGAGAAAGCTTATTATCTGACATTCTTTCAACAGCCAGCTTAGCTGGTGGAAGCGAATCTGTTTCGCCTGAAAGTTTTTCGAGCTTAAATAATACTGATAGGCAAAAAGCGTTTCAGGTATTCAAATATTTGTCGGATGCAAAGCATGAGTTACTTGACAAGTTTTCCGTGAAAGACACCAAGGCTTTCATAAGCAAGAAGTCCAACGAATTTGCATCTCAAGAGGAGGCTAAACTTGCTCTCCATGTGAAGCAAATCTTGTCAGAGCTAGTGAAGTCACGCATGGAGCAGATTCGCTTACATGCCGAGGAACAAAAGTTACTGGAGTACGTAACTTCGTTACCATATTCCCCAGATTTTGCATCTAACTTAACTTACCATCAAAAGTTGGACAAGGATGCCATCATGGAGGATGAATCAAAGGCTATGGTGAACTTACCATGGCAAAAGGGCTTATTTGGTCGTCAAGACCCTTCAAAATCGTACTTTACGCCATGGTTACCTAGACCATTTTTGGGCTGTTTTGCAGTCTTGCCCTCCCACATTGAAGTGTCCTTCAGCACGTGTCATGCTGTTTACTTGAGAGATCCTATCGCAAGACCTAACCAATCCGAAGTGGTTACACCTTTGCCTGATCATGTTCACGAAAGAGCTTACATGTATTATGCTAGAAAAGGATTATAAATGCATGAGACATATGAAACCTAAATAACTATATTACACTTACCTTCACATCATATAAACCAGTGACATTATAGATATCACTCAACTTGTATATACCATTGAAATAGATTTCAAGTCATAAAATCGCGTGCGACCAAATTTCAGTAGTGGAATTAATTCTTCATGACAAGAATTTCTAGTAAGATAATAAAGGAAGCTTACAAGGTTTCTAAATTACTTCCTCCTTTATTGAGGGCCACTAAGAGTTTGGATTCGGCAAAGTGTGAGCTACAATGGATCAAACGTGAACTTCCTAAGAATAAATGGAGAGAGGCTGTGATACGAAGATCCAACTATGAACCGCTTCAATACGTTTTAGGATCACAACCATTTGGGCCATTAGATATCATATGCCGACAAAATGTACTAATACCCCGCTGGGAAACAGAAGAATGGGTGACAAGGGTGTCTGACATGATACGTCAACATATCAAAGACAATACACATTTGAAGATACTAGATGCTTGTACTGGTAGTGGATGCATATCATTATTACTACATCAAAAATTATCTGAAGAAGCTAACTATAAAACTGACGTTCTTGGGTTTGACGTCTCGTATGATGCAGTTACCTTAGCTAATGATAATTTAAAAAAAAATCGACCATCCTGGTCATTCGAAAAATCGTCAGTCACCTTTCGGAAATCGAATATTTTCGATTGGCGCTCAAGCGATACAACGGAGAGCTATGACTTGATAGTCTCTAATCCACCCTACGTTTCTCATGAAGAATACTCGTCGCCTCTGACTCTTGAAGGTGTCGCTAGATCTGTCAAGCTATATGAACCCTCATTAGCATTGATTGGACAGTACGAATTTTACGAAAAGCTTGTTGATATTACTGTTTCTACAAATGCCAAAGCATTCATCTTTGAGTTAGGCCTGAATGAGCAGTCTGTTCATGTTGAAAAAAAACTCAATCAGCTAGCTGCCGGTTGGAAGACCAAGAGATACTTTGATACGGCAGACAAATTACGATGTGTCTTAGGTTGGAAGAACACAGTCTGGAACTTCCTTGAAAAATTCTAAAATCTATTCACTCGAATGCTTATTACACTTATTAAGGAATAATGACAGTAAATGGTGGGGGATATTGTATTGATGCTAGTTCTTCTTTTCGGTTTCATCTTGCGCCCTTCTCTTTTTCGAAATACCTCTTCCGACTGCTGTTATACCTTCCTGCTTGGGATATACCCTTGTACCAGTCAAAACATATCCGTCTAAACCCCTCAGAGACATCACAGGGTGCATCCTCCCTGGAATAGTTTGATAATGTCTAACTTTACTTTCGTATATGGAAGGAGCTAAAATTCTTCTATCAACCGACAAAAAGTGTTGTGTTTCGAGTAATCTTTCCTTGTATTCACTGTATATGGCTATCGGTCTTGAACCTCCAACCTTTGGGAGAATATATGGTAGAACCGAAGGCATATGCAACTTGCTAACAGAAATAAATGCATCAAAATTACCTTCCGAGACCAAATCAATTACATGGTTGATATCTTTTGCCCTTTTCTTTTGGCGATAATACTGAGCTTTCCTAGAAGCCTTCATGTTCTCTATCACGTCTTCCTGTTCATCTTCCCAGTTAATCTTTTCTGCGTCGGTCTCGACGAATTGTAGCCAATTAATGGGCTTCACCATCCTATCAATCATATCATCTGGATAGTCGGAGTTTCTAAGAAGTATATGATTAGGATGCTCATTTTCATGAATACTCACGATAGTTCCTTCGCCATTCATTCTCTCCATCAATGCATATAAGACAACTCCGCCAGTCTCGTCTATTAATAGATACTTTCCTCCCGGTTTGACATTCGCGTAACTAAAAAGGAGACCTAGTGATTCAGTAGTCATATCGAAGACTCTTTGGTTATCCTTTTCTAAGAAATATTCTAAGAGCTGAGAACCTCCCAAATAATTTACTGAAAATCTTCTAAAAAATTTGGCTTGTTTCCTTTTCAAATACTTCTGTTGAGAGAAAAGGGTTTTCTTATCAAACCCAGCATGTCCTTCGACTATTTTGTCTATTATTTGTTGACCCACATCTGATGAGACTCCAGAACTCTTCAACTTATTAATGTCATCTGATGATAGCTTTTGTATCTGCGAACCAACGTCGATAATAAATTGATTGTTCTCTGAGCTCTCAGAAAGAATACTTGCAATATCTTTTCTTGTAAACTGACCTTCTTCCTCTTGACTCGTTTCATTTTCCATAGGTTGGACATGATCTTCCATTAAACTCTTGATCGGTCTGACCATATAATCATCAAGAATTTCAAAAGCCTGACCGTAAGAATATCCAAGTATTTCATTGACCTTGAATGATCCAAACTTACCAAGGTTAATTATCTGGTCGGGTTTGAGCTCCATAATTTTCATTCCTTCAGACGGTAACCGAATCAACGCATGCTGGTTTGGTGTAATAATAGAAGTGTTTTTCATAATGCCCACTTTTGAATGCAAAAATAAAAGTAAGAAATGAATTAGATGTATGCCCTGCTTCTATGCTATTGCTAGTGTATCTATCAGAACACAGCAACCTCTCTGTTCTTTTTAAATCTCGTTTTTCTCCCACGCTAGTGGTGAAAGAAAAGAAGCGATGAGATTGTGAAGACAATAAGGTAGTGTGAAAACTTTTTGGTGAAAAATTTAAGATATTGAAGCATCTCTAAGTTTAAGTATTACAGTTGTAACTTAACATGGGAAGAAGGGCTAAGAATAAGCAGGGACTTCCACCCACTCTTGATGATTTTCAAAACAAAAGTGGTTCAGTAGAATCCAAAAGAAAAAGAACTGGTTCATCAAGGATAGAGTCATCTAGCAAAAAAGTAAAGCAAGATCTGAAAGAGAAAAAACCTCAAAAAGACCAGAAATCCATTGACCAGAGTAAAGATGAGCATGCAATCGCTATTGAGTCTGAAAAAAGGTCATTATTTGATGACTCTGACGATGAAGGCGATGAAGTCCATGTTCAGGATTTTGAAGAACTTAATGCTGAAGATGGACTTGAGGATGATGACTTAGGTTCTAATGATGACTACATGGACTCAGATGAGGAAAATGGGGAGAGACCATTCTTTTCGGATGACGATGATATTGAAAACTTGAACGCTGCTAATATGGAAGCACTTTCAAAGAAACTTGAGGAGGAGGAAGCTGAAGAAGCTGAAGAAGCTGAAAAAGAACTTTTGGAGGAAGGAATTACGCAACCAAGAGCTCATGTTTTGCCAACCAAAGAGGAGGAAGAAGAAGAGTCAAGCAAGCCACCTGACTTAACCCTGATAAGAACACGTATGATTGAAATTGTAAAAGTTTTGGAGAATTTCAAAGAATTGGCAGAAGAGGGTATCTCAAGATCAGATTATGTGAATAGATTGATAAAGGACATAACTATCTATTTTGGCTATTCCGAGTTCTTGGCTACATTGTTGTTTGAACTATTTTCCCCTGGAGAAGCCATGGAATTCTTTGAAGCAAACGAGATTGCTAGACCAATTACAATAAGAACTAACACATTGAAAACGAGAAGAAGAGACTTAGCACAAGCTTTGGTGAACCGCGGTGTCAACTTACAACCTATAGGTCCTTGGACAAAGGTTGGTTTGCAGATATTTGACTCTCAAGTCCCAATTGGTGCTACTCCAGAATATTTGGCAGGACACTATATTCTCCAAGCCGCATCGTCATTCTTACCTGTGATGGCATTAGATCCACAAGAAAACGAGAGGGTCTTAGATATGGCTGCTGCTCCAGGTGGTAAAACGACCTATATTTCTGCTTTGATGAAAAACACGGGTTGTATCTTTGCGAATGATGCCAATAAGTCTCGTACTAAATCCTTGATAGCTAACATTCATCGACTCGGTTGTAAAAATACGATAGTCTGCAATTATGATGCTCGTGAATTTCCAAAGGTTATCGGAGGATTTGATCGGGTGCTTCTTGATGCTCCTTGTTCTGGTACTGGTGTTATTGCTAAAGATGAATCCGTTAAAGTCAGTCGTACTGAAAAGGATTTTGTTCAGATCCCTCACCTACAAAAGCAATTGATTTTGTCGGCAATAGATTCTGTCGATGCACACTCACCTACAGGTGGTGTAATTGTCTACTCTACTTGTTCTGTCACTGTGGCAGAAAACGAGGCTGTTGTTGATTATGCATTGAGGAAACGTCCGAACGTGAAATTGGTCAGTACCGATCTTCAAATAGGCAAAGAAGGCTTTACTTCGTACAGAGGAAAGCACTTCAACCCCAGTATCTCTCTTACTAGACGGTACTATCCACATACCTACAACGTTGATGGGTTTTATGTCGCTAAGTTCAAAAAGATAGCGTCATCGCCACATGATGTTTCAAAGGCAGGTGCCAAAGAAAAGGAGGCATTTGCTAGAAAAGAAGCTATAGAAGATGGAATCATTAACGATGATTTTGCTGAGTTTAATTCCGATGATGACAAGGAACTTATCGAGAAAACCATAAAAAGAAACATTAAAAAGAAGGGAATAAATCCCAAGTTTGTAAAAAAATGAATGTGTTCGACATCGTAACATTTATAGTGAAAATCACTACGTGTAATGTTGATATTTGTATAATATACATAAGCTAACTCATAAGTACAACAATATAAGCTACATTAAACAAACGTTTCCTAAGTTATGCTCCTTGATGTACTCTGCCCCCATTTCTTCGTACTCTTCCTTCGTTACGTAGCTTCTCTCTGCCTCGGCTGTTCCAGCCCATTTCTGCATTCCTTTCCAGGCGTCCAAAATTGGATCATTGGCTGGACGCACTTTCAAAGGAGCGCCAGAGGGCAAAAATTCTGTAAAATCCTTCACGACCCTTTCTCTTAAATTTTTCAAATGGGTCAAACCACCTGTGAGAAAGACATCATTTATCATACTGTAAGATTGGCCACCAGGGGAGAAATTTCCATCCAACCTTCTATAAACCAAATCCTCAGCGATTTCAGAAATACCTGCTTGATCCAAACCAGCCATGCTTGGCTGGAAAAGGATTTCTGGTACTCTAATTCTTTCAATATTAAAATGTATTTGATGGTTTTTTTTTATAATTTCAGGATGGTTGGCTAACTCTTCAGGATCTGTTATTTTAGCACCTAACGCGACGGCAACATTCTGTCTAGGTCCATGCAAAAACTTATGTAATGCAGAAGATTTCCAATCTAAGGCTTGAGAAGCGGCTAGAGTATCGTCTTCCGTGAACTCGGGGTCATATTTTATAAGTTTTTCTTCAATGGCGACAATCTTTGCATAATCTTCTTCTTGTTCTTCTTCGACTGCCGCATTGGAAATATCTCTATAAATTCCCCAGTCGTCATCGTTTGCTCCGAAAGTATCATTGGGGTCGTTGTCAATTGTAGCATTTGCATTACGTCTTCTTTTTCTAGAAGCCGCAGATGTAGACCCCGTAGCATCGTTGGCTAAATCGGCAATATTTTTCATCCTTTGCTGTGTCGCAGCAGACTTTCTATCCTTGAAAGAGTTTATTAACTTTGCTCTTTCCTTTACTCTTTTAACCAAGTTATTTAATTCATCTTTCTTGGCGCTACACCAACCCTCCAAATCTCTTTCACGCCATTCCTCCTCTTCCTTAGATTTCTTGGCAAGTAATTCTGCCTCTTGTTTCTTGGCTTCCTTTGCACGGATCCTGGCATCATAGTTTGCCTTAAGTAATTTTTGCTTTCTTTTCTCTTTTATTTCTTCGGGAGAAAGTTGATCATCTGGAATATTTATCAAAGGCCATTGCTCAGCTTCATCTATTTCTTCGTTGCCCATGTCTTGATTTTTGGATCTCTTAATTGATTTTTCGAGATTCGTAATGTACTTTTTAAAGTCATTCATGTCTTCGAATTCCTCTGCCTCAAGTCTTCGTTGTGCTTCATTTGGTGGAAGTTCTTCCAATTCAGCCTTAAAGTTATTATAATATTGTAATTCTTGTTCTTTTTGTAACAATTTTTCTAATCGTTTCTGCTGAGCTTGCTCCTGTAATCTTTTTCCTTGTTCCCGTTTTTTCTGAACTTGCTTGGCAAGTTCCTCCTCGCTTTTCCGCTTATCTGCAGCCAAGTTCACATCAACAGGGGCTTGAAGAACTATATCATTGTTCTCGAGTCTATCTATGTCCAAATAGTGAGCAAGCTCCTCTTGATAGTCCATCAGTACATAACAGTGATCTTTGAATATGTTGGTTGTATGCTGAGGGGTTAATTTGGTTGGAAAATACGGATATTTCAAGGACAAAAGCTTCAGTATAAACTGCAGCGACAGGTTGCCTCCGAAGTCGATTCTTTTGGTCTGCAGAAGTATACCCTTCCCGTTAAGTACAGGAATCATATGTGTCAGCTCATTTCCTGTCCCTACAACTAGACCACTGGAGCGGCCATCTGAGTTTGCGTAAAACGAAAACAAAGAGTCAATACCTAACGCTACTTTGGGCGCTTGATATGCCTCGAATAACAACTCGTACATATTCTTCCGCTGAGCGACCGGGCAAGCAACAGGCTCGGTCATGATTATAGGGTTATTAACGCGTCCGTTGTCGCTATGCACACCCAAGTGTTCAAATGAGTAGTCAAATAGGTACTCAATGTAGTCCCAATTCGTAACTAAAGCTCCATCATAAGGTCCTTTCAGCGATGATCGCAAAGCAGGGTCTCTAAAAATATCGTTACCAATAATAGTCAACGTCTTTTGTGCTCTTCGGTCTCGATATCGAGCTACCAACGCCGGAAAAACATTGTTAGGTGCTGTTGCGTTCGTAAGACCAATCTTCAAAGAGCTTGTTCCAAAATCTAGCGCTATGGGTACGTCATACTGGTAGTTGTTGTAAAATGGTTCCGGTTCTGGTCCTGCTATTGTTTCTCTCAAAGGATACAACTTCTGAGGTGGGATACTCTCCTCTCTTTCATTAGTCGGCTTATCTACTTTCACTGTCATGATGTAGTATCCTTCAAGTATACAATTAATTGAATTTTTGGCCAGTCCGCCTGTTTGAAGGAATTCCAACGAGGTCGTGTAGGAGCGATCTGCTAGAAAAGCCAAAGGGTGATTGAAAAGCTTATATAGACAACAGAAACACAGTTTAAAGCATTCTACGAAGATTAAACAGGAAGCATGTCTGGAGAGGAGAATCAATTTACCGTTCAAGGTTGTAACATTGTCAC
Organism: Millerozyma farinosa; assembly: GCA_002196765.1. Classification (NCBI taxonomy): domain Eukaryota; kingdom Fungi; phylum Ascomycota; class Pichiomycetes; order Serinales; family Debaryomycetaceae; genus Millerozyma; species Millerozyma farinosa. The sequence continues at coordinate 1,630,023 of NBND01000004.1, forward strand.
AATCTTGAAAAGATTAGAGGCTGCAACCTCCAGATTGGAAGACATTATGGTTTACCAGACCCAAGCCGATAAGGAGCAGGCCAAAGCACTTCAGCAAGGCAGCGTTTCCACGCAGGTAGGTGGAGCACACAAGCAGTTGCAAGACCTGAAGGCTGATAGTGGAGACCCCGAATCTCTCGAGAAGTCCAAAAGTGTGATTGAGTTTGAAAAGTTGATTTCTGATTACGTTAAGACATTTGTTGACAAGTCTAACAGTATCGGTGCAGAAGTCGCTGAAGCAGCCAACGAGCTTCTTAACGCCTTCAAGTCGCAGGCCAAATTTTTGGAGATTGTTTCCATTTCTAAGAAACCTGACTTTTCCGACCCAAAGTTCTTGTCGCTCTTGAATCCTATCAATCTGCGCATTGGCAAAATCAACCAGATCAAGGACGAAAACAGGAAATCTGAATTCAGCAACCATCTCAGCACGATAAGTGAAGGATCACCCATGCTCGGCTGGATTGTGAGCGAGACTCCTGTGTCGCTCATTCCTGAGTTCAAGGGAAGTGCTCAGTTTTGGTCAAACCGAATTTTGAAAGATTACAAGGAGAAAGACCAAAAGCATGTCGACTGGGTCAACTCATTCCTACAGATAATTGATAACTTAAGGTTGTATGTCAAAGAATTCCACGCGACTGGACCTTCCTGGAACGCTCATGGAAAGCCACTTCAAGAAGCCATATCCAGATTAGATACTTCAAGTCAGGACCTGTCTGGATCAGCACAACCTGAACCACCAAAAGGAGGCGCTCCTCCTCCACCCCCACCCCCACCTCTTCCTTCTCAGGAGTTTTTGAATGATTCTTCCAAACCTACCAAGTCGGCTCCTGGAGGCATAAATGCGGTTTTCGCTGATATAAACAAGGGTGAAGGAATCACCTCTGGTTTGAGGAAAGTAGACAAGTCTGAAATGACACATAAAAACCCTGCGTTAAGGAACTCAGAGCCCCTCAACAAAAAAGCCATACCCAAACCCCCCAAGAAGCCCCAAAACCTTTCTTCGTCTGTTGTAACAAAGAAGCCACCCAAGAAGGAGCTTATTGATGATGCCAAATGGATCATCAATAACTTCACGGAAGAAGACGTCAGTGAGCCAATAACGATCGAAGCAGAAAAACACCAGTCGATATTTGTCGGGAACTGCTCTGGTGTCACTCTTAATATCAAGGGTAAGGCTAACGCAATATCAGTATCACAAGCGAGCAAAATGGCTCTTGTAGTCGATTCTTTAATTTCAGGTATTGACATCATCAAGTCTAGTAAATTCGGTCTTCAAATATTGGGAACCGTCCCAATGGTAAACGTCGATAAAAGCGACGAAGGTTCCATATACTTATCGAAGGACAGCGTCGAATCTGACGTCCAAATATTCTCTAGCTGCTCTACATCTTTGAACATCAACGTACCTGAAAAGGATGACTACGAGGAGTTACCAGTTCCCGAACAATTCAAACACACTATAAAAAACGGAAAGTTACAAAGCGAAGTAGTGGAGCATAAAGGCTAGCCTAGCTTTCTGTGGTATCCTTGATTTATATATGTTCCATATCTTCAAGTATCAACTCCTGACATGTAATACGCAGTATTTGTAAGTCCACATGAAATGTTTCGACTGAAGTTACACAAAATCAGCCGAAGTTGTTAACACAAAAAAGAACATCAAAGAATTTTCCAAAAAAAAGGCGAACGCCATCACTATTGAAACTCGTCCTATTTATTAGTTGTTTATAGAACACAGCTTTGCCAGGACTATATTTTCAGTATAGCTAAAGTAAAGAGTAATGGTCAAAGATACTAAATTCTATGACCTCCTAGGAGTGTCGCCATCTGCTACGGAAAGCGAGTTAAAGAAGGCTTACAGAAAAGCTGCGTTAAAATACCACCCAGATAAAAATCCATCACCAGAAGCAGCAGAAAAATTCAAGTCTCTCTCTCATGCATATGAGGTTCTTTCCGATGACCAGAAGAGAGAAATCTACGATACATATGGTGAAGAAGGATTGTCAGGAGCAGGCGCAGGAGGAATGGGCGGTGGTATGGGCGCTGAAGATATCTTCGCCCAGTTCTTCGGAGGTGGCTTCGGTATGGGAGGTGGAAACCGTGGCCCCACAAAGGGTAAGGATATCAAGCATGTCATCAGCTGTACATTAGAAGAGTTATACAAGGGTCGTACTGCCAAATTAGCTTTGAACAAGACCGTTTTGTGTAAAGCATGTGATGGCCGTGGTGGTAAAGAAGGTAAAGTCAAGACCTGTAGCACTTGTCAAGGTCAAGGTATGAGATTCATCACCAGACAAATGGGTCCTATGATACAGAGATTCCAAACTGTTTGTGACGTCTGTAAAGGAAATGGATTCATATGTGACGCTAAGGACTTATGTCAAGTATGCAAAGGTAAGAGAACAAGTAACGAGCGTAAGATCTTGCAAGTTCATATTGACCCAGGTATGAAGGACGGACAGAAAATTGTTTTCAGTGGTGAAGGTGACCAAGAACCAGGTATCACCCCAGGTGATGTTTTCTTTATTGTCGAAGAGAAGCCACATGAAAAATTCACGAGAAAGGGCAACGACTTATACTACGATGCCGAAATAGACTTATTGACTGCTTTGGCCGGAGGTGAGTTCGCTTTCAAGCATGTTTCTGGCGAATACATAAAGGTTAATGTTATTCCCGGTGAGGTTATCGCGCCTGGCACCACGAAGGTAATTGAAAACCATGGTATGCCTATTTACAGGCATGGTGGTCACGGAAACTTATTTGTTAAGTTCAGTGTCAAATTCCCTAAGAACAACTTCGCGTCTGAAAGTAAATTGAAGGAATTAGAATCCATTTTACCTCCAAGAGCTAAGGTTTCGATTCCAAAAGGTGCAGAGGTTGATGAGTGTGATCTTGTGGACTACGAACCATATAAACACCAATCCAGTGGTAGACGTGATACTTATGATTCAGATGATGAAGAAGGTGGTGCTGGCGGTCCAGGTGTCCAGTGTGCTTCTCAATAGAGGTTTACAACCTATTTAAATTATACTCTATCATTCCTTCATTACTAAATTAATGTTATATCATATAATACCTTGTCTTGTAACTTCATAAATAATTCCTGAAAGTAGAGAAGTTATATGATTTTATCTAATGAAATATTCAACTTCGTGCTTTCTTCGTTCTAAGCTGTATGATAATAATAAATATGATAGAACTAAAAACCGAGATTCCTATCATTACGGTGAAGCATCCACCTTCACCTATTGCCTCTATCATACATTGTAATGCCCCTGATCCAGCCGCAGCTAATAGGCAACGAACAAAATTCATGCAGCTTGTCAGCGCTGAACCTTTTTCTGGATATAAATCAACTAATACTGTATTTACCGCAGACATCAATGCCATAGCGGATAAGGACATCATGAATGATGCTACCAAAATTGGCGCAACACTAATGTGCTTCTCCAAACCCCAACCAAAAAGAGCAGTAAAGCTTATATTAAGTAGTGTGGAAACATGAAAAAACTGTAGTCTTACTGCGACACTATCAAACTTTGGTCTCATTTCGGCAAGTACACCTGCGAATTGTACGTTATACGATGATAGTTTTCTGCGATAGTTCCAATCAATGAATCGACCAATAAGTATAGAGCCCATAAACGTTCCAACACCAGGTGCTATATAACATAAACCGACTTGAGTAATTGTATAAGCATAATCATTTTCGAGTGATGTTGCGAGTGTCGTGAGCATCATAGTCCAAGTTGCATATTGGAGACCGCTTGGAAGAATAACAAAGAACACGTTACCACTGAGAAGGATTTTGAAAGGTGATATGAGGTTCTCAATTGCAGTATTTCGATCTACCAAAGTTCCTAGGTCTCCCGCTTGCCTCTTTTTAAAATGCGGTAGACACAAGATCGGCAGTTTATTTAGAAAACGTTTAGGGACAATTGTGAAATTGCCAACGATACGCCGATTTGTTTCAGGCAATGCAAAGACAGCGATTACAAAAGCAGAGCCGCTTCCTATGGCTAGAAATGCAAATACACCTCTCCATTCATATCGCTCAATAAGTCCTGATCCGATTAAAGAGCCCATACCCTGGCCCACAAGTTGAATACCGGACACAAGGCCAACATATCTCCCCCTCTCCTCTGGGATACATATATCACCAAGCATACCAAAGGCTATAGGAACCAAGGGAGTGATGGCTGCTGCTTGGAGGCACCGGAGTACAATTAGTCCCCAAAAAACGTCGATCTGATTCAAGGCTATGCACACTCCGGAAAATGCAATCAAGCACCACAATACTGCGGGCCGCCTTCCGTAGGTGTCTGAAAAAAAGGCCAATACTGTTGGAGCCGTGCCTTGAACCACATAATAGCAGACCAAAGAAACGTTCATGGTCGACGATGAGACCTTGAAGTGTCTTGAAAGCTCAGGGAGAGCTGGAAAGTAAACAGAATTTGATATGGTTGACCAGACGCTACATAACCCCAAGAAAGTCACTAGTAGTCGTTTCTCTCCTCGGGTGAAAACAGTAAATACAGGCCCTTCTTCGTGCTTCTCGGTGCTTGGCTGCTTGCTCATATCATCCGGACACGGTTTCATTTCCCTATTTCCGCCAGCGAAGTCTCCGTTTGAGTCACTTCGCTCTCCGTCGCTACAATTCTTCTCCGTGTTGATGTTTTCGGTCAGCATAGTGCGATATTTGTGTCATATCAAATTACTAATACAATCTTCATAAAATTTCCTATGCAACATCACCATTTTAGGATATGACGACATATGTTGATGACATAGATTAGCGTACTGTATATGTAAATTTGCATAGTAGCTGATAAAACGTGGACGATCCGGCTCTCTGTAGACTATATGGGCTATACTATAGTCCATAGCTAGAATATTGCTGGTCCGTGAACTTATTATAGGAAACAGTTGCGTAAAATTAGTCGTCTATCATATTTCGAGCTTAATGTAAAAGTTGTAATTTGTTACAAAATCATATTGCTTTGGTTATTATTTCGCAGCAAAATAGTACCCTACAGTCTATTACTTAAAGCCACTAATTGGATTATATAATTCTATCAGGTGTCCTAATATAAACGAACATATCTTACGAAGAATTGAAATGTGATGGGAATATGTTTCCAACACTGCTCTGGGAAAAGATATATAAACACTTATTTGTCTTTGTTGTATTTCTTAGCTGGTGGATTCTTGGGGGTCGTAATCATAAAATTTATTCCATGGGTCTTAGGGTTGCCTGCTGCTTTGTGTTTCTTTGCAGGCGGATTTGGCGAGGTCTCATCGTCACTCTTATAATGTGTCTTATGACTTTTAGGGCCTTCGCTTTCAGTCATAGGATAGTGGATTGGGACAGTCTGGGCGTAGTAACCGGGAGAAAGGGCTCCCGGAGCACCTGTACTATACACTCCCAGTTGAGGGGCTGGTCTCTGGTAGTAAGAGTATGGTGCCTGCTGTGAGATAGGTCCCTGATAACTGCGATACGTAGGATATATCAAAGATGGATATTTCTGCATGAAAGGAGAACTTGGTGGAAGTGAATTACCGCTGTTAGGGCTTTCAGCCTGGTTCTTCCTCGAGGACGACGTTTGAGGAGCTGCTGTGTAAGCAGGGACAGGGGTATGATATAATGGATACATTGGAGGAACAATCGTGGGAGGAGGCAGATATGTGGTGCTTAGACCGGGGGAACCTTTTGGGTTTGACATCTCATGCGAGGTGTTGGGAGACTCCTTCAGCTTTGAGTCACTACCGCAGCTGCTGGAGCGGGTGGGTGCGATTATGGGCAGCCTGTTGCTGGGAGACCTGACAGGCGACAAGACCTCTGAATGATTTTTCAAGCTTTCTACATTCTCTGCAAAAGAGGGTAGAATCTTTTCATCGTGTGATTTATGTCTGATCGACCTGCTTGTCTCCAAACTGAAGCCGGTCTTGTGCGAGTAACTGGAGTTGATGAATTTCGCAGTCTTCTCTGTCATGCCTTTACCATCATGTTTGAGCTCGTTCAATTTGTGCTTTAACTCCCCAACAGGAGTGTTGCTTATAAACAAATGGGGAATGAGTTCACTGCTGACATGCAATGATTCTGCTAACTTAAGGAGTTCGATCGCAACAAGCCCAAATTCTATCTTATTCGATTGCTGACGAGATTTCTCCTGCTCTATTTTTAATCGCAAAACCTCATTAAGTGTTTCTGGCGAGTAGGGCCAGAAAGGATCTTTACCCATGCTTTCCACGGGTATATTCAAAAGCGATGCAATTTGCTCATCTAGACGACTGCGGTCCTTGCCTACTGGAGCTTTTCTCAAGTCTGTCCTCTTGTCCTCATGCGGCAGGCAAAAAGAATCTGACTCAATGCTGCTCTTGGGACTTGTACACTCGCTACCGTGTGTGCTCGCGCCTTTCGCATTTTCCTCGAGATTTGTGCCTGATTCCAAGTCTGGGGACCTGCAATTCTCAAAACCCCTCGAGCCTTGTTGTACCCCAGTCTCCTGGATCTTAGTATCTCGATTTTTTGCCAACTCAGATATTGCAAGAAGCCTACTGTTGGCTTTTGGTGCACTCATCAGTTCTACTAGCAAAGACAACTTGGAAACACTTATTTGGTACACGTCGGGGGAAGATTGTGAAAAATATAAGGAATAAATTTCGTGAATGAATCACTAGCTGTTGCTCCTGAACACTAGGACTTTCTATCAAGATTGTGGTATTTGTTGGATCAAAATGCAGCAGGGTGCAATTATGAGTTTCGTGTATATAATCTCTATGCAATGCTAAGATTAGGAATATATTCAGCCGGTAAAGATGGATTCGAACCAGTTTCAGCCACAAGTTTTTGATGTTTATTACCGTCAAGCAAGTGCTGGCATACTCAGCAATTATGGAGAGGTAGCCTGTTAATATATAAATGCTTTCAAAAGGCCTAACCTTATTCATCTGAAGCATCATGTATTAATTTCCTAAAAAGGAAATGTTATTGCGTCCGTCCAATATGTTACTCTACGTTTGGAATATAATTTTTCACCAAATCTAGTATAGTATCAAAAAGGACTACCTAATAGCGAAATCAATGCTTTGACTCCACGCACGAGATTCTCTTCATTTACCTCTTTTTGCTGATTCGTACTATTTAACACCTACAGTTGCATATACAACTTATAGCTCATTTTGTTGTATCTTGAGCAAGCTGAACCGTAAGTTGACCCAAAAAATTGCATAATGAGAGCTATAGATGCTCCAGGAGGGGATCTATCATTGCGTTTTTAGCTCCGGTGCGTGAAGGGGTTGCATTTAGGGTTCTAGGTACGAGCTTTAGCCGTCGCCTCGCCATGCCAAGCACAGTCCCTTTTAATTCTTTTGTCGCTAAAGGTCGTCACTTAAATGCGAAGAAATGTCGGGATACTTTACTGTGCAATTGGCTAGGGGTAGCACCCTGACTAAATCTGCATTGTTTTAAGCAAAGCAATCGATGAAGACAGTGCTCATAGGCTTGGGGGGTGCGTCATCCTCAGGAAAGACTATAACAGCCAAGGCATTATGCAACATATTAAGACCCTTCAAGTGTTCGTTGGTCCACCTTGATGACTTTTATTTGTCAGACGACCAGATACCTATAGATGAGACGTACGGCATTCAGAATTGGGACTGCGTGGAAGCCATTGACTTTCCCCTGTTTAAGCAGCATCTAAGAAGGATCAAAGATCTGGGCAAGGTAGAAAAAATAGATAGCTTGGAGTTGGATGCTGGCATAAAGTTAGACACGAACGAAATACAAAGACTTAGAGATTATGTAACTACCTATCAAGATCGGTTCAATGACTATCATTTAGTACTCGTTGATGGCTTTATGCTTTACCATGATAGAGATCTTCTTGATCTATTTGACGTGAAGTTGTTTTTCTATGCATCGTTCCAAACGTTGAAGACTCGAAGAGAATCACGCGAAGGGTACCAGACAGTCGATGGCTTCTGGCAGGATCCCCCAGGATACTTCGAGAACATAGTGTGGCCTTCATACGTGGCAACACACTCTTATCTTTTTGAAGGAAACAACATAGAAGCTAACTTGACTTCATTTGCAAAGGAGCAGTTACATATTATACCGATTAGAAGTGATTCGTTGACATTATATCAATTAGTCGAACTATCATTGAAAGAAATCCTTATCAAGTTATGAACAGCATTACCTTTACTATATAAGTATATATGTACATAACACAAATCTATTTCTTGTGTTTCTTCGCCTTTTTGAAAGCGTTCTTCATTTCCAGCTGGTATATCTCTTCTGATTTGGGCTCGTTCTTCCTTTTCGAGCTGCTATTCTTAACACTAACAACTCCCTTCAGAGCAGCTGCCTTTGCGACAGACTTATTAGCTGCACCCCATTCCGCATCATCGTCTATAGCGTATTTATCCAAATTGATAGCGTTGATAAGTTCTCTTTGTTTCATTCTCAACTCGCTTATTGCTTCATTTCCAGCTTCCTCCAAATCATCTCTCAACTCCAAATCTGCATCACGACCAAGAACCTCAACATTACCATCCATGGCTTTGACTGCATCGTCTTCAAGTTCTGGCATTTCCAGTTCAATAGACTTGCTAACGAGGTCTCTGAAGTATTTGGAAAATTTCCTGACAAGCTTTCCAAACATGGCCATAGACTGATTAACTGATATGTTGAGTTCTCTGGAAACATCATCTATACTTTTATGCTGAAGCCCAATAGCTAATAAAATCGCTGCTTGGACTGATGATAAACTAACATCAACACCTATCCTCTTTGAAAAGTATAGTAAGGCAATAAGTGGAAGTAAATCAACAATAACGTGGTAGTCTAATAAATTGTTAGCGTAAGAATCTAAACGCTTCAAATCAAAAGGTGAGAACAACTTATCTAACTCTTCTTTTGTAAGCTCGTTTGCATTGAAGTCACCGCCTCCGAGTTCAATTGCTTCAATTATATTCAAGCCTTGTATAGCAGAAAACTTTTTGAACTCATAAGAAAGAAGCTGCAAAAACCTTTTGTGGAAATCTCTTGCAAACTCTTCGATCCATTTTTTGTCTGAGGTCAGAAGTGTCTTAATCATGACAGAAGTATGCTCTCCAGTAAGCTCGTTAGCTGTTTGACGTAAGTAAACAGGGACGAAGCCTGCCTTCTTCCAAAACTTGTGTAGTTGAGGGGTTAAACCGTAAGAAACTCCTAAATAATGCAAATGATAAGGTGGCTTTTCTGATAGTTTTAACAACAAAGGTGGTAATGTCTTTGCATCTCTCAATTTGATTTCATCTTTCAACGATGCATTTTGTAATTCTTCATCGCCAACTCTTTTAATAGAATAGTCTTTTGCCTGGTCCAGTTCACTGATATCAGTGAATTTACCTTCGTAATAATCATTTAATAACTCCAATGCCTTAGATCCGTATCCCATGCCAGAATACTCAGGATTGGTAGCGATTCTAACAATTCTTGCACCCGAGAGAGAAGCGAAATCGTCGTCTTGAAATTGCTGGGACATTAACCAAGGAATCAAATCTCCCCCCGCTCGTTGTCCTCGGGCCAAGGAACGACGAACACTTTCCTTAGAAATTTCACCTTCGAGAGCAACCTGCACAACACATAGAGGATCAGGAATACGGTTATCCTTTCTATCAATCGGAGGCAAAAGAACAAAAAGGTGATGAGCTGGGGCATCACTCATTAATTGTAAGTCATTAGGAGTATTCTTGTAGTGAGAAGCAACATATAATGCCATCATCTTTTGTAAGAACGCCTCAGAAACGGGGTGGTACGAGAATAAAGTATCCCTATTAACATAATAAAGTTCACATTCAGAAGGATGAGGACAACCTTTGGTAGCAAACTTAGAACTTCTCGATAAACTAACATCAAGACAGAGAAGCTTGTTTAACCATTTCTCTACGGGATCACCCGGCGCGTATCTTATTGGCTCGTCAAGTGTAACTTCTCTTAATTCTCTACCCAAATATTCTCCTTCATATTTATCTTTCTCGTTCCTGGAAACTACCATTGTATCATTCCTTGAGTTGTTGGTGATCGACTGATCACGTAACTGTTGTATAAGCTTGAGAGATAACGATCTACCAGTACCCTCATAACCATTGATTGTAGATGCCATAAAGATTAAATATGGACCCATCAAATTCTTCACTACTGGGAGAGGAATTGCAGCAGCTTCATCAATGATAAGTAATTCAGCTTGTCCAAGAACGTAATGATCGGTTGGTGTGATATACTGAATAGTTTGTCTGTGCTCTCTCTTGATATCGACTCTCACGATCGCCTTGTTAAAAGAAGGATTCGTAGATTGAATAATATCATAATCCATATGCTCAGTATACCCTAATGCATCGAATCCCTTAAAAATGAATTCAAACAAAGTCTTCAAGTTCTCTGGGGAAGGAGACGTGACGAATATATTAGAATACCCATGTGCGACTGCCGCAGCTATAGCTACACCAAGGGCTGCTGACTTACCGCGACCTCTTCCAGCCGTCAATGCCACGGTCGACCTTAAAGTTTTCTCGGATATGACATCGATGAATGTAAGAATTGCTTGCGCCTGGTTAACTGTTTTCGATAGCGCCACCAAGGAACCAGCAGGTTGTACATCAGCCAAGTTCTCCTTCAAGTCTTTGAGCTCTTGATCCTTGGGCGATAATATGTCATCATCTTTGGGAGGCAAGGGTTTCACGTCTTTACCTCCAGATATGGGTAGCACATTTAACTCATCATCCACTACCAAACAGTTTTCGCATGAGCCCAACGACAACAAAAATCTTTCATTAAATCTTGCCACTACATCATCATGCGCCTCAGTCCGGTAACGAGAGTGTATATCCATAGTCATAGTATACAATTGTTTCAATGATGACATGCTTTTCAAAAGAATGATAACTAAACCACCTCCTTCAACAGTTTCTATCGTACGAGCTAGCAAATTTGGGGTGAGAGCTTCAAAGTCCTGTAAGATACATGTTCCATATGTGTTACCCAAGATTTTTTCTGTTTCTTTGTAATAAACATAACGAATATTCTGATTAGATATGAAGGCTTCAAATGGATCAAGTTCATTTACCTCCCTGATTCCTCTTTTTATCTCTTTTTTAATCTTCGTCTCACGTTTCTTTCTGTGAGATGTGAAGCCCAAAAGCTTCTTTTTATAAGCCCAAAGGATAGACTTGTTCATCTTAAGGTCGGCTGACATCATCAAGTAGTGTAAGTTGGGGAGCTGATTCTTAGCCTTGTCACCCACGATAAAGAAGAAACTCCTTTCCTTTTTTTGTACTCCATTACGTACAAGCGCTGGAATACGGGAGTCAATAGCTTTTTTACCCATGACTATTGATTGTCTTCGAATTTCCGTCTCTTATACTAATGAAAACTTTAGCTATGAAAAAGTGCATGGTGATGAGTCGTGCGTGGACACTTTTTGTGATAGTACGCTCTCGCTCTCAACTTTTGCATCCATTTGTGTCTTTTGGCTCTGCCGTTAACTCAATTGGCGCTAAACCTAAAACAATATCACTGGTTAGCTGATCCTGAGATAAACCTATAGAACTTCTCTAGTGGTTAGTTTTGAAAGCAAGTGAGCCTAGGTTTTCGTTTTGTGTCTTTGTGCACATGGTACTTTACCACAGCGGTTAATAGTAGCGCTTTCCACAAAAGCCAAAAACAAAAGAACAAACATCAAGAAACACTAACAAGAGAGTAGTAGAGTGTGTCGGAACAAAAGCAAAATTATAAGTTGTAAAAAGGATGGGAAGGCCAAAGAACTCTAAAAATAAGGCCAAGAGCAAACACGGCGGCTGGTCTAACAAGGAAGATTTTGGAGCTCAGGTCAGAGTCAGAAGCAACGATATCACCGTGGAAAGCGATTATGAAAGTTGTCCAAAAGATCTACACGAGCATTTGATCTCAAACAATAGAGATTTAGAGCCAGGCATCAGGAAAAGAAAAGTCGCTCCTCGCTCTGGTTTACAATTTAAAGTAGGTCCTTCTTTCGACCATACAACACTCTACCGCCCGATTTACATAACTTCTACCGATGAAAGCGTATTCCCGTTCGTTCATGCAAGGGTTGATCGTGGCTTTGAGCGATGCAACGATGAATGGATCGGATACAAACGCAACTACTTCACCTTGGTCGGATGCTTCGAACTCGAAGACAAATCACCAGACATATTTTTTCATGAAAAATTCCATATTCTAAATGATCAAGGGGAAACAGAGAATATCAGTTGTTTTGCATTGCGCCTTGTTTCCAAATGCTCAGAAGATGACATGACAGTCAACCTCATTCAGCATACGGCGAAAAGAGACAGAGGCCCACAGTACCTGCCTCCTGTTTATCCAGCAATATCCGGTTACCTACCCTCTCACTCAATTATTAAACAAGCTTCAAATATTCGCAACAATGATAAAATCGATCAATACAACAAGTTATTCTTCCTTGATAGCTCCGCATTACTGAAAGTGTCTGAAGAATCCGTTTTGAGCACCTACCCCGAAGGTAGAATAGCCACCGTAGCACGATATGAGAGAATTCAGTTTTCCACGTCAATTAATTATAGAAAACCAACTATGGTCAATAGGCATTTTATACTCAGAGTTGAGTTATTAGGGTTATTAGACGACGGGAAGTACGCGGTGCTCGCAAGCACAGAAACGCAACCTCTAGTTGTAAGAGGAAGGTCACCTTCAAACTACCAGATAGCAAAAAGAAACTTGAAGACCATGGCCTCGAACGACCAGATGAAATTGCAAAGAATGAGTAGAACTGGTACAGCACCGAATACGGGAGGTACCTCAAGTGATGAAAGCCACAAATTGTTGACCCCATATTATTCTATGGCGAGACGAAAATATCCAGGGCCTGACTTATACAAGCCAAGCAAAAGGGGCCGCAAGAAGAAAGAGAAACTAGAACCTAATTCCATAATGAGCTGGAATCCATCAGACTTTGTGGATGACAGTTCCAGACCGGATTTGGAAAACTTGGACGAGGTCTTGAAAAATAGTGGACTTGCAGACGCCGTTTCAAGTAAAATCGATCCTTATGATCCAATGTTTGAGCCGTTTTCATTCCAGTCTGGGTTTGATTTCAGTCTAGATCCCACAATTAGGCCAAAAACACCAAGCAGAAGCAAAAGCAAGAAAAAAGCGCCACAATCAAAAGATCAAGCCATCCACGAAGAATACCCAGACTCTGCCTCCAAGACACTGGGGAGTAATACATCTAACAATTACGATGATAGTTTCCTCGAATTCCAAAAGGAATTGTCAATGCTCCAAAAAGAGCTCAAGAGTGACTTAGATGGTGACAAATCTATACTAAGCCTTGTAACTTAACCTCGATTTTAAGCTCATAATCATACTAGTGTAACTTTTAAATAAACGAAATAAAATATCATTTATGTCTGATGGCGCTTACATAATTCAAATCTATTCGTGAAAAAAGTGCGTTTGTACATTAATCATTTGAGCTACTGTTGTCTGAAACATCATTGCCTCTTATATTTTTTGGATCAAAAGTTAAGACAATGCTATTCTTTAGTTTTTTCAAGACCTTGGTTGACCAAGAAGTCACAGTTGAATTAAAAAATGACATAGAAATAAAGGGTACCCTCAAATCTGTTGATCAGTATTTAAATTTGAAGTTAGATAATATATCAGGAATTAATGAAACTAAGTATCCTCACTTACTGGCAATCAAGAATCTTTTCATTAGAGGTTCTACCGTTCGCTATGTTCACATGGATCCTAGGTCTGTTGATTGTACACTTTTGCAAGATGCATCCAGGAGAGGTAAGTTTATTTTTCTTTTGATTACTATGGCTTCGTATAGTCTTCCTAGGGATCAAGAAGTTCGACATACTAACTATATTACAGAGGCAGTGGCCCAGTCTTCAAAATAGACGCTGTACTACTAATACTAGCATCGTTGTAAATTAGATACGTAAATAAATGCTTCTTTGTATTCTCATTAATGGTGTTCCCTCAGTTGACCGAATTTGAAAAATTCTAGTGAAAATAACCCTAACACTTGCAGCTGTTATAAAGGTTTGTTCAACCTTGCATGACAATTTGCCCTTACATGACCCTGCTGATGACAGTATGAGCAAGTGATGTGTGGCTTGCCCTTCTTTTTGGTCTTCGTTGGCTGCGTAGCAAGCTTGTCGAATTGAGCTTCCAAGCTACCCAGGCAAGCCAGCATGTTTTTAGCCCCAGAATTTTCAGAGTTCAGTTGAGGAATCATCGCATCATCAGCACAAATTAACCGCAAAGTGTATTTAGGAACAAGTATGTACTGGCTCTCTTGATTGAGGTCCCATACTAAATTATTACAATGATTACAACGTATCTTTTTCGAAATCATGCCTGTGAGTTCTTCACTGCTCATGTTGCTTGATTCCTGGTCCTTTTCTCCATCTCTATTGTTAAATAATCGAATATATTGATTTATCACTTTTAATTTATCATCAAAATCTTTTTTTAGCCTTTCTAGTTCCTCATTTTTTTCTTTTATGCTTTGGGCAAGAGTATCTATAGTCTTCAGTAGCTCCACTATAGACATATTACAGTGCAAATGAGGTTCGGTGGTATTGTATTTAAACTTTAGAGGCTCACTTTTTTTTCTCCTCAATGATCTTACCTTTCAATTTTATACTTCAATAAACTTCCAACTTCTACATGTACGTAGCATCTGCTCAAACAAACCAACAGAATAGAAAAGTTAGAATCTCCTTATTTCTAGCAAAGATAATATTATTAAAATTGGTACCTTATAACGGTCTTTTTTAGCTAATTCATACGCTGTGATGGCTTGTGGCAGAAGCGCATCGACTATGCTCGCTTAGGTTGGTTGACATGAGTGTCCGGTTCGATTCCCGCGGTCGGATTAAAGTAATTAGAGTAATCAATTAACTTTAATGCGGCAATGAGTGGCACCATCACTGGAGGGAAGCAATTCAGCACAGTAGGCCACCCGTAGGAAGGCGAAGCGGATGGCACTCTGTCCTGTCTAACCGTAGTCAGAGCTCGATGTTGCGACTCCAATTCTTCTTTTTGTCAATTATTATGAACGTCTCCTGGCGTAATTAATCAAAATCTATTCACTAAACTAGGGCCTGTTTTAACATAGGAAAGATACAGAAAATAACTAGACGTAAGAAGAGTCATACGAAAATATCTATTCTGTCTTTCTTTTACTTATGTCCGGAAAAAAAGCTTGTAAAGACTTTCTTTCCAGAACTATTATTGCGGATAATGTAGCGAAACATATGAATCCACTTTTGAGCACATCTATGTATGTATGAGAAACAAGCTTGCCATTAAGCATAAAATAATTAGCCGCAACACAAAGCATACCTGTCAATATAGAAACTTTTACTCTTGGCAAGGCATTAGTTATATTGAGCCGAAGACCTTTCGCTGAATAGTACTTGTGTAAAGCTGCAATACAGTATATTATACGGAGAGCCATGTTCAAACTGTTAGTTATTATGAGACCTAAAAGCTCAAGGTGTAGTGTGGACACGAGAATGTACAGGACAATTAGAACTAAGACAGACAGCAAGGACAAGAATAAAGAATGCTTTTGAATGTCTTTGGGAGTAGCTATGCTGCTGAGCATAGCTTCCAATATTCCATTGAAAGCTAAAAAAGGAATATAAAAAATGAATTGACGGAAGGTATCAAAAACATTAGTCTGGCTCCATTGATTTTTATTTCCTAATAATACTTTCAACAAGAATGGACCGTTTATGTATCCCGAAATAAATATCAAGATGCATAAGTTAGCATAAAAAATGCATACATACTTTAAAAGGTTAAGCGAGTCTAGTATATTTTGTCCCTTTGGAGTACTCAATAACTTGGTGAAATGCAACCTTGTTGACTCTTCGATCGGCAAGAAAAGCAACCGGGCTATAATTGAGCCATAATTGTCAACAAGAGAATACACGCCCTGTGCATCAGCAGTGAATAAATAGTTTATGATTAAATGGTCCCCTTCAGATAAAAAGTGCTTGAATAACGTTTGAACAAATAAGCTTTTCCATGATAAAACAACTTCTGGGCGAAAATAGTAGGTAAGCTTCTCTTCTTTAATTTTCTTTACTTTCAACTCCACGGAGTAGCGCTGAGAATCGAATTTTAAGTTGTAGTAGACGAAAAGAACAAAGCTGTAGCAGAACTGACCCATTGCAAACGCCAATACAGCTACACTGTCTAAAGACACTGATTTCTTTAGATAGTACTTGCCAATGAACAGGAAAGCGAAAGTCGCTATGCATTTAGCAGTCACGGCATAGCTCTCTACCTCAGAACGATATTTCAAGTTCAAAGAGTACTGATTGAGAGCAAACGCCGGTTCCGTGGCTAGCTCTATCATCACCAGGAGAGCAACCACGGAAAGGCTTAACCTAAAATACGGTATCAGATGTATTGCATCAACAAACATAGTGGTTCTTGTCTGCCACGCATAGATTAGCACAAGCAATGGCAAGCATGAAATCAATGGAACATATCCAAAGTTCACAATGCTCTGATATATGTTTTTGCGATGTGTATTTCGGGAGATTTCGTCTTCATTGTCATACACCAATTGACTTCTTTGGACAGCCAATCGGGCAGCCTCGCGCGAATAGAATAGCACCATTGACAGTAGAAATTCCATGTAAGCTGATATACCGAATGCCTTGGGAGAAATAATTCGAATCAAAACTTGGTTCAATACAAATGTTGATAGCTTAGTAAAGAATTGCGAAAGTATCATGAATACAACCCCCGTCGACGAAGAAAAGTTATCTTCTGTTGCAACCAGAGCCTTTATTGCATCCTTTACCTCACCTTGTTTTTTCTTTGAGTAGTCATTGATTTCTACCATTGCCCTGGCTGTGGCTAGCTTGACGTGGTGTTTACAGCACTAAGTTTTCATGATGTGCACCAACCATTTATTTTTTCTTTCTTCCATGCGTAGGTAAGACTCAAAGTGTAGTGTAATATTGTACGAGGCAGCCATTGAAAGCGAAGTTAATAGTAATCATTAAGAGTTAATCAAAGGAACATATAGACGAAGGATTTTTATTAGCGGAAAAGCTACATCTGGAAGTTACAAGTTTAGATAGTAGAGCCCTTCTTAAACCAGCGAAATGAGTATGGAAGCAAATAATATCCAAGAGGCAGAATTACGAGAACAAGATCGTTGGTTACCAATAGCAAATGTTGCACGTCTCATGAAAAATACTCTTCCTGCCACTGCCAAGGTGTCTAAAGATGCCAAGGAATGCATGCAAGAGTGTGTTTCGGAATTTATCTCGTTTATCACCAGTGAGGCTAGTGACAAGTGTCTAAAAGAAAAGAGGAAGACGATTAACGGCGAAGACATATTGTACTCGATGCATGACTTGGGCTTTGAGAACTATGCTGAAGTATTGAAAATCTATTTGGCCAAATACAGAGAGCAGCAGGCACTCAAGCAAGAGCGTAATGAAACGGGTTCGAAGAGACTGAAGAAGTCCACAGTGACAGAATCTGGGGTAGGTGTGACGCTGGAGGACCAAAACTCGTTCAACTCCCCTGTTCCTGATGAAATTTCCACCAGAGAACACGAGAATATGAATGATCAGAACTTTGGAAATAATGAAGATGGTTCCCATCAAGACAACATTTACGAACATGCCTCGATTGGTCAGAACTCGTCTGCTAGTTCTGTTCAATCGAACGGCCCATTTTTCACCCAGTACGATTCCAGTGACATAGGTCTGAATCGTATTGCGGATAATGGCAACATCAATAGTCATCAAAAGATAGAAGGCTATCATTACGACGATTTCATTAACGAAAATTCTGAAAACCATATAACTAGTCAACAAAGAATAGACGATATTACGAAGCAAATCGCAAGTGGTGAGGAATCAGATATTGATTCTCTTGCTACTGGAATTACAAATGGCAATACACATGAAGAATACTTCTGATTTGACACTTAACGTTGTTGGTTTAGAGCGACAGAGAATCAAAAATGATTTGAATTATGCCCAATTCCAGCAAACATTGTCTACTTCATGGCCATGTAATTAAAAAGACAGCTTAATGACAAATATTTTCAGTTCTCGGATATGTGTTATACTTGAATTTTAAAAAACTGATATTCACAGAAAGCCACCTTACATGTGAAAAAGGGGACAACGAGGCGAGTAATGCACTTTTGCTATTCGTCTATTTGTTTGACTTTGTGTTGAGATCGAAGTTGGCTTCAATGCCTTGTAATCTATTCCTACTTCTTTAGTAAATGCTCTTTATGTTGCCACTGCTGTTCATTACCATATTATATATTCCTCCTTTTTCTGTCTTTTTTTTTTACGTTTCTTACTTTCCTCGTTTTATATAAGAAAAGGTAGTTATTTAAGGCTCTCTAGAAGAAAAGACGTTATAAATATATTCATTTACTATATTAAATTTTGGGATTCAAAAGAAAAATACCATAATTTGATAAGAACCTTCTCTATTAACACCTCTATCAGATCACTGCACTATACCCTATGTGCTATATCCTTCGTCTACATACCGGGCAAACTGAAGAATAACTAAACCAATTTTTCAAACAAATTAAGTGAAATTTGTGACCACACCCTTTCACTAGTCGAACATCATTTGATACATCTAGTTTCCCTTCTCTTTCGAATTTCTCATAGCAAATAACGCATTTCTCATTCTGAGCAATGGTCTCTGGTATTGCCAATTTTTGCAACCTTAAACCGCGTTTCCTGAAACTTAATAAATGGCGAGCCTTCACTATGGCTAACCTTAAAGTGAGAAAAGATGATGGCAAGATGTGAAGGGGAAAAGTGTAATAGTATAGAAAAAGAACCGAAAATACACATGTCATGGAAAATCTTAGAAAGTCGACAATAAATTCAAGGACGAAATCAACTTTCAACTTTATGTAATGCCATTTCAAAAGTTTCCGATTTTCCACCTCATGTAACTCTACACTTTGTATAAGCAAAAACTCCGCGTATCTCAACAATAATTTACCACTGGTAAGGACTATCATAGGAAATATGTGAAGGATTTCAAAACCGAATATACTAACAAGAATATTATCTTTCAAAGTGAGTGCTGACTCGTTGGAATAATTATTGCGTATTTCGTAAAAAAATCTGTGAATCAATAGTATGTCTATCAAATATAGCATAGCCAAGCCCGTGGATAACCTTAAATGCTGTCTCTTCGGTGCAAATTCTAGTTCGTCGCTACATGGCACATCTAAGGATGCCATTCGTTCGGCGCAAAGATAATGAAAGCATTTGAGTAACATTACACACAGAAATAACCCAAAAAACTTTACCAGTTCGAAACGGAGCAGTATTCCTCTCACATCCGTAAGTTCCTCTTGATATGCATTGTAGAGAAATATACCAAATCCGAAGATAAACTCCCATATTGTGTACGAAATTTGATTCTTTAATATTTGTATCTCTCTTGGCCTTAGTTGACCAAATATAACTAGCTTCATAAAGTTCGCTGCTATGAATATGAAAAGAAGAGCAACATTTATAAGTTGGAAGTTCCAGCCTCCTTTGAAATAAATCTGAAAATACTCCTGAAATAGAGATATTGGCTTAGTAGGTATGATATTGCTCGTGAGAGGCTTAACATAGCCACTGGACCCTTGTAATTCAAGTCTTTGATATACAGAAACACCCAAACAAGCTCCAGCCTGTTACGTTAGTATATGATCAACTGCAAACCATAAAAATAATACTTACAGCTCCGTACAGAAACCGCTTTTTGGAGGGTAGCATTTTCTTGTCTCTATAAATATACTAATTAGTAACCCCATAAGCGAAAACATAGATGATGCTTGTGAACGAATGTGAATTTAGGCACGTGATTGGCATCGGTATTGAAAATTTTAAGAGATGTGCTAGAAGCGATATACATGCTAACTCGGCTTTGTTTCACGAAACTTTGGAAAGAAATGGGGAAACGTAACTTCAGAAAGGGTAAGAAATCCGGTAAGGGGTTTGGCAGCCGTGAAGTAAAGAATGACAAAAGAGAGTCATGGTCAGACGCCCCAAGAGAAAATGAAAAATGGGAAACTTACTACAAGGCCATGAATATCGTCCCAGAAGAAGAATGGGATAGCTTCAAGTGGCATTGCCAACAGACCTTGCCTATGACATTTAGAATTACTGGATCCAGATCTCATGCTAAAGAAATCAGGGAGAATTTCATTCAAAATCATGTCGCACGTTTACAGGGGGTTGAATTCGAAGGTAAGACGCTTACGCCTCATGAATTGTCTTACTATCCAGACGGCTTAGGCTGGCAGATTGACATCTCGAAGGAGGTAATACGTAAAAATGACAAATTTGCTAAAACACAGAGATTTTTAGTCATAGAAACTGAAGTTGGAAATATCTCTAGACAAGAAGCTGTCTCTATGATCCCACCGTTATTGATGGATGTCCGTCATCATCATGCTGTGCTTGACATGTGTGCTGCGCCAGGATCCAAAACTGCTCAGTTGGTGGAAGCTTTACACGCAGAAGACGATAAAATGCCACCAAAGGGTTTTGTTTTAGCTAATGATTCTGATTATAAAAGATCGCATATGTTGGTCCATCAGGTTAAAAGACTTAATTCTCCTAACTTCTTTGTTGTGAACCATGATGCGCAGTTATTTCCTAGAGTGAGGTTCAACGGTACCACCGAGTATCTCAAATTTGACAGAATTTTATGTGATGTGCCCTGTTCAGGAGATGGTACTATGAGAAAGAACTATAATGTGTGGAAGGATTTCACAGTTTCCAATGCTCTTGGTTTGCATAGCTTGCAACTCAACATCTTGAACAGAGGATTGCAATTATTGAAAAAGGGAGGTAGATTGGTATACTCCACATGTTCTTTGTCTCCGGTTGAAAACGAAGCTGTTGTGTCTGCTGCCCTTAGAAAATGGGGAAACCAAATTAAACTAGTCGATTGCTCGAATGAGCTTCCAGGTTTAAAGAGACGTCAAGGACTCACTGACTGGAAAGTTTTTAACAAGCAGATGGAAATTGAAGAGAAAGGAAAATCAGAGTTAGTAGAATCTGTTTTTCCTCCTTCCGCTGAAGAAGTTGAAGCTTTCAAGTTAGAAAATTGTATGAGAATATATCCTCACTTGCAAAATACTGGTGGTTTTTTCATTGCAGTTATTGAAAAAGTGTTGCCTGAATCTTCGAAGAGGCAAGCCGAAGAAAGTGAAGAAAGCGTAAAGAAATCGAAAGTTGAAGTACAACATCAGGCACCATCCCAGAAAAAGGAACGTTTACCAAGAGATGCAAAGGAGGAACCTTTCATATATTTAGATTCTAATAATGAACAGTTAGCGAAATGCTGGCCATTCTATGATATAAGCGAGGAGTTCCCAAGAGAATGTACACTAGTTAGGAATGCCACAGGAGAGCCTTTGAGAACAATATACTACACAGCACCAATAGTTAAACAGTTTTTGACCATCGAAGAACAAAAACTTAGAGTTGTGCATGCGGGTATAAAATTGTTTGCTGCACAAAGAAATGATACAGGTGGTTGTCCTTGGAGAGTCCAAAATGAGTCACTTCAAACATTAAGACCTTACCTAGGGCCAAAAAGACAAGTGAGTTGTAATTTGAAATTACTCGAATTCCTATTTCAAGAAGCTTTTCCAAAAATTGAAAGTATAAAGGAACTAGGAATTGACCCAGACTTTCACTCCAAGTTAGAAGGTATGGAAGAAGGATGTTTATTCTTAACTGTGAATCGAAAAGGGGAGAACTTCGAAGATCTCTTCTTGCCATTATGGAAGGGTAGATACAATGTAAACTTAATGGTCAACAAAAAAGACACACACGAGTTACTTTACAGGGTGTTTGGTATAGAAACTTCTGCCAAGGATGAAGGAAAAGAAGCACTTTACCAGAGGAAAGTTGAAGCAGAGAAAGAAGCGCGTCTCAAGGCCGAACAAGCTTCTGAGTCGCCAGCAGATGCAGAATCCGCAGTCTCCGGATTGGGTGAAAAGCAGGGAAACGGAGAAGGATCATTGTAAATACGATTATCATAATAGATTAGGCATAATTCTTGGAATAGTTCGCTCATGTCGAATAATAACTCAGTTCGGAGCTGCTAGTGCTGCTGTAATCTTCTTCAAATGTACTATAATCTTGAGCTTCGTCTGTAGGGTCCTCCTCCATGAACATGTCAACTGCACCGCTATCCAATATCATGTCAGCCCAATTCTCTATTAATAATCCGAATGCCAATAATGCTGTGTCATTCATACTGCGTTTCATTCTAGTTAGTTCGTCGCTCATCGAAATTTTTGCACTTGTATAATAATGTAAGGCTTTGAGAAGATCAGATGATGGTAATTTTAACTCTTCAGGAAACTCTTCTCTATAAACCATGGGTATCCTTAGCTTTGTAGGATTTAACCTATCAAGAATTTCGTCCGGTGGTAGGGCCTGGCCCCTGTTTTTGTATATGTCTTCGTCTTTCTTTCCTGTGGTCGCCGCATCACCAAGATGTAAGCTCTGTTTCGTTGCATCCTCTGCCTTTGCTTGGTCTATTATAACACCACTACGAACTTCGTCATTACAAGCTTGGAATAAGTTTGCTATTAGAATATCTCTTTTTGAAGAGTTCATTATTCAAATTACTCTCAGGAACTGACCCATAATATAGTAGTATAGAAACAAATCTCAAAAGAGCGATGAGAAAATCACGTATTTTGCTTGTTTAGACTAATGATTACTGTAAAAACCTGTACAAAAATAAGGTCAAAGAAGCAGTATACCAGATATCCCAACCCAATCTAGTGTTCATGGGGAGTAGGACACACAGTGAAGACACCAATGTGCTACATAGCATTGAGGCAAAGGATGAGGATAGGAAGAATTTGATAAAACTTGCAGTACTAAAACTATTTCACATAGAAGTATTCCGAAAGCAAAACTTAGATGGTCACAGTCTGAGTACAAAGGGAACAAAAACCCCAAATGAAGTTCTTCTTACTGAAAAGGTGCACAACTATGAAGTTGAAATCAATAAGATGAAACAACAATTTAGTACGAAAGAGAAGCTCCAGGAATCTAAAATGGAATCGTTGAAGGATGAAATTACGCAATTACGACGAGAATTAAAGAAAGAAAAGTCTAATGGGGATTTAGTACCGATATCTACGTTGGGAAAAATACAGACATTAGCTTATGGAATAAAATCTCGAAATTCGTTTTCCACCTCGCCTTATTTGAACAAAGCGCTTTTTGGTGATCAGTCCTCGTCAAGAGGATCGATCAAGGGAACCAATAAACTCTTTAATCAGGGTGAGACTGGCATCCTATCCCCGATAACACGAAAAGTTAAAGTCCCCAAGTCCCAGGCGAAGCGGGAGTACATAAACTTTAATTCAATGAAAAAGAGATTCCAGGAGCAACAATGTCAGAACACTAAAACCGATAGTAAGGAAGAAACTGCCGATTCTGAAGATAAGAATGAAGAGATATCGGCCGTAACAAAGGATGGATCAAGCGGTAAACTTTTCAATGACGAAAGTTCGACTTTGGACGAAGTAATACAATATGCTACACCATCTAGAAGCAAGGAAGGCGCTTCAAAAAGCTCTCCGTCTGCTAAACGCTCTATTGAAGCTAGCAATTCCCAATCAAAGATTCATGAATCCTCGGAGCCTTCCAATCTTGAAGAAGATTCGTTCACTAGCGCCAATGCCTCATTGGATCTGGAACCAAAATCGAAAAAGAAGAAGCTAAAACTCTGGAAGAATAAAGCATCTAAGGTCCTACAAGATAGCTCTTTCGCCTTAGTTGAGAGTACCCCACGTCCGAAAGGTCTTCATCTTGATGATGAAGCTTTGGATTCTCTCAAGTACTATAAGGACGAGAATTTTATTGGTGAAAACGCAGAAAGCACTCCAAAGGTCTCTAAAAAGAGACAGCTTAATGAAGCTAATGATGATATAGACCTGCCTTCCAGCAAGAAACGGAAGAAACATGTGTTCAAAATAGATTGATTCTACTAGGAAACGAGTATCATGACTTATATCACATGACCAAATGGCGAACAGGACGATCACCGAGTTTAAATCGACTACATAGAAAATTAATAATACCTTGTAACGCAGTATCTATACCAATAAAAGGGCAAAATGTTGAAATCAAGAAGATATGCCAAGGTCCCTTTTTGGATGTCCGGGTCTAGTGCGCTTGTGAGCATTAGATTTGCAAGTAGGGTTGTAAACCACAATGTACCCATGCTAAAAACAGGCTCGCCACATTTACACTTTCCCCCTTCATTAAAGCAGTCGATATTGAATATCCAGTCCGTTGACCATATCGAGGATGTATTAACAAAGTACTTTGATGGAGAGTCTAAAGAAGAAGAGAAAAGAGACAAGGAAACACCAAAGAGGAATGAAGAAACAGAGGAGGAAAGTGAAATAAAGAAGGAAGAAAATAAAGAGACTGATGATAAGAAAGGTAACGATGTCAAAGAGAGTGGAGCAGGCCCAAATGGTTCCTTAAAGCCTGTGTCGGGGTCTGCAGGTGGTTCTTCGCCACCCAGTGGTAATAATGGCGACGACTCCGACGACTCGAATTCGCAACTACCAGTTGATCCGGTAACGGGATTGTATCCACCCTTGTTAGCCATTCCAATGAAGGATCGTCCGCCACTTCCTGGTCGCCCTTTTGCCATAAACATTACTGATCCTGAAGTTATCAAGTCGATCTACACAATAATCGAGAAAAGAGAGCCTTACTTTGTTCTTTTCCATGTACGAGACAGCAATGAGGCTGATACTGATGTTATTAGCAGTAAAAGTTCCGTCTACGATATTGGTGTGCACTGTCAAATAATCAGACATACCACACCGAGACCTGGTGTGTTCAATGTCTTGGGTTACCCTCTCGAAAGATGTAGATTGGAAGAGTTAACTACACCTACATCAAAGAAATCCTCTAAGAAGGCAAAGAATGATGATGCAGAAAATTTCCCAACATCATACTTGAAAGGACATAAAGTTTCATATGCTTCAGTAAGACCGATTAAAGATGAACCATATGACAAAGCCTCAGCTGAGGTCAGATCTTTGGTTGAATCTTTGAAAACATTGTTAAGTAAATTAGGAGGCAAGAACCCACTTGAAAAGCTACAAATAAAAGAAGGGACAGATTTGATCAATGATCCCTCAAAGTTTGCTGACTTCGTAGGGTCTACTATACACGGTGATCCTAAGAAGATACAAGAAATATTAGAGACGCTTAATATTGAAAGCAGATTGTCAAAAGCATTAGAATTACTTAAAGTGGAACTCAAAGCCAGCTTAATCAAAGAAAGCACCATTCATAATTTAAGCACTAAGGCAGATGAGTATCAAACAAGGCTTTTTATCAAAGAATTCATTAAAGAATTACAAAAACGTGCTGGTATAACGGAATCTGAAGACAAGCGTACATCTAAATTTGATGAGAGACTCAAGCATTTGAAGCTTACAGATGAGGCTATGGAGGCATATAATGCAGAGAAAGCAAAAATGGAAAGCCAGAATGAGCATTCAAGTGAGTTGGGAGTTAGCGAAAGATATCTTGACTGGCTCACTTCAATTCCTTGGGGTGTCTATTCAAAAGATACTTTCAATATCGCACAGGCGAAAGAAATTTTGGAAAGAGACCATTATGGACTAAAAGATGTCAAGGAAAGGATTTTGGAATTCATTTCCATGGGCAAGATTTCTGGTAAGGTCGACGGAAAGATCCTTTGTCTTACCGGCCCTCCCGGTACAGGTAAGACCTCCATTGCAAAGTCGATAGCCGAAGCTCTCAATAGAAAATACGTTCGTATTGCTATGGGAGGTATTCAGGATGTGCATGAAGTTAAGGGTCATAGAAGAACATATGTTGGATCAATCCCGGGACGAATCATTTCTGCTTTGAAACAAGCAAAAACCTCTAATCCTCTCATGTTAATTGATGAAATAGATAAGCTCGATTTGAGCCGCGGTGGGGGTGCTGCCTCGGCATTTCTAGAAATTTTAGATCCTGAGCAAAATAACGCTTTTGTCGACAACTACATTGACGTTAAGGTTGACTTATCTAAAGTTCTTTTTGTGTGCACTGCTAATTATATAGGCAACATTCCCGGGCCTTTAAGAGACCGTATGGAGATTATAGATGTTCCGGGTTATACCAACAATGAAAAAGTAGAAATTGCAAAGAAACATCTTATACCTGATGCTAGTCGGAAAGCAAATTTAGATTCGAATCATGTCGTTATTCCATCAGAAACTATTGCAAGGCTAGTTGAGAAATATTGCAGAGAGAGCGGGTTGAGAAATGTTAAGAAACTTATTAACAGGATCTTTAGCAAGGCATCGTTAAAGATTGTCGAGGAACTTGAAAAGTTGGAGGGTGCAAAAGAATCAACCGTAGAAGTAGACAAGCCAGAGAAGTCTAAAGCAAAGTCAGAAGCTGCCTTCTCGTCTAAGAGTAAGGACGTTTCCAGGGATGCTAAGTCCCTGTACGAAAATTCCGAAGTTCATTTTGAAAATTCAAATACTGGCAAGGAAAAGGACGAATCAGTCGTTGATGCTGAAGATAAAGAAAATGATGTAGACGCTGAACACGTCGACAAAGTAGTGAAATTTGATATACCTGAGACAATCAAGTTGGAAGTTTCTCCTGAAAAATTAAAGGACTATATAGGTCCAGAAATCTATACTAAAGATCGTGTTTACGATACTCTACCTCCTGGTGTTGCTACTGGTCTTTCTTACAGCACATCTGGAAATGGTGACGCGTTATATATTGAATCGATCTTGACACATCCCATAAGTTCAGGAG
This sequence comes from Millerozyma farinosa, assembly GCA_002196765.1. NCBI lineage: Eukaryota > Fungi > Ascomycota > Pichiomycetes > Serinales > Debaryomycetaceae > Millerozyma > Millerozyma farinosa. The sequence goes on from NBND01000004.1 coordinate 1,656,981, forward strand.
CAGGGCAACCAGGAATGCATCTTACTGGTAGCTTAAAAGATGTTATGAAGGAATCCGCATCCATTGCATACTCCTTTGTGAAACTGTTCATGGCCAAGAAATTTCCTGAAAATAGATTTTTCGAAGTGGCAGACATTCACGTCCATTGTCCTGACGGTGCTATTCCCAAAGATGGTCCTTCTGCTGGTATCTCTTTCGCCTCGTCACTCATATCATTAGCTCTTAATCACCCATTGCCGCCAACTTTTGCAATGACAGGGGAAATTACAGTCACGGGAAGAGTTCTTCCTGTTGGTGGATTGAGAGAAAAGGTTCTAGGGGCAAAGAGATACGGTTGTAATACTGTGATTTTCCCTAAGGATATCGAAAATGAATTAGAAGAAATACCTGATGAGGTTAAAGAAGGAGTGAAATTCATTCCAGTTGAATGGTACGATGATGTGTATAGCAATCTCTTTCAAGAAGTTTCCGAGCAAAAAGGTAATGAAATTTGGAAGGAAGATTTCGCCAAGTTAGAATCGAAAAAGAAGAAGAAGAAGAATCAAGGTAGCTTGTGAATAATATTAAATGCGATTAAATTGTATATATACCTTTATCATCATTACGTACAATATATGTTTATTAATTTTCTTTCTTAATATCATTAAAGAATTGTCTCACTTCCTGTTCAGTTACAATTTTGCCACTATCAGCAAAGGGCTTAAGGAACTCTTTAAGCTTGAAGCTAATCTTTTCATATGCATGTATACTGTCTAGGGCCTTGTCTCTGGGTAAAGACAGGAGTGCATCTGCGCCCATGTCATATAAAGAAGATGTAGTAGATACGCTATTCAGCTGGTCATCTTCTGGGAATTCATATATAGGATCATCAAGATAAAGGTAGTCGTGGTTACTTAAAAATACACCAAGGCTCGAATCTGGAGCAACCTTCTCTTTAATTTCCATTAATTTATCTCTGTAATTCAATGCAAGAAATACAGACTCCTGTGTTCTGCCGTTATTCTCTAATTTCTTTCTCTTCACTGGCCTGTCCTGTATCTCCTTATTGGCTTTCCATTCTTCAAACAAAGATTCCCAAGTTAAAATTGACCCAATTTTATCAAAATGAGGCAATCTACAAAACACGATGTCACTATATGACTCAAGCTGATCGAAAATACTTCGAAATTCATCCACGCACCTCCAGCAGATAAACAGATCAAACTCTTCTAGATCTGGAAAGTGAGGTACTTTGTATTCAGAATCAGGGTCCTTGACATGCGAAAATTCATTTTCTTCATCCTTCACCGTCTTTCGAATTTCTGATAAAGTACCTCTTTTGTAACCTAGAATACACTCTTCGTGGTACCAGTCTTCACCGCATACGACGCCAAAATTGCATTGGATCATATTTCCTGTTTCTTGTGCCGGGTCATACTGTTTCTTACAAGAACAGAATAACCCCTTGAAATTTTGGTTATATGTATTGGACAGAGAAGGAATGTCATCAGCGGGAATCTCCACAGTGCTTCCATTGCCAACCCGTGCACGCGAGCTGCCCGTTACAGATTGTCCCTCTCGCTGCGAGGATAATGTATTGCGTCTGAGTTTGCAGTAACCATCGCGCGTCGTCGCCATTCTAGTGGTTCCACAATCACAAACAAACTTCCTTTTGCTAAATAGCTCAACCAATTCGTGAGTTGAATGACACTGGATTGAACACAGATAGCACACGCCTATCTCTGTTCCCCCGTTTTCCTTGGAACATGTGAGACATGCAAATATAGGCTGCCGTAACGCTCCCTTGGTATACGTGCATTCATCAGGCTCGTACGGCATAAGCTCACGAGCTTCCCTCTCTAGCTTATCCTGGTCCTCGATGTACTCCAACGCAGTGACTGAGCCCTTCCTTTCGTTACCCTCATCCATGTTTGCATTAGTAGACATATCAACAGATGACCCTATCGCTCAAATACTTCGCGAGGACCGTTATCCATCACGTGATTGTGTCCCATTGGCCGCTTTCCTCGTTTACCTTGAATTTGATCAGTAAAGTGGCCAGAGCGATTGTAGTGCCAGTAGGGGTTCCTGTAAATCGATAGGACTGTTGGTTGCCGGTTGTGGAATCGAAAAAAAACTGTTATATAGGTAAGAAAGTACGTCCATAAATCTCTGTATACCTCGTAGATCCGTGAAAGAATCTAGAAAACAGTGCTTCGTGAATGTCTGAATATAATGTTAATTATGTGACTACTATGTTCCGCCTATGGGACCCTCTGTAGTGGTCTAGTGTGCAATAATATGGAAAAGCTCCATATGAATAAAAAAAGACGATCCAGCACGTAGGTTTTTCTACTTTAGGAAATATAATTAAATGAGCGCGTCATGTAGCATCAAACAGTTCCCTTACACTATGAATTTTCATTAGCATAGAATAAAAAGACGTATATTCTTTTCAAAAGATATTCGTATCGCAAAAGAAGCTAAAAGTTATCGGGGTAAGGAGTAAGAGCGATTTAGAGGCATATCATGTCAAGCCCAACGCATAACAATAGGAAAAGACAAGCGGATGAGGATCCACCAAGCGAGGCACCGACATCTGGAATGTCAAGTCCTCCTCTTCCCCCATCATCGCCCGCTGTTCCTTTCGAGGATGAAGATGATGAGACAGAAATACACAATGATGTTGCCGACTTGAATCCGTCAGACGAGGAAGAAGGTGAAGATTTGATGGAAAATATGGAAGATGACTATAGAATCAACGCTGCCCAAGATCACTATGACTTGGGGGATGGTAACATTGACGACGAAGAATACGAAGAAATGGATTTGTCTGCGAGACGTAGGATAGACGAGCAGCTTGACAAACGTGATAAGCTACTCCAGGGCACAAAAGGTACTCATTCGAGAGGACAGGCGTTTTTGGATGATGAAGATGACACTATGGAACAGGTAGACGAGTATGGTTTGCCCTTGCAACGCAGAAGAAGGCGTAGATACGATGACACTCAGGAAGATGAGCTCGGCGAAATGGATGTGGATCCTTTCAGTGAGGAATTGTCCTTGGAGAGTTTGAGTGATATAAAAGCTCCAAGCATAATGGAATGGATCATGCAACCTGCTGTTTCCAGGTCGATAGCGAGAGAGCTCAAATCGTTCCTTCTAGAGTACACGGATAGCAAGGGTCGCTCGGTGTATGGTGCTCGTATCAGAACGCTTGGTGAGATTAACTCTGAATCTCTTGAAGTCTCATACGAACACTTGGTGGATTCAAAAGCTATATTGGCTCTTTTTCTCGCTACCGCACCAACAGAGGTCCTCAAGATATTTGATATTGTCGCAATGGAGGCAACTGAGTTACATTATCCCAACTACTCCCAAATCCATCAAGAAATCCACGTTCGTATAACAAACTTCCCAACTGCTTTGCACTTACGTGATCTTCGTGAAACTCACTTGAATACGCTCGTCAAAGTGAGCGGAGTTGTGACTAGGCGTACTGGTGTGTTCCCTCAGCTTAAGTACGTTAAATTCGACTGCTTGAAATGTGGAGCTGTTTTGGGTCCTTTCATTCAAGACTCTAACACCGAAGTACGAGTTTCGTTCTGTACCAATTGCCATGCGAAGGGTCCCTTTAGGATCAACTCAGAAAAAACTGTCTACAGGAATTATCAGCGTATAACTCTTCAAGAAGCACCTGGTACAGTGCCAGCAGGAAGATTACCAAGACACAGAGAGGTAATTCTTTTATCTGACCTTGTTGATATTGCGAAGCCTGGTGAAGAGATTGAAATCACAGGAATCTACAAAAATAACTATGATGGCCACTTGAATGCAAAAAACGGTTTTCCTGTGTTCGCTACTATTTTAGAAGCAAATTCGATTCGAAGGAAGGAAAACCAAATAACTAGTGAAGGTGTCACCAACTCCTGGACGGAAGAGGAAGAACGTGAGTTCAGAAAGTTATCACAAGAAAGAGGCATCATTGATAAAATCATATCATCCATGGCGCCTTCCATATATGGGCATAAAGACATCAAAACCGCGTTGGCTTGTTCGTTATTTGGCGGAGTCCACAAAGATGTGAACGGCAAGCATTCTATTAGAGGTGATATAAATGTTTTACTTCTTGGTGATCCCGGTACAGCCAAATCTCAGATATTGAAATATGCTGAACATACTGCCAATCGAGCAGTCTTTGCTACTGGTCAGGGAGCTTCTGCTGTTGGGTTGACGGCTTCTGTTCGAAAAGACCCAATTACCAGGGAATGGACTCTTGAAGGTGGTGCGTTAGTACTTGCAGACAAAGGTATGTGTTTGATAGATGAGTTTGACAAGATGAATGATCAAGATAGAACTTCCATCCACGAAGCTATGGAGCAGCAATCCATTTCGGTTTCGAAAGCGGGTATCGTCACAACGTTACAAGCGCGATGCTCGATTGTGGCTGCTGCTAACCCTAATGGAGGAAAGTATAACTCCACCCTTCCCTTATCGCAAAATGTTGACTTGACAGAGCCGATCTTATCAAGATTTGACATCCTCTGTGTCGTCCGTGACTTGGTTAACCCCGAGATGGACGAAAGATTAGCCAGCTTCGTTATCGATTCGCATATCAGGTCACATCCTATACAAGCGGAAGACTTAGAAGATGACGACGATATCGAGGAGGAAGAGCACGACGGCGAGAATATGACTGATACCCCTACTAGGCCTGGAAACGATAGAAGAACAAGAAAGCAGAAGATTAATCAGATGAACAAAGACAAGGAGAACGAGATCTCACCCATACCACAGGAGCTTTTAGTCAAATATATCAACTACGCCAGAACCAAAATTCGACCCAAGTTGCATCAGATGGACATGGACAAGGTTTCACGTGTTTATGCAGACTTGAGAAAGGAGTCCATTTCTACGGGTTCTTTTCCTATTACTGTCCGTCACTTGGAGAGTATTTTGCGTATTGCTGAGTCATTCGCCAAGATGCGCCTTTCAGATTTTGTAAGCCAAAGCGACTTGAACAGAGCAATCAAGGTGACAATCGACAGTTTTGTGGGCGCTCAGAAGATAAGTGTAAGGAGACAGTTACAAAGATCCTTTATGAAATACACATTGCCTACCAGGCAGCAAGCTGCTAAATAATACCTTCATGTGTTCATGTGCATAGCAAAAGCCGATGTGTTTACCTTAGTCCGACTTCCTTGATGGCTTCAGTCTTGGCCTCGTTTTGCCTTCATTTCTCTAATTTCGTCCAGCACTATGTTTGTGCACCTTAGTAATGAATATATTGTACAAGTAATACTATAATTTTATAAGCCAACCATGGACCGTCATAACCGTAGTAAGCCTTTTCAGCTAGAAGCATTTATAGCTGTGGAGTTGGGCTATGTTGCTTTTTGTAGGAGGTATTTATTTTTGTATGAAGATGTTTTATCGCTTGAATTTGCCCTCTCGTATCTCATTGAAAATCTAATCCGACGCGTGATAGTCAAAGTTCAACCAACGATCGAAAGTGGAAATTGGTTGAAGGATGCTAAACCTAGATCAGTATGTGGATACAGCCTTCTTGGTGACCCGATGGAGTGGAGCTAAGACAGGAATTTTGATGAACTCGATACAGTGTATTGAGACTGGAGAAGTAAATGCCCGGTACTAACAGGAATACAGGACAATCGAGAATATTAAGGAATGCAAACACATTCCGGAAAAGGACGTCGAGGAGATTTGTAAGAAAGTTATAGAACTCTTGATAGAAGAAGCAAACATACAGCATGTCGATACGCCGGTGACAGTTTGTGGAGACATACATGGGCAGCTCCACGATTTGCTCACTCTCTTCAAAACAGGCGGTGAGTGCCCTATGACACGGTATCTCTTTCTAGGGGACTTCGTGGACCGTGGGTTCTATTCGTTCGAGAGTCTCCTCTTGCTCCTAGCATTGAAAGTGAGGTATCCCGACCGTATAGTGTTGATACGAGGTAACCATGAGTCGCGCCAGATAACTACCGTGTACGGGTTCTACGATGAGTGCATCCGCAAGTATGGGTCCGTGAATGTGTGGCGTTACTGCTGCGACGTGTTCGACTACTTGTCGTTGGGAGCCGTTGTCGGCGGCCCTGGGGGGGTGTTTTGCATCCACGGTGGGCTCAGTCCAGACATCGAAAGCGTCGACGAAATCCGCTTTCTCGACCGTAAACAGGAGGTCCCGCACGAAGGCGGCATGTGCGACCTTCTCTGGTCGGACCCCGAAGACGTGCCCGGGTGGGCCATCTCGCCCAGGGGGGCGGGCTTCCTCTTTGGCGAGAACGAGGTCCGCCGCTTTCTTCACACAAACAGCATCTCCTTGATTGCCCGTGCCCACCAGCTCGTCATGGAGGGCTACCGCGAGATGTTCGATCTGACTCTTGTCACCGTGTGGTCAGCCCCTAACTATTGCTACCGCTGCGGAAACATCGCGCTGGTACTCTCGTTGGACGATCTGCTCGCTCGCAACTATAAGGTGTTTGAGGCCTCTACACACTCAGCCACCGCGATACCTTCCAAAAACCCACCAGCTGACTACTTCATTTGAGCTGTCCGCTGCGGAAGGCAACATGCTCTCGCTTGCCCATGCCCTTGAACCACACCCACGACGGTCCAGAATCACAGGCAATACTGCTAGCGGACGCCCTGCAGGCGTCTCGCCGGATGTGAGACATCTCTATACGTTTTCGCTATCACTTCGAATTCGCTTCACCGTGTCTCTGTGTTGTTAGTGCCATTACACCTTCCCTATGTGTCGAGCACGCTTCGATGGCTGTCCTGCTTATTGTTCGCGTGCTGACATCTGTTGTTGGACTCGCTCCCATTTTGATAACCATCTGTCAAGGTTTGTGTACAGGCAGAGCATTGTTATGTCGTGGGCAATAAATTCTGTGATGAGAACCGGTTTAGGTAACATCCCTTAGCAGGTGAATTTGGCTCCAAGATGCCGTTGGGGCCTGCCTCACTATTTGCGATATTATGCCTCATAAGGCCCGCTAAAAATAGCAAGCTTGCCCACCTCGAGTCGTTCCACGACCCACAGTGCCCAGGCAGGCTATAAGAATAGTGACCAGATGTCAAAGCCCTCCCCCCTGCCCAGGACATAAGCGGACTCACCGTACTACCGGTGGCTAAGATGTCAAATTTTTTCACGACTTTGACCATGCATCTGCGTGGTGTGTTTGCAGAGGAAAGCTAAGGAAAACACGTCTCTAGCAGACGTATGGACGCCCTTCAAGACACGCATCGACCCAGTAATAAGGGGCCCATCGAGCGGAAGACATGCCAAATCCCAACGCATTGCATACAAATGTCGCGCGTCCGGTATGTCGAGTGCACGCACTGCGAAATTCCATGCAAGGCATCATTTAGATTCTAGTAAGTTCCGATGAGTGCTAGAGCAACAGGGGTGCGGCCGCCCTTGAGACATCTGACACCAAGCAAGACTTAAAACGGACCATGCTCGCTGGTGGGTCAGAAACGCGAGTTGGAATTTTTGTTGTAAGCTTGAACTGAGGGGCTGATAAAGACTATTCACCTGCCTCACTACTGGAATCCCGTATATTGCCTTATAGATAGGGATTAATAGGGAGTGTGTTTTTTTTTTTTAGCTTCTAACGTTGGGTTCGCATAGTGCTTTTTTCTTCAGCACAGAACCCTAGTTAAGGTGAACACGGCTCCAGTTAAACATAGAGATCCTTGCTAGACTACGCTGTCATCGATACAACTTAGTACGTTGTGCAGCATTCATTTTGCATTCTGGAAGCTGATTATACATAGTATCAACGGGTGAACCATTACAGCCATTTCATAATATGAGAGTTGTTGCGTTCTTTTTGCTCGTGGTGGCCCTTGTGATGTCTGTGTGGGCTGACGAGGACACATCAACCACATCGGTGACCACTGCGTGGGTCACTCTTACGGTGAATGGAAAGTTGACCACCGCTCCCACCGCCTATTCGCAGTCTTTCTACTCTATCACCACAACAGAATCGCCCTCTAAGGGTCTGATTGGACTTGGAACCATTTCCGGTGAAGTTGGTGGTGTGAGGTCCTACACTGAAGTTACCGTGAGCGCTAACGACGCCGCTGCTTTCGGTAAGTCTCTCCCAGGCACCTCTTCGCTATTTGGCTGGGGCACAAAGATCAACGTATCTTTACTATTACTTTCTGCTACATTCGTGGCTCTTTTCCTTTAGTCTTGCTAGGAATTCAGCCAGCTTTATATTTTCGCCGCAAAACCTTGTTACACGGGTGAGCTATACACTTTTACTCTTGTCTGGCTCTTTACTCCCTTGCCTTGCATTTAGTCTGCATTTAGTCTTCATTTGGTACCTGCTGGACTTCATTCGTTTCTTCTATGTACACTAATATTGACCTGGATACCTTTCGCTATATTACTTTTAATGATCAATTCATTTACTTCAAATCTTACTTCGTAGTGTATGGTACAAAAGCATATGGGTGTCAACATGTACGCGTCAAAAAAGAAGGTTGGTTTTGAATATTGCACCATCAAATCATGCCGCAGACTAGTTACCTGTCCTTCGAGGACACTCCACTAAGACAGGACTCTACAGACTACTCAGGTAATTCTCATGAGGAGCCAAGACGATCTACGAGTCAGTATGTCCTTGCCAAGCTTCACCAAGCAATCGCTATAATGGGATCACCATCTATGCGTCTAGAGAATAAAGGAACAGTCGCACGAGACCACGTAAGTACACCATAAGTCTAGCCTGTTGCTTAGCTCTTGGCCTACTGCTATATTTATGGCACTGCCTGCCAAGTTTGCTTCCTTCTACGCAATGTACTTGGCCTCCAGCAATAAAACATAGTACTAACGCCACAGCTCGCGAACGAGCGCACTTTCTTAGCCTGGCTTCGCACATCATTAGCATTTGTATCACTAGGAATCGGGTTCACTCAGTTGTTTCGTTTGGAGGAAAGGGGCTCCAGCGTGATCATGGGCGACTCCTACTATCCTTTGAATCGCGAACAGGTGCTGCTCGAGGCTTGGAGTAAGCCTCTCGGCATTGCATTCGTGCTGCTCGGTATACTAGCCCTCTTGAATAGCATCCTGCGCTTTTTCAAAGTTCAAAGTATGCTTGTCCATAACTACTATCCAGCTGCCAGATTTTCTATCCTCTTGATTGTTGTTGCTCTAGCGATAATTATATGCATTTCGCTCTTTGCAATGTCGAAGTCATTTCACTAACATCATACGTCGTCACCTACATAGCTTATGTCGAACCGTACTTGGAAAATCTTCTTTTAATTCATGATTCTAGATGACACTCATATACTTTTAATTTTCGTTTTTACCAAAGCCCATCTAACGTTTACAGTGTCTATCTGTCAACTTGCGACCTATATGCGCCGTATATGCAGCTGGCCATCGAATTGTCTTGCATCGAAAAATCAAATCTATTTTCTTTTGTGTAATGTCTTTAGGGTGTAGCCCTGTCCACCTGACCCGAGTGACTGCGAAATTAAAATTTTTCGTCTTCACACCTCAATACCCACGTACGCACTCTACCCTCATAAGGATTTTACTAATCGATTTGTCTGTTAATACTACAATATAATCTAAGTAAAAAATGGTAAGTAATGACGGAATGACAAGGTAGAGATCACAGTATTCACCCTGGAGATAGCGAGGAAGATGGTTTAGTTGGACTTGCCTGAAGAGTTGATAGATAGTGACCCTGGGTCTATACATTATAGTAATATGTGTATTTGAGTGGCGTATTGTGAACAGATCAACGAAAAGAATATATGAATTCTATCAACTATGGGGATGTGTACTGGCTGGCCTTGAATGGATTATATGGAAGAAAGTGACTCGAAGAATTGAATACTAACATAACTAGGGTAAAGTTCACGGATCTTTAGCTCGTGCTGGTAAAGTTAAGTCTCAAACACCAAAGGTTGAGCCACAAGAAAAGCCAAAGAAGCCTAAGGGAAGAGCTTACAAGCGTTTGTTATACACCAGAAGATTTGTCAATGTTACTTTGACCAACGGTAAGAGAAGAATGAACCCTGCTCCATCTGCTGCTTAAGCGAGTTGCTTGGTTTAGCAATAAGGGATAGCTCAGGGTCATGATCTAAGTACACATGTTTTATTAGTCTGTAAATGGAGGTCTTTTACGATTGATTTCCCTTACTAGTTAGGTTAATATATTTACTATTTTTACATCAGATCGGTATGGAATGTCACTTATATGACGTAAATGCAAAGTCTATTAATGTAATTACCAAGTAGGTACGAGATGATAGCAGTATATACGGGACCTTATCTCTGTGGTTTCCTCGTCCTCCTCAAACATGGGGTGCCATCTAGCTAATTCTTTTTGCTCTGCCTTAAGACCATATTCTTCGCATAATTTGAAAAAGTCCAAGTCCCTGTCCAAGAGACGGGGTCTGTGGGGGGTGAAGACCACAAGGCACAACCCTGTTCTCTTTAAACTTTCTCTGCAAGTCTTTAGAAGCTTTCTGTGTTCGCTATGGTTGAATACCAAATCAGCTAAAACCAACAAGTCGAACTTGTCCTCCTCCTTCACTTGGCCATCTTGCACATCAAACAAGGGGATGACATCCGAGCCCCATAAGAACCCCGTTACCTTAGCCTTATTTCTATCAATCCCCTTACAATGGTCGAAGTTGTATTCAATGTTCTCTATTAAGTCATTATCGGGATAGTCTGTAGAAACGATTTTCTCACATCCATTGAGCGCACATATGAGAGACGGTAAAGCCGCTGCTGCACCTAGCTCCAAAACTTTTCTATCCTTAACGAGTTCGTCAGCGTGTTTGTCTAAGTATTCTGCTGTATAAATACCTGCATTCCATAACATATGTCCCCATAATGGAGAGCTCCCGACAAGTCTTAACTCAATTTCATTATTACTTGTATCCTTCTTTCTTTTATATTTGACAAAGTGTGGTTTGGGAGGCTCTTTATAAAAATCGTCTGGTTCCCTGAACAAGTCTGTTTCGATTAGATCTTCTCCATCCATTCCTAATGTATATTATTCAAAAGTTTTCCAGTACGTAGACAGGGAAAATATATTTGATACTCATCGACCGAAAAATATTCGTGCTCAGTATTGGGTCTAGTAAGGCTACTAAAGGTAGATGTCAAATGTCAAGCAAAAGTCTAGCAGGAATTCCCAGTCATATAAGGCATGTACTAAAGATCTTTAACAAGGTTTCCAATGCAAAAGTCTCATTAGCAGACGAAAGGGTTAGGAACTATCTCGTTGAGTCTTCGTCGGATTATAGAAATGCTATCAGAGACAAGATTTTAACATGTATGAGAAAAGGCTTACCATACAAGCCCAATGAGTTAGCACCTTACATAAACGACAATCTACAAGCATTATTTTCTGGTGATATCAACTCTGATCCGATGGAAAATATAAGTACACGAAGTATATTCAATCTAAAGGATAAAAATGGTTGGATTAGAGAAGACCAAACACAGATTACCAGCACACAAAGTCGGTCTATAAAGAAGTATACGGATCATCAAGCAAAGTTGATACGATCTTTCTCCTCCTACTATAGTCCGTTACGCAAACTTCCTAAAGATAAGCTGTTTGCCAATACCTTCAAATGGTATGTCAGGCTTCTAGAGAAGACACCGGTTGTTTTTTTCTTGAAAGTTACGAATAGGCTTTTTTCGGATTATTCAATTGCAGAGCTCTGTAAACCTGTTTCTGATTTCCGTGAAGAGTTGAGTAAACTACAGAATAAGCATATACGAGACGCTTTGTCAAAGTCAAAGAGCATGAGATCATATCACTTCACAGAACTTTTAAACCCAGACTTATTCGGCTTAGCTATTAAGAGTCAATATGCACTCAAGCATACAGGCGACTTTGAGGAGGCGTTAATGTCGCTCAACTGGGAGGAGCTCAACGACCAGAGCGACGCCTTGTGCGATATATTGTCCAGGAAAAGAGATATAAAGTTGGTAAATCAACAGCTCAAGCCTGTAAATGTCGATCCTAATCGGTTTATCAGAGAGCTACCATTAAAGGATATATTTCTCCAGCTAGACTCACTTTCTGTCAATGAAGTCTTGCCCTATGATATCATATATGATGACTTATACATGCTCACCATTGAATCTCTGATAATTGATCAGAATCATGACGCGGTGATGAAACTTATAGAGAAGTATCGTACTGATCTACAATTAATAGCTGTCAGACTATCACTAGACTCTCCTGCTATCATGGATTTCTTAAGTTCGCAGAAACCATCTTCTGGGATTTCTAAAACGCATTTCAACTCCTCCTATGAGGAACTTTTACTGATTGCAAAAATGAACCACACGGAAGACTCGGGCGATGAGCATTATAAGTTTGCCGATGTGATGAAAAGAATAGGTGAGTTAGGACTCGACCGTGTAAATTATGGAACTTCAAATAACTGCATATATATATCTGGTAACTAATAAAGCGTAGTAAAGATACTATGGTACTGTGTATAGATCCTAAATGCAGCACTCAGATTGATTAAAAGGCTCTGACTGAGATCTGTAATTCAGGTATTCAGTATCATAACAAGCTATGGCTATTTATGTCTTAGGAAAGCGACTCAGGCCATTTAGGCTCTTGCTTTGTGTAATAGCTGTTTTCCTACCATTATATGTGGTGCAGAAAACATATAATATACTGAAGAGCCTCGATTTCAAAGTTGATGAAGAAGGCTTTGTTCAATTTTCAAAGCACGAACAACGAAACAGTGGTAAATTGAGAGGCATTGATGTTTCTGACGAACTGGGAGATGTTTCTCCTGAATTTTTGCATGTTTTAGACCAGAAAACTTCGGAATGTCCTAACTATGTGGATTACTCGCAAGTCCGCCATCCCCCTTTCTCTAAGGGAAGGCTCAGCTACCCCTATATGAGGCCCGCGCCTAAGTGCAGAACGTTCACGTCTAAAGCAGTTGAAACCATTATTGAAGATTTAAAACTGAAGGTTGAAGATGAAGATCTCGGTCGGCTCATTGAGAACTGCTTACCAAACACCTTGGACACAACCATTCTTTGGCACAGACCTTCCTCGAAGCTGATTTCTCCGTCTGGTCCTCAATCTTTTGTTGTAACAGGTGATATTCATGCGGAGTGGTTGAGAGATGCTGCCAGGCAGTTGTCTGTCTACCAGCCATTTATTAAGTACGACGATAAATTACGTGATTTGATAAAAGGCGCAATTAACACACAGGCATTTTATATCAATCAGTCACCATACTGTAACGCCTTTCATCCACCTCCAGGTTCTGGAGTCAAAAGAGGCGATTCCGCTAAAGATAAAGTCCTTCCCCCGGTTAACTGGAGATTTGTTTTTGAATGTAAATACGAATTGGACTCTTTAGCCTCATTCCTAACATTATCTAATGAGTACTATGCAAATTCTGGGCATGACACTTCTTTTATTAATGATGATTGGCTTTCGGCCTACAAAAGGGTGTTGGTTGTTTTACAACGGGAGTCTAGCCCAACTTTTGACGGCGAAACAGGAGCTGTTCTTCCTCACCGCTATATATTTTTAAGAGATACGAGCATCGCGTCAGAAACGTTGCCTCTCGGTGGTTCTGGTAATCCTGTTAAGTTTGGTGTCGGAATGGTTAGATCAGCATTTCGCCCTTCAGACGATGCTTGCAATTTACAATTCTTTGTCCCGGCTAATGCACACATTCTAACGGAGTTGCAAAATGCCCGGGCAGCCTACCTCAATAAAAACACCATAAAAGATCCCAGCATAGACGTTATTCTTGAAATCACGGACGAATTTATAAGTGCAATATCTAAAGGTATAAATGAATACGGTATTGTGAATCATCCAAAATGGGGTAAGGTTTACGCGTACGAGGTTGATGGTTACGGTAGTGCCATCCATATGGATGATGCAAATGTGCCCTCTCTTTTGTCTTTACCTGACTTGGGATTCATTCCAAGAACTGATGAAATCTACCAGAATACTAGAAAAATGATTTTATCGTATGAAGGAAACCCATTTTATTTGAAAGGATCTGCTTTTGAAGGTATCGGTGGCCCGCATGTAGGTATCTTCAATGCATGGCCTTTGTCTTCTTTGCTAAGAATAAGAACAAGCGACGACGATAATGAAATACTCCAAAATTTAAAACTTGTTATGGAGACTACCGGTGGTCTTGGTTTAATGCATGAGACAGTCCAGGTTAACTCAAAGGGCGGATTCGAATATACAAGGCCTTGGTACGCTTGGTGCAACTCAGAGTTTGGTAAAACCATTCTCGATATAGCTAAGCGTAAGCCTCATTTAATTTTCAAAGAAAAGTTCAAACACAGTCTGTATGATATTGATGCAGTTTTATCCAAGGCTAACTAAAAAACGTTTTATCTCGATATATTCGACATATAAAACTCAAGTTATAATACATGTACTCTATAAATTATCTTCTTATTTGAGCAGCAATTGCTTCGGCGGTCTTTGAGCTGGAGGTCTTCGCTGTCTTCTCAAATGCCTCCTGGTAACGTGCTTGCAAATCAGCGTCTGTACCACTATCTACTTCCTTAAATCTGTCCTCTGGGAAAGTATACCCTCTTTCAACATCATCCTCATCCCTGTCGACTTCACCATCGTACTCGTTCTCTGTCTCCTCAAAATCCGAAAGAACTTCAGTGTCCTTATTTTTGCCTCTTTCCAATTCTAAGTCAGACATGAGCTTGCTTAAAGACTTATTCTTTTGCTCCTTTTCCTTCTTCTGCTTTTCCTTTATAAGTTTTTCTCTTTCGGCTTTATAGAACTCGTTGTACTCCTCTACTTTGTGGTCCACGGCGGTCATGAAATCATCAAATCCTTGCCCTGTATAAGCACTCACACCAACCACATCAAGCTGGGAATAAAACTCTTCAAGCATTAATGACATGGAATTGATGAGAGAGCTCATATATCCAGAAGATGTGCCATCTTCCCCGTTTAATTCCTTGTCTTCCATCATTGCCATTTGAAAGGCTTCGAAATCTTGCATCCATTCTTTTGCAAAATCAGCCTTCTTAACATCGGTCTTATTGAACACAACAATCATTGGAAGCTTGGTCTTATATAAAATTGAGCAGGCATAGAGCATATTAGACATAAAAGTAGTAGGAGATGAGTTTCTTGGTGTATCCACGATATAAGCAATAACAGTTGGAAAAGTCGAAGCAAAGGCTTCAGTTATGATTGCACCACTAGCGGACCAAATAAAACATTCTATCTGGCCAGGAGTGTCAATAATTACATTATTAAGCTTGTCTGATTTATTTTCAATTAATTTAATTACCTGATCGATCTTCGTGGAGAATAGATTTAACGAAGTTACTATAGCACCATTAGGACCCAAATTATAGTCTTCCATAACCTTCTTGTATTTGACAGAGTCTCTAATATCTATATTCGAACCGAAGGGAACTTTTAACACCGCTGGATCCAAGTTGATAACATAAGGGGGAGTCTGTTTGGCATGAAGATAAGAGTTGAGTCTTTGCATAAACGTGGTCTTTCCAGACCCAGCCATACCTATACAGATAACAGTTGATGGTGCCATGTTGCTTCTGTTCTCTGATTATGAATCAAAAATCCCATAACTCATTATATACTGCGATGATATAGCTACATTGGTCACGTGACATCGTGGCCATGATTAGATCTACAAAGTGAAGTATATTGGCGATAGTCAGATATGATCTACAGCCTGAATAAAAAACCTGCCACATCGGTATACTTAAGAGTAAGCATCGATTACCCTTGATGCAATTCCGTCAAAAATCGATTCATGTTTAATAAGCTTAATGTTTTCCGCGCAGCCTTGGAAGATCTTATCAACCTTTGGAGCTCCTGGACCTCCTATATTGGGCATGGTCTGTTGACTTTGAGCTAATATCGTGCTCATCGCCTCGTTGTCACCTAGCAAGTTATAAATAGGCTTCAAACCCAATAAGTTGACAAAATACCACGATATGGCAGAAACATACCTTACGTTAAGATCGGGCGTGGCAACACCTGATTGAAGCATGCTTTTGAATCCATCTGTGAGGGGAAAGGGAAGCTTCATCACTATGAAATCTGCAAAGAAAAAGTTGACCCATGCCATTATTAAGCTTTGGGGAATATAATTCAACAAATTACCCTTCATCATTGACATGAGGGCGTCGTTTGTACTGGAATCAGTAAACGGATTCTTTGGAGCGTCATCCGTCCTAATTTGTTCGGAGTAATATTCTGATGAATTCAATTTCTCTATGAAATAGTTTCGTCTACTTTCCATTTGATTCACATCGAAGACATTATTTGAAGCCCTGAAGCACTCTGCCCTCCGTAAAAATTGTCTTTGCCCAGGTTAGTAAAACCATTATCACATAGTATATGACCAAGCCTCGTAATACTTACGTTTCTCTTATTTTTTTGTAGGGTATCCTCTTGGGTCCAGGAGATAACAAAGCCGTAAGGCTGGATCTCAAAAGACCAACCAAGACCATCACCACAGATATGGGCATCAATACCCAGTACTTCAACTGTGGATCTAAGACTAATTCCTCCTCCATCTAGTTCCTCTCTTTATATTTGTCAGTGGTATTATCAAAATACCCTGTATTTTTATCGCTCGTCAGTATACAATTTTCCGCATCTTAAAACATGGTGAAGTACTTATTACAAGTATTGGCTGCGGGACTCAAAATGCGAAAAGATATCACTTGAGAAATAGACATCAGGGCTCAGAGTTAGCTGAATGGCCTTCGTCCATAATGTTTGATATCGTAACAATCGTTTCTAAGACATATTTCTTTTAGTTGAAAACCTTTACTTTTTCCGAAAATTTGCAACTTTGTATCAATTAATCGTTTGTACCTGCCAAACTAGCTTCAACAGTAACAGTGATTCGAGTATATAGTAAAAGCTCAATTCCGACACTACACGATCAGTGAGCCTTTGATGTAAAAATAGGCAAATGGACTCGATCAATGGCTCATTTTGAATGATGTTATAAAAGGCTCTATGCTAGGTCGATCTACTACCACAAGACAGGCTTGAGGCGAACATTGAGTGAACACTAACGGATATATATAGCTTATTATAGATTTTAATAGTATTGCTTGAGAGAGCAGACTTCACATATTCTTCTGCTAGGCAAAACATGCTGAAAGGTCAGAGGTCATAGTAGTTAATTAAGGTACTTGTGCATACTAATAATAGCTTTATACGAAGTATCCTTTCTGCTACATACCCTTAGGACACTATAGATTGAAAAGTAGCCAGTAAACTGTAAAATAATCGATATATTAAGCCTTTGTAGCCAAATACTAAGGTGCAAGCATATAGGTACAGTATGGAAAGCTTTGGATATAGTCTGAATTTGCTCTTACTACTGTTAAAATTCTCTAGTAGATTTGAACGCCATGATAGAGAATACCTAACGCTAAGGCAGACTATAGGGGTGGATAACCGGGAATGACAGTGTATTAACTATATAAACCGTAACCAGATTTGATATACGGAGGCCCTCGGCCTTCCTTATATACATCAGATAGCTATATAAAGTACGATATTCTAACATCTACCACATAGCAGCGCCGTGGCGCAGTGGAAGCGCGCAGGGCTCATAACCCTGATGTCCCAGGATCGAAACCTGGCGGCGCTATATTTTTTCCAGATTTTGAAACTATTACTAGGATAGATACATCATAAATTTTTCTTCACTTCCCGAAGACAGTGAAGTTATTGACTATTTTAGTTTTACTAGCTCCATAGTTTGAAAAGAGCCGGAAGTGTATCCTATAGTTCCACTGCTAGACTTTTCAGCCACTTGCTTTTAAGATTTCTATCGATCATCAGTGATTGATTTAAGATAAGTCAATTAATATGGGCTGGTTTGGATCATCGAGTCCTTCACAAGTATCTTCTGTCAGCGAGGTGCCCCAAGAGCAGCCTCAGCAGTTCTTAGAAGATCTACCGCCTAAATTCGATGACAAAGGAGCGCCTGAACACAAGAGCATTGAAGCTAGTTATGCAGAAGCTCTCCGGAGAATATCACTCTCAGACTTCACCGCCGAAAGATTTGTAAGTATGCCTTGTTTCCGTGAAGCTATGTTAACGGGGTTTCTGGCAATGGGGGTGCTAGGGACAGTGACATTTTTAATCCATAAGAATCCCCGAAAGGCGCTTAACTGGTCAGTATGTGGATTCTTTTTAGGAAATGTCGTAGGCTGGGAGCAATGCAGATCGATGAGAAGAAGGTCTTTTGAAGTCATGGAGAAGGCTAGGCAAGTAAACAGAGAGAAAAACATGAAAAAATGGGCCGATAAGAAGTCGTTAGATAACGACGAGAATCTAAAGAAGTTCAATGAATTTCAAGATAAGCTGAATTGACCAAACAACGATCGCAATATCTAACTAATAATGAGTGAATGAAATCAATTATCATAATGGTCGCTTGTATATAGAAGTAGAATATGTTCAATTAAAATACATTATTTAATCACACTCGAATTTAACCCCACGTAAGAGCGAAATTTTATTGATTTTCATACTTTTTTGTGTATTATCCTCGGCCTCAATACATTAAAGCTGTCGTTGTATATATAAGTTTACTGCCACCTATTAATGATAAAGTACCAGTAATAGAGGACTTCACTGAGTATGGATAATCATAGGGTAGCGGTAGCGTTCAAATCCTTGAGAACGAACTTGCTCAATTTACCATCACACCTTAGTGGGCTCTTGTTTAATGCCAATGTCAGTGTTCAGGATGTGGTAATTGAAGTTGTCGACCAGAAGAAGAATAAAGTGTATTGCGGGTGGACTGGAATGACGTCAAATAATGCTCGTTGCATAGAGATAGATCCCATAGCAGCACACGCTTTGAATCTTTTGGAGAACCAGCAGGTAACGATTAACTTGAAGATTAAGAATTTCGAAACCAAACAAGTCAACTTAGAGCCCTTGACGTCTTCAGACTGGGAGCTCGTGGAGATACACGCTCGCACATTAGAGGATAAGCTTCTTTCTCAGTGTCGATGTGTATCTTTGCATCAGATTTTGGTGGTATTCCCATCGCAAACTACTTCTGCAAGGCTATTAGTGACTGACATAGGAACCAAAGAACACAATTATGCCAAGCTTTCGCCATTATGTGAAGTAGCAGTGGCACCCAAAGTTCGAGAAAAGAAGTCAAGTACTTCAGGCACAAAGTCGAAGAGCATGTCTTCCAAGTCTGATGATTACTCAAAGTTGCCTACTATATTAAGACGGGGAATATCACTTCCTCATGCATTATATAGTGACCTTCCTTCTGAGGCCGATACCGATGCATATGAGATATATGCCAACGAAAAAGATATTTACTCTCTGCTAGGTGAAGTCAGCAGAGTTTTCGTATCCACAATCCCCGGACCCAATAGTAAAGTCAATGTCGTAGGAAATGCCGCTACCCAGGAAAATGATTACAATAGTAACACATCCAAAGACAATAAAGGTACGCAGAAGCAAAAAGGTTCGCCTACAATGAAAGAAAATCGACGTATTGCCGCTAACTTTGTTAACTTTCCAAGAAGTCCAAGTGGAACCGTTGGGCTAAGCAGGAGACTAGCAATTGCATTGGGAATTGAGTATGAAGTAGGAAATATCATTTGCTTAAAACCAACGGTTAAACCTTTACCCAAAAAACAACAAACCTTGGTGGTATATCCATATACGACTCAGACGAGAAAGAACAATCTGGTTAATATTAATTCAAATGAAAAAAAAGAAAAAGATACTAGGAATCTTGCTATAATCTCTAGTATGTATACAAATCACGGAATTTCTATCAAAACTCCTATTACGAACTTTCTGAAAATTCCTATTATCCAGGGAGTATTGCCCAAGGGAGGGCTTTTGAAATTCAAGAAAAATAATGACCGATTGGCTTGGTTCGATCTTAGTGGGGACTTAAATTCTCTGATCAAATTGGAATACGGCGAAGAACTTTTAAGAAGTGAATCATTTATTGAGACGGCAGAAAAAAGAGATCGTCTACAACCTCATGTTGGCATGCAACAGCATATTGACGGAATTATAGATAACTTGACGTCTTCTAGAAATACTGGTGTACTTGTTTACGGTAACTCAGGAAGTGGAAAGAGCTTATTATTGGAGCATGTTGAAGAGAAAATAAAATCCATATATGGTTATCATACTAAATATATCAAGTGCGAGTTACTTATGAACGAGAACTATACTTCGTTGTCCAATAGTCACATCACTTCATGGCTTCAAGAGTGTGCTTGGCACAAACCATCTCTTTTGATTTTGGATAACTTGGACAGAATATTGCCAGCTGAAGTTGAGCATGCCGACAATACGCTTTCGGCCCAACTAACAGATTTTCTAGTTCTGAGATTGCAAAAAATACATATACAGCATATGAGTAACTTGTCTATTTTAATATCGGGTATTTCAAAGGAAGCTTTTAACAAACTTCTTTTACTGTCCCATATTGTCGAGAGTTTTGTACATTTGACTTCTCCCAACAAGTTCATCAGGCACGAACTAATAAGGACGTACTTTGAAGACGAGTTGAATTCTTCAGTAAAATTTGATATTGCTGATATGGTAGCTGAAACAGAAGGTTATTTGCCCAATGACTTGAAGGTGCTATGTGATAGAATTTTTCATAATGCATTATTTTCTAAAGCTGAAAAAAGCTTTGAAAAAGTTGAGCCGTCACAGGAGGACTTCAGAAAAGCAATACAAGGCTATACTCCATCAAATTTAAGAGGGGTTAAATTACAAAAGTCCTCAATTAGCTGGAGTGATATCGGTGGTTTGCAAGACACTAAGCGCATTTTGCTAGAGACTCTTGAATGGCCAACGAAGTATGCACCTATTTTCTCCAGCTGTCCATTGAGATTAAGATCTGGTATATTGTTGTACGGCTATCCAGGTTGCGGTAAGACATTGTTGGCCAGTGCTGTTGCAGCCCAGTGCGGATTGAATTTTATCTCCATCAAAGGTCCCGAAATTCTTAATAAGTATATTGGTGCCTCAGAACAATCCGTTAGAGAGTTGTTCGAAAGAGCACAAGCAGCCAAGCCTTGTATACTTTTCTTTGATGAATTCGATTCTATAGCTCCTAAAAGAGGCCATGATTCTACTGGTGTGACGGATAGAGTTGTGAATCAAATGTTGACACAGATGGATGGTGCTGAAGGTCTTGACGGTGTCTACGTACTCGCAGCTACGAGTAGACCAGATTTAATTGATTCGGCTTTGCTTAGGCCCGGAAGGCTCGACAAAAGCCTTATATGTGACATGCCCAGCTTCGAAGATAGACTTGACATATTAAGGAGCGTGACTTACAAAATGAATACCGAAAGTGACGTGGATTTGGCAGAAGTGAGCAGAAGGTCTGAGGGATTCAGCGGTGCGGATATCCAAGGTTTAGCTTATAATGCGTACCTCAAAGCCGTTCACAGAAAGCTCGACCAAGAAACAGAAGTACTTCAAGACAGTAACAATCAGAAAGACAACACCCTAGAGTATTTGCGAATAAGTTCCGAAAAATTGAAAAAGGCTTCCACAAAGCCTTCTGAAAAGCTTCACACCATGAAGCAAATAGAGCAAATAATGAAACAAAATGCGCCACAGAAAAAGACTGGCCAGTCTTCGACAGCTGCAGATGTTTCATCCAGTGTTTGCATTTCTCAGTCAGACTTTATTTCTTCTTTGAAAGATACTAAGCCCTCTATATCTGTCACAGAGAAGGCCAAACTACAAAAAATTTATAGAGAGTTCGTTTCTGACAGAGATGGTAATATGCCAGATGGAACTCCCAGTAGCGAAATAGGAGGAAGAACGTCTTTAATGTAATGAACTATTCACTCCCTTTATCATCTAGTAGCACAATACTATATCTTTAGTGCGCGCCTGTATAAAATATCACTATATCATTGGTATTAACGCGCTTAAATACCAAGGCATCAATAAAGAATGTTCGGGGCGTTGGGAAATAAGTTGGCCCTTGAAACCAAAAGGTTGACCAAGTTGTCAGAACTACCTCAGTACCAAAGTGACTTAGTGAGAGACATTATCAAGGAAACGAACGATCTTAATGAAGATGCGGAATTTTTAACAGAACAACAGCGACAACAAGAGCTACACCCTAGTAATGAAGAGGAACTAAAGGTAAATCAATGTCAATTATTTGTTACACACTTACATATGCGGCGAAATAAAAGATGCTTATTAGCATATGAAAGAACTAGAGCTAATAAAATCGATGAGTTCTGTTGGCTCAACATTGATCCAGTAGTTGATACTGATGCAGCTTCTGACAAACTCGTAAATAACACGGACTCCACAACATCTATTCCAGACATCCCAATAGATGGCTCAGTCACTAGGTTAGGGTTAAATAATTTAAGTCACGCGGAAGAAGAATACTTGAAGAGTTATCAACGGGTTCTAGTGAATTACAAATCTAATTTTGCGGACCTAGACTTGTCAGGAAGTCTCGAGCCCCCTAGTAATATATTCATAGACGTAAGGGTACTCAAGGACGGAAACGAGGTTCAGACAGAATACGGTGTTTTCAATTTGATAAAGGATTCACAATTTTATGTAAGAAAATCAGACGTCGAGCGACTCATACAACAGGGATATCTCGAGGAAATATGATAATCCATTTGATGTTAAAGCATACATTTTATGACTACTAACTACTCGTAGTTATCTTCTTTTTTTACTGCGTCAGCTTCGTTTTCTTCCTTCTCTTTTTCGGCTCCTGTCTCATCTGCACTCTCCTTCGTAGATGCATGATACTTAGAGTCTTTCTCGATTAGCTTGTCCAACTGTTCTATTTCATAATCCATCTTCTTTTCTCCCAATTTCGTATTTTTTTGATCAACTGCTATGGGAAGTATCATGACGTTGCTTTTATTCTTACCGAACACGCCAATATTCTCATCCAAAAGCTTAACCTCTTTTCTGAGAGAAATGGCCACATCGCTTATGTTCTTATATATGTTCTTTGTATTTTCTGTTATATCGTCTTGATATCGTGTAGGATTCGGGTCAGTCTTCGAATTACCATAAGTTTGGAAAAGCGAGGAGAATGATTTTAGTAGCAGGACAATACTGCCATCTATTGAAGCCAATGAATCTAATCTGTCTTGTATGAAGTTTTCAGACTTTCGCTCAGATTCTGACATTCTTATTAGTACGGGTTAAAAGTTGACACTTAATTATTTGAGAATGCGATAGCTAAATAAAAGTTTTGGTACCAAGTGATGCCAATTGATTTAGGTTTAACAAGGGTCCTGAAATTGCTTCAGCATCTAGGGAACCCTCATAAGTCAAGTTTCAAGTCTATTCATGTGGCAGGAACTAATGGCAAGGGCTCAACTATAGCGTATCTTTCCTCCATATTGACTACATGCAAAATACGAGTAGGTAGGTTCACTTCACCTCATTTGATTAACTACAATGATAGCGTTAGCATTAATAATGAGCCATACCCGATAGCAAAGTTTGATAGTTTTGCTAACTTGGTCAATGAGAAGAATTCAAAGTTTGGTTTGGGATGCACAGAATTTGAATTAATGACTGCAACAGCTTTCAAAATATTTGAACAGGAAAACGTAGATTTAGCAATAATTGAGGTAGGACTAGGAGGAAGGTTGGATGCAACTAATGTACTAGAGGCATATGATTTCCAGCATGCAGAGGGGAAAAAGGGAGGCGTAATAGTTAGCGCTATAACAAAGATAGGGCTCGATCATGAAAGGTTCTTGGGGAATGATTTGACGAGTATTGCAGGTGAAAAGGCGGGCATAATAAAAAGAGGGATTCCATGCGTAGTAGATGAAACCAACGAGTCTTCAGTGTTAAGTAAAATAAAGAATATAGCTATCGAAAGGGAGGCTCTGTTATACTTGGTCAACGGTTTTAGAGATACCGACAATAACGGTGAAACTGAGAATGAACAGATTGGGAGTGCCTCATTTGCGCGAGAGTGTTTAGAATTGTCTCCTTTGAAAGGTGTATTCCAGCTTCAAAACCTCGCGGTAGCGTTATATGTGATCCAGATACTCACCAAAGAATACGCCCAATTTTTGCATACGCTAAACGTGAAGATTGACAAAGAGAGCATTAAAGAAGGCATCAGATCGACTTCGTGGCCCGGAAGACTACAAAAATTAACCCTTAAAAACAGACCTTGGTCCGTACTTATAGATGGCGCCCACAATGAGTCTGCAGCTGTCGAATTGAGTAAATATGTCAACGAAACATTGCGAAACAATAAAGGTGTGATTTTTGTAGTCGCAATGACAGAAGGAAAGTCGATTGAAAGCCTTTTAAAGCACATTGTTGTGAAAGAAACAGACACCTTGATTGCTACGTCTTTCACAATCCCCGAAAAGATGCCATGGGTGAAATGCTACGACCCAGAGATCTTAGCAGATCATGCAAAGCAATACGTTAATGACGTTCATGTTTGTACATGTGAAAATGACAACATTACACACGTCTTTGATTTCCTAGACTCTTTCAAGGAAAAGGGCGACAAACGTAATATTGTAATGTGTGGAAGTTTATACTTATGTTCTGATATTCTCAAGGATTATCACCATTCGTAGCTTTACGTGAGAACGGCTATTCTCAAAAAAACCCGAAAAAAATAAACTACGCGTTTAATGATTTTTCAGCCAGTAGCATCGATAAGATGGGGAACATGTCAGAATTTGAGCGACAGAGGCAAGAGAACATTGAACGAAACCGTGCTCTTCTTCGCCAATTGAATTTGGATTCTTTAAATCAGTCTATCGAAAAAGAAATACCAGCGAAGAAGGCGAGAAGTAAGCCAACCCGTCGCAATAAAGAAAGTTTAGCTAAGAAGGAGAACGTGGAGCCTTCAAGGAAATCACGTCGCTTGGCAGGCATCAAGATGGAAGATACTGAAGAAGAAAGGAAATTCCGTGAAGAACAGGAAGCAAAAGAAAAGAAAAGAAAGGAATTAGAACGCTTGAAGCTGATGAGACTCTTCGGCGATTACAAATTAATTGATTTGGTAACAGATAAGTCACTGGGAGCACTCAGATTCGAAGATAAGATTCTAAACTCGCGGGGTGATACTCTGAATATAGAGGTGAAAAATGAGAACAATACATTAGAAGAAGAACCCGAAATTGAAGACAATAATAAAGTCTTACAACATTTGAAAGACTTAGGAGACAAGTTTTCGGCTGGTGATTTCTACGAAATGATAAAGGATTCGACTGGACTGTCTCCTGATCTTCGAGTGCAACGAGAGCGTCTTGAGAAATTAACCTTGTATGAAAAATTCAATCCACTTGATATTAAGATAACTCATCAAAGGATCACTGCAATGGCTTTCCATCCCTCTACGAAGAACCGTGTGCTTACTGCTGGGGACAAAGTTGGAAATTTAGGAATTTGGGCAATTGATTCAGACTCAAATGAAGAGGACCCTGCGATTACCATCTTGAAGCCTCACGGTAAATCAGTTTCTAAGATTGTAACACCTTTGAATAGCCCTTCCAAAATATATTCCAGTGCCTACGATGGCTCTATTAGGGAAATAGACTTGAACAAATTAACGTCTTCCGAACTACTCTACTTTCTGGACCCACTGGAGGGATCAGATGTTCCTTTAGGTATTTCTGACATGCATTTATCTCCTGACAATACTTATATAATTAACTTGACCACGTTGAGCGGATTATTCTTACAGCATGATTTGCGAGAAAAGTTTAAGACACAAGATAACAACAAGATATTGCGGCTACATGATAAGAAGATCGGGGGTTTTGCTGTAAACCCAAATTGCTCTCATGAAATTGCAACGGCGTCACTTGATCGGACATTGAGAGTATGGGACTTGAGAAAAACAGCAAAGTCATTAGCAAAATGGTCTGAAATTGATGATTATGGCTCTGCATCATTAAGTCATATGTATTCATCCAGACTCTCCGTCTCGTGCGTCGATTGGAACAATAAAAATAGATTAGTATGTAATGGTTACGACGATACCATAAGAATTTTTGACTTGAGCTCGAAAGATCCTAAAAAATCCATTGTATCCCTGCAAAATGGAAAGGCATTGAATACCTTTTCTGATGGAAAAACAGAAGAGCTGGACTTGAACGACAATCTTCAATCATTTACTACAATCAAGCATAATTGTCAAACTGGAAGGTGGGTATCTATTTTGAAAAGTAAATGGCAGACGTCTCCCAAGGATGATGTAGAAAAGTTTGTTATTGCTAACATGAATAGAGGATTTGACATATATAATCAAGATGGACAAATCCTTTCGCATCTTACACACCCTGAAATGGGTGCAGTTCCAGCTGTGGCCACTTTACATCCAGTGGAAAACTGGTGCGTAGGAGGAAGTGCAAGCGGGAAGGTCTACCTATTTCAGTAATTTCACATATAATACACGCATTTTATTAAATTATAAACGAAGTATTACCCTCCAATTTAAGCAGAAGAGGTCATAACTTGCCAGACTCTGATGAGGTTATCAGTGTAACCAGCGAACAAGTTTTGACCGTCAGCAGACCAAGCCAAAGAGACAGCCTCTGGGTCCTTGCTCTTAGCACCAACGGCGAACTCTGGCTTCAACTCATCTAACAAGGTTCTCTCTTGCAAATTGAAGATCTTGATACCAGAAGCGGTGGCAGCAGCCAACCAGTATCTGTTAGGAGAGAAAGCCAAAGCGTGGACCTCAGCAGCGGCGTTCAAGGTGTACAAAGTCTTGTAAGAGTTCAAATCCCACAAGATGATAACACCATCCTTACCAGCAGAAGCAACTAAGGATCCATCTGGAGAAATAGTAATGCAAGAGATGTAACCGGTGTGACCGATGAAGTCAGCTGTAACACTGTACTCGTTCAAGTCCCAAGCCTATCGAAGTTAGTAATGTGTTCAGACATGAATGATGCAACATGGTATCAGAGATCTTGGTGATATTTTTATGTCTCATCCGACACATAGGCCGTCCGAAGTAGCAAATATATGCACATCATCTACCTTAAAATTGAAGAAAAAAACATACCTTAACAACTTTGTCCCAAGAAGCAGAGACGACAGTGGAGGTCTTCTCACTTGGAGAGAATCTGACAGCAGAGACCCAGTCACTGTGACCAGTCAAAGTCTGCATACATTCACCAATTGTGTTCCAGACCTTGACAGTCTTATCACGAGAAGCAGAGACAATTTGTCTCAAGTTCTTGGCGATAGAACAAGACAAGACATCACCATTGTGTCCAACAAATCTTTGGGTGCTCTCACCAGATTCCAAATCCCACAATCTCAAGGTTCTGTCCCAGGAAGCAGACAAAGCATAAGCACCGTCAGCGGAGATGGTGACATCTTGGACAATGTGAGAATGACCTCTGAAAGACTTCTTTGGAACACCGTATTGGTGGTCGTCACCGGTCAATTTCCAGGTGATCAAAGTTTTGTCTCTGGAACCAGACAACAACAAGTCGGGGTTGGCTTCAGAAGTGGCCAAACTGGTAACCCAGCCATTGTGGCCCTCTAATGTACCTCTTAAAACTAAAACTTCTTGGTCAGCCATTTCGTCTACTGCAAACTTCTTAGGTTACTGTTATTCAGTTAGAAATGCTTCTCAAAAATTTTTCAGCCCAAGATCGAATATGGATAATTCAAATATTACACAAAACTGAATCTATCGAAGGTGGCATCCTGAAAAATACGCAGGCACGGTTCTCGGAAATACACACCAATTGGTGACTGCTTTTAGCCGAGCAGTTACGAGGGTGAGCACGTGATAATACCACCGTATTCGCTCCAACAAGCTAGACGGCGGGCAATGCTAAGCATATCATCAGGTGAGCTGTATTTCATTGCCATTCTCTCGGAATACTTATCACATTGCTAGTGTGGTGGGGATAGTTGCGAGCTAGAAGGCCTTTGCATTGGTGTTGCAATGTTACAACTTCAGTCTGTAGATTCATTGGGACAAAGGACGGCGAGATGGATATAAAACGACAACTATTACATTAATGCTCAATCGCTGATCTAGTCGCTTTGTATATGGGTGGCATATCACTCTAGGTGTACCCAGTCAAGCACTTATCTTATAAGCAACACTTTGCATCTTGAGATTGTAGTCGCGAAATGCTAGTAACTTTATGTGCAATACTATCAGCGGTACCTTACTCAATACAAAAATAGATGATAAAGAAGGAATAGAATACGATGCCTCCGAATGAGCCTAAGATAGCAATTTTGAGCGGTGGAACAGCGACTAATGAACTTGTACCAATATTTAGTTCCATATCTGGGAAGTTGAGCTACATCCTACCCATACTGGATAATGGCGGGTCCACTTCAGAATTAATAAGAGTAATTGGAGGTCCAGCAATTGGCGATATTAGATCACGGTTGACCAGATTGATCCCATCATCGCAAGAGCACTTGAGGAAACTTCTCAGCTACAGGCTTCCAAATGATCCAGAGCAAGCTAAACGAGAGTGGAACCACATGGTGGAGGGAACGCACGAGCTTTGGGAAAATATAGATCCCTCCACAAGAGAGATATTCAGATCATTTCTCATGCATGTTCATGTTGAACTTTTAAAGCGATCCAAGCATTTCTTCCCTCTGAATACAACGAAACTGTTCAGATTTGAGCTAGCAAACGTGGGTAACTTATTTTTGACAGGTGTACGTTTGTTTATTGGGTCATTAGATTCAGCGATTGTTCTCTTTACGAGGCTAACTGGCATCGATCCTAATATAGAGGTTCTTCCTTGCATAAACACGAATTTCTCCTATCACATAAGCGCTTTGTTGCAGAATGGTTTGGTGATCACTGGACAATCACAAATATCGCATCCATCAGAGCCCGATCCCATTGTGAACCATGAGCATCTTAATGTGCAGCATACACGTCCTTCAACTCCAGCAGAACATTGTGACATGGGTTACTTTGACATGATTCCTAAAGTGACTATTACGGGAAGTTGCCAACCTGAACAGTACCTTAAGAATTCATTGAGTGATCAAGCCTCGCTAATATCATCCGATGAAGAAGAGACAGGAAACACGCCACTGTATATACACCCAGCTTTAAGAAAGTCACAGTTGCATTTCAACAAAAGTGATCACATCCAGCCTTTGCTTTCCCCTATAGAACGCATTTTTTACATTTCTCCATATGGCGAAGAGATCCTACCAAGTGCATATAATAAGGTAGTGACCAGTATAAACAATTCCGATGCTATTGTTTACTCAATTGGGTCCCTCATGACAAGCATAATACCAATAGTAATCTTGAAGGGGGTAGCAAAAGCGATAGCTAACGATGTGACAAATGACAATGCTCCTTCTAAGAAAAAAATCTTTCTATTAAATGGATGTAATGATAGAGAAACTTTTGGTATGCAAGCAGTTGACTTTATCCGCGTAATATTTGAGATGGCAACACACTCTTTAAATGAGGTAAGACGTTCACTATCAAACACTTCAGACACAAGCTTGCCCACTTTCGAGTGGATTAGCTTTGTAACACACTTATTCTATATCGAAAATGGCAGCATACCTGTGGATAGAGAGTACTTGGAAGAAAAAAAAGGCATTCAGTGTGTTGCAATATCTCTGGACTCTCCCAATCGCTATGACTTGGATGACTTGAAATCAAAATTACACAATTTAATCAATGATATTAATTAATGCAAGTAAGAGTATAACATCTATAGAATTCTAGTCGTACCATATCTTAATCAATTCTTCTGAAACTGCTGAGGGTGTTAAGACACCCAAGTCTGTAATCAAAGCAGTAATGTACTCATGAGGCGTGAAGTCTATAAGTTGTGTTTTAAGATTTTCTCTCTCCTCACTCTCAGTGCTCTTTAAACCAAAAGAAGTTAAGTTGTCGGGCAAATCATTGGGCGCAAGCGGAAACAACCTTACGAACTTGTGCGACTCTGTGACAACGTAGAAGGGCTTATTATTCGCCTTTGCCAAACAGCCTATCTGGTAAGAACCAATGTGGTTAATTATTCCACCACTTTCGGCGACACCTTCAGCACCAACCAAGATTTTATCCACTTTATGTATTACGAATCCAACAGCATTATCGACTATTAACTCAACGGGGATATTGGCCTCTTGTAAGAGTTTAGCCATGTGATAGCCATTCTCGGTAGGTCTAGATTCTGTGACTATGACTCTAAAGCGTACCAACCTATCTGCTCTGGCCTTTTTCAACAATTGAAATACCACTCGGGAAAACGAATGGACTAAGATGGTGTCATCATCTTTTATGAAAGGTAAGCCAAACTCAGCCAGCTTGAATCTTGATTCTTTCGCTCTCTGGACGAAAAGTTCACCATTTTCTACTAGATTCCTTTTACAAGACTCCCAATCAGAATACATATTAGTGTTTCTCAAAACAAATCTCATAAACAAATCACAACCAGCAGAAAGTGATATGGCGTTCGATATGGAAGATTTAAGCGTTTCTATGTTACTTTTCACTAAGTTAATAAGCTCAGATGATGTCGTAGGTTCCTTAATCCTCAACATTGTTACCAAGGATTCGATAGCCGCAATAGGCATAGTCATATCCTTGTCCTCTTCCAAAAACTTTAAATACACCTTAGTGATATCAAAACTAGAGTCTGTCATGATGTACTATTCTTATTTTTAGTTAATCTTCTAAATCGTATTCTTTTTCATCATACATCAATAAAATATCGGGTATATAGCAGCGCACTCTGCGAAACTCCATGAACCATTTTTTCATATGGTATATCGTGTTGATTGTTGATAGTTGACGTATTGAGAGTGCCTTATAGCCAACGATGTCAGATAGAAATGAGCTTTTCGTTGAGGAGGAAGAGAACTTAGACCTGGATATGGTATCTGATGATACGGGCCTGTTTCATGAAGCCAACGAAGATTTATTAGATGATGATCCAATAGTAGAGTCTATACCTTTGGTAATGAACCAAGTACCTCAACCAAGCACACAGTCTTTGCATTTGATACAGTATGTTGGAAAGCCGAAAACAACGTCACTTGACGAGCAGAATATAACTGGGTCTATTAAAGAAGAGTCAAATTATCTCGAGCTTAATGTGCCTCTCGATACTAGCAGATTTTACGATGAAACAAGAGCAGAAGAATGGGAGACCCAAGTGACAGAAAATAGCTTACGGGGTGTATTTGACAAAACAAGCGGGGGTCTCTATGCTGCCCATTTTGTGATAAGTAACGGCACAAAGAAGATGGTTCTTATTCCGATAGACAGTACGACCCAAGTCCGCTCTTCTTTCAAGTACTTGGATGAAATTGATTTGAAGAAAAATAGTAGCACAATGAACTGGATGGAGCCCACCAAGCAAAGCAAAATGCATATACTTCAAACATCCGGCAAAAATGCCCTGTCAAACTCTACCGATGGGTCTACGTCACATGCTTTGGGGGATACTTTAAGACATGTCAAGAAGTTTGAAGAAGAGGATTGGGCCGCTTTACGTATAGTCGAACCTAATCATGCTGACTCTGAGCAAATTCGTAGTGAAATTGCAAATAGTGCAGCCGACCTCATTCTCGAAACCGAAACTCGAATGGATGACTATTTGGATACGTTAATTAATAACTAAATACACAAATGCATAATAGAACTTGGATTCAGAGCCATACAGTTGTAGCATTAATTTCCTGACTGGTGATAGTCCTGCAACTTCGCAGGGATGCTCATCTCAAGTCAATCATATTCACGTGATTTAACGCTAAAAGTGCAAGTAAATGATATTAACATAGATGAGAAAGTACGATAAAATGGAAGAGGATAACTTGTTGCTAAACTTCGATACCAGTTCATTAGCAGGAAGTGAATCATCCAAAGGAGCTTCTTCAAAAGTTACAGGTGGGAGATGGAAACAACGTAGGCGCTTGCAGCGCTCGTTGGAAGGTAAAACTCGAACTAGAAGTAAGCCAAATTCGGTAGAGCATGTTAAAGGTACTCCTGATATCTCAAGTGGTGAGAAGGAGCGTAATAAACACCCTAAAAGGAAAGCCTTTTCAGACATGGACAACGAAAGCATTGAGAAACGGCCACGGATCAAAGAAAAATTAGGTGAAGCCGGCGGAAAAGACGGTTCTTACATTTCTTCTCTTTTTACGTCGAAAGAGCTGATCTCATTGAAGTCACAGGATGATGACACAGAAAGCTACAATGCATCACCATCAAATGCACCATTAGCTGATAAGTCTACCTTTGCTGGTTTGGGTATTGTTGACAAACTCAATACTCATCTCACTGAGCGACTTAACTTCAAGAGTCCTACAAAGATTCAACAGGAAGTTATACCTATGATGAGTAATGCGTCCCATGATATATTTGTGAAAGCTCAAACTGGATCAGGTAAAACCTTGTCCTTTTTATTGCCCATATTCAATCAGTTGGTTCAGGAGCAGAGCATTGAGCGAACTTCAGGTTTATTTGCAATTATATTAGCGCCCACAAGAGAACTCTCTAATCAGATATATGAAGTCGCTGAAACCATATCCAGAGCTAATAGACGGATTGTGCCTGGAGTAGTGATAGGCGGAGAGAAAAAAAAGTCGGAAAAGGCAAGAATTAGAAAAGGTATAAATATTCTCATTGCTACACCAGGACGACTTGCCGATCACTTAGAAAACACGTCATCTTTGGATATTTCACAGATAAGATGGCTTGTATTAGACGAAGGAGACAAGTTAATGGAACTAGGATTCCAAGAAACCATTATGCAAATCACCAGCAAGATAAATGCAAACTCTGAAATTAGTAGAACTCAAACTAAATGGAAAAATCTTCCAAATAGACGACTTAACGTTTTGTGCTCGGCTACAGTGCAAAAGAATGTACAACAGTTAGGCGAGATTGTGCTTGACAATCCTCAGCTCATATCAAGTGATCAAACAGTAGATTTTGATGATACCAGTGCAATGGATGAGCAATTAAGTATTCCCGACCAGTTAGTTCAAAGAGTGCTCGTAGTGCCACCTAAATTAAGATTGGTGACGCTCAATGGAATATTAAAAAATACAGTATCTGGAAAGCAAGAAGCTGACTCAATTAACAGAACTATAGTTTTTCTCTCTTGTTCTGACTCGGTAGAATTTCACTACAGTTTGTTTAGCAAGCATGGACAAAGTTTTCATAAAGCAAAGAACCCAGAAACAGGTAAATTAGAGTATACTAAATATTTAGGTGACGATGACAATGAAAAACCGACAGACCAAGAAGAAATGGGATTTTCAACCTCACCATTACTAGGCAAGAAATCGATCGTTTTCAAATTACATGGATCCTTAACACAGAAAAACAGAACTACAACTTTGCAGGCATTCGTTAAAGGAAGGCTAGGGGACGGAAACATGAACTATATTCTTTTTTGTACCGATGTGGCCGCTCGTGGTCTCGATTTACCCCATATCTCAAATGTTATCGAATATGATCCTCCATTCACTGTTGAAGATCATTTGCATAGAATTGGTAGGTCTGCAAGGGTTGGAAATGAGGGTATAGCTACATTATTTTTGCTACCAGGAAATGAAGAAAAATATGTCGATCAAAAATTAAAAGCTATTCATAGGAAAGAAGGAAGCATGAGTGTTCAAAATTATGAATCAATACTTAAAAAGTCTTACAGCATTTCAGCCACTTCGGACGGAAAAGTAAATGGGGCAGCGTGGGATACAAATGCTACGACTTGGCAACTTAATGTTGAAAGATGGTTATTGGAAGATACTGATAAACACGATTTAGCACTGAAGGCATTTATTTCTCATGTGAGAGCATATGCAACCCATCTAGCTTCAGAGAGAGAAATTTTCAATGTTAAAGCATTGCATTTGGGTCATTTGGCCAAAAGCTTCGGGCTAAGAGAAAGTCCAAAACAATTAGGACGCTCAGGAACATCTTATAACACAGGAAACGGTGCAGTAAAAGCTAAGAAGATGGATCCTCGAAAACAAATGTTAAAAATGGCAAAATTAGCTGCTAATGCCTCAAGTAATGAATTTAATATAAGTATATAGATATACACATATAGACTATCTCCTTAATTTGACAGGTTTCTTTTAGCATGTTCTTCTCTGAACCCTACCATAGACCATAGGCCGTGATTCTCACCTAAGACATAATGCAAGTTACAAACTTGATAATAATCCAGAACTAGTTTTATGTTTTCGATCACGTCATCCAATAATATAGCTCTTCCAGCGGCGATGCCATTTCCCAATCCCTGGTGCATAACGTTAACAACATGAATATGGAAATGGTAGTACGAAGGTTGGTAATGTACGAACACTCTCAATTCATCCGCCTTAATAGGATATGTTGCACAAGTTATAGCAACTATTTTCTTTTTTAAGTTTTCCAAGAAAGATATGTGAATTGAGTTTAAGTCTCTTATGCTTGATATATCGCATCTGTTGACAATGCAACAAAGGTATAAAGAGTCCATGTTAATCTTATCCCATTTCATATCAGGAAGAAGAACGAAACCGTTATCTGGGTCCTTATCATGGTAAACGAAAGTCTCAGACTCTTTTCCATGGAACAAAATATTGTAAACCCATTTTATCCTATCACCTTTCATGCTTTCAATATAAGGTTTGACGTAATTGACGTACATTTCGGGTGTTTCAGTGATATAATGAACCCTTTGCTCTTCATACTTCATAATATGAGTTTTTGTAGCAGGGTAAATAATGTTAATCTTTCCACTCGGGGTGTCTGGTAGTGAATGATTTATCAATGCCGACGACCAGAAATAGACATCATTGGTGTTGATTAGGCGTACTTCTTTAATGACGTCTCCGACTGTGAATGCTCCCTGATCAACATTGAAATGGCTCTTTTCTAGAAAAACGATAGCATCCTTGTTGTCAATGAGGCCCAAAAGAACTAAGGTCTTCTCTTTGGGGTCATTTTTCAATATCCTTTGAAACTCAAAGTTACTTATTAACTCTTCTGGTGAATGGCCCATCTCGATGAGTTCGTATTAAATGCTGACAAGTTTATTTATGCGCGATTGCAACAGACTTAAGCTACGAACTATGTATTTTAGTGTCTCAGTCAATGATAACAAGTAGCATGAATGTACTGCTAGACTAGGCGGTATTTATTCGAAAGAGGCAGGATGCGCCGATGTGTTGAGATTCTGATTGATGTTGCTCTCGTCAAAGCTTTCTTCATCATTATTTAAATTATCATCCTCATTCAAATCAAAGCAAATCCAACTTGGCCAGGCAATTTCGTCTCGTATTATGTTCCTTAACTGTTCTACCAAAAACTTTTCAACTTTGCCCACATTTCGAAGGGTGTTGTGTTCTGCTTCTCCTATTTCTGATTCAATCCGAACCTTTTTGATTATGTCAATTCGTTCTCTATTCACTGGGTTTACATTGTACTCCACAAAGTTACCTCCTGTATTTGCAATATTTTGTAGATCATCCGTGGGGTTCGAAGACGTGGTAAAGTAGTCGGAACCAGAGTCGTTGACATCGCAAAGGAACGAGACAAAAATAGAATTTCTAAGATATGCAATTGCCACAATTGAGTGTATTTCTAACTCAGTTACATGGAGCTTTATTGGTAAACAAATAAAATGAGGTGATGGATAATTAACTAATAGGTCGACAACAACTTCCAAACGTAAATCACTGTTATATTTGATTTCTGCAATTATTTGAATATCATTTTCATTCAGTTCATGTTTACTTTTACTGGAACGATGCTGATAATGGCTACCGGGGCCGTCTGGTCGTGAAACCGACCCTTTAGATTCTGTAATATGACGACTGAAAGACGAGTTGCTTGCTAGTTTGAAAGAGGAATTATGATTTAGCATTGTTGATGGGGATTCGGTTCCATTATGGGTATTGACATTGTTTAGGTTACCTAATCCCACGTTATTTACATTGTAGTTTTGTAAATAATTGAAATTACTATTGCCGATAATCATAGACACAGAGTCCAGAGGCGCTCGCTGCTCTCTTCTTCCCACTCTATCCAGTAAAGCAAACGGAGAAGCCAGTTCACCATTTCTATCGTGTCCATTCATGGAGGGATCCTCTTGCGAGACTAGATCTCTTGCATTCATTGAAAAATTACTTGTTATGTTTTCATCTTCAACTGTATCATTGTCACTGTCTTCGTCCGACGAAGCTGCTGATATATTCCGTGGGTCGCTTGTCGGCCTGTTTCCAATATCATCTTCATCTTCATCGTAAAAATCGTCGAAGGGATCCCCTATATGTCTTATAGTAACTTCAGGAGGACGCAGCCCGAGACTAAAGTCCGTAACCGACAAGTTGTCTATGAAGGAAGGAAGCGATATGCTTTTCAATTGTTTATCAAGAAAGTCTCGAATAGATCTAGTGATCGAGTCATCCTCTACTAATTTTTCCCAGTTAATATCGAAGGACATCACCGGTGCATGATTTTAAGTTTTCGTTCTGACGAAAGCACAAATACTACACAGATGCGTGCGATGGAGATCGAACGGCTTTAAGACCGACCAAACTTTATAATACAGCTGCTCCTGAGAGTGTTAGGCGTTTATGCTTCTACGAGGGTCCTCTACCAAACATCATTATCATGGTCCAATTGCTTGACCACAAGTGAACGGTGAGAAAGAGCTAAAGATGTGAATAAGACCAGATAATATACAGATATACATATGTAAATATATATTATATCTCTTAAGAGAATAATAGGGAGAGTTAAGGCTCTTATAGGTAATTGCTCAGGTATGAACCTAGCTCAGTCTCTCAAACCGAAGGTTCGAAGATGATAGGGACGACTATCAAGTGACGAAAGAGAACTATTAGCGCTTTTGAACAACGCCGTATCCTAGAGCTATACACCAGAAATTGTTATAGTCATACACTGAATACCCTGCGGTGCATAAGGAATAGTCTTTTTAATTTCCTGGTCTATTCTGGTCTAAACCAAGTAAGCCATCGAAAGATCCGATCACTTACACAACATATTGAACTATGCACGACCACCGCATCCAGTGAAATACATTTTAATTTTCATTAGGCAATATATACATATTAGCTACAGTTGAGCATCAATTACGTTTAGAATGTCAAAATACGTTTTACCCAGCACTTTGAAGGAGTTGAGATTTCACTTATCTCAAACTGGTGAGGCATCTATCCCCTTGAGAAAATTTTTGACTTCCAACTATGAGGGCTTGAAGGAAGTGCTGAAATACAAATTACCAATATTGATCAGGGAATCTTATGGTATACCACCCAGCATAGTAGCCAGATTCGAGAAAGGAAAGGAAGTTAAGACTAGCGTTGAGGGTTTGAATGAAAAAGCCATTGAAAGCACTTTTCAAAACTTGTTGAAGAATTAGGGTTCATATTTATTCACTAGAGACCTAAGATGAACAAAAGAATAATCTGAGACGATATAAGTTCTTGCGTGTGTATTTGCATGTCTCATATTTAAAGTATATACATCATGAATATTTGTTAATACAGCAGAAATTGAGAACTAGGGTTTGTAGTCTGGTCCAAATTGGTATATTCCCCATCCAAGACTAGCAAAGTTGGCATTATATAGCTCACTGATGGCACTGCTACTTTTTACAATCCCGCATGCTACTGAAATTGGGGTGAAGTGCTCCAATGAAGGGTGGGCTCGGTACAAGAGCTCTTTGTGATCCGTCTTCAAGGTATCAAGGTCGGACAAAAGATCCTTGGAGCTAGTTAGTATTTTCGTTAAGAGCTTGTTGAAAGGCCCCACATAAGGCATCACCCCTCCCGGCGTCTTGAACGCCACCCCCAAGTCTCGAAGGTTGTGTACTGACATACCTGAGCATACAACGAGCCCTGACAAGTACTTTTGACTTCTCTCATCCCAAATCAAATTTTCACGGAAGTAGTTCAACACTTCACCGAGCTTGTAGTGCGTCTCGAAGTCCTTTTCGTTTCCTGTTAGCGATATCTGTATCAACCGCGTATTGGGCAAGTCGAGCTCGCCTTTCTCATATGGCGACAGAAATGCATTATGATTCAGAAAGGCAACCTTAAAGGGCACCCATACTCCGTGGTCGATACCGCGTTTCGTGAGTTGTGCAGAAAGGCCTGATCTTTCTACCTGCTCTTTCACATGGTTCGCAACAAAGAAAGAGCCCTTGCTGTGAAATTGCTCCTCATACATATACTTGGGGAACCCGTAAAAATCGTAAATCAATTCGTTGTCCTCATTTGCACCCTTTGGAATACTTATCTCGACAAGCCGATTGCCACTGCTCTGCCAATGTGCCGAAACGACGAGAATGTAGTCCGGCTGCCAGCTCTTGATCTGGTCACCGATACCTCGTATTTTAGACCATGCTCCCTTATCGCTGAAATCATCATCCCGATACATAAAAGACGGACCTCCATGACTCACGAAAAAGGCTGGGAATGGCCTAGGGTTGCGTATTACTCTTTCTATGCCTTGACTCACCGAGCTCATTTCTCCAAAATAGTACTTTATTCCAATTCCAATCAATCCTATTAGCACTAAACCGTATAATTTCATGGGACACATCAAGTGCAACCCCTATGGATGTACTACAAGTACAGTTTATCGTTGTATGGCCCGACAACCTTTGCCTCACGTCTAGCGAGTCCCACCGTTCGTTTATAATGCTTATTAAGGGTCAACGTAAGTCGTAAATAATGTCAGTTTATTACGTAATATTTTGTTATGAACTCTCTTTGTGATATCTTCGATAAAATAAACATTCTAAGCGACATTTTTAGAGTAAGTCTAATAAACGCTGCGTTTTGGTACATGATTGTATAGCAACAAAGATAGACATAAGAAATATTTGAGGTATAGAGAACAAGCAGAGGTAGAAACAAGACCAAGTAGTGGTCATATAATTTCGGACTATTGAACAACAATGAACTTTTTTACCTCACACAGAGTAAGTATACCAGCAAGCATATTTCGCAAGGATAGCAGCCGTTACTAACATATACCAGAGGAAACGTGATTCATACCAGGGCTTCTCGAAGTATGTTGACGAAATCAATCATGGGAATCAAGCTAGAGAGATGACAGGTAGCCAGCGTAGCCAATCGATTTTAAATGGTGCTGGGACGGCGGCTGCGGCTGCTCTCCGGATGCATCAACAGGAGAGACAGCCAGAAGCAAGGTTGGCTCCTGTGCAAGCAGCACGGAGAGCCAACTCGCTCCGGGGACCTTCTCGTTCCAACTCGTTACGGACGTATGTGTACAATCCCAAGCCATCATACACGGTAGGACAGCCTGGCCTTCCCCTGAGTCGGAGACATAGTTCTTTGACTAATAGGTACTCATCAGATTTAACATATGGTCATCCAAACGTGAGGTCTAAGCCCGCGCCCAAAGATATTCATTCATCTGACATAACATCAAACCACGATGAAGACTTCGGTGGTGATGTCACTATCACAACTAAAACGACCAAAGTGATGGATCCTCTGGGTCGGACTCAATCGATTACTGTCGAGACGATCAAAAAATTTCCCGATGGCTCAACCGTGACTAATACAACAGCGAAAAATATATCAAGAGGTGGATCAAGAGTCAATTCCTTACGCAACAACTCGATGCTATCGAACGGGGCGAACGG
This sequence comes from Millerozyma farinosa, assembly GCA_002196765.1. Classification (NCBI taxonomy): domain Eukaryota; kingdom Fungi; phylum Ascomycota; class Pichiomycetes; order Serinales; family Debaryomycetaceae; genus Millerozyma; species Millerozyma farinosa. The sequence continues at coordinate 1,696,678 of NBND01000004.1, forward strand.
ATACAGCTTATCAAAAATTGACGAAGACTTACAAGATTTTGAGTATAACTACGAGCTTGACCATCAAAACAACTTACACAGTGTACCGGACAGTAGTGGGTTAGATTACAATAGAAATAACCTGCTAAGGTTGAACCACAACCAGTATGAGCCGCCTGTTGATGCGCTTCGTACGGATGATTTGCAATATCACTCTGACACATCCTCCAATATTAATGGTATAGGAGGTTTGCATGGAACTGATTCCAACAAGCCCTTGAGATCTATTCTCAAGAAGAAAAATGCAGTTAAGGCAGAAGAGAATACAATGGCACACGCGGTAACTCCTGACAATCCAATAGAATCTCCAAGACACCCTTACGCTATGCTTAGCGGGAAGAACTCTCATGAAGGTACGAGCGAAAACCTAAGCCCAGTCATGGATCAAAGTAAGACATTCACTCCATTGAAATCACCAGAAAGCACGTATCGAAAGCCCACCTCTATAGGTTCCCCCCAATCAAGATACGAGGATCTTGCATCCAGTCATTCAATGAACTCTGTACCAAACTCCATCAAATTCAAAGATAGAGTTGAAACTATACCTTATGATGAACCGGGGATTTCTAATAAAGAGAAAAATGACAGGCTACTTTATGAGAAGGCGCTCAAGGTAGCAAATGAGAGAGTATATGGGAATAAAGATGCATCAAACGTATCAGATAATGCTTCTAAATCTTTGAACAGAAAGAGATCTCAAAAGCAGAGGAAGGTGGAAAGAATAGAAAACCAGGGTTTATCAGGGGAATATAAGTACGAGAACCATCATAAAGGCTTTGTAGGACTTTCTTTGAGAGACAATCAAGGGAATCATGATTTGGATACTGGCGAGTCAAGTGATCCAAAAGTACCTAAGGAATCCAAAGATAAAAGCAGACTAATGAGAATCATGACGAAAGACAAAAACAAAGTGCTCGAAAAAGAGAAAAAGCATGCAGAGAAAGAAAAATTGAAGAAATCAGAGAAAGTAAAGAAAAACTCTGAAAAAGAGAGGGCCAAAATATTGGAAAAGGAAAAAAAGAATCCAGACAAGGAAAAGAAGAAAGGGCTGAAATCACCTAAAGATCACCTTCTTCCAAGTTTCCAATATATATTGAAAAAGAAATCGAATAAAGACTCTAGCCACCTGTCGTCTGAAGGTGAAGTCCCCATTGGTGGTACCCTATCGGAGAACAATACAATTGTATCTGATAATGTTTCGGGCGCTGCCAAAAGCTTATCGGAAAAGGAAAATCATAAAAATATGCATACACCTACTGACAACATTCCAACAAGTGTATCTAACGATCTATCTGAAGAATGTCAGTATCTTGAACAATATCCTAAAGCTGGTGATAAAGTCGCAACAGATGAGATCGATGGTATTCGAGAGGAAAAAAGACACACACTTGATCCTTTAGCTAAAGGGGATCAAAATCAGTTGATGAATGATTCCAGGGATAGTGTTGGTCTCTATTCAGCCGCAGATGTCGGCAAATCTTTCACCAAACAAGAAGAAGAAACAGTTTCGACTAAGAGAGCGCCCCATGTTTCTGTAGTTGAAAGTAACGAGGACCGTGAAGATATCACCAGGTCACAAGACCCTACATTCGGCTCTGTTGATAAACCTAAGAACAAACAGAATAATGATAATATACAGCATGTCACTATTCCTCAATTAAATCAAGTAAATTCCGATTCTGAAGCCGACCCTGAAGAAGATGTGGATGAGGTGTTTGTTGATCCCGAAAATATTCCGGAGAGTGCATCTATGAAATTGCCTGACCCTCAAATAAATAGTCCGAGCTTGAAACAAGATAAAACACTGACTTTAGGTGACTTTGAGCCAGAGCAGAAGACCGAAGTAATTCTTGACCGATCTCCAGAAATAAAACCAGACATAGTTACTAATATAGACGTTCCAAATGAAAACTCCGATACGTTTCTTACCACCAATGAAGGGGAGGAAGCTGCCAGCACACATGTTCATGAAGATGTTCCTAACGTAACTTCTACTGGAAGTAAAGTTACTGGGCTGGAAAATCAGGTTGCACTCCCTCAAAATCCAAATGAAAACAATATTAATGGTCTTGTTGTTGATGCAGCATCTTCCCTGAAGTATGATGATTCTAAGCCCATTGCAAACATTGACAGTGACATGGATAAGCACTCAGACCTGAAGGCGAAAAAGGGTAAGAAGTTAAAACAAAAACTTTTCAAGTATTTTGTCAACACATATGATAAATGATCATCTACAGTACTTAAAGTCTGATTTCATGTATTTTTATTGATTAAAATGTTGAAATATATCTTTGTTATAAATGAACGACCACAACCTTAATTAACCAGTGTATAATGCAATTTTAATTCTGACCTTAACAGTACTTTGAAACCATTGGTAAAAACTATACGCTATAAATACATGATTGTTAGTTACGAAAAGTAGCTCCGGAATAGTCTTCCAATACTCCCGGTACTAGGTATGTCCTTTTCTTTTTGTTGTTGACCTTCTCTTATTACTTGAAGCCTTTGCTTCAAGTGTGTCATTAATACTTTTGGAATGAAGTCAACATCCATTTCATAATCATCTTTCATTTCTGTAGTATACCTACGGTCTTCCAGTCGCTTCTGCATTTTGGTATGATGCTTCAGGGTCCTTCGAGGCCCTTTGTCTTTTGCAAGTAGTTCGTTCACTCCTTGAAAAGGAATTCTGGCCCTTCTCTGAACCAGACAATGTCTGTAATCCAAAGTATTGCTCATATCTTCACACTTGATATGGCTCAAGGTTCTGCTAAGCAAGCTGAGCTGCGATTTCATCGATGACGTCGAGCTGGTAGAAACTGTGGTCTCTGGATCATCGTTCAAATCGAGTGGTTTAAGTGTGGATAGATCAATAGCGCTACTTTCCTGGTCATAAGTATCGTCGTTTTCATAATCGCTCCCTATACATCCCAGACTGGGTATATTCTCTTTATCGTGGCTAGTCTTATGTAGATTAACATCTATCCGATCACGATTAAAAAAAACATTACTTATGTCTTTCAATTTGTTTCTTGTACTGAAATTTGATATACCTGTAGAAGAGCGTCTACGTAGCCTCCAGCGACTTAGTTTTCTCCCGATAGAGTAAACACTGGATGCTTCCAGACTCTTTTCGGATTCCATAGTTGTATAGACTTGTAAGGACTTATGTCCTGCTTCAAATGGTCTTCAATTGTGCTTTACACTTTGTGGACCATTTCGCACCCAAATGCTACTATCATAGAACTAAGAACTAGTTGATATATCAATCTATAACTTCAAAGTACGGGAATTACTTAGCATTAACACCTTTTCAATATCATGGAGATATAGTCGAGGTTTAACGGTTTCATCTGACTAGCTTAGCTGGTCCGACTAGTGCTTGAGAATTTTTCTCTTGAATTTTTTTCAAACATTATACCGCTACAAGTACGGAAAATGGTAATAAAAGGAAAAGCCAAAGCATCTTCAGGACGATACTAAATGTCAAGAAAGTGCCTACAATCTTCAATATCTCGCATTTTGATCGTATATTATAATGGTCCGACTCTGACTTTGTCGCAACTTTAACTGTCAATCATTCGCGATCATAATTGTGAATATTCAGTAACAATTAAGATAACATGGTTGGAGATAGGTTGCGTGGAGAAGAACCAGTAGATGATAGGGAAGCCATTTACCCTATTACCAACCCACTAAGTCTCAGGGACATAGGTTCCGCAAACACGAAAGAAACAGGCTCCAATAACACAGAGGAACTTGAAAAGACATTTGCGGAATTGTGCTTAGCATGTAGAGTTGGTGACATAGACACTGTTGATTCCCTCTTGAGTACACCGAACTTGGATATCAATCAGGTTGATGATTGGGACTATTCTCCGTTGATATTGGCATCACTCTGTGGTCACACGCGCATAGTAGAGCTATTACTTTCCCGAGGAGCTGTATGTGATAGAGATACATTTCAGGGTGCTAGGTGTATCTACGGAGCATTGAATGATACCATCAGAGACATATTAATCAGTTACGACATCTCCAAGAAGGTAGATATGAACCAACCTTTTGCCAGTCATATATCATCGCTTCTTGCAAAGCAGGGTGAAGGCCAAATCAGCACCAGCGACATCGTGTTTACTTTTCCAAAAGCAAAGGCAAAGTACAAGACTTTCTACGTACACAGATTCATATTGGCAGCACGAAGCCCTTACTTCTCTCAAAAATTAAGTTCTGGTGGCGCATGGCTGAAAAAGACCGAAATTCAGATGCCAGACAGCACTGACCCATTCATTTTTCTGATTATCATGGACTATATATATTTACGTACGGATCACCTCCCAATTGACCAAAAGGCAATTCAGAAACAATTGAAAGACTTCGCCAAAAAGCTACAATTGCCTGACCTATTGCAGAGCATAGATATGGTTAATCAGACCAACTCAAAGAAAGATAAAGCGAAGATCAAACATGATGTGGCCTTTATGTTTGTAGAAAAGGCCAGAAAAGATCTAGATGCATTTTTGCAGAACCACTTACTAAATAACAAGCTTCAAATGCCACTTGAGTTGGGCAAAGAAATTGATTTTGAAGATATATCACCACAAGATCATATTGATGCGTCACAAATATCGTCAATCCTCGAATCAAATACTTTTCCTGATGCTATATATCCTGTTGTTGATATAAAGTCGGAGTCAGTAGTCTATTATGCTGTTCACAAAGCAATCCTAGCGAGATCCGAGTACTTTGATACTATGTTTAAATCGGATATGTTTTTGAGTTCTTTTAAAGAACTCCCATGGGCTGAATCGGAGAATATTTCAAGCAAAAAGGTTATAGATCGAGCAAAACTTTCATCAGGTAACATACCTATTTTGCAACTTTCTTTAAACTCGTCAAATTTGGAACTCACGGAAATCGTGCTTTCTTATTTGTACCACGATGATGTTCCCCGAATCCCTATGCTGCTCTCAGTTGATCTTCTCTTCGTTGCAGATGAGCTCTTTTTGGAGCGTCTCAAGACGATGGCCGCGGTTAACATCACTTCGCAATTCAGAAAGTTTCTGTACTCTGACTTTATCAAGTTGGAACCTATCGTCGGCTACAATGCCTTTGATCTAATAAGAGTCTCGTGGCTCACCAGGAGTGATAAGCTAGAGCAGCATATTACCAAGTTGATAGCGCATAATTTGAAGAATATCTATGAAGACTCTCAACAAAAGCCTTTGTTCCTCTCTTTGATCTTGGAAAGTGCACTGCGCATCCAAGAAAGACAACATACAGATACCATTGAACTAATTGACGATATCAGATACTATCTATCCAAAAAATATTCCGTCAATGACGATTTCGCTGAGTTTGACGCAGTCGGAAGCCAATTCCAGGAAGATCCATGCTCTTCCAACGAGCCCCAAGATATTAAGATCTATAAAAAAGCTGTCATTGACTATGAAAGAGACAATGAAATGATTGATAGCATCTTACTGGAGTTGAATTTGGACGCTTGAGCATCGAAATATGTTGATGCGCGAACCAGATCTCCTCGATGAGGTAGATAAAAAATTATACTGAAAATTAAAAATTGTATAGTATAATTTTATTATCTTATATCTAATTAAATAATTAGGTATTAATATAGAATATGACAGATAACAATCCAGATGGTGCTTTGAAACAAGATGAGGGTATCCTAGAAGATAAGTTTTCTAAGATAAGAAGTCAAATACACTCTAAATTGGATAACCAAAAAAACTTAGCGATCATATTGTCCGCAGTAGAAGAAAATATTGATGAACAGAACAATGAAAGAACGCCGGTGAGCTACTTCGTTTCCTTCTTGGCATTATTAGATCAAAATATTAGAGAAGATACCATAGTGGACCAGACTTTGGCTACCACAACAGCATACTTTTTGGATTTGGTCTTTCCCTTCTCACCAAAAGGATTACTTAAAGCCAAGTTCGGAGACATCTTGAGCAAGTTAGCCTTGCCCTTAACGAGCGTTGATGCGGAGGCACCGTTGGTACGCTCTACTATCGGTGCATTGGAGAGCTTGCTTTTGGCTCAGGAGCACCAGCAATGGTTAGCCAAGGGTAACATTTCTCCAAAAAGGGCATTGTTAGGACTTTTGGAGCTCTGCTTAGACAAAAGACCTAAGGTAAGAAAGAGGGCACAGGAGGCTGTACAGAAAATACTTATGAATCCTCCACCGTCGCCTAGTCCCATACACGTTGCGGCTCCCTTGTGTGCAACAGTAGCGTTGGAGAAGTTGGCTTCTCTCATGGACTCGCAGGCAAAAATAGGGAAAAAGTCTGCTAACAAGGAGTTGAACTCGCAGATAATACACACTTTACAGCTCATAAAAACAATTACGTCTGGAAATGCCTGGCCCTTATCAAAGGCGGAAACATTGTGTGATATCTTACTTGAAATATCGAAGACGTCAGATCAATTCTTAGTCAGCGCTGCTTTCGGTGCTTTTGAGGGCTTGTTCGCGTCTATGTCTAATATAATCGATGTCGACAAATTTGCCAAAGTTCTTGGTATTTTGCTTGATTTGAAGCCTTCTGTTAATGATACACATTTGGCAGCTCCTTGGTTAGCAATCATCGCAAAAGCTTTTGAAAGTTTTGCTAAAGTGTCTCTTATCGATTACTTGAAGACCTTTACTGTTTATATTCCAAAAATATCTTCATTTTTGTCATCTGAAGTGCCCGATATTTACACCTCTGCATCTCAATGCTTAATAGCGATCGTGAGTCAGACAGTAAACGATGACATTTTAGCATTACCCTCAAATGAAAATGGTGTATCATCCGAGATGTACGAGTTAATCGATGAGATCATGTCTTTCTTTGCTGAACATATCGAGAAAGAATTATTTTCTATTAAGTATCAGTATGCTAACAAAGAAATCTTGGAATTCATCACTGCATTAATAGCCAGCTTCAAGAAAAGATGTAATCCTTATATGTTGAATATCTTGGAGACTGTTGGCCAATGGCGTACTGATGAGTCTGAGTCATATCCTAATAACAAAGAAGCAGAAGATGTTTTAGCTGTGTCGATAAGAGCTATCGGCCCAGAAGTTTTACTCGGTGTGTTACCGTTGAACCTTGCTGGTGGTGGACCTGGTAGGGCCTGGCTCTTGCCCTTGCTAAGAGATAATGTGTCGTTTTCTTCCTTAGGGTTCTATAAAAAAGAGATTTTGCCTTTGGTAGATTATTTTGGAAGGAAAATCGAAGAGTCTTCCAACAAATCTTCATTAAATATAAAAATCTTCCAAACCATTGTTGATCAAATCTGGTCCTTGTTTCCTGCTTTCTCAGACTTGCCTAGGGACTTGCCTGAAGCTTTCGATGACGAGTTCGCTTCCTCGATATCCAGTCTATTATATGCGAACGTTGACGTGAGAGTGCCAGTCTGCAATGCATTCAGGATTTTGGTTACCTCAAACCAGGAGTACGTTGAACAATATGAGAATCAAAGTGTACTTGTCAAAGAAGAGTTTGGTATTGAAGCTTCGCGAAGGAGTTTGGAATATCTTGCAAGCAAGGCGTCCAATATACTTTCTGTATTATTCAATGTTTTCTCATCCACTCATCCTGAATCTAGAGGATTTGTTTTAGAAACAATAAATGCATACTTGGGAATAATCCCTAAGGAAGATTTGGAAAAAACATTCAATAAAGTCAGTACATTACTCAAGGATTCCTTAGACAAGGAAGTTCAAGGTGATGACAAAGAATCATCCAAGGGCGGAACCATCAAACTAAGTGCAACTATGACTGACCTCATTGTTGCTATTGCAAAATACATTCCGCCATCATCTTATAATGCTTTATTCAGCATCTTCTCCGTCACGGTTAGGATTCAGGATTCTTTGATTCAAAAGAGAGCCTATAGGATAATCAACAGATTGGCCGAAAGCTCTGATGGTAAAAGTGCTATTGCTTCATATCTTCCAAACATCGAAGAAATTATAATAGAGACGACTGCTACTACGCAAAATTCCGCAAGAACCACCAGGCTACAAACCATCGAAATTTTAATAGACTTATTGACGAAAACTGATTTGCATTTCATTCCATCTATTCTACAGGAAATCATATTATCAGTCAAGGATGTGAACGAAAAGACACGTAGTGCTGCTTTCCAGGCTCTTATAAAGATGGGTTACAAGATGAGCGAAGGTGGATTGATTGTAAATTCAAAAGTTCCTGGATTTGGTGACGATGCTCCTACCAGTGAAGCAAATTTGGTTGAGTTCTTTACTATGGTTAGTGCTGGTTTGGCTGGTCAAACACAACACATGATTGCTGCGACTATAAATGCGCTTTCCTGTTTAGTTTATGAATTCAAGTCTCTCTTGCCGGCTGAAGTGTTAATAGAAATTTCTTCCACTGTTGAGCTATTCCTTACACATAACTCAAGAGAAATCGCCAAGTCTGCCATCGGATTTGTTAAGGTTGAAGTGTTATCTCTTCCAGAAGAAATAGTCAGAAACAATTTGGAAGAGTTGCTAGCTAAGTTGATGAGATGGTCCCATGAACACAAAGATCATTTCAAGTCCAAGGTTAAACACATAATTGAGAGATTAATTAGGAAGTATGGATTCGAGGAGATTGAAAGAGCCATGCCTGTAGAGGACAAGAAACTAATAGCTAATATCAAAAAGGCAAGAAATAGAGCTAAGAGAAAGCAAGATACAGACACAAATGATTCCAACAAGCATCAAAAGAATTTTGTTTCTGCATATGAAGATGTATTAAATGACTCCGATGTCTCGGATGATGAAGGTGACAGCGATCACGACGGTAGATCTTCTAAGAAACCGACTCAATTTATCATGGAGGGTAAGGAAGATCCTCTCAACTTGCTTGATCGCCAAGCATTGGCACACATATCCTCCTCAAAACCGAAGAAGTTCTCAAAGAAAGACTTGTCTGCTAAAACCGATATTCCAATGAAGAACGGAAAATTGGTTTTCACGGAGAAACATGATGATGTATTGGATACTAAGGCGTCCGGAATCGATGCATATCTCGATGCTATTAAACAAGCTCCTGTAAAAGGACAAAAGAATAAGTTGAAATTTAAGAAGAGCAAAGATGAAGACGACTTTTCCGATAGCGAAGAAGAGCAACCAACAAAGAAGAAAAATAAAGTCTTCAAATCCAAGTCCAAAATCAGCAAACCAAAACCTAAGTTCAAGGCCAGAAAGAAGTTTTGATGAATCACTGGAGCTGACTTCATGAATCACCATAAAATCATAATTTAATATTATTCAACATTTGTACAGTTATTGACTATTATTGTAGATCCGTTGTTGCATGGGTTACTCCATTTGTTTTATTTGGACCTTCAAATGAATTGGCAGCTATTACTCAATGTAGAGTCGTGTGTGCGCGAATGGTCTTTTTAATGAAAATTTGTGAATAGTTCATACCACAGATATTATTCGAGAGTTAGGACATAAAATGCCGGCCAAAAGTCCCATTAGGATAAGACTAGCAAGGTTTGGTCGTAAGCACCAGCCTTTGTATAATATTGTTGTTGCAAATAGAAGGTCTGCTCGTGATAGCTTACCTATTGAGGTACTTGGAACTTATAACCCCATTCCAGTTCCATTAACACCTGAAGAGAGAGCCAAGGGCGTGAAACCTTACAAGCACATAGAGTTAGACTTTGATAGATCCAAGTACTGGATTGGTGTGGGTGCAGAACTTTCTGATAGGGCATCGTTTTTATTCAAGAGAGCTGGCCTATTGCCTGAAAATTGGCCCAACCCAAAGAACTTAACCCAGCATATCAACAAGCCAATCATAAAAGATATAGAAAATTCTCAAGAAGATGTCAAAGATTTGATTAGACCCCGTGATTAGGCGGTGGAGTTAACTACTTTCAGAGATGCAAGCTTTTAGTAATTACAATTACATACACCAGAAAATGTTCGAGGAATTGCATCATGCAAAATTATCGGAAGATATTGATGAGAATTTTGTACATATTTATATGCATGTGTACTTTTCCTACGATTATGTATATAAAAATGCCACGACAGGGACATCAATCCTCAGGTAAATGAAATGAAATCGGTACGCTTTCGGCTCAATCTATATTTCCCATGCTCCTTAATATTGAATTTATAACTCATTTCTGTCTATTGATTAACCTTGCTAGATCCTTTAGTGCACCATGCTGCAAACTTACGCTTGGTTTTTTTGATTGATACCGACTTTACTAAAGAAAATGAAGGGAGCATACCTTTGATCTTTGACCGAAATCCGGGCTTAGTAATGTTCGAGTTTTCAATAGGGATACCGATGATAGAAGTACTACAATTTGTCCTTGTGGTAGGCATTTCATCTTGTAATGTTTCATCGCTGGACCATTTGGGATTGGAAGAGTTTGATAGTTGACGAGTGGAATAAAAATTTTTTACCCATTCAGGCTCTTTTGCTTGCTTGACTAAATGATACCTATAGTGATTAGTGGTAATATTGTTTTTCTTATGGGTATATTTCACCACAGTAATTTCATTTCCTGGCAAATCAATTGCACTGCCGTTCACAGGAACAAAATTGTGTCTGTGGAAAATAGATTGATATGAAATCAAGAGCTTAGAGAATTCTGAATTATGTCCTGCAACCTGCCACTCTGGTGTTCTGTTTATCTGATTAATAATGTACTTTAGACAACTTTTGATCTTTGCAAGCTCAGTGTCCGAATCCTGGTCTTCTAAGGACTTCTGTAGATGTATCATCAACAAGTTTAACTCGTAACAGAATGTACTGGCGTTTATCACATAATGATGATCAGCTAACAGCTTGAAATAATCAAAAACTTGGTGCGTCGGATTACATGTTTCACCTATCATGGTTAATAGCTTATTAACAAGAACTATTTCTGAATAAATTTGGCTGCGAATAGTCTTCCTTCTTCCAAATCTTTTGGTGTGCTTTTTACTAATTGAGTTTTCTTTTGTCACGATATCTTTTGCAGATATATATGCTCCTCCTGATTTCGGTGTGTTGTGCAATTGTTGAAGCAAATCTATCTGCGTTGCCTTGAAGTTCAGAAGGAGTAAGATTGTAACTTCATCTGTAATGATCAGTTGCTTAAAACTCGACTCTGCCGGGTTTTTCAAAAGAAAGATCACTTTGAGAAGTTCTATCAACAACTGAGCACTCTCGCTACTTGCAATGGAAGTGAATCTTGCCTTATTATCTGGATTGAATAAAGACGAAACTACTACTTCTTTTATAACTTTATTGAGCCTACCCAAATAGAAGTCTAAAAAATCCTGCTGAAGTTTAGCATCCAGTCTTATAATCTTCCACAGCTTCGAGATATGCTGCTTGAGTTCTTCATACGGAATCTTGGTAGGTGTATAAGGCAGTTCGTCGATTATGTAATTTATTTTAGCAAGAATGATGGATAGCTCTTTTTCTGGATCTACCAATTCTAAAGCTTTCAAAGTATTGAAGGAGGGATAAACTGTATTCACGTTTGAATCTTCATAATTCATACTATTATACTTCACTTCTAGTTATCATAGACGTCTCTATCCGCTTTATATGATGCGATATATTCGTATTTCGTTGGTCACAAAAAGTGCTGTGATAATTATATCAGCGCTCTTGTAAATATTGTAACTTCACCAAAATATGCAGAATTGGTATGACGATGATCGGATGGTCTTGAGTTTTATTATCAAATTTGATCCACTCTCGCATTCATATGATAAGTATTTGTACACTTGGTCGTAGTTCTAGATAGATTATAGTTAGCGGTTCAATTACTGCGAAATATTTGTGTCGCAAAATACTCTAATACACAAGCATTCCATGACTACTCTTTCATCTAGTGTCGCCAAACCCCAAAAATGAAACACGAGGTTCATTCAACCTTAACAACGCCGACTATGTGGCGGTCAAGCACTAACTACAATTGCGATATAGTCTCGATAGAGATTTTGCTGATAGTATGATAAATTTGTGTATTTTAAACCCCTTGGAGAATAAAAAATAGACTAGACTATACTACAAGTATTGCTTAATCAAACAAACCCATACCCATGTCCTCATCGGACTCTTCTTCCTCCTCGGCTTGGGTAGAAGCAGCTGGAGCATCAGAAGAAGCAGCAGCGGCAGCTGGAGCAGCAGCAGCGTAAGCCTCTGGGTTAGCCAACCTGTCCTTGATGGCTTCAGAACCTTCAAAGGTGTAGTCAGTGGCGATAGACAAAGCCAATACATTCTTGTAGTGGTTGACAACAGAATGACCAACAGCAGGAACAGTTGGGTAGCCAACAGCCAAAGAAATAGAAGCAATGGTGTTGATGGCGGAGACGAAGTGACCAACCAACTCTTCGTCGGTGATATCCAAGATGGAAGCTGGGAAGACTTGACCGTTGTCGTAAACCTGAATGACAGACATACCGTAAGTGAAAGGAGAAATGTTCAACATGTTCAACAAAGTAGCCTCGGAAGGACCAACTCTAACATCCTTTTCAACGACCTTAACGTCGGAAACAATTTCAATGGTACCTCTGGCAATCTTAGTTGGAACACCCAAAGCTTGGAAGAAAGAGGTCTTACCAGGCTCCATACCGGTGTTACCGGCTGGAATCCAGACGTCCTTAGGAGCAATAGCACCAGCTCTGGCTGGTGCGGCGACGACGTTAGAGACAACGACATCCCTGATGCTCTTCAAGTCACCGTTGGTGAAAATGAAACCAACATTACCCTTGACGAAAGGCAACAATTTTTCGTACTCAGGCAACTCAGACAAGAAACCTCTGATGGCTCTCCTGACCATGGTGTTCTTACCCATCAAAACGGTAGCTTCACCACGCAAGGCCTTTCTGATTTCATGCATTTGTTGAGAAGAGACATTGTCAACTCCAACGATGAAGATAGACTTGTACTCCTCCAACAACTCTCTTAACTTGGTGAAGTATTGAACCTTCTTATCACGAGTACCACCCATTTCGACTTAGTTTTTGACGATAGGAATTTAATGGACCCTAAAGTATATTTAATGAATAACTAAAAGGAAGAGAAAAAAACTGGAAAAGCCATTCCCATATGGTTCTCGACAGTGTAAATTTTTCAGCCTTCGGATGCGACATGTTACGACATTATACTGAATCCGCTCACTCTTTACCAAACAATAAAACGACATATTGTATGTGATCCACGACCAGTTTATATGGAGCAGGGTAGATATTTACACGTGAGTAATGTGACTGCTCTTTTTCTATCGGCCGTATTTCTTCTCTACATATAACCAGTGGTAGGGACTGATATGGAAAAACAAGTGGTGACCTTGTAAAATCTCATCACCGGTATTGTACAATAATTTTCATCATGAATTGCGTAATAGAAGTATTTATATTATCTAGAGTGAAGTACGTGCTTTATACTGTAATCTAAGAATTGAAAGAAACGCAATATGGTATCAACCAAGACCCATATGTTCGTAGTTTGAGTTAGCGAATGCATGTTTGACGTATTTCTGCCACATTTTTTCGATCTCTTTGAGATCGTGTTCGGGTATCTTCTTCTTCTTCTTCTTCTTCTTTCTGTTCTTCTTTTTCTTATACGTCCGCATTTTGCCCAATATATTTGGTAGAAAAGAGAATTCACTGAAGTAAGAGACCAATTCCAGACTATAATGCTTAACCATGTTACTCAGGCTGTTCTTATATACCTGATAAAGACTTGCATCGGGGTCGAGCAGCGACTGCAAATTATCGGACTTCGAACTAAGTTGACCGAACAAACGAGCCAACTTAATCCATTCCGTATTGGTAAGTACTGACATGTTATACTCTGAGTCTGTTGCATACTCATATTCGAAACCGAATTCCTTCTCTCCTTTTCCAATAGCTTGTAAGTCAACGTAGTATTGTACATAACGTTCTGGAGTGAATGTTTGAGGCTTGTAACCAGGACCCAAGGGTAAATTAGATGGCATTTTTGGAGGAAAAGTTTTGTCCTTTTTTGTATTGAGGAAGTTTTTATTCTGACTCAATGATTCAGAATCAGACTTCAAATCATATTCCAAATTAAGTTGTATCAAGCGTTCCAAGCCATCAAAAAAATCGTTCCAAGGCGTAAATGTTATATTAGGGGTCATTTCTTGGTAGTTTCGAGAAGTCTGAAATTGCTTTTCATGCAATAAATCCAAGCCAGTAATATTATACTCCCATACCCTTATTGCAGGGTTAAAAGTTGGGATCACACTGGCTGATACATGCACTACTGAATAACGGTCATCAAGTTCACCACTTTTATCCTCGTCTTTGATGTCTGCGTAAACTTTGTCTCTAAGGGATTCCATGAAGGAAACCTTGTTATTAGGAACACCCGCCAAAGGCCATACCGAGCCAATGTTATCCATATTTAGAACCGAATCATGGGCGTCCTTCAAGATTGGACTGTCAAGCATATCGTAGTAATCATCAAGTGACAAATCGGAAATCGCATCGCTATTGTATGCGTTATCTTGGAGCGAGTCTGCAGATGCTTCCTTAAGAAAAGGAAATTTTGATGCTGCTGATTTATATGCCGCAACCGAATCAAGCGGTATGAAGTGATCGATATTCATATGCCCATAAAGACCTCCGATGATGACATCTCTGTATTCATGTGTCCATAAAATATACTTCCGGAGGCAAGAAATATCATAATTTTTAGTATTGGGGGGAACATGTCCAATAAGCCATACTTTCATACCTCGGGCTCTAAGCTCTCTCAACACATATCCTAACCATACAAAAAGGTGGTACCCAGGTTGTTTCCTTGAGTCGCAATTGTCCACTAATGGATTAGACTGAAAGAGATACATTGTGTTGACCGAAAGAATAGCAAGCATGTCAGGAACCACCTCTGAAAAGAAATACGCACCCCGTAAGAATGTATGAAACTGGGATTGTGGAATAAATTTATTCCATATCTTGTAAAACTCACGGGTTTGCAAAGTAGGACCCGTAGCAAACATATTGTGAGGATATACATCATTATTCCCCACTGTGGGAACCACAGGTATATCCAGGAATGCGTCAGACATGAGGTTGCTGATGTGCTGGTTCATCTCGAAGATCTCATTTTCGGTTCTAGGAAATCCACGGTCGTTATCATGTCTGGCATTGTCTCCGGTCCACACCACGAAATCAATCTTGTCGCCCAAGTTTTCTTTCATCCACTTAATGCTGTCATGTACAAGTACCATAGGACTATCACAGCCAAGTACGGCATCACCATATTTGCTGGCCCTCCGACTGTCCTGACCTTTCTCTATACTTTCCCACCCAGTTAGACAATCCACTTGTTTGCTGTCAATACCATCGTAGTCTAACGGTGTAGATGTCCATGCACCTTTCTCCTTGGGGTGGCAGCTGTTCTCTACCAAGGCTCCTTCCTGGTATATTGGGTCCGGGTGCAAGTCTGTGACGTGAACAAAACGACCATGGAGCACTTGAGATCCCTTAGGTCCCACGACGCGAATCGGCAGTTTGGTGCTGAGTCTCAATCTTTGGCACTCCTCTATCTCTCTCTGCGAGAGCTCTATGGTCTCTATGCGAAGCGAGTTACTTAACCCGGTGTCTTGGGCGATGCCTATACCGTCTGATAATGTATGGTTTGCGAATAACATAAAGGCCACGATTGCAAAAACGCTGATAACAGCAGCCCCATACACACGCCTGAGATGGCGCAGACGCTCGGCTTCTCCCATGTTTTCTCTGGCTCAACCGTCTGCTAGTCTGCTGTTGACAATGTCCGGAGCTGCTTTCTGGAACCTGGGCCAACCACGTATCACGTGGTACACGACTATGTTCACGTTTGGGTACACGTGATATCAGCGTAATGCTAACCACGCAAGTCACGGTTTGCACACTGTGTCGGCAGACAGTGCTTGGGTCGCAGCACAACCAAAACAACCGCGCCCAAGTGTGCCGCGACGGGAACCGCGACTTGATATACACTTCTACTTTCAGTAAGATCTTTGTCGCAAGTTACCTGTGCGTGCTCTTTCGGGCTCGCGTTTACTCCTAAATGCCCTGTCGAGAAGCCCAACACCTCGCTGGACAACCTCATATCGCAATTCTCTTCCCACCTCTTCACCACCCCTCCACAGTACGATTGCCTAGTACCTTACAAATTACCAGTATAGTGCCAAGCTTCTCCTGTTTGCCTGGACGTTCATCGTAATCTTATTGAGTCCCAGCCGTTCAGCTTTCTGCCGAGACCTATGTTTACTTGCTTAATGCAGCTCGCTACAAAATCGCGGCCATCGTGCCTACAGCGCATCCCAGGCGAAAGAAAACGTCAGCGACAGAAGGCGAATTGCAGATGCAAACAGGATCGCAGTAAGCGCCCTATTTATTAATTCCAGCCCATTGCGGTGGTTGCAGGCACTAGATCAGGAAATTAATAGGGCAATTAAAAGAAAAATGGGAAAAGCAGAGAGAATCAACAACAATAATAATTAGATTTGGGAAATCAAATGAACTAGAGACACGGTCGAAAGATATACAATCAAAGCATGCGAACAAATATATAAAAGGGCCCAATGTAATATATATAACAAATAGCTAAAAATTATATCTGTTTCTGCAGTAAACAGGAAGTCAGTACAGAGTGACAAAAGCTATAGCGGACAGTGGCGGGCCCATATAGCACAGAAAGCAGAAAGAAGAAACAAATTGAAGAAAGGGGATAGCCACAAACACACCCCCAGCAGCAGCAGCAGCACAACGTTTAGTCAGTGTTTACACTGCGAAAAAATATAAGGACATCACTACCACAGAAATCACAAAGTTGAGTGTTGCCGCCCAGATGTCGCTCTCTATGCATTTACAGACGCCAAAAAAGCCTTCGCTTCCGCCGGCGCCTCAGAAGTACAGCCAGAAAAACAAAACAAACTTGCCACCGCTCCTGACGATCTTGGTTAGCGGGTCTCCTGGTCCTGTGTCTGGATCAGCTGCTAAGGGGTTTCTTGGTGGTATGGGCTCGACTGCTCAAACCCCTGTTTTGCCTGGAATTAGCTCGTTGACACCTCCCGGCACCACGCCCTACATGGTACACGGGTTATCAGAGGGCCCTGGATCAAATGCCCCGGGGGGCAACTACATGTCTAGCAGCACCACTGCCCAACCGGCTGATAATCGCTCACGCAGTTTTGGGGGCTCTGGCGCGTCGGTACTGTTTACACAAACTCAAAATGGCCGCCAGGCGCCATTGCCTCACTACCAGCCCACACCATCAAAAGTTAAGTGCGAATACCCTAGGTCGGTTTCGGCTGTGTGGTTCCAGCCATCGATGACACCCATGGCGCCAGGCCCTGGAGGCGGCGCAAGGTCTGCATCCATCACTTGGGGCTCGTCCGGAGCAAACTCAAGTTTCGACACCAGCGATAACGAGATAAACTTTCAATATAATAGTAGCACGGAGTCAATCATTATAAACAAGCCTCATGAAGCGAGAGCTAGAACAAGTGCAACTACTAAGACAACATCGGCCTTAACATCTTCATCAAGCAACAACTCCGGCCTGTCGGCGACTAATGACTCCAAAGCATATGCTTTCATAAGTCACTCTCCTGCAACATTTCCCTTGCAGGAGCCGGCTATAGATAATGCGCCTTTGGCACGTAGGAAGAGAAGAAGAACATCGCCTAATGAGTTATCAATCCTCAACCGTGAGTTTGAAATTGGACAAACTCCAAACAAAATGAGAAGAATAGAGATTGCTGAAAAGTTGTCAATGTCAGAAAAAGCAGTTCAAATTTGGTTTCAAAATAAGAGACAGTCTTACAGGAAGCAACAGAATAATGAAAAAGAGATCTCGGAGTTGCCCTCGACTCCGATTGGCATACGTAGCTCAACGCCAGTAAAAGCTGCTATAAACTCAAGTCAGTTGCAACCTCCTGCTTCTCCTTGCACGTCTACTCCTGTTCCAAAATCTAACATACCACTTGATCCAAACGCCTCTGTTGAAGCAAATAGTACATTTGACGGATTAGAGCATTTAAGAAATGTGGAAAATGATTCTCGAAACAAAGTAGACACTCCATCAATATTCGCTGTGTCTAAGACCCATCTGGCTCCTTTAATGATTAGCCACCCCCACTCAATGGCGTCTCCTTCGGTTGAAAATGACAAGGTTACATTTAGATCTAAGTCGGCAAACCTGGCGCTTATCAGACACACTGAGGCACCAAAGGGTCCATCTTCTGACATGAATAAGACATTATTCAGGTCGCCATCCCAAAATTTCATCCTATCTTCAGCAAATAGCTCAAAATCATCTGTCTTGGTTTTGAATGAAACTAGAAAGAAGCAACCACAACAGTTGAATTCTAATAGCTCAAGCACTATGACATTCAAGTTGGCTCCACCGAAGGGTTCTTCGAATGGAAACGCAATAACAAACACAATCACAGCGAGGCTTAATAGTGCTCGTTCTTCAACTGATGTCCACACAATAGATAGCACGAAGGCCAATTCTAATAAGGAAAATCATACCCAGTTTGACCTGAATCCGTCTGTTAGTAAATCAACTTTCAAGGTTAATGAGTCTAAGGTGACGAACAATGCTACAAATGAAAGCAGGCTTCCTTTAGCTCCATTGAACACAAATACATCCACGACTAAAGTAAAAACGGAAAATGAAGGGGTTGAAAGTTTGCTATCTCTTAGATCAGGGTCTTGGAAATAAATCCCCGAGTGGTATTACGATACATTTGTATATTATATTACATTAAATTTTTTCACCTTCCATCATGAATCTTCACTCATTTTTAATGGACTTCATGATAATACTTCAAGCAGAAGACGAGATATATATTTTACCATACTTAGGCAATGAATTCACGAGTTATTTTTAAGTGACATAATATCTTGTATCGTCCGACATGAATAAAGCCGAAGATTTAGGTACCAACCTTTTTGTCTACTAAAAATCGTTAAAAGGCAAAATGTATAACTATTAAATTACATGGTAGTATATAAAAACTTAACCTCAGATAGCACTTTTTTACTGAAAGAATCCAAACTTAAGTTTAACGACCACGAGAAGTGGTCTTGGTGTGTTGACCTCTGACCTTCAAACCCCAGAAGTGTCTAATACCACGGTGGGATCTGATCTTCTTCAATCTCTCCAAATCTTCTCTCAACTTGGACTCCAAGTTGTTAGCCAAGACGTGGTAGTCCTTACCATCGACTTGATCCTTTTGTCTGTTCAAAAACCAAGCTGGGATCTTGTAGTTGGCTGGGTTTTGCATAATGGTGACAATTCTCTCTAACTCTTCCTGAGTCAATTCACCAGCACGCTTAGACAAGTCGACATCGGCCTTCTTGCAAACCAAGTTGGCGTAACGACGACCAACACCTCTGATCTTGGTCAAGGCGTACATGATCTTGATTCTACCATCAAGGTTAGTGTTCAACAAACTAAACATGTTAGTAAATGTTTTTCGAATTACTTGAGTCAAAGCAAGCTAAAACTATTAATTACGAAGACTGGATATCTTCTGCACCCTCATAATGAAATACATCGCAAAGAAAGTGCCTTATTGTAGGTAGGCCAAAACGTAGTGGCGTATTTTCTGCGCTTTCACCTCGTCCTCGCCATCAACTCAGAGACCCCCAAGTTTATCTTTACTATTAATTTAATTGATTCCGTTCGTTTTAGTCAAAAAGTTTAGGTCTCCCATTCATAGTTCTGCTTTTCAACAAGCTTCCACAACTATCCAAGTCTCTATAGCGTGTGCCAAAGTAAAATAAACATACCGTAAGATGTGTTGAAATGAACCTTGCTCTTGAACAACTAATGACATTTTGGCTTTCTATGTTTTATTCAAAGATCTCCTAGGTGTCTTTCCACTAAGTATGAATTTTCACTAGTTTTGAGTTGAGAGTAGTGAGAAACTCTTCCTGGCCGTTGCACGCACAAAATTCACTAAAAATTTTACTTATTGCACGTGATTGATATTAGGGTTATAGCCCTCTATATAACATGTAGATAATTACTACAGCTCTTAAAAACTACCTATGGACCAAGTGACTCTATTTATAAGACAGAATACAAAGCAGGGCGCTAAATCATATCCATGGCAATCACAATGGTTGTTTTTACCAATAATTACACTAGGTCGAATAATGTACCAAATTTTAATATTTTATCTACAATAAGGCGATGATGCACCATTGAGGTTAAAAGTGTTTCTATATACATGTCTCTTCTCCTTCTCGTAAATATCGTATTGACGATTGAATTCTAGGCGATTAATGTGTTGCCTGTCAATTTGTCTTGAACCTGAGGATTACACCCTTTGAGCTAAACAACTAATGTGTATAAACATGAGAATGAAAACACGAAATTGACTTCTCTTCAACGGCCTTAATCACTGCTATATTTGCCAATCAACCATTGCAAAGCTGGTAATTCAATGTATATTCTGTTTGCTTTCAAAATGTCTCTAACCTCCAACTCTTCTTTTACTATGACATCCATCTTCTTTGCTAAGACTTCAGTGGATTGCAATAAGTTATCTCTTTGGACATCGGTGATAAACAACAAGTTCAATTTGCGCAAATCATGCGCATCAACGAACTGCTTGGTAGCTTCTTTGTGTGGGTATTTGAAGTCCACAATGGTATCATCAGCTTCATGAATACTTGGGGTAGAATCAATCTTACCCACCACGAAAAGCTTTCCATTGCGGTACTGATCTGCAAAAGCAGTCGCAACGGCTTTGCTATATATTTTGAATGGAAGTTTGGTAGACCAGTCGTGAGGTGCCTTGATACCATGAGCTTTGACTTCATTATATCTACTAGGGGAGTTCGCGTCACCCTGTCTAGCCCTGCCTGTACCTTTCTGAGGAAGAAGCTTCTTGTGCGAGTACGGTTTATCGCCTCTAGTTATGACATTCCCAGACCCGACTCTTGCACGATCTGCCTCAAAGACAACAGCACTCCATAAGAAATCTCTTCTTAAGGGAACATCCAAAAATTCAGTAGGTAATGGAATGAAGGTATGGGGTTCAAGGGAAGGAAAGCTGCGCAAAGAAGCCAAAGTATATTTAGGAGGTTGCGCGAAGTTGAAGTTCGTAGCCGATGCCTCTCCTGTGGCCTTTGCTTGAGTAGCCAACCCTCTGAGTGATTGTCTAATCATATGCATATTGCAAGATTTCATTTTGAAGATTAAATTTTAAAGATCTGTCAGCAATACCAGGCCTTTTTTTCTAGTAATAATTACTCCTAAGAAACTGCAGGTCTCTATTGAAGTCAACACAGTTGATCGGTGAAATTTGATGATAATTCAATGGTTTTAGAATCGGATTCTATGGAGCCTCCGTATGAAAATTTTATTTCAGCACCCTGTATTTGATATCAACGATATGATTATGATTATCGAACTTGTACGTAATTATGCTCCCTTTTTAGCTCCCGAAACAAAAAGCTACTGCTATTCCAATACGAAATAGTACCATAAATTCATCGATACTTTAAGTCGACTGAAAAACTACTATTGGTACTTACACTACCAATATGGTAAAGCTGGTATATGCAATTCTCAGACATTCTTCTAGTTATAAGCGGTTTCTATCACTCCTCTACAGACTGGTTTATCATAAGGCTAAGAAAAAGTTAGTCTGAAAGTAATTAAGATAAAGTAACAATATATGTATATGTCTAACGTAACTATTTCGAGTCATCGTGAGCTTTACCTGGCTCTTTCATTCCCTCGTGCTCTTCATCGTCACTCCCTATGGCGAAATCATCAGCCGTCTCAGATTTGACATGAATTTGCGGGCCTTCTTCTAATTCGATATTTTCAGTTAGATGCCCAGATATGGGAGTATATTTGCTCCTATTATGCGATCCCTTGAGTTTGTGAAAAGCCTTGGATAAGATACCTCTCTCATTTTGCTTGATTTCCTCTTCCTCAAACTGCCTTAGTTGGTCAGCCCATTGCACATTCTTTTTCTTATTGGAAGACTTACTCTTAATGATGGATGTCGGACGTGATTTGTATGATGAATAAAGTATGTAAATGCCCCAAATCAAGACAACAACCACGGCTAACTGAATAATTCTCGCTATACGGCTGGATAACGTTTGACTTTTGTCGTCTTTGTTCTCTGAGGAGGACGTCAGATGAGAAGACGCTTCGGTATCTGTTGTGTTTTCAAATTGAGTTCCAGAGACCTCTGATGAAGCTTCAGGCTTGTTATTGGAACCATTAACTCTTTGAGTTCCTAACGGATACGTTGTTATGGTCCTCTTTTGATTGCCATCGCCAGTGTCCTCGGTCTTTTCAATAAAGTTTCCTGTAATCAAGTCAATTAAAGACCTTGATATCTCGGGCTTATCAAAAGGGACCATATGAGAAGCATCGAAGACGTTGACAAATGTTAAATTTCTGTCTTTTTTTATATATCCGGCTATTTCATTCCCATATTTCCAATCGAAGTATGCGTTTTCTGGAAATCCCGTTTGACCATTCCATTTCATCTCTTTTATAAAATTTTCTGTCCCGATATAATTACATATAATATCTCTATTCCCATTGAAAAGTATAATAGGAATTTGCTCGAGAATTGAAGGAAGAAGAGTAATGGAAGGCATTGAGTGTTTTGCTTTGAACAGCTGGCTTACTTTCCCTGAGCATTCTTTCCATTTCTGGTGGTTTTCAATATTCAAATCACGAAGAACCAGGTCCTTTCTGAGAAAAGGTGTCACATAACTCAAATCGGGTGGCCAATTCATTCCGCAAGATGGGTAAGAGTCTCTAAGAGTATAGTCATATACATTGACACATTGTTGATCTTCAGGTCTATCTGGGTCTCGGGAAGCCTCAAGTATTAATGATAGAACCCGCTCACATATATGAGAAGATACTTCCGATCCAACTGCTTTATCATCGCGGCTAGCGTCGTTAATACTATTCTGGCATTCTTCGTGTTGCCTCAACACTTTATTCCACTCGGGGTTGTTAGAATCAATGATTCCCGCTTGAATGGCATAAGGTAAGTATGAAAGTGCTTGGGCATCAGGGGCTACATATCCATTCCCAATCAAAAGACCTTTCAAGTCGAAAGCTTTCTCATTTTCCCTCAAGTTTTTATTTCTTCTTAATATCGCATCAGCGATGTATGGAATATACTGACCTGCGTAACTCTCACCAGCCAAGTAAATCAGATTGAAAGAATCCTCTGGGAATAGCTCAAAAAATCTTTCTATAAATCTGATGAACTCGTTTGTAATCTGAGGAAGATCATGGTCAAGCTCATCAGAATAACTAAATCCAGTTCCTGCAGGCTGGTCCACAAAAACTATATCACCCAGTTTGTGCCAGGATCCATTATTGTATGTAACTTCCAAGTTTTTGTTTATCCTGAGGGGGCCTGCCTCCATCAAAGCACCATCCATCGAGGAGCATCCGGGTCCTCCATTGAGCCAAAATATTGTTCTATTCTCTGTTTCGCTAGACCTGTGATTATCCGTATGCTTCCAGAAGTAGTAATGTGTATTGTTCTCTTCATATAGGGGAAGTTGTCCTGAAAACATCAATGGTATCTCGTCCAGCGGAACATTTGAGTATAATCCTGGCAAACTGCCGACCAAATAAGACGACTTTTTATCTCTAGTGTTACCATATGGCAAAGCAACCACAAGAAAGGCGGATGCTAATACGATAATCAAGTACTGTAAATTCATTATACCTTTATCGTAGCAAGAAAGCAGCGTAGGCCTAACGTCTGATGGGATAATCTAATACTAAAAAAACAAACAATTAAAATCGGCTCCTCGAGCCAAGATACTTGCGTGCTTATTCGACGTTGATAGTCCGCCTTCCACTAATATAGTACCTCTTTTCTCGAAAAATGGTTAACTCTAAGTTTAATACTGCTTTGTAAGTCGGTTTCTCATGGTTCTATATGCAGTCCGTATCCATTTGATAGGGCACAGGGGATGCTCGAGCTAAAATGCTCTTGCAACAAAATTGATATTCTAACACTATATTGCATTGTTAGAGGCCTAGCCATGCGACTATTTGCAATTATCTTCTTTTTGCTTCTCAGCTTGAGTTGATGGGTCCTCCTATTTTAAATCATACTATTATCTCACCCTTGATGACGAGTTAATTATATAGTTGCGAAAATTCCTAGGATTTGTAATATCTTGAAAGCCTAAGGCATGATAACTGTAAAGAGGGAACTTCATTGAAAGTTATACATTGTAGAGAAAGATAATATTATACAAAGGGTCTTTTCTGGAGTTGTATCTGCTTCTTTTACGAAACCACGAAGGTCATCTGTAAGTTCTTGAAGAGACTTTATTAGTGAGTGGAGAGAAAAGACAATAGTAGCAGGATATGAAGTTGCTACAGGGTAATTGCTAGACAACTGCGAGTGTTAGGTTGTTTCAGACATCATTACTATCTCAAAAACTAAGCAAGTAGTTATGTTAGGACATCACTTTGATTTTTGTCATTGGGTGTAGTATATGAAGGGATCACGCTCGCAGATAATGCGTATACAGTTTAACGGTTCCATACTTTATACAAGAGTTGAAGGGACTAAATGAAAAACAGGAGCATAGAGATTCACCCAAGCTCATCGATAAATGCTATATGCCCGATCCCAGTCACAGAGTTAGTGGCAACTGGTGGTGGTAATGACAGTTTGGTAAAGTTGTTCAGATTGAACGAAAACGAACCAATGTTACAAGAAGTAGGTAAGGAGCATGTAAATGGTGTGAACAGCTTGGACGTGGTTTCTTCAGGCGAAAAACTTGTGTCTGGAGGAGGGAGCAATGTTGTTGTTTGGGACTTAGTAAGACTTTGCAAAATTACAAACTTTAGATCTACGGTAAGTGCTGTACGAGATGACATCTTGGGATGTAAAATATTGAACAACAGCTTGGTAGCAAGCTGTGGTACTGGATGCCACACGAATCTTTTTGACTTGAGGAACAATCAGCGTAACAAGCCTGTTTTTTCGTTACAGATAGGGCGGGACAGCTTGACTTGTATAGACTACGACGACGCTGGCCGAAATGCTATGTCTGTGGTAAGTCTCGATGGAGACAGCTATACGGTAGATTTTCGCAAGAAAGAACTAATCACAGACAGAATGGGACATGGCAGTATCTTGTACATTAAGTTATATTCTGAAGAGAAAAATGTGCTTACATTCGAAGATGGGAACATAAGGATCGGCTCTTTAGCGTCAATAGACGAGGGAATGATGTTCAAGATATCAGATACCTCTTTGTCGTATAGAATCAATGCCGACTTAGTGTCAGATTATTACTCTTCTTGCGAACATTTGTTTAGTGGTACGGAAAAAGGCCAAGTCTTGATGTGGACCATCGACAGCAAGACTAACAACGAATGTTCTTCCAGAACGCTCTTCCCACAAAAAACAAGAAGCTCTAGAGATGAGGATATTATTGGGGTAGTCAAGTTCTTGGCACACAGTAACAAGCTTGTGGCTTCTTCAGCAACAGGTTGTTTGCACATTTGGGATAATTTCTTTTAAAATGAAAAGTGGAACAAGTATTATACGACAAATAGGAAGTACTAGCCTCAAAACACATACTCTAATTCGTATCTTCAGCTGTGCTCTGCCGTCTCGAGCTAACGCCTTAGCTACTGATATGCAATGACGATTAATGATGCGGCATGAATGTGATATAAAAGTTACTTCGAAATTCTTACCATTCGGAAAATGAAAATAATAATATCGAAATACACTACGGTAGGCGTATCTATTAATACCTAGTTACAGATCCTGACTTAAAGTAGAGAAGTGTATATCGTACCTTTTACAGTAGGTTTTGTGTTGTTTTCTAGCACGCTATTCATTATATCAAAGTCGCACCTCGACTGGACGTGGTAGTAAGTTATAGCAACACACAGATATAACTCGTACGGAGAACAACAGATGATGTTGCAAACATCAGAGGACTCACAAGAAGACTTGAAATTCGAAGAAAAGGTCAGTGTAAGTGCACAGGAAACTTCAAATGGTCAAACTGATGATAATTCAGATAATAAAAGCGACTCATCAGAGAAGTTTAGGCCGAAGTCTGTTGTATTAGCGAAGGTAAAAGGATACCCATCATGGCCTGCAATGATCTTAGATGAGACTCTTTTACCAGAGCATATTCTGAATTTAAAACCCAAAAAATTAAAGCAGAAAAAGGGCAGTAAGCCAGTGTCGATACTTCCCGTCAGGTTTTTCAGTGACGACACATACATCTGGATCAAAAGCAGTGACTTGAAGCCGTTCTCTACCGATACTATTTCGAAGTACTTTAGTAACGAGCGTAGGCGGAAAGATAAGCTACTTGATAATGCATACAAATTGGCACAGAATCCTCCTGATATGGAGCTATTCATTAAATGGGGATCAAAAGGGAAGCCACCTAAGGTAGTAGAACAAGATGATGATGAACTCGACCTCGTAGACGAAGACGATGATGAGGAGTTGGATGAATTGGAAGAAGAAGATGAGGAAGACTACGAGGAACCTCCTTCAAAGAAAAGGAAAGGGGACGATAAAAAAGGGTCTTCGAAAACTTCCGATAAAAAAGGCAAGAGCAAAACCAGTGGCTCAAAGTCAAAGAGCTCGAAGGCTAAAGGCGGGTCGCAGGAAAAAAGCAAACCTGTTTCTCCTAAGAAGGAAAGCTTTAGGGATCAAGGTTATGACAGTGACTGGGGCCTTGAAGACGTCAAATCCTACAGCTACGAAGACGGAAATTACATCTTTGAAAACGAGAAGGAGCAGAAGAGGTTTGACTCTGACTTTCCTACCCCTGCAGAGTTGAATGAGGAGTTGGCGGCTTACCATCAACAGTTTGATGATTTAGACACAGACCTCACACGCCATTTATTAGAGGAGGATGTAGATGAGAAACAGGTTTTACTAGAAATCAAAGAGTTGAGGGGACTCTATCTTCCCAAAACAATCTTCATGAAAAGTAAAGTTCTCAAAGCTCTTATCATCACCGTGAGACGACCCATAGAGACTTTCCCTTATAAATCTATCAAGAAAGAAGCAGCCAAACTTTTGAAAGATTGGATTGACCTTACAGTTCCCGAAAATACTTTGGAGCAGATGCAGCTGCCTAAGGAGGAAACCCCTCAGGAGTTCAACAACGGACAAGCGCAGCAGCAGTCTACTAACGAGAAGGAGGCTTCTCAGGCGTCCGAAGAGAACAAAGTCCAAGAAACTGAGAGCTCTGATATCTACAATAAAGAAAATGGCATCAAGGCCGAATAGACAGTTTTCTTCAGATCTACCCAGATATGTACAATAGCCCACAAAGTGTCAGTCGTAGATCCATCACACACTCAATGTACTTCTGAATTGTGCAGAAAATGGTCCCGCTATAGAGAATTATAAAGAATAAAGTACTTGAAAACAATAATCTGGTCTATCGCTGCAATAAGATGTCATGTAGTTAGATATGTAATTAGTTATCCGCAAGTACTGCTTTGTGTATCGTCGCCCGACTAAATCCTCTTAGAGCATGTTGCATTATACTAAACGCAGGCTTGTCCCTTTTGTAGCACTAACGGAAAAATAACTGCCACGAAAAACTTTAGCTAAATACTTAATGACACCTTGGCGAATCCGAATAGCGACTCGCCAAAGCTTTTGAAAGCTCATCACTCTATTGTCTATTTATGATTTTGCACCTAAACAAACTGATGGGATCATAAAACATAGTATGCTATGCGTATATTCTGGTACGTATTACTAACTGAAAATTTTTGAGTGCGGTACATATTAGCACGGGCCAATTGTACAAGAAGTCTAAATTTTCTCATTTCAGAAACACCAAATTTGGGTTATCCCTTTTGTTTTGATTGCTTATTTCGTAAAAGAACTTAGTACATCTAGCAGAGGTACAAAAAAAGCATATAAGGTATGTAATAATGAAGTAAGATCAAGTAGCGAACAAATAGACCAAGAATTGAAAAGAATTAGATAGGAAGTGGACTTCAAAACACCTTTTGGCTCAAAAGTTCTGAGATGGTTACCTAATTGGGGTTTCAGTTCAATTTCCTATTAGGGAGAAGGTTGCACAGTTATAAGAGAAGAATAAAGATTCAACGCTGGATAACAGACATAGAGACACCTACCAGAGGAACGACTCAACTGAGGCTTGATTAGTCGACACTCATGTATTGATTTGGCTTGATGTGGACGAGCTAGCTTTCCTGGTTCATGGTTGTTTTGATTTATTTACTTAGCGTTAAGAAGGTCTATTTAAGCGGTTTATGACTGTGTGGGAGGTCAAGAGCATTGTACTAACTTATGTATATAGATGTCTGAGGCTACGATTAACAAGTTGGAGAACGACGAACAGTTAAGTCGAGGATCAGGAGCTGGTAACTCTCAGTTCAGCTCGAACAGCACGGGTGCGGCCCCAGGAGGCGAAGAAGACGACGAAGATGAAGAACAATCCAGTGGAGGAAAGCCCCAGAAAGAGAGAAGAAAGATTGAGATCAAGTTCATCCAGGATAAGTCTCGTCGCCACATTACGTTTTCCAAGAGAAAGGCCGGAATTATGAAAAAAGCTTACGAGTTATCTGTATTAACAGGAACACAAGTCTTATTGCTTGTTGTGAGTGAGACAGGCTTGGTCTACACCTTCACCACACCCAAGTTACAGCCATTGGTTACCAAATCTGAAGGAAAAAACCTTATTCAGGCTTGCCTTAACGCTCCAGAAGAGGGATTGGGCGATGACCAGGGAGACCACTCTGAGGGTAACTCGGGTGAGCTGCCAGTACCTAGCCCTGTGACGCTGGCTGGTGCTGCCAGTGCCGCTCAGCAGCAGGCTCAGCAACAGGCGGCTCATGTCCACCACGCTCAGCAAGTTCAGGCTGCAGCTCAGCAGCAGCTCCCTCCAGGCGCCCATTTTCCCCACGGTATACCCTACCCTGGTGCGGGCCATCCTCAAGCCGGTTTACCTATCCCGCCTCAAGCCTACAGCGATCCCAACGTTTACCAGCAGTACTTCGCTAACATGCAAAACGGCAGCTTACCCAACCAACACCAATACCAGTAGGTGAAGGCAAGTACAAAATACTGTTCCTACATGACAGTTGGCGATAACACTTTAATTCTGTGTGTAACATACCTTTTGTGTTTCCTGGACCTTTGTATGCAGCATACCAAATATATGCCACTAATCATGTTACCTGTAGTCGTTAGTAATGCGCGTTAGTATGCCGTAAAGGTAGTATCAAATTTATCAATCCGCCTTCGTAACTATAATAACGGCATAATGAGTGTAGCCTATAGCTCTATTTTTACATTAATCGTTTGTCCTTGATGACAATGCCAGCATCAATCTGGAAACCGCAATTGAAATTGTCTTGTATTAGTTGGCTGCGGACTTGTAATTACAGGACTAAATACCTTACTGATGGCCCTTCAAAGCTATGTAACGTACATGTTCTGGAGGTCGCGAAAACCTTTGACTTATAAAGCATAACTTGAGTCACTGTCTGCAATTTGAGGATTGCCCCATTGGCCGCAAGTACTTTCCCGAATTATTTATCAACGGCCAACTTGATATCCATAGGATCAACGTTGGTTTCAGGCCGGCAAGGACAGGTGGTGTTAGTATTAATAAGTATAAAGCGGGCGACCTGGTGGTGGTCAACTGCTATGGGTTCGCTGGAAGTGGGATGAAAATGTCGTGGGGTGGGGCTCAGAGGGCGATATCACTTCTCTTTGCCAACAAAAGTAAGTTGTAAGCGTGTCATGAGTGTGTAAGTGTGTCATAAGTGTGTCGTAAGCGTGCCGTGTAAGTTTGAAGTTAATCCAAATAAAATGTATCCTTAACACAAATGTGATGGTATAAACGTATGAAGTAATCCATGATTCTTACCATATCGCATCGAAAGGACTCTACTTTCGTGCCAAAAATGGCATTGGACGCGTATATTTCTTTTTGACTAAGCACAAGTATGTAGTCTCTTCCGCTTCATCTGAGAGTAAGTCGTAGGCCATATAAACTTGGTCAGTACTATTTGCATATTTGCCTAGACGTAGCATATACCATGCAAGAAAAACGCTGTCAGACCTAGATAAGGATGCAGAGTAGAGCAAATTTGCAGACTAAAATGAAATAACATTGAAGTCACCCACAAGACGTAGCAATTTAGGTTTAGAGGCGAACTGATTATCAGAATTTACGGGAACCTCAAGATTAGGAGAATAGCGCCGCGCGGGTGATCATTCCCCTCTATCAGCAACATAAAATTTAGGATATCGTACACCGCTGTATATGCATGTCGTAGTCTCGTTGGCGAGACCTCTTGCTTCAGGGGCCAAGATGCGCCGAGAGAGGATTGGGTACGGGGGTGAGGCTAATTTACTTGTAAAACGCAACGTTATGCTTGTATAGGCACACCAAGAACTTTTGTGGGTCATAAAGAGAATGATATTCTACATGAGAAATCATGTCGGGGCAAACATCCTGCCAGACCCGCCTTCAGAATTACCTTAATTGCGTATATATCGAGGAATATATATACACACTAGGGCGATCGTTCGAATGAAAAGCGAGTCACAGCGCTACATGACCGTTCCGAAACACAGTGGCCGGCTTGCGAACGCGGCGCAAGCGTGGCGTATTCTGGTAGACATGGCTAGAACCTGTAGTTTGCGGTAGGTCGCCTTCTAGCATTAGGGTGCACAACGCTTGTAGAGGCAATGTTATACAGATAGCTAGTGTACAATGGTCACCGTCCTTCAAAACCGATGTGCCAGGGCGTCAGCTCGGTGGTCTGGGTGCCTCCACCAAGTCATTCATTTGCCCTTAAGCCAAGGTTGGAGAAAAACTGGAGAAATGGTGCGGTTTTGTGTCAGGTGATGATATTGCTAATTAGTATATAGTCTCTAAATTCTTATCATTCTAAGACACACTTAAACATTTACTTTCTTCCTAGGCTTGCAACACTAGTTACGAAAAACGCAATAGAGAGAGAGAGAGAGATTAGGTATTTCTAATCTTGAGGCTTCAAGCAAGCGTTAAGTTTTTTATTTTATTTTTGCTCCATCCCAATAAGGAGGTACACAAGGAGGCAAATATAGACATTTCTAATATAGAAACTGTACTAAGGATTAAAATATATACGAACGGCAACTAACGGAAAGATACCCAGCAGACAAGTAAAATAAACTGGGACAGTTAGGATCAGGTATTTTCTATACACATCGAACTATTATTCGTCGTGGTACAAGCTCAATAGCTGATTACGGAGGATAGCAAAAAGAAGACAACCGCAAGATCAGCTATATTAAGTTATTATTTGGCTTTTTCAGAGACATAGATACGGTTTGATTATCTTCGAATAGGCTTTACGCCGAACGCTATTAGTTAAAGAATATTAGTATCTAAAAGGCTTATCAATTTAGTAGGGTCAACCAGACATAAGAAGACTGCTAAATACATTACACGACCAGGTTCAAAGCAAAAAGATACCTATAATACCAAGAATACTCACAGAAAGAGCTAGTATAGAATAGATCTCATATACCTCAGAAATGCGTTCTGAGTCTTTTGATGACAAGCAGATTTGGATCAGTCCCGAGAACAAATCCCCCACATCGAGGCGCCAATCAGGGCTAGATACCATTTGGTCGACAAATGCACAAGGAGGAAGCCCAAGCAGCCAGAGCCAAAGTCGCTCTTTATCATATCAAGGACCTGCTACGGCAATCTCTCAGGGACAGGGGTCATTTTGGCAGCCAAGCAGAAGCAGTTTTGGTGCATCTGTTGATTTACCTCAACCTTTAACTTTCCCCGAAGCTGCAACTTCACAAAACAACCCATTGCTAACTTCTTCCTACTTTAGCCCTCCTTCAGATTCTGGGATATCTGGACCTGGCGTAGTATTACCTGGCGGGAATCTGCGTGGTAGCAATGGATATGGTGTACCATTTGATTTCGAGAAGTTGAACCAGTATGGATCAGGGTTGCGCAGGCACTCGCATGGAGACGTTTATTCATCTGGTGGTGTCTTCCCTGGTAAACCACCCGGCTTCACCGGAAACAGACAAGTTCCCCCAGTGTCCTGGGCAGGCGCTTTAAGCGGAGCTGCAAACTCGAGTAGAAAAGGTTCTTATCCTACCAATGATCAAGGATCAGTGGTAGGCAACAGTGGAAATAATGGATTTCTCCCTTCCCTCATGCAAGGAAATGGTCCGATGAGTTATGGTTCAGGACATCAAGGACAATTAGGGCTTGATAAAACAAGAGATCTTGTCGATCAGTATTTTGAGTATGATCCTCATGGGAGAGTGAAGGTCACTATGAAACTCTTGGAGGAGCGATTTTTTGAAGAGGAGGAATATTTGGGCGATCTGTACCAGCTCCCTCGTTTCCCAATCGAGCATTCATTACGTAACTACCAATTGGTTTTGGTTGGATTCAAAGCGGGAAGAATTGATGTTTTTTATTTGCCTTCTTCTAACGAATTTTCGAGCCTCAAAGTAGGAGACTTGGTAATAGTAGAGGCTGATAGGGGAAGAGATTTGGGTAAAATTTTCAAGATGAATGTTTCAATAGATGAAGCAAGGTTGATGAAATTCTTACAGTTCCAAGAACAGCAGGCTGCTTTATCGGATAGCGACAACGTCTCGGATTTATCAGTTAAAAACATACACAATAGCAGCTTAGCTCCACCAGCCTTACATTTCCCAAAATCTATTATATCTTTAGCGCTGTCTAATGATGTCCTTCAAGTTTTAAACAAGAAGCAGGATGAGGAGAAGGCATGTCGGCTTTGCCTTGCAAAGATTTCGAGCGCAATTCATCACAGTACGGAAGGTGGACAAGCATCTTCAGATACAAGTTCAAATAATACTGGTGCTAATACTGGTTCTAAAGCCATTTCAACGACAAATACTAACGTTAATTCTTTTGGGGGAGGCTCAGCGCAGGAAGGTATCGGTAAAGATAACACTGGTAGTGGTATAATGAGTAATGTACTGGACCTAATGCAAATGAAACTTATTGATGCCGAGTATCAGTTTGACCGCAAGAAACTCATCTTCTATTATTCCACGAGCAAAAGAATTGATTTCAGAGATTTGGTTAGAGAGCTCTTCAGGATATACAAGACTCGTATTTGGATGTGTGCTGCAATTGGGAAACCTTACGTGACGCACCAACGGAGCTCACTGGACAATAGTGCTAGTCCTTCGTCTAATAAACAGGCAGGCAAGGCACCAGTGGGTCAGTCAAGACTTCTGACCCTGGAAAGGCCCCCGACTTCCTCCTTTCCAGATCAGATAACCCAGCCCCACTTTGTTCCCACACAGATGGTGGACCCTCGTAGAGGTGTAAGCTCCGGAGAGTCAGTACTCCATGGATACCAACAAAACTATCTACAGGGTGCGCCTTTATCTGCACCAGGAGCACCTACGGGGGCCGCTTTTTCGTCCAGCTTTGGAGAGGCAAACAGGAGTTCATTAAGTGGCATGCCAATAGGTTCTGAACATGCGCCAAATAGTGCGTCTATGTCATTCACATTAGGATTTTTCCCAGACTTTAACTCTGTTTCGGGCCAGAAGCGTTCAGGGTCCTTCTCGCAGCAGCATCTGTTGCCTTTCCACGACACCGACAGGCGTGGGTCATTGGAATTTCCTCCTCCGGACTTGACTGATATGATTAGAGACAGCCACAATCCCTCAGAACGCCTGGGCTTTGTTCCACGGAAATTTATGGAAGCCGAGTCGATAGAGGAAGAATCAAATAACGAAGCTTTTGTGTTGAAATCATTGGTAGATTCGATAGATCATTAGACTAAAGAATTAGAGATATAGGAACAGGTAGGAATAATGGGCGGTATAGAATAGTGGTCTTATTAGGTTACAAGGAATTAAATAAAAAAGCAGGATTTTAGGAACTACAGGACAAATAGGATAAAAAAATGAAAATCAAACAAAAAGACTAAAAAAGGATATCAACTGGTTTTCACAATGTCAACTTAGGTCTTAATGTTTCACTTCTTACGACGTTGACATTTTTATATTTCAGTATATATGGTCTCTGTTCGCGGGCGCAAACTGCTCATCGCCGTTAGCCTCGCGTCCATTGTCCATGTAGATATGGCGGAATTAGAGCAAAGGATTACTGTATATGATATGAGTATAGATAGATATTATTCTCCTCTCGGTAAGACTGTAGACCATTCTCCTCCTAACCAGGTTGAGGGGCGTGCACTGTGTACACGTGATCAGATCACGTGTACACAGCTTTATCATTACCTTGTCTTACATCTGTGAATGTGTGAAACAACCATCGGCTTTTGCCGTCGAGCTGTTCTACGAGCATGCACCGCTTCAAGGTGCAACGTGCTCTCGTTAGAGACGTGCTGCTAATGCTTGTCCTGTATTGTCTGTGTTTAGATGCTTACAAATATGAGCAGTCATACCGCTTACTGTGCCTGAACCGGCGAAGTCGCGCACTCCGGTTTTGCCTCGGGGTTTCAGTCCCTTATTGGTTTGCGCTCGGTCTACTAGAAGTGATACTCAGCAGCCCTAACATGAGGTCTTAGCCTCAAGCTACATTACTGCTGCAAGGATCGCTTGCAGCCTGTATAGCTTGTTCTCGTGGCCCTTCTCGTGTACTCCCCAGGCTCTCCTCCTTGACCTTTACTAGATTACTAATGCCCCCGGAACCTGCGAAAGTTGTACCAGTGGTCCTTTATATCCGTAAGATACTTTCGTCCATTCTACACTATTTGATTCGAGGATGGGCAGGCAACTCAATACATTGGTTTCCCTTTTTTCATCTTTTTCGTTTCCCACCTTTTTTTTTTTTTTCCCAGTCGCAGGTTAGGTTAGTCATTATAGGAAAATCATCGGATTATTGAGTTCAATTAAAATTGACTCGATTCCGATTAAAAATTTTTATATAAAATACAAGGAGGATTTGAAAAGTTTTTAATACAAGTTACAGTGATTGATCTTAAAGTTGTATCGGAATCAATCATATTGTTCATATTGTCAAAGGTGCCAGAAAAGCAGACGGTTGAGAGAAGAAGTACAGATTGGAAAATTTTCGACAAATCTGCTCATATTAAAAAAGTAGTACTTGAGGCGTGAAAAGCAAACGAGCAAGTACGGCAACAGTAATAAGCAGAGAGCAAGGCAATAATACTCACGTCGTCCTTTCTTGCATAACAAACACACTAGTGGTATCTTAGGCCCGTTGTTGACAAATATATCGACAAAATCAACAATGGATGGTAGCGGCGCTAACTATTTAGCCGACTTGAACCTTGTGTTCGACAACGGATCTCAGGTAGTTGACCGCAATACAGCAAATGATTTAGATTTGTTTTCGCAGTCTGAGTTTTTCGACTTTGATGTGTTCAACAAGCGAGAAAATGTACCTCTCAAGCAGGAGGACGAGGGCCACAACGTGGTCGGCAGTGATTTATTTGAGACTGTGCTGGTAAACAGCTCCACCAGTGGCACGTACAGTCCTTCGGTAACGGATGGCAGTTTGGACGCTATAGCTAGAGAGCAGGCGTTTCTTGACCGCCAACGTGTGGTAGACCCCTCATTGGAGGAGAGAAGAAGAAGAAATACAGCGGCAAGTGCTAGATTCCGCATAAAAAAGAAGCTCAAGGAACAACAGATGGAACAGAGGACCAAGGAGTTACGCGAGAAGTTGCTTGACATGGAAAAGAAAATTAAGACTCTCGAGATGGAGAATAAGTGCTTGAAAAACCTTCTTTTCCAGAGAAACGAGAAAAAGAACGAAGATCTTGTGGCTGACATCTTGAAAAAGAGTGGGTCAAGCTCGTCTGCTTTCGAGTTCACGAAGTAGGTACTGTCTGCTGCGCGTTACTTATAGTACTTGTATATCACGAAATGATGACTTTCAATTCTTCAACAAGAAACATCGTTTAAATTTTTTCCAACAAAAAATCCACTTTTTTCATTCTTTGCTGGCGGGTTGCCGTTCCTTTTTTAGTGTCTCTTGCTCTCTGTCTATGCAACTTTTGCATCGGCGAGAACTATTATAGATGAGACATCTTCGTTACGCTAGCGTGTATGTGATTTTAAAATATACAGCGTAATGGAACCAATCTTTTGTAGAGAAGATGTAGAGTACATTTAAAGATAGTCCGGAAACAACAGTCGAACTGTGTCAATGCTTTTGAAATTGCAGACGTCGTGCTGGTGAGCCCGAATTTAGCTCTTAGCATCTCATTGCCCATGAATATTCCTGCTCAACACCAAGTAGTGGATCATGTTCTTTCTATGGTCTTTCTTCTCTGCCTTTCCGATTACTAACATTGAGTGCCTACTTCGAAGGTGAGTTTAGGGTAGAGCCCAAAAAGAGATCACGTACTAAAGAGAAAGTTTTAATGCAAATATATTCTAGTTTTGAATCTAATACCATCACCAGCTGTTGCAGAAGTAGTGACAGCCCGATCTGGATAAAGACAAGAGGATTGCCTTGTTAGCGGGTATCAGTTATAAGACTTTAAAAAATTACATTTATTGCGCGAGAAAAATTGATAAGAATTAACCGCCAAGTGCATTCACTAACTTTACGATAGGTCAAGATAGATCGAAGAGCGATTGATGGCTAGAGCTAGTAGGTGAAGCAAGAAGTAGCAACCCCCAACATGAGCTCGAGAAAGACGGAAGGAGAGCGTGATGAACAGTTTAGGGGCAGACTCGGGATATCAGACGACGACTCTGAAGCACTCAAGGAAAGGAAAGCAAACCATAAACTTACTACTGACATGTACATGAAACACAAAACCACATCTGTATCACCTTGCACAGGAGACAGAAAGGAAACGGCTGAAGCGGTGGATGACATATCGAACCTGGGTGTTGGCGGAGTGGGAAATAGTGCTTTAGAATATAAAGAGTTTGTTGATAGTTTTCAAGAACAGATAGACCTTAGGCTCGCATCCTCTAGCAATCCAACTGCCGTAATGGAGCTCGATCTCGATGGAAAGGTGACATATTTGAGTCGAAATTGGGAGTTGATTGTTGGCACAAAGATAAAGAAAATCGTTAACCGTCCTATTTCTAACATTATTATTGGCAACGGTGCTGAAGATTTGAACATTTTTAATAATGCAATCGACCAAATGATCCGCAATGACGGAAGCTATAAGGTGAAGTTTGTAACAGCTACTAATGACCGTATGTTTACCGACTCTGACGACGCTTATGAGAGTGGGAGAGCAACTCCATATAACTCTACCGAAGATTTATCAAGAGATGATGTTTTCGAACTAACGAATCAGGGGCCAAAATCTGATACTCAAATGGACAAAACTGTAGAAGGCTCAGCGAGCGAACAAAGCAGTTTAAGCTCAAAACTCTCTAATAATGGCGAGATCATTGAACTTGAGGCACAGGGCATCATAATTCATGATCCAAAAACAAAAATGCCGAAGCATTCAATGTGGATCATAAAGCATTTTGTGCATATTGATTTAGACTTGACTCTACCCGAAAATCTAATCAATGTATTAGGCTTCGGCGCTGAATTATTTGAAGGATATTTGTTCAGTCTTCAGGAGATGGGAATAATTGACGAAGAGTCTGTCCCCCAACCAAAAACAATTCTTTGCAGAATTTGTGAGCAAAATATTCCTGTTTGGTTCATAGAAAAGCACAGCGATCTTTGTCTTGTGGAAAACAAAGCCAGCGAAGAGGTACAAAGAGCTCACGATGCTATTGCTGATCAGCGTGACTTGATAGTACGAATATCGGAAGCCCTTTTCAACTACACATTACAGCTGCACTCTGGACCTTCTCTGCCTTCTTCTTTATCCTCGTCCGCGTCTCTGGGACTGGCAGACTCAGGAAATTCACTTGTTTTGGATTATAGGGGAATACCGTTACCACTCCCAGGAACAGGCGAGTCTTCTAAGGCTAATAATCAGCATGTATTAACTCATGCAGACCAAGGTACTATGTTCCTTTCCAGAAAATTCCCGTTTGGTATATTGAAACGACTAGCTGATTTATGCGACGAGAGTTTACAGCTAAACCCTATGGAACTAGATTCAGAAGGCCAATTTCAATTCACGCCGAATTCTGAGAGAGCTATGAATCTGATACAAAACTGGAAAGTGTTGGAGACATCAGATTTAGCTATTAGAAGTATGATGCAAGATACACAAGAGCTAGTAAATCAGAAACTAGAAGCATTATACCGTCTCGTGTCTGTACTTCAATATTCGGAAAAAATCAAGAAGGAAGTCGATGAGTTAGTTCTTTCTACGGTTAGAGAGACAGTAGCCAGGATTAAAGAGCACACAATGATTAATGAGAAACTTACATCATATAGTTTACCTTCTGAAGATAAGTCATTTCATTTCACTAACAAAGGCAACTC
This sequence comes from Millerozyma farinosa, assembly GCA_002196765.1. NCBI lineage: Eukaryota > Fungi > Ascomycota > Pichiomycetes > Serinales > Debaryomycetaceae > Millerozyma > Millerozyma farinosa. Next base: position 1,735,148 of record NBND01000004.1, read on the forward strand.
GCAATCACGCGAAGGCAGTGCTACAAATGATCTGATACCAAACCCTACTACAAGTTCCCAATCTACTCAATTTTTGAGTGCTAAAAGTAATGATTTACTAAGCGAGAATGACGAAGCCGATGAGATCAAATCAAATTCATCGGTTACCCCGAAAGATATCCTTCTCAGAGGAAGATCTTTAACGAAAAATCATAATGATCTGGATTCAGCACTGCCTTCTTCATTAGCGATAAACAGTAATATAAATCCAAGAGATTTTATCACTACATCATTACAGGATTTAGACATAGGAAAGAAGTCAACTGATGCCATTTCTAATAGCTCCTCTTACTCCTCGCCAAGAAGACATTTATCTCCCGCCCCTTATGTGGAGAAGCATTCATTTTCGTCCCTTCAGAGAAACACGAATTCAAAGCTTGAGAGTACTCCTACTTCTTCTCCTTCCTTGCAATACGCAGAATTGAGCACGGCTGGTACCGAAAGGCACGATCAGCTGTACGATAGACCCTCACACGGAAGCGGAGGTTATGGTGGTAATCATTTATCTATAAGCTCATCTAATAATTCTGGAAAAGGTTCATTGAGGCCCCCGTTATCGCCTTTATTGGTGTCTCAAACCCCGTCCTCGAAGCCCTCGTATGTCAGTATTAAAGATTACGAAATTATAAAAGCTATTAGTAAAGGAGCATTTGGATCAGTTTTCTTAGCCAAGAGAAAGCTAACCGGGGACTATGTTGCGATCAAGTGTTTGAAAAAGAGAGATATGATTGCTAAGAATCAAATTTTGAATGTGAGATCAGAGAGAGCCGTGATGATGAGACAAACTGATTCACCATATGTGGCTCAGCTTTATTGCAGCTTTCAAACAAAGGATTACTTGTACCTAGTGATGGAGTATTTGAACGGCGGTGATTGCGCTACTTTATTGAAAGTTTTAGGTACACTAGGTCCTGTATGGGCCTGCAGATATATTGCTGAAGTTGTAGTAGGCGTTGAAGACTTGCATAAAAGAGGAATCATACATCGTGACTTAAAACCTGATAACTTATTAATTGATAGCAAAGGCCACTTGAAACTAACTGATTTTGGACTATCAAGACTTGGTGTGGTAGGCAGACAAGCAAGGAAGCAACGTAACAGTAGTACATCGGAACAAGCTATCGAGATTTTCAGAAAAAGTATTAATCAACCTGTAGTGTCAGGATCAGCTGCTATCACTACACCTTTGACATCCCTGTTTGATTCTCCATCTTCTGATGGTAGCTCTCATCAACGCAACATGTCTGATACTTCATTCACATTATCGCCTACTACAGAGAATACGAAAATAACCTCGCCAACATTACAGACGCTAAGCTCATCATCAACAAATGTAAACCCTGCATCAATTGATATTTATAGACAATCATCTCCTCAACCTTCTCAACAGATTGGGTTATTAGGAAGCAGATCTTTCCAGCCCGTGAAAACATCAATGAGAACGGGATCCATGTCGAGTGCGGCCGGTTCGCCATTATTAAAACCGATATTACCAAGAACTGCTTCTGAGTCTTCATTTTCCATAGTTGAGGATGATATTCCTTTCAGCCCTTGGCAGAATACTAATTCCACGTACGCATTATTTGATCCCGAAAGTGAATCCAATGAAATAAAAAAATTCGTCGGAACTCCCGACTACTTAGCACCTGAGACTATTGAGGGTGTTGGTCAAAGCAACGCCTCGGACTGGTGGTCTTTGGGTTGTATACTATTTGAGTTTTTGTTTGGCTATCCTCCATTTCATGCATCTACACCCAATGAAGTATTCAAGAATATCTTAAAGTGTAACATTAATTGGCCGCCTTTATCAGAAGAGGAAGAAGCAAAAATCTGTCCGCCCGATGCCAAAGACTTGATAAATAAACTTCTAACTTTAGACCCCGAGAAAAGACTAGGTCACAACGGTGCCGACGAAATAAAGAACCACCCCTTCTTTGATGGCATAAATTGGGAAACATTATTTATTGAAGAACCATCTTTTGTACCAGTTGTCGATAATCCAGAATCCACTGACTATTTTGATACCAGAGGAGCTGAACTTTCCCAATTTCCGAAAGAGGACTCGGACGAAGAAAAGAGTACTGACAAGGAAAAATCTGCGTCCTCTTGTAGTGTGTATGGAGGTGGATTGTTGGGTAATAAGTCTAGTTCTAGAGGAAGTATTTCTGGTGGTAGCAGTAGTATCCATCCCAGTAATAGCTTTCAGAAGGAGAGGAGAGGAAGTCGTTTTACCGACCCTAGTGAATTCGGTTCGTTTCATTTTCGTAATTTGAATGTTCTTGAAAAAGCTAACAAGGATATTATAAACCGTTTGAAATCAGAACATATGGAACATCGTGTGAGTTTTTCATCGTCCTCTTCAGAGTCTACACCATATTCCCGTTCAAGAGGTTTGTCATTCAGTGGCTCGAATAATTTTAACCCTTCAGGGAGTCCATTCAAGAGACCTACTTCTCCTGCTTCTTCTTTGAACCAGAGGGCATCATCACCTGGTAAAACGGACAAGGAATATCTGTATTCAACCTCCCCTCGTGTCAGCTCAAGACATGAACGCTTGGGTCTGTCTGTCAGCAATTACTCTTCTGGTGAAGATTATTACGAACTCGGAAGGACTAATTCGAGCAACGACAACCTCAAATTTCTTGGAGGGCATCGTCCTTCTATTCATTCTTTGTCCAAACAGATTTTTAAAACGGCAAGTGATTCACCGACAAGCTCTGATACGGAAGACTATAAATCTCTGGCTCTTATGAGAGTCAGAAAACGCCGGGAAAGCTCACGGCGTCATGGAAGTCATGGAGGACTTTTTTCACCGTCAGGCAGTACAAATAGTAGTGATGCAACTCCTCTAAGGCTTTACGAGTTTGATATTTTATATTGTGAGCCTAACCCAGCAGTAAGACATGCAAACTGCAAATTGCTAGAAAGTATTGGTTGCATTGTTGTAACCGTTTCTGATGGAGACGAATTGATCAGGAGATCTACTAGTCAAGTAAAGTTCGATATAATTTTTACAGCCCTAAACTTACCCAGAGTCGATGTATCAGATGCTGTTAAGTTGATCAAATACACTTCAACTATAAACTCGGATACTCCAATTGTCGCTATTACTGGTCTTGCGAAAGAGGCAGCGGATATGATGGTTTTCGATGAAATTCTAGAAAGACCAATTAGTGTCGAAGACCTTAAGAATTGCTTCAATCGGTACTTTTATCCTTCGTCTATTAATGACTCGGAAGCCGTTGAGTCTGACAGTTAGAGGAGATCAAGTAATAATTGCATCTTATATTAATGTTATTCGTTATCATTTTAGCCCTAATATACATAATAAGTTTTTATGACTAAGTAAGCCGCAATCATGTTGTTCAAAGCAATATTCTAATATGGAAAGGATGTATAGTCTAAACGGCACACTGTTCACTGAGCTTATAGATATATATACTTACTGATTAACAAGCTGATGTTTAGTGAAGCTTAGTTGTTTTTTGCGTACAAGCGCTGTCTAAAGGAATGAAACTAAGATTTTGTAGTTGACTCAACCTCTACAGCAGGTTTTAAGGAATCTAAAAGGCCTCTTGTTTCCTCTTCGTTTTTCAAATAATGCTTTATGTACCATTTTAGCTGACCAATACTTTCTAGAATATCAGACTTCGCTGTGTGATTACCCTTTTTTCTGGGAAAAGCTTTCATGAGTTCTGGGTTGTGTCTGTAACCTACTTCCATGAAGGAAGAGACATCTATCAATCTGTAGTGCAAATAGTCAACCACCTTAGGGAACTCTCTCATCATGAAAATCTTGTCCATGTATACAGAGTTACCTGCTAATACTGCTTTGTTAGGCTCCACATATCTTTTAATGTACTCGAGAAGATTTGTCTCTACGATTTGAAGAGTACTGCTAGGGTTGTCAAGAATTTTAGCAGTTAAGCCTGATTTTCCATGCTGATTAACACACCATTCATTCATGGCATCTAAGGTATCCTTGGGATAGTACACTGTTGCTTCGAAACCCTTTGGGTCAATTATATTGAAGTTACCGTCTGTTATTATACAGCAGATTTCAATGATGTGGTCTTCTAAAACATTCAACCCCGTCATTTCACAATCGATCCACACGACAGGTTTCCATATCGGTACCTTTGTGTTAAGAATCTTTTTCATTTCATTTTGAATAGCATTTCCACCCTCCACGGGGGTTTTGTCTATCCTTTTTTCATCTGTCTTCTTGGTTATAATCTGAGAAGTAAGAACTTTATCACTGCTGTCACTTTGCTCTAACTTCTTTCTTTTAATCAGCTGTTCACTTTCTGACATCGTTAATGCTCTTGTTCTGATAACTGGGGTAATTCTTCTACTACGTTGCCACACCCTTGAGAGCATTCTTATTCCGAAGACAGATTTTGATCGTATACGCGGACCATTTTGGTGTGAAAAATAATTGTATCAGCAAGCTACGGCTACACTACTATCCTAAAAGCAGTATCAATTTTTTTTTTTCAATCAACTAACTGGAAGACTTTCTGACACATCAGATACAGAGGGCTGACCAGAAAAATTGGTTTCTCCATAGGACAAGATATTCACCGAAAAACTTCATATCAGGAGGAAGATTGCACGCGTGCTTAAAGACATAGCAAAGCCGAGACAAGATGCAAAGTCAAGACAAGGAAAACAAAATGAGTGGAATTGATGTATTTTACAGATGGTACTTCTTAATACATATTCCTATGACTGCAATAATGGACTCGTGTCTCTTGATTAAGGAGGAGAACAGACTCCCTATACAACAATTCTTGAACAATGTGCACATTCGTCTCAACAAAGACTTCCTTATGGTAGAGACTCCTCTTTGGCTCAAGGTGTTTGGCCTCTTTGAGCTTGCCTTCCAACTTCCATTGTTCTTTGTTGGCGCAAGCATGCTCAAAAGTGGCAACAAAAAGATATACCCTTGGATGATTGTGTACGGGTTTAATGCATCATTTACTACATTGGTGTGCTTGGTCTACGTATGGGCCGAGGGCCCTGCAAACGGCTTGAGTGTCACGGACATGGTTAAATTACTGCTAGTATATATTCCTTTTTTTGTTATTCCGGCGGCAATGCTCGTGGACTATTCGTGCAGAGTAATGCGGTTGGTACAACCACCAAAGCAAAAATGGCAATAGCTTGCCACAGATACGCGCAGAGGTACCCCAGAATTAAAACTTTCGCTGTCCTTTTTAAAAGCTTAATAGATATTCCCGCCAATTGAAGTGGTGGGCGACTCACCATTTCAATTGTACTTTTGCAACAACTCGTCAGCCAATTTGATGTACTGCTTCTCCGCGTCCTCCTGCAGAGTTCCCTTTAACTTATCCCATGCTTTCCACTTGTAGTTGTTCTTCATGTTGAAAACGCTGGGTTGGGGTGTGTTATTGTCACCCACGGTGGCCTGCTTGTACAAACCGTAGAGCTCCAACAATTCATCATTGGTGGGCGTCTTAGTCAAGCCGTTGACTGCGTTAGCCTGCTGGTGTTAGTATTCTGGTCAATCTTGCCGCTGGTGGTTCCTCTGGTGGGTGCCACTTCCGTTCCCCACAATCTGGGCTGGCTCGTGGCCGCTTTGGATACTTTCTGCCATTGCAATCCTCAATACACATACCTTGTCTGTAAACTCTTGTGAAACCATTATAATACCGCCAAACTAGCTTGTTGTGCTTGCTATGCTTGCTATGTCGAGGCACTAACTGCTTGTTGAGTAGATGTCCAGTTTTATACCGCCAAACTGACAGCCCGCCCACAGACGACCCAACAAGTGGCGCAGGTCGTGTACTATCCCAAGTATATGCCTACCGCAAGATAACCTGCAAACGGTGCCAGCGCCGGGCACAACCTGCAATGCGCCTGGACCCTAGTCTTGTCTTTGTGGTCTCTTGTTCTTTTTGCGTTCATCTGGCGTTTTCTTCTTGTGCTTTTTGTGTGCGCTATGTAAACGCTTCGTTGCCCTTTGCGGCTCCTGCGTATACCTTGTGGCGGTTATCTTGTCCTTTGCAGCCGTCTCGCACGACAGTGGCGGACATGGCGGAACCATAACTTCCCGCCTCCCGTAGTGCTTCGGGTTCGGTATTGCTTGTTGCCGCTACTGCCGTAACCCGTGAATGTAAGCGTCACTGCAATGGCAAAATAGTTTCCGACGGAGATTAACCGGGAATATGCCAAATACGGTTGTGCTTACGAATGCTTATTGGCGCGGTATACATTATTTCCCCAGACCGCTTACTCACCGAACATAACCTCTTTAATTCCGACCAAAGATGTTCGCAGCCGAAAAAGAAATTATCACAAAAAGAGCGATGATGCTTTCAGTTTGAATGGCAAGCGGGTATATATATGTAATCAAAGAAACGCTTACTGAGATTGCGGAGCAGATTGCGTTTGTATATATATATGAGCGTCTTGACCAAGAAAGTAAAGAATTTGATATTCAAATCTCAATAGGTAAAATACTTTAGCAATTAGGTGAGAATAGCTTGGTAGTTGCAAGCTATTTTAAGCATACAAGTAAACAGAATAGGTCATTTGTTTTTGCTAGTGGACAACAAAGACGTTTAGCTGAGTGAGAAACAGGACTACAGTTTGGGATATATACACTGAAAAGCGGGTTCTGGTTTGTTAGTTTTCTGGAGTGGCTGGTGTTTTTTTTTGCGGTTTTCTTGGGATAGGAATCACAAGGTCTGAAATCCAAGTTGACACGCTAGTGGCCACCAAAACCATAGACAGTATATACTTCGCATCTGCGGCTCATTAGAGTGGCCTAAGCAGAAGCAGGAGCTCGTGAGATTGTTAAAGGCGATTATGAAACGCTGCCCGACAGACGAGGAGAGCGTAAGAATGGAGTATAACGAGGGTATTCAGAACTATTACTATGTGAACACAAGAGATAACACTATATCGTTTGACCTGCCCGACGAGGTTAGCCACAAGGTGGCAAGCAGTGCAAAATGCGCCAAGAGCGCCAAGGGTACCGGTGTGAAGTCGCTTGCGAAAATATCGAAGTCGCGTCGGGCCAAGGAGACTTCGGCCGAAAAACTGAAGGCCGACGTAGGCTCGGTGATAGTGCCCGATGCCGCTTCCAAGCGTGGTGTTCTTTCCAGGCTTGGGTGGAAAATGAAGCGCAGAAATAGTGTGAAGACATCGAATGATGGGTCAAGTTTAGCTTCCTCGAATGCTGCTAGTCTGGATATGGCTGCAGGCTACCACAGAAGCAGTAGCCGCGAGTCGGTTAGTTCGTATGCAGAGAAGACTGCTTCTTTGCATGAAACATTGATGGGTCCTACTAGCGCAGACGGCGGGTTCGACAGAGAGAGAGAGCGCAAGGAGCTTCTTGATCAGATCGTGAAAGAATTGGAAGCCTAACATCAAACGCTGGACGTTTTTGTTAATTCTTTTTCTAATACATTATTAATCATTTATCATGAGCTTATGACAATTGGATACCTCTATCAGGCTTTGGATTAACAACTAGCCTTGCTGTTTCTTCAACAGCGCCCTTGTATTATAATTGTTCGAAAAACTAACAGCACTATTGTTGGTTCGTGTATATAGACTAAATTAATGGCTTACAGTAGTGAGGATGGCGAGACGTAAAACTTATTATATCCACTACAAGGCTCCTTCTTTGATTGTAAGTGTAGTTGACATCCATGCTTATTGAGAATACATACTTTAACTAATTTACTTGTAGAACAAAATTGAGGTCTGTTGGGTACTATGAAAATTTAAAACTTGAGCTCAGGATAAATATCGATTTCTTTGATCAACTTGTCCATTATCCCGAGACATCTATATGTGGAAGTTGCAATTTCGGCCTCCTTACGGTTCTTTTCTGCCACACGCGTCTCGAAGTTCGATTTGGCGTTTACTAACGCCTTTTCATTCTCCTGGTTGTTTATATCCTCGTACATAGTCTTTGCCAGTGTTTTCAACCTTGAAAATGGATCACCGCCATCGGATTCAAGCACTTTACGTGCTTGAGAAGACTTCACTTCAGCTTTTCTGATACTCTCATGATTAAGTTTACGATTACGCTCATTAACTTTGGACATTGTACTCAACGACTCTGAAATGTTGCCTGACATGTTCTTAGAAATTAAAACCTTCTCCATTTCACTGATCTTTTTGGCAACTTCCGCTACCTTCTGCTCATCATTTGCCTGCTCTGCGATCTTCAATTGATCTAGCAATCTCGCCTTCTTGTAAACTGCATCATAACTCTGAATATTAGACAGGAGCTTTTGCTTCTTTTCCATTATCTCGTTGATATCTTTATCTGAAATACCTCTGTTAAGCATATGCTGAAGAGTTTCGTATTTTTCGTTGACATCATCAAGATATGGTAATTCTTCGCCCGTTTTATTCAACTCGTGTACATATCTTTCTAACTCTTCGCTTGTAAACGGTGAGTCTGAAAATATATTGATTGGAAACGTCTTGCTTTGTTCTCTATTCTGATTAACCGTCAAGTATATATCACACTTAAACTTGGGAAGATCGTATGCTTTCTCTGGTATACTTTTCACATCAGTTATAGTGACCAATCTGTACATTGGTCTCTTTGTCCTTCTATCTAATCCTATATTAACTCTTCCGAAACAACCAATAACTGCATCACTGAAGTCTGAATAGTAGCAGTACTTGTGCAACATGCTTCTTCCTACCAAAATCTTTTGAATATCTTCAAGTTTAGCCCTCTCAAAACTCTTTCTTTTGAATTTGCTACTACCCCCCTTTCCCCAAGCAACATCATCATCATCATCATAGCCGTAACCATAACCATCTTCGTCTTCATCTCCTGAAAACTTATGTTCATCTTCATCTTCCTCTTCCTCTTCAGACACCTCTTCATAATCATCCTGTTGCATCCTGGATTTTCTTTCTCTCTGCTTCTTTAATTCAGATAACTTGTCGAGTTTTGATTTACGACCTGAAGCCTCCTTGTTTCTGGTACTTGCTCGAGTGGCCTTTTTTTCTGATGAATCATGCTTCTTTTGTTTTTCTTGTTGCATTCTCTGCTGCAAATACTTCTTCTCGTTGTATCTTTCCATTTCCTGTGTCCTTTCAAATAATGTTTGTTCCCTTTGAATTTCATCCATTGATAGTAACTTCTCTCTATCTTCCTCATCTTTGTATTTGCCTTCAAGAGGATAGGGATTGATTAACTGTTCTTCATCTTCTTCAAGATCATCGTTATCCTCTACTTCATCAGAAGCATCTCGCAAGTCTGCATCACCGTCATCGGAATCACCATACTCTGCATTGTTTCCTTCATCCTCTTCGTTTTCATCATCTATATCCTCTTCATCCAGATTTTGATCGCTTTGAATATGTCTCTTCTTAGCTTTTCCACCCACAGTATCACCGGCTTCTCGCTTATCACCACTTACTTTTGGATCATGTTCTGAATCAGAGACTCCTCCGGCAAGAGCCAACAAGTCATCATCTAAATCTGACATCGAGCCTTGGTATATCTTACTATGTTTCTATCGTTTATAATTATTGTGTTCAATTAATTTCGAATAGCCACCAAATGAATTAGCGACACAGAGAGACATTATTAAATGTCGTGTTTAAATTTGAAATGGTACATGGCGGAAGACTTGGTAAAGCATTATGCTGGTAGAGTTATCGTTAAATTATGACACATATTCCATCCTGGAAGTAGCTAAACTGTGTATGTGTTACTCTTTCTAAAAAATTCGTATTATCATTTCGAAATCAGTATCATTTGGGTGGCCATAGCATTGTGCTAGCTTGATACTATATTTTTGATGACTACTTACGTCTCATGATAATTAAATCGATACTTCTTCAATACTCTACAGATCTTGGAAGACTTCTTTAAGGAACACGTACATTTCATGCAACTACCAAGCTTGTAATTCATTATTTTCTAATACTGTTTTTCGATGAACTGAGGATTATATCAAATTTCGCAACCATTCCGATAAAAATATACATTAGATGATCTACAGATTAAATATGATAAATATTAAAACACCACGATTATACAACTGACAATAGATAAAGAGGCAATCAGCTTCATAACAGGTCCTGGTGTCTACTTGATTGTACAATTTACAATTTCAACATTGTAATTCTTTGTTACGCGGAAGAAGACTTAAGCAATCTTAGGAAAACCTTTATAGGGCACCAAACAGTTAAAATACCTTCCTCAGCTTTCCCTTAGGTAGCGAAAGAGTTTAGTCCCTACTGAGCGTGGGAAGAAGCACTGCTGCTGACATCAAGAGCCTTCTGAGTACGACTAAAAAACAAAATATAAAGCACGTGCACAGCACGTGCATGTGACTGCTTTCACGGTATCCATCTTCTACTCTACTGTACAACTGAAAATATGACTACAGCAAGATACCCTCATAAGGGCACCTAGAACAAACTAATTCAAAAGATTCATGTATTAAAGAAGAGACAGGGTCCGAAAGTCACCCGCTGTATGAACGTAGTAATTCTGTATCCACTTTCCGCTATTCAAAATCAAACTACTGACTGTGCCAAATATATACACAGCAAAGTGTTCTTAACGCAATCTTCTAGCTTCACGCTCAGACTCCATCAAGCAGAGAATGTCATTCTCTCTGACAGGTCCCTTAACGTTTCTGACAATAGATCTGGAGCTGTCGTCCAAAAACTCAACTCTGACCTGGGTGACACCACCTCTGGAACCGGTTCTACCCAAAACTTTGATAACCTTAGCTAAAGTGACTGGTGTTTTAGTGTCCATCTTTCTTTCTTTATTCTAATGTGAAAAGTATAATTCTTCAAAATTCACTATAGGTTTTTTTTTTTCAACCTTCAAATGATTCTTTTCGAAGTCTCGGTTGGCACACTTCCTTTTATTTGTGTAACCAGTACTATTTCTTGGGCGTGCACGCGCCAGCAATAAAATGCAAAAAGTGCAGATTATGTCCCAACAGAAGGCTGCGCTTCAGTACGATGCACAAGCGAACAGGCACCTCGGCACGTCGCTAGCGTTTCAATGTCAAGTTACTAGACACCAAATAAAAGCTGTTCGGAAATATTTCTTAATGACTTTAGTAGTGATAAATATTCCGTTAGTCGAACCAAACAACTGGTTTCAAACGCTTGAAATTTGGTAACGCCCATCACTCGGCGATATCGGTCTTAAAGTTCGGATAGTATCTTCAGTTTAATAGCCGTGCTTGTTCTGAATTGTGAAATAAGGAAATATACGACACGGAGGCAAAAGCAAAGTAGTAGTCACAAGTAGAGTATAGTTTGTCGCTTTTTAAAAGATCGAACTAGCCTATAGTATCTTCTGTTATGGCGGCAGTACAAACAAATGAAGAACACCAGTCACAGAGCACTAAGTTGCGCACGATGGAGGCAGCTGTCAATTATTCATACAAGCAGTCCTTTAAGGATTGGACTAAGCACATGTTTTGGGTTAACGATCAAGATGTGATTAGTAGATTGCTTCTGATCCTTCCTTTCTACCCCAAATCGGATGGCAGACGCACAGTGGATATTATACGTACTGATGTCGGTGACGGAAATTACTTGCAAGAGATCTGTATTGAGAACAAGGAGGTGGAAGGAAGCGAAAGCACCACGCTCGCTGCTTGCAGCAAGGATGGCAGCTCCAAGGTGAAAGATATCGTGCTATTGCATGGATATGCTGCCTCGTGGGGACTATTCATATATAATCTCGACTCATTATCGTCAATACCAGGAGTTCGCGTTCACGCATTAGATCTTTTGGGTTTTGGTCACTCTTCGAGGCCAAAGTTTCCCAAATATACACATGATACGGAGGAAGATATACACAAAGTTGAAGACTGGTTCATAGACTCATTGGAAGAATGGAGGAGAAAAAGAAACATTGAAAAGTTTGTTTTAATTGGACACTCTTTTGGTGGCTATCTAAGCTGCGCCTATGCTATGAAGTACAATAGGCAAATCTTTGACACTAAAACCAACACTACGCTGTGGTTGATAGACAAGTTGATTTTGGTCAGTCCTGTTGGAGTAGAGCGGAACGCGCATTCTTTGTTAAAGAACAAAGACGCTGGCGCCAAAGTCTCCAAAGCAGAACAAGACAAACAAAATAAATCTACAAGTGAGCTTCGTGTGTCAGAAGAATTAACTGCTGATCAAGAAGAGATTGTAAACGAAAATGTACATGGGGCTTTTAATCCCGAGGAACACAAGCTTTTGTACTTTTTATGGAAGCATCACTTTTCGCCTTTTTCAATTGTACGTAATGTGGGCCCTTTGCGCTCGAAATTCATTTCACAGTGGACGACTAGAAGGTTTTCACATATTTATAAGCAAGATCCGAATCAGTTTCAGATAATGCATGACTATATTTACACAGTTTTCAATGGGAAAGGATCTGGCGAATATGCTATTACGAGAGTGCTAGCTTTCGGCGCCTTAGCAAGGCTTCCGTTGATTGATCGATGTCCCGAAGGATTTGTCAATATGTCATTACCCACGCTTTTCTTGTACGGAGATAAGGATTGGATGAATCTGGATGCCGGTGAAGAGATGACAAAAGAGATTAATGTCTTATCCCAAAAGAAGCTTAAGAAAGATTTAGCTGAATGTTTCATATTGCCCAAGGCAGGCCACCATTTGTATTTAGACAATCCAAAGGATTTTGCTAGCCTGATTTTTAAATTTTTGGGCTACTATCAGAAATAGAATCTTTTTATATTTATGTGATACGATTTCATTCGATTACATGTTTACATAGCGTAGGATTTATGTTCAAATTGATTTGATATTAGTTACGGCTACTGATTTCACGCTATATCACAAGCACAAGTTATGTGCCATTGAAAGAAAATAATTCATTATTTTTTTTTCTGATGTAATCATTAAACCGATTCAAATTAGCGAGATGGTTGTTAGCTACTTCATTGAAATTTTTCTCAAGCTCTTCATGTAGCTGGCGATGTCTCGAGGCGATATCTGCTTCAAATACTCTAATTCTCTCAATGATATTTGCCGTCATATTATTCAACCCTTCGTATATTTGATCATATGGATCTTCTTGTCTTCCTGCATGTTTCTGAGGACTTTGATAACGCAAGAATGATGTTTTCGCAGTCGTTTCATTTACGGCTGACATATCTGATATATTTGATTCCACAGATCTTTCTTCGGTAACACAACCTCTGCTGCTAGTAACAGAAACACCAGAATTAGAATTTACCGCGGATACTGTTCTATAAGTTGACTTTTTTGAAATGGGGCGATTTGATTCAGCAACATCATCTGCATCATAAAGTTCGTCGTGGATTTGAGATAAGTCCGTTTTCCCTTCAACAAATAACTGCCTTTGCAAATTTTTATGCTTATGGCTACCTCCTTCAGTACTTATATTGCAGTTGGAAAGATGGTTGGATCTTGATTTATCATCTATAGTATTATGTTCGGGATTCTCATCAGTGAAGTGCCTTACTTTCAACTTCTGACGCTGCGGAGTAACTGGTATTACAGGAGGAACAATATCTTTTCTCTGTGAGTCTAAGTTAATATCAGCTTCTTTAATCCTTGTATTCTGCTTTAATACTGGCTCATTGCACAATGGTGTTGGTGATGCTTGAGAGTCTGGAACAAACATTTTCAGCAGATATTTAGCATTTAGCAGTTTTACCTCAGGATCTACACCTGCACTTTCATACGGCGAAGAAGAGACTGATGAAGAAAGCTCCCACATATCCTTTTTATGCAGACGATTTTGTTTACGGCCATACTTTTTTGATGCCTTTTGTAGTTGTTCCGCCATGTGGCGCGGAGACAATAAAGTTAAGTCTCGCGTAGAATCTTTCTTTTTGCTCCTGGTGTTTGCAGCAACTGATTCAGTCAGACCAAGGTGCAACTTACTATCTTGGTTCTCTGCACACTTGCTGTAACTGCTAACTATAGTTGGCTTTTTCGTATGAAGTTCAATGTCTTGTTGGCTACTATGTGTGCCACTAACCAGAGATGATGCTGAAAGATTTATGTTAATGGGGCTAGAATTCCCAGTTATAGACTCTAATGGCTGACTGGACTCAATCACCCTTGAATAGTGGTTTGGCGCATTGATTTTTTTTCTTTTTGGTGGTGCTCTGACTTGCTGTGAATTACCGTCATCTTCTATATCTGAGCGGCTGGCCCTGCCTAAACTTTGTTTCGTTTTTTGTGAATTATTGCTTTTGGTACTTCGGCGATACTCGTTGCTATAGTAAGCAACATAGCATTTCATAGGCTTAGAATGTAAATCGTTCAAGCTGTTAACAAAAACATCTTTCATTGAAGGGTTCTTTAATTTAAGCTCCAAGATTATATCACCATGCATAAGTTTAGCTGATAAGACTGAATATTTTTGCCAGAATTCATCCTTATGTTTGAAAACAAGTTTTATTTTGTTACAAGCTAGTTCATGGTACGATTTGAGATTATCTATGTTGAAAAAGAAAGGATCAAGCACTCCACTATTTGATATCCACATAATCATAGTTTTTTGGACCAATTGCAAGAGGATAATATCGCCTTTATCGAATGACTTATTTAACTGCCTAATTAGACAACTTATGGACTCAACTTGATATAAGTTTCTAAAATTATTCCCGCAGGAATTATAGTATCTGATAATCTCATAATCACCAATGCAATTGACCGGAAACTGCAGTGGGAGGAGCTCTGTTATATAGTTTGCGAAGTTACTGATGCTCTGATCGTGTAGGTTTCTTTCCATGATGGAAATGAGAAAACCAACTAACATATTGACAACACTGAAATTGTCGTTATGCTCTATGAGTCTCGAAAAATTATCATAGAATGATGAATCAATGTACCATGGGTTGAATTCGCATCGTGAGGCTCTAACTAGGCTGCTGAAGAAAAAGCAGGCTACCCAGCCGTATTCTTGGTTCACAGTCAGGCTGTGGAGTAAATATGCCACTATCCTATTATCAAGAGGTAGAGGAGGGCTAGATCCCTCAACAACATCTTCCAAATGAGTTGTAAGCATGCATAACTGTACTAGCATCCATATGTGGTTGGTCTTCAAACGTAATTCTTGTATCTCGGGATTTAGGATTACAATGGCTAGCGAAAGTGCATTTTTTGCATTGTAAAAAAAATCCTTTTCGTCATAGATAGCATCATATACATCTTCAACCGCTTCAGATACTTTGGACTTCGTATTAGATGCAAACAGAAGGTTTTCTTTGACAAACAACTGTTGCAAATGCTCATATAACTCATCACCAACTACTTTTCTCTTTACAATGTCACTTTTGAAGCTACGCAAGCATCCTATAACCTCCTCGGACTTATCCATTGTGAACTACTACTTTTTAGAGCTGCTTTTTAATATCAAGCACCTTTATACCGTGTAATAGTGCGATGTATATCTTTATAAGAATGACTGCTAAAACTCGTTATAGGCTTCATCGTGTCGTGTGAACCTCAATAAGTTTATAACAAATTTTTATACGGTGCTTATCGAGAAAAGGGTTACACCATTGATACAAGTTCGTCGGAAAATTCGAAGACTTTGTAATACGACCACGGAAGAAGCACAAGTCAATACCATGTCAGCTGAAGAACAGCTCGTTGGGCTTTTAAAGAACATTGGATTGACGGATAAGAGAATAGACGAAATCCGTAAAAATAAAAAGGTTTCGAAGTCATTTAGCGAAATTATCAAGGAAGGGGAAATAACAAAGGCAGATGAAAAGCAGATTGCTCTCTTACACTCACTTGCAGTAGAGAGCAAAGGAAATCAAGTTCCAAGACGTGAATTGATAACAAAAGGAATTCTTGATGGGCGTTTGGCGAGTAGTCTCCAGGTCAGCGAGGCTCTCAAGTACATAAAGGAGAACCCAGAAACAGCCAATGTCGAAGGATTGAACCACCATGCTGGTGTTGGAGTAGAGATCAATGAGGAATCAGTGAGAAAAATCATCGAAGACTACATGCAATCCAGAGCTGAAGAAATTGAAGCTAAAAGATATTCTATGGTGCCTAGTTTGCTTGGAGAAGTAAGGAAAATCCCAGAGTTAAAATGGGCCAAGCCAAATTTATTCAAGCCAATTATCGACAGCAATATGGTGCGCATGGTTGGCGAGAAGGATGAAAGGGACGTTATGAAAAAAGAAAAGAAGAAACTGGCTAAAAAGGCCGACCTCTCCAGCAAGGAGAAGGCTGAAGAAAGAACCATGTTCAATGAAGGATTTTTGGGAGAACTCCACAAGCCTGAAGAAAGCCCTCAAAAGTATCCAGAATTGATGGAAGAGTACCTTAAAATCACGAAAGGAAAGGTGCTAACCAGATTTCCTCCTGAACCAAATGGATACTTGCATATTGGACACTCTAAGGCCATCATGGTAAACTTTGGATACGCCCAGTTTCATAAAGGTGACTGCTATCTTAGATTTGATGACACCAACCCAGAAGCAGAGGAGGATGTGTATTTCGAATCGATAAAGGATATGATTACATGGTTGGGATTCGAGCCATGGAAGATTACTTACTCTTCGGACTACTTTGACCGTCTCTATGACTTGGCGGAGAAGTTGATTTTGTCGGGCGGCGCATATGTGTGTCATTGTACAGCCGAAGAAGTCAAGGCTCAGAGAGGTTTAAAGTCTGATGGTACTCTTGGTGGAGAAAGGTATCCATCTCCTTACAGATCTCGCTCAGTAGAGGAGAACTTGAAAGAGTTTCGTAAGATGAAGGACGGTGCATACAAGAGCGGTGAAGCAACATTGAGGATGAAGCAGGACATTTACTCGCCCAACCCTCAGATGTGGGACTTGGTTGCGTACAGAGTTGTAGAAAAAGCGCACCCCAGGACTGGCACTAAGTGGAGGATTTACCCCACGTACGACTTCACACACTGTTTAGTGGATTCTTTCGAGCATATCAGCCATTCGTTATGCACTACTGAGTTCCGTCTTTCCAGGGAGTCATACGAGTGGTTGTGTGATGCACTTCATGTATACAGACCAGCTCAGAGAGAATACGGTAGACTCAACATCACGGGAACTGTTTTAAGTAAAAGAAAGATTGCAAAATTGGTGAATGAGGGCATAGTGCGAGGATGGGATGACCCTAGACTTTACACATTAGAGGCAATTCGTCGCCGTGGTGTTCCACCGGGTGCCATATTGAGCTTTATCAACACTCTCGGTGTCACTACCTCGACAACAAATATTCAAGTTATCAGGTTTGAGAGTGCCGTCAGATGGTATTTAGACCACAGTACACCAAGGTTGATGATGGTCCTCGATCCGATCGAGGTTGAGATTGAGAACTTGAGCGAGGACTACGAGGAATTAATCGAAGTTCCTTACAAACCTGGAGATAACGTCAAGTTCTCATCACGGAAGGTGCCTTTTGGCAAACACATATACATAGACAGATCTGATTACAACGACGCAGTCTCCAAGGAGTACTTCCGTTTGGCCCCTGGCCAACCCGTCGGATTGATCAGGGTTCCATACAACATCTCGGTAAGCCAGGTTATCAAGACGCCAGAGGGCCATGTAAAGAAGATTGTGGCGCATTACGACAATGACCCCAGTCAACACAAGAAGCCCAAGACCTTCATCCAGTGGGTGCCCAAGCCGGCGGCCGTGCCGGTGGCTGAGGTCCGCGTACAGAATCCTCTTTTCTGCAGCGAGAACCCACAGGCCCACCCCGACGGCTTTTTGAGAGACATCAACCCACACCTGGAGGAGATCTTCCGCAACGCAGTGGTCGAACCCGCCTTCCACGAGGTCCAACGCATGTCGCCCATGAATATCGCTGTCGATGGCTGCAAATTTAACGTCAAGGAGGCTGGCGGTCCCCACACGGTGCGTTTCCAGGCCTTGCGCGTCGGCTACTTCTGTGTTGACAAAGACTCCACCGACGACGCCATCGTGCTCAACCGTATCGTTACGCTCAAGGAGGATGCCTCTAAGGCATGAACCCGTACATAGACCTCTTTCTTCTTGTAGCAGTCGCCATGTTTGTCCAATGAACGCTATTTAATAGACACTGCTCTGTAGGCAATGACTGGAAGAAACTAGCCGCCACTTGCCCACATACCCCCGCCATGGCCGCAAAATGTCGCAAACTTCCGTGACACGCCTGTGTCGCGCGTGTCTCACCTGCCCGCGCCACCCGCCCAGGCCTGCGTCAGCACTCTGCCCGCTCACACGAGTGAGCTCCCTTCATTATTTTCCCTTTTCGTCCGCAGTTGTTACTGCCCGTCAGAGTGCATGCGTTGTATGCGCCCGACCGCTGTGGAGTGTCTGGGGCGATATTGTTCTGCGGACAGCCTCGCTCCTGCGATGGCGGCAGAGAAAATTCCCCTAGTGTGGGTGCTGAGGCGTTAGAAACAGCCCACCGTAAATGTCCTCCGAGTCGCCTCCAGACATCTGCCCGCATTCCGTGTCCGCAGAAGGACTAACCAGCCCCCATGGCTCATAGGTATGGGCTTATAGATGCGCATTTGTTGAGCTTTCTGACCGGCTAGTGTGGGTTTTTTTTTTTTGGGCGGAGAGCATAACCATGCTTGTGCACATCGGCTCATCTGTGGACATTAGTCCGTCTCCGTGTTCCCACTAGCTACCCCCGGTCGCTCCGTAGCCTCACTTTCACTTCCTAATACACATTAAGCGCACTTTAACCTACTGGCACACCATGTATCAAACAGGTCCGATGTTGTGTTTCATGATTTCGCTTGCTCGGCACCCCACACAGCATGGCCCGTTGCACCTGGGGTGCCTTGCCGTATAAAACAGACCGCGTTGGCAGCAGATACATTGGCCACGCATCTGCATCGATCTGCTAGACAGATACTAAAACCGCAAAGGCTCGAATCTAGGGCTCGGCGACACCAGGGCCTCAAAGCAAGAAAAAGTAAAGTGTGTGGTCACCCTTGTGCGAGCAAAGAAAAAGAAATCGCTAGTACAAAACCTGACCATTAGCTAACAGGCCACAACAACGACCTTTAAACAACCTCTTGACCAGCTAACTCTGGAAGTAGCTACAGAAGCAATCCAATAATCGTCGAAGACGCGTGTAGAGTTAACATTTACCGACTCGAGATTGGGCTCGATAGAAACTTTTTTTTTTTTTTAAAAAAAAAAAAAAAAAAACGGGGAACAATATATCAGATCAGGGAAAATCGCAGCAATTTGTCGGCAATATAAGACTCCTTAACATCCCTACAAATTTTTTTGATAGTTGAGCGGCACAGCATAACAAGGAAGTATATAGAGCACAAGTGCCAGGAAGAGCGGCAGCATAGAACGGAGGGCATAGTGGAAACATTTGTGGCATAGATGAGTGGTAACGATAGAGTAGAATATAGGGGGCGGAAGCAGGGATGGCGTGAGATAGACGACAGGGTAGACTGTGGTAATAGCAGTGACGACGAAACAGAGACAAGCGTCAGTACGATTCGTGAAGATGGCGATGATGGCGAAGGTGGCGCACGCGATGAGCGTGGGTACTTTTGTGGAGCAAGCGAGTGTGGTAGCGGATCTACTGCAAGCGTCGAGGGCTCCAGCGGGACCAGTGTGACCTTTAACGGCACTAGCTGCGTACGAGACAGCGGACGAGGTCTGGTGCAATGCCTCAGCGCTAAAGCTTCTGCCAACGCCGTGCTAGGGCGAGTTGACACAGACAGTCGCGACACTGTTGAGGTGGCTCCTCCGTTGGTACGTAAAAAATCAGGTCAGTTGGTCAAGTCGTCGCTCAAGTTGGCAGGACTTTCTCGCAGTGCCTCTGCATCGCAGCTAGTACCCTCTAAGTCGGTGCGTTTTGCTACTAGACTCGCAAACGTGAAGATGTTTGATGGAGATTCGACTCCCAGCTCTGTTTCGACGACCGAAAGCACGCCTGTCGGGTCTCCCTCTGAGGTGTGCGATAGCGCAACACCTAGAGGCTACTTTGATTTCCTCTGGGAGGACGATGAAATAAGTGACATCACAAGCGACACCTCTTCTGATGCCGACGAGGATTACGGTTCTAGCGGAACCCTCACAGCACGCAACGTTTCTTCCTTCATTGCAAAGGAAACGCAATCGAAGAAGCTGTACAATATCACAAACACAAACTTCAGTTCCGTTTCGCACGGAGCGTATTTGTCTGCTCAGGTGCCCTGCTACGTTCTGTCGGTTAGCATCTCAGCAGAACCCAACTCGATCACCGGGTACATCATGGTAAAGAACTTGGCATATGAAAAGAAGCTATCGATAAAAATTACCTTTGATGACTGGAAGTCGCACCATGTATACAGTAACGTTAAGTACCATAAGTCTTTCCTGTCTCTTGGCTACGATCAATTCAAGTTTGTTATCCCCTTGACAGACAAACCCCCTTCCGTTCAAGTACAGTTTGTCGTGAAATACGAGGTGAGTGGAATTAGCTATTGGGATAACAATGACAGCAAAAACTACCGCATGACTTTGACTGCGAAAAATAACACATCTTCTAGACCCTGGTCGCATAAGTCGAAAAATTCTGTGCCCCAGTTTGATTTACTTATAAGCAAGCTTATGAATTTCAGACAGGAAGATCAGAAGATAATGAACGCCGACGAAAGAAGCTATAGACTTTCCAAAAAATTTACAAATTCAAAACTGAAGTCTGACTTCCATAGTAGATACGATATAAACCTTAATTTGAATGAGCCAAAGTCTAACCCATTTCTGGTGTCTATGCCCGATCTTGGTGAAAGAAATTTTGACAATAAGCTTTCAACTTACAGTTCTTCATTGCAAGGGAGGGAATCGGTTCCTCACTCTTCTACCAGTAACAAGCGTCCTCAAAGCACGCAAGAGAATCAGCCTGGAGAAGTAGGACAGGCTCCTGCGTCTTCACCAGGTGCCCGAGCCCCTGTATCTAGAGAACTGGAACTTGGACCTCATTCATCTGAAATTGATCGCCCCAGAATGCATACTCGCTCTTTTTCCACATCAGATGTTGGTAACCAGAGCCTACCATTGTACAATAAGCCCACAAATCAGAAAAACACTCCTTTCAATTCAAATTCTTACACAGATTTCTTGGAGAATTATTGCTTTTACAAAAGCGATTCTTCTGTTTCTAGTCAAGCTGCAGCTTTGAGTGAGGCCTCCCCTTCACTATCATCATCGGCTTCAACATTCCAACATTTCAGCGATTCGATATACACATAGATTTCACTTGTTTCAGTGCATTTCAGCTTAACATTTTTGGTTTAGTAGACTTTTTTTATTGCTTTTTGCGAAGAAAGCTACGTTTGATATTCAGTTCTACTTTCTAAGCAATTCCGGTCTTTGTTGTCTTGCATGATATCAAAGCATTCATGATCTAGATATGAAACTGCATTCGCTATAAAATTACACCCCTTTTTTGTCAGTTGAATTTGCTGATAACTTCTATAATTTTTATTACATTACATGTCATGTTTTCCATTACCTTGCTAAAACTAGCAGATCTTGGTCATATATAGTTAGGTTGTTAACTACGCTCTACGACTTGTCATAATCAAAATATCAGAGAAAAAGACACCTTCTTGCATAGTTCAGAAAGTGGCAAAGATTGTCTATATGGTTTATACTTGAAGATATACAGATATGCTAAACTGAAAGCGAAAATATAGTAATACAAATAATGAAAGTCAAAGAACCTCATAAACTGTCAAATTATTCTAGCCATGGCCTCTCATTCCAAAAGTCATCCTTTATAATATCGACATGCAAAGTAGATATGTTTGCCTTACGGCGCTGTTTTTCCAATCGTTGAAGCTGTCTCTTGCTCAACTCTTGTTCCTCACGAGAAGGATTATGATCGCGTACCATGACAGTTCCCTTTTTATATATTTCGGGCTCATTATTATAGTTAATGCCAAACTCCTTGAACAATATTTCATTCTTGTCACTGGAGATGGTTCCAATCAACCTGTTTTCAGCCTCCTTTCCCGTTAGTCCTCCTTTGATGATCAAGTTCCAGAAGGTCGTATTATAAAGATTATTTATGTGGCAGTCGACCTGCCTCCAACTAAAATAGTCTCTTACGTGTTGGAAACTGGGATACTGGACAGCTCTGGCATCAAATGTAGGGAGTCTACTAGAGTCTAATGGCTTATCGGGGAATTCTTCATTCCATGCATACATGTAGTAAACTGACATATGTGATGCAAATGTCGATACAAGCTTCATTTCTCTCCGTTCAAAAAGGTCGCATTTCTTTTGCAAAAGAAAAGAATATTCATCCGAATCTCCGTATGATACAGTGATATCTGGAAACAGCTCCATCATCTTCAACGCAGCCTGATTCATTACTTTCAATGCTCGTTCATCATTAGGCTTCTCAAACTCATACTTTTCGCTGAACTTATGAAATCCTTTTCCATCCACTCTAATGACTATGTATGTATCTGGTAATAAGAAGTTTTCCCTCTCGAATTGCTTAACGTATTCAAATCTTGAGTTAGCCATGCTTTATTGTCTTTTGTATTAGTATTTAAAGTACTTGCGATTCAAATCATACGAATTTGAATCACGTGCTTGTTTTTTTTTTTTTAATTCATTTTTTCAGCAGGGCATCATCTCAAGTGACAATCTTTTTGAATAAAATCTGAAATAGCATCGAGAGAGAAGACTCGCAAAATGGGAGCTAAGTTCAGAACTCTTGAAAGAGAGAAGAGGTTTCAAAACCCTCCAAAGGAGAAACCTACGTACCAAATGCTTGTGGACGCCGTGGCTCCTCACATAGGGTCTTTCAATGCTTTAACAGAAGGACCCGAAGGAGGCCTTTTAAATATGGGGGTCAAGGATATAGGCAGCAAAAGCATCTTCGATTCGAACGAAGAGGGAAGATTGGGAAACAAGTTAAGTATCCGAGTTGACTCCGTCCAGTTAGCAAAGCCAAGTGTTCCCAACAATGACAAGCTTTCGATCAACAGAAGAACATATCCTGCTGAATGCAGAGAGAGAATGACTACTTACCGATCAAGGCTTATGTTGAAGGTTACGTGGAAGGTAAACGACGAAGAAGAGGTGTCAGAGATACGAGAAGCTGGTCAAGTTCCTATCATGTTGAAGTCCAACCGATGCCATTTGGAAAAGCTTACGTCTGAGGAACTCATCGAGCACAGAGAGGAAAGTGATGAACTCGGAGGATATTTTATTGTTAACGGTATTGAGAAATTGATTAGAATGTTGATTGTGCAGCGCAGAAATCACCCCATGGCAATCATTCGTCCCTCTTTTGCTAACAGAGGAGCTGCATACACCAAGTACGGTGTTCAAATAAGATGTGTGAGACCAGATCAGACATCTCAAACAAATGTTTTGCACTATTTGAATGACGGTAATGTAACGTTCAGATTTTCTTGGAGGAAGAATGAATATCTTATCCCTGTCATGATGGTTTTGAAAGCGCTTGTGGAAACAAATGATCGTGAGATTTTCGATGGAATTGTTGGAGCGGATATTTCAAACTCCTTCTTAACAGATAGATTGGAGTTACTTTTGAAGACATTCAAGCAGTACAACTTGTACACTAAGAAGGAAACATTAGCTTACCTTGGTAATAAGTTTAGAGTTGTGTTTGGTTCTACTCCAGATGTGTCTGACATCGAAGTCGGCGAAGAAGTAATTCGTAGAATTGTCTTGGTTCATTTGCCAAATAACGAAGACAAATTTAGAATGCTTCTTTTCATGATCCGAAAGCTTTATTCTTTGGTAGCTGGTGATTGTTGTCCAGACAATCCAGACGCCACCCAGCATCAGGAAATACTTCTTGGTGGTTTCTTGTACGGAATGATTATCAAGGAAAAGATAGAGGAATACCTACAAAGTATCCGCTTACAGATACAATCAGACATTAACCGTGGGATTGCCGTAAATTTCAAGGATAGAAAATACATGTCCAGAGTGTTTATGAGAATCAACGAAAACATTGGTCAAAAGCTACAATATTTCTTATCAACAGGAAATTTAGTTTCTCAATCTGGCCTTGATTTACAACAAGTCTCTGGTTATACAGTCGTGGCAGAAAAGATCAATTTTTACAGATTTATCTCTCACTTTAGAATGGTTCACAGAGGATCGTTTTTTGCTGAATTGAAAACCACCACCGTTAGAAAGTTGTTACCTGAATCCTGGGGTTTCTTGTGTCCAGTTCACACACCAGATGGTTCACCTTGTGGTTTATTGAATCACTTAGCACATAAATGTAAAGTTGCTACAAGCGCTGTGGACGTATCCCAGGTTCCAGGAGCATTAGCAGAACTAGGCGTTTCCCCAGCGCATAGTTATGCAGCAGGTCCCGGTTTGTGCTGTATCCAATTGGATGGAAGAATCGTTGGCTGGTGTACACATGAACAGGGTAAAATAGTAGCTGACACGTTAAGATTTTGGAAGGTTGAAGGTACCCATGGAATACCATTAGAACTTGAAATAGGATACGTCCCTCCTACTCATAAGGGTCAGTATCCGGGTCTATATTTGTTTGGTGGTCACTCCAGAATGATGAGGCCAACAAAATACTTACCACTCGATAAGGTAGATATTGTTGGTCCTTTCGAACAGGTTTACCTTAATGTAGCCGTCACTCCAGAAGAGATTGAAAACAACATACATAGTCACGTTGAGTATGCTCCAACTAACATATTGTCAATATTGGCGAACTTGACACCATTTTCTGATTTCAACCAATCTCCTAGAAATATGTATCAATGTCAGATGGCTAAACAAACTATGGGTACACCTGGTGTTGCTTTATGTCATAGATCGGATAACAAACTCTATAGACTTCAAACTGGTCAGACACCTATAGTAAAGGCTAACCTATATGATGATTATGGTATGGACAACTTCCCTAATGGTATGAATGCAATAGTTGCCGTTATTTCTTATACTGGTTATGATATGGATGATGCTATGATTATTAATAAGTCAGCCGATGAAAGAGGTTTCGGGTACGGAACAGTATACAAGGTTGAAAAGATCGACTTGTCTCTGTCAAGAAGAAGAGGTGACCCTATTACTCAACATTTCGGCTTCGGTACTGATGAGTGGCCTGAAGGCTGGAAAGAAAAACTTGATGCTGATGGCTTACCTTTAATCGGAACACGTGTAGAGGAGGGAGATCCTATAATCGCGTACTATGACGACACATTGGGTAGAACAAAGGTGAAAACATACCACTCTAGCGAAACGGCTTATATTGAAGAGGTCAAATTATTGGGAGACGATGGTGGCGACCATGAATGTCAACAAGCTACGATCAAGTACCGTGTTCCTAGAGCACCTTTGATTGGTGACAAGTTCTCTTCCAGACACGGTCAAAAAGGTGTGTGCTCTCGAAAATGGCCTCAAATAGATATGCCATTCTCCGAGAGTGGAATGCAACCCGATGTTATTATCAATCCACACGCTTTTCCTTCTCGTATGACCATTGGAATGTTCGTTGAGTCTCTTGCCGGAAAAGCTGGTGCCTTACACGGAATCGCACAAGACTCTACTCCTTGGCAATTCAACGAAAGTGACACTCCAGCAGACTTTTTCGGTGAACAGCTTCTTAAAGCTGGTTATAATTACCACGGAAATGAGCCCATGTATTCTGGTGTCACTGGAGAAGAACTAAGGGCAGATATCTACATTGGCTGTGTGTACTATCAAAGATTAAGGCATATGGTAAATGATAAATTCCAAGTGAGATCAACTGGTCCTGTCAATTCATTGACCATGCAACCTGTTAAGGGCCGTAAGAGATCGGGAGGTATTCGTGTTGGTGAAATGGAAAGAGATGCATTAATTGGTCATGGTTCTTCCTTCTTATTGCAGGATAGACTTTTGAACTCTTCTGATTACACTCAGTCACCAATTTGCCGTTCTTGTGGCTCATTGTTGAATACTCAATTGTCGGTCCCTAGGGTGGGATCTGCGGCTCTGGTAAGGTGTAGAAGATGTTCTAAGAAGTTAGAATACTACACACAAAAGGGCCAATACGTGAATGATTCTGATATATGGGAAGATGGCGAAGGTAATAAGTTCGTCGGAGGAGATGACATAACCACCGTTGCTATCCCATTTGTATTGAAATATTTGGACTCAGAATTAGCTGCAATGAATATCAAAATGCGTTATAATATTCAACCTCGTTGATACCCAGTGTCAACAAAATGCATTCATGCGATGCTTCCTATGTTAAGCAACTACTTTTAAAAGAAATAGAAGTTTATTTTACAATTGTTTATTTTGTCATAATACATACATCCGTGCACTTCGAATGGGATAATATGTACAATGAGTTGTCGTAGTCACTTCCTTTGGCTCGTTTGATAGCCTCATCTTCACTGCTGACGATACCTGCCTCAAGGTGTCTATTTGCCAACCTTTTACAGGTCATGTCTAAGTCAGTATATATAAACCAGGTTTCATCCATGTACTTTTCAATGTCTGTCCATACTGGATCCTTTAACGAAACGTAATTTCCTTCTATAATCACAGCCTTTACCTCTGGAGCAATTATAATATCGTCTTCCACGGGATCCTTTAATTTGTGATCAAAGGATGGTGCCCGGATAATAGCCCTCGACAATCTGGGATCAGCCAACCGGCTTATCAATTCCAAAAACCTCGAGGCGTTAAAGGTAAATGGTGCGCCTCTTCGCCTTATAGCGTCCAGGGCATTATTCATTTGCTCTAACTCACGTCTATATAGATGGAACCCATCCTGCGGAACTACAACGGATTTCAATTCATCCCCTAGTTCCTTGACTAGCTGTTCGGACAATTTGGATTTTCCTGATCCCGGTACCCCTGCTAAAGATATCAAAACTCGGTGCTCCAGACCATCCTGGTTTTTCAGTTTATATATATTTTTGACTCTTGAAGCCAATTTCTTTATATCATCGGTAGTAACCTTTACCTGACTGTTCATTTGATTGCAAGGGTCTAAATGTTAGTAATTCCAAGTACTTGGTTTTCGACACTGCTATCTTTTCAAGGGTCTGAGAAGGTGAAATTATTATATGGATACGAATTTAGCAGCGAGAGCAAGAGCTATTTGATTTGCACAACAGACTTGAGGGATGTATGGATAGAAAGATTAAACAAAACCCAAATTATCACGAAAGCAAAAAGGTTTGGTATGGAAGATTTGGGTGATAAGATTGAAGATTTATTAACAGTTTTCTCCGAAGGTTTCAGAGCTAAAAACAAAGATAAGACCATAAACTTTGAGATCAATAACCAGAGATTGGGCGCTGCAGAAGTAATTGATATTGTGTTTAAGCAAGAAGTCCAATGGAAGTTTGAGCTCGAAAAACAATCATACCAAATTGCTACTGAGTTTTTTGCTTCTATGAACATGCAGCAGTTTAAGAACCATGCCTTCTTGATCTATAAAATACAACAATTAGAAAAGGCAATTAAGGATAAAGACCATTATATACTCTACCTAGAGCAAAATTACAAGGCCGTCAATGGAAATGAGATCATCAAAAAGTTTCATCGCATAAATGAAAATCAGGTTACGTTTGCTAAACCCTTTGACGTGGAAGAGTGGAAACAAAAAATAGGACTTTCTTACAGGTCACTATTCTCTTCAGGTAAGAGCCACGAGCGAGAAAAAGTGGTGCCTTGGAGAGATGTAGAAGAACTGATTTTGGATCGGAATACATGGAGACTAGCTCAGCCACATCCAGCGATTGAACAGTTGGGCGACATAGTAAGAGAGGCTGATCATTATCCTATAAAAACTGAACCTTATGAACTCCATATACCGCCCACAAAAGCAGAACCAGAAAAAGTTACAAGAGTCGAAGATTATAGTCCCACAAAAAAGAAATCGCCTATCAAGAAATCTGGATTAACTAGCCCACGGAAAAGGAGAAAACTATAGACAAGAGATACCATATGTAGGCCAAGTTGTCGACAAGAAATGACTCTCTAAGAATGATAATTGTATAGTGTTCATGAAATCATTAGCTACCTTCTTTCAAAGTTCTATGCTCTAAATTAATTTATACCACCTAGCTATCAAAATATCCAAGGCTTCCTTTTGTTGGGGCAGCATTTCTACATCATAAAGCCGACGTAGAACATTCGACCAGAAATTGACAAATTCAGCAAGTTCTGTTTTATTACAAGGCATTTCGGTAAGGATGTTTCTGTGAGTTTTTAGATTGCTTTCTTTCTCTTCAAAGAATTTTATCCTCTCAGGTTTGAAATACTGCGAGAATACTGGGAACCAAAAGCGTCTTATGACATCAGCTGCATCTTTCATCGAAGTTATTGACAGTTTTTCATAACTTTTTACAAGATCTAGATCTTCTCCATAATTACTTTCCATGCAATGATGAATAACTGATATCAATAGACTTCGGACCTCTTTATAGACGGACCCAATACAACTTGTATACTCGTCAGTTGTGGAAGTATCTCCAATGCTATAGGTAGTGTTCGAAGGGTCTTCTCGAAATTCTAATGATGGTGGGTTACTGATTCTTTCTTGGTAGATTTTATGGGCTATCAGTTTTGCGTTTATTCCCTTACGGTAACTTACCGTTAAAATATCGTTTGATAATGCTTTTAGACAAAAATTTTTGTCATTAGAGAATAAGATAATGATCGAATCAGGATATGCTTGCTGAAAGTAAAGGCAACAATCTAGAATCGCATCATCTTTAACTGCAGTTTTATCAATACGCTGAAAAACTTTCTGTCCTCTCACTGTCGACGATTTGTTAGCTAGCATCGAATATATCCAATCGTTAGCCCTCCTGGCTAATTGACCAAGGGACCGCCCAACATTCACGCCATCAATTTTCTCTACAGTCTGTCGTTCTGAATTTTTGAGACCGTCTAGCTCTTTCATGACAGCAATTGGAATGATGGTAACCATATTATAGTTCGCAGATAATTGCTCCAAGTCGACTAAAATATCTAGATGTGACAATACGAAGTTGGTATCAATCACCAAAAATATCAGTCTCGAGTCTATATTGCCGTTATCCACTTGATCAACTTCGATATCCATTGGGTCTGAATAGTCTAAATCATTTATATCTCTTCGCTCGTTTACAATATCTGATATTAAGTTTATCTCATTGTATTCGTCATCAGTAGCCATATCTATGTCTTCTATAGTATGGTCGGGATCTTTCACCAAAGCCGGACTCTTGTTCCTCAATATGCCTCCTCCTTCTGTAGTGCCACCATCTCTCATATTTTGCCTCCCTACCGTAATGACACGGCCTTGGAATGAAGGGTCAAGTCCCTCAGGAGCATGTTTAGACGGAAGTGACATACGATGCTTATATCTCAATGCTTCAACTTCACACCAATTTTGATAACAAAATATTAAACCTGTATATTACAACTGGCTATATAACTTGAATGATAAACTCAAATAGGCTTACAGTCAAGCTTAAGAAGATGAAAATGATAATGAGCCATGTAATCCTGCTTGTATTGCGCTCATTCATACTATCACTGATAAGATCCAGGAATTCCAAGAATACTTTACAGCGATCGTTCAACACTTGAACTCGCTGGTCAATTTCCAAATACTCTCGTATAGCGTTATATAGTGGATGCAACGCTGGCTCAAAAGACCAGAAGAATTCGGGGGTGTCTAGAATAGAGCTTGACAAATTAACATCAACTCTGAGTTTGAAAAGCTTCCCGGATTTCTTTAGCAATTGCTGTCTCTTCAAGCCTAATTGTCCAGTCAACGCAAGCTTTTTAGGGAGTTTAGAAATCAGCTGTAAAACGTTAATCATCCTACTCTCGAACAAGCATAACTTTGTCAGTTGGGCTATTGCATGCGACATAGTTAACTTGATGAGGTGGTCTCCCGACCTGAGAGTTATCATATCATTATAAATTCTCGGTCTTTGAATCTGGTTGTCGTATTCGAAGTGAAACTCTTCTGTCTCTATATCACGATCCGCTATAGGATTTATTAATAAAGGATTTTCATCCTGGGGCGCAAACGAAAGATCAGCAAGGATGTTTTTTTCATGAACTTCAGAAAAGTTCCAGAAAACTACTATCCCATAACTGAATACAAACATTTCAGCGTGATGCTTCGAGAGCTCTGCCTGGGCGAAAATGCTAAGCTCATTATTTTTAGCAGAGGCACTCGTTTTAGTACTTGCGTTATCACTATCATGACCATTATTGTTATTTACATATGTTTGATCTCGTCCAGCGGTCTTATTATTGCCATTCTGCAGTTCATCATCTCTGTGGTTTGCATTCTCCATTTCAGGGGCAAAAAATTGAGGCTCTGATGGATCAAATGGTCCAGAGTTATCTGGTTCAAGCTCAGGATCCATTGAATAGTTGTGTGCATCCTCAGGCGTTTCAAAACCAGAGTAATACTCATATAAGTGATCAGTCTGTTCACTTTTATTAATCATTTTCTCCATATTGCGTTTGTTGACAAGCAATTTGGAAGAATTGTTGTTTTTTATTCTGTAACCATCGCTTCCTGGGAGCAATGGTAATGCGTATGCGGCATATAGTGCTTCGTCATATATTCTAGGTTTCACTTCATGGTATTCCTTCAAAAAGTTAGACACAGCCTTCAAATCAAACTGTTGGCAAACAAAATAAGCTGTCATTCGGCTGAACTCGTGAGCTCGTGCCTCTTTAGGCATTATCTCTGCCCGAGACCGTTGCATCTGGTGTTGATATTCAGGAGGTGGGGGAGATGCAATATCAGAAACTGGCTGTGCCTGCGAGGGATGTGTGGGAGATATCAGACGCTGTTGCTCTGGAATTAGCACAAGCTTATGTGACGTTTTCGATGTTCTAGAGGGCAATGGAGACAGTAATTGAGGAATGCTCCTGATGTTTCTTCTACCAGTGTTTCGTCCATCGTGGTTCAAGCCCGAAATATTAGACAAAGGTGGAGATAGCCTCTCTGACAGAGCGGAGGACCCCCGAAATGGAGACACTCGGCCCAAAAGCTGGGTAGGTATTCTACTTTGACCTGATGGGATGTCGCTTGAGTTGCTCAATAGCTTATCCACGGATATATTGGCATATTTGTTGGACCGATTTGACGACTTGCGATGAAGCAGATTAGAAGATGAAAGTCCATCCACATGCTGTTGCTGCTTCTTATAATTTTGCCCAGCGAAGGGCGCCCTTGTCCCTCTCACGTAGTTACTCCGGGCATCTGTAACGAGAATTGATGGCGACCGTTTTGCCGTAGGTCTTGCTGAACTACTTTGATTTGACATATTACTGCCACCACTCATTGGCAAGATTCCTTTGCTAATAGTTTTTCAAAACAAAACTGTATTCCACTGCTTTCTCTCACTATTACCCTTAGCGCTATCATTTACTTGATGTATTCTCTGCTATGCTATACCCTAGGAGTGCATATAACGTCGATATTAGTACCTCCTCGCAAACTCTTCGATTTTTTTTTTTCAATATTAGAAGACATAAACTTGGTAATACTATGGTTGTGACCTTGACAATAGCCGCAAAGGCACCTTTGGTGCCATATGGATCTTTAATTGCTGCTGAATTTATTAACAGAAGCCACGGTGAAGGGAAAATTGACTTGCAAGTGGTAGATCAAAAAACTGTCGACTCTGCAGATGCTAACTCGGCAAGCAGATTGACAACCAGCGACGGAAAGGAGATCAAGGGAGAAGCTGATGTTATAAGAGAACTTGGAAAGTTGTTTCCAGATGACATTAAAGAGGTCAGCAAGTCACAGGAATTCATTGACACTGCCCAGAACAAAATGTCGATCAAAAACTTCAAGGAATTAGCAACACATTTGGAGAAATTGGATGCTCATTTGAACTTCAGATCGTTCATGCTCTTCCACAAGTGTACTGCTGCAGACATTGCTGTCTGGGGTGTTTTGAGAGCTAATGCACTTATGGGCTCTATCATCAAGAATGAGGTTTATGTCAACGTTTCAAGATGGTACAACTTTTTAGCAGCTGACAAAAGGTTTGACGCTGCGATTCAGAACTTTACCAAAGCCCTCGCTGAGTTGAAGAAGAGTGAGAAGTTATCTAAGGGTAAAAAGGAGTCTCATAAGGCTAACTTTGAAATTGATTTGCCAAATGCTGAAATTGGAAAAGTGGTCACTCGTTTTCCTCCTGAACCTTCTGGATATTTACACATTGGACATGCAAAGGCAGCTATTCTAAACGAGTATTTTGCTCATTCATATAAGGGTAAACTTATAATCAGATTCGATGATACAAATCCCACAAAGGAAAACGTTGAATTCCAGGACGCTATATTGGAAGACTTGGAATTACTTGGTATTAAAGGTGATATGATGACTTATTCTTCTGACTATTTTGAGAAGATGTACGATTTGGCTATCAAGTTAATAAAGGATGGTAATGCGTACTGTGATGACACTCCTTTGGAGAAAATGAGAGAGGAACGAATGGTCGGTGAACCGTCTGCCAGGAGGGATAGAAGTGTGGAGGAAAACTTGAAGATCTTCACCGAGGAAATGAAAAACGGAACCGAGGAAGGCTTGAAGAACTGTCTTAGAGCTAAGATCGATCACAAGGCTTTGAATAAAGCATTGCGTGACCCGGTCATGTACAGATGTAACTTACTTCCTCACCACAGAACTGGCACTCAATGGAAAGTTTATCCAACCTATGATTTCTGTGCACCTGTTGTTGATTCTATAGAGGGTGTTACACATGCTTTAAGAACAAACGAGTATAGAGATCGTAACGCACAATATGACTGGGTCTTGCAGGCCTTGAACCTAAGAAAGGTTCACATCTGGGACTTTTCCAGAATCAACTTTGTGAGAACATTATTATCCAAAAGAAAGTTGCAGTGGTTTGTCGACAAGCATTATGTATCTAACTGGGATGATCCTAGATTCCCTACTATTCGTGGTGTTAGAAGAAGAGGAATGACTGTCGAAGGTCTTAGAAACTTTATTATTTCACAAGGTCCTTCAAGAAACATTATCAACTTAGATTGGTCCGTCCTCTGGGCTTTGAATAAGAAGATAATCGATCCAGTTGCCCCCAGGTTTACTGCTGTTGACGCAGAAAATGCCGTTCAAGTTACTTTGGTTAACGGTCCAACCACTCCTACCAGGGAAGAGAGACCAAAGCATAAGAAGAACCCAGAGGTTGGAACTAAGGAAGTCATTTTCTCTGGAAATGTTTTAATCGACCAAGAGGATGCACAGGAGTTGAACGAAAATGAAGAAGTTACCTTCATGGACTGGGGTAATGTAATCGTCGAAAAAATTGAAAAGGACGGCGATATAGTGAAGTCGATTCATGCCAAGTTGCACTTAGAAGGTGACTTCCGTAAGACTTCTAAGAAGCTCACTTGGTTGGCCAACACTGACGACAAGGTTGATGTTGACATGGTCAATTTTGATCACTTAATCACAAAAGATAAGTTGGAAGAAGGTGACAACTTTGAAGATTTCATTACTCCCGAGACAGAATTCAGGACAAAGGGTATGGCAGATCTTAACATCCGAAACTTGAAAAAGGGTGATATCATTCAATTTGAAAGGAAAGGATATTTCAGAGTTGATGAGCCATACGCAAACGGCAAGGCTGTTTTATTTTACATTCCTGACGGTAAGACTGTCTCTAAATATGGAGCTAAGAAATAGTTAGTTTGAGAATAGTAGACTAATGCTACATACTTTCAACCAATATAAAGTAGTTTGGCTGTAATATCTACAGTACAATGTTTAAAAGATGATTTCCAAGTCAAGTGGAGCAAAAATAAAATTAATTCCGATACCGGGAGTCGAACCCGGGTCTGCTCGGTGAAAGCGAACCGTGCTAGCCATTACACTATATCGGATTATTGATGTGAATAGAGATAGCCAGTATATATGAGCTAGTAGCGTTTACGTATTCAGAATGTAGAGGAGAACAGTTCCTACCGAACCATAGTTTAAGTGGTACAAGCTTGCAATAGAGATGCAATAGAGACTCGTATTTTTTTTTTTTTTTTGAGCTAGCGTAATAAGACCAATGTGATTTACTTTATTATGTAAACTCTGTGAGCTAGAGCTATACAGACTTGTCTATAAGTGTAGCAATTCTATGTCTGATTTTTAAACTATTTTACATGCATTAAATGGTTCCATATGATCCTTTGGATATCTCCTCTTTCATTTCCCGTATGATGGATTTTTGGTCTTCAGTAAGAGACTCTAGATCCTGCTCTTTTAAAGAGTCAACGTGCCTAAGTAACTGTACGTGGTCTGGGGTAAGCGATTCAAGCTCGACCTGTTTGGAATTCACACATAGCTTGATCAACTCAGGCGTAGTTATATTCAAAAGCAAGCTTGTTTCTACCAAAGCATACGCTAGCTGGGGACACTGGTCGAGTAACTTTTTCATCAATGTGGGATTACTTTGGCTCATTTGTCTAGCTTCTCTCATAAGTTGAAGTGCAGAGTGTTGGTCAAGGCTTGAAAGTGCATTTGAAATGGCCTGAGGAGGTGTCTGGTTAGGGAAGAGCTGTACACCAAATGGAAGAGCTGGTAGCTTGTCCACGCTAGAATTATCGTTAAACGAAGAGCTATCGTTAGAAAAAGAACATTTCAAGCTTCTATTCCCTATCGTAAGGTTGTTGAGATTTCGAACAGCTGACGCCGCTGTTTCATGGTCACTGTATCGTACAAATGCATATCCTTTGGATTTACCCGTCATAGAGTCAAAGAGCAACTTTAAATCCAATACGGGGCCCACAGAACGGGCAATCTCCAACACTTGTTCCTCTGTATGATCAAAGGGTATATTTCCAATATAGACACTTTTGCTTTTACTGTTGTCCATGCTGTCTTCCTATTCCTCCATACCTATAATGTTAAAAAAAACACTATGAATATCGACTAGTGAGAGAAAATCGAGAGAAAAAAAAGTATACAGTTTATAGATACATCACGATTATGGACGTCAAGGAAATAAAGTCAGCTGTTTCAAGTTTGGATAAATCGAAGGATGATGTGACGGTGTTGAAGCTTTTGAATATTTTGAATGATGGTGTCATTCCAAGTGAGAGTTTGTTGAGAGAAACCAAGGTAGGTGTTGCCGTTAACAAATTTAGAACCAGCTCCAATCCAGAGATACAGTCATTAGTCAAGAAGATGATTCGAAAATGGAGAGAGCTGGTTCAGAACGAGAAGACAAAGAAGAAGGGCTCAGTATTAGCATCAGACAACAACAAGAAAGGGGAAAAAGTTACAGAAGAGGTAGATTCTGTTGCAAAGGCTCCTCCGAAGGAAAACAAGTTCCACAGCGGACCCAGAAACCCAAAGACAGATGGAATAGACACAAACATATATGAGAATTCGACTAGAAATGCATCAGTCAGCGCGCTTTATACTGCATTGGCTATTGAAAGAGATGATTCAAGCGAACATATTGTCGCTGTAGCGAAGGACATCGAGAACGAAGTTTACAGATCAGAGAAACTTTCTATCAGTGATCTGTATAGGACCAAATTAAGAACATTCACCATGAACCTTAGAAATAAGAAGAACCCCGAGCTTAGAGATAGACTTCTTTCAGGGAAGATATTACCAGAAGCGTTCATCAAAATGTCTCCAAATGATATGGCGCCTGAGGCATTGAAGAAAGAGATAGAGAAGCTCCACAAGCAAAACCTCTTTGAAGCACAGGGCGCAACCGAGAAGCGAGCAGTCACGGACCGTTTCACTTGCGGTAAATGTAAGCATAAAAGAGTCAGTTACTATCAAATGCAAACTAGATCAGCCGATGAGCCTTTGACTACTTTTTGTACTTGTGAAAACTGTGGTAATAGATGGAAATTTTCTTAAAGACGCAATTAAGTACATCCGACTAGCCAACCCCTTATATCTTAGCTTTTACTTCGTTTGCAAGGTAAATCCGACGCTGAATCGTCAGATTGTAGCTTTGTTTTAACGAAATTTGTATTCTTATATTCTTGTATATCTATTTAAAGAGACGCATTATTAGTAAGATAAGATATAACGTCAACTTTAGTAACGATTTGAACAGGGTTATATTCTTCATCGGTTATAATAGCGTTCGAGTTGGTCTCAAAGAACTTGTTCAAGAGAGATAAGGGTGTATCCAAAGTGATCGGCTGGTATCTCCTCTTTGCATAACCAGACTTCTTGACTATATCGAAAGATTTTTCAAAGTCACCGAGCTTTCTAAAGTCGATGATGATAGATGATATGGAGTTAGTCAATTGAACCTTATTGTTGGATAATGATTTCAAGATTTTGGATAAGGTGATAAGTCCTATCACCTTACCAGAGTTACTGAGAACAGGTAACTGATCAAAGCCATTACTTTGTAATATTTCGAAAGTCTTTCCTATAGTCTCCGATAATTTGACGCACACAACTGGTGACTTGTCTTTCACCAAGTCGCGGACAGTGGATTTTTCTAGGAGTTCATCAGTCTTCTTGACAGATGAAGGCTTCTCTTCAATTTCAAAACCGTGCGTGTGCATCCATTCATCGTCTACAAATTTCGACAAGTATGATCTAATGGAATCAGGAAACACTACTACAACAGTATCATCCTCAGTCAAATCTTTAGCAACCTCAAGAGCAGCTTGTAAAGCAGAGCCAGAAGAGCCACCTACTAGAATTCCCTCCTCACGAATAACTTCTCTAGCCAATTTGAAGGATTCGTAATCATCAGTCTTAACCCATTTGTCGACAGATTCCCTTAACAAAACATCGGGGACAAAATCATAACCAATACCTTCGACAAGGTAGCTCTCATTTGATGTATTCAAGGATTCTGGAAGCGCAAGAATCGAACCCTTAGGATCAGCTGCGATCACCTGTATGTTTGAGTTCTTTTCTTTTAAGTATTTGGATATACCAGTAACTGTTCCACCAGTTCCAGCACCAGCCACAACATGTGTAACCTTTCCGTCCGTTTGATCCCATATCTCATATCCAGTACCCAAATAGTGTGCATCTGGATTAGCAGGGTTCGAATACTGATCCAAAATTACTGCGTTGGGAATTTCCTTCTCGAGCCTCCTAGCAACTCCTATGTGCGATTCAGGCGAGTCCCAAGCAGCTTCTGTCGGTGTACGAATAATTTCCGCGCCTAAAGCTTTCAAAACAGATACCTTTTCGTTCGACATCTTTTCAGGGAGAGTGATAATCGTACGATAACCTCTTACGGCAGCTACCAAAGCCAATCCTATACCAGTATTACCTGAGGTGGGTTCAATTAAGGTATAGCCTGGCTTGATGCGACCCAGTTTCTCGGCCTCTAAGATCATATTCTTTGCAATACGATCTTTGATAGAACCTCCGGCATTGAACAATTCAACCTTAGCATAAATTTTGGCTTTAATACCGTGTTTTTTAGGGATTTTGTTGAGCTTGATTAAGGGCGTATTGCCAATCAAGTCCAATGAATCTTCGACAGCCCTTGGAATAGACATTTTATTGAATATTTTTCTACTTATAATTTAAGCCAATACAAGTGATTCTGTAAGAAGTATTTAATGATAACCCTTGAGATGAGTATATGTCGCAATATTGCTAGTGCCGCACAAAATTTAGGTTCCGAGCAGCTGATCATAAGGCAAAATGGTGAAAATGTAAAAGCATTCTCTAGATCATAAGAGAGAGGTTTACAGGACTAGTATATTGAATATGCTCTACATATGTAGATTGTAAATATATTTCACTGAAAGAAAAAGAATAAAAACAAAATCAAAATGGAACGATAGGCTTCAATGAGAGAAAAATGGTACAATAAAATGACCTGTTAACCTTTTAGAGTATTGAGTAACTTGCACTTAATAACGTCCGTATCGACGCCAGGAATACCTTTGGTGAAGTCAAAAACTTGAAATACACCTTTTCTATCCACTGCAAATACTTTCCCTCCATCTGGAGAGAAATTAATCGAGGCAGCCTGGGGAAAGTGGTCTGCATTAGCAGCTTCCCCAAGCTGAACCAGAATTCTTTTTGACATGGATATTTGCAGGTTAGGAGTAGACACCAAGAAGATGCGGCCTGCTTTGTCCACGAAAGCCATCCCGTCTCCCCGCGGCAGAATAGATACTCTGTGGATAGTAGAGCCTATCTCTGGTAATCTTGTTAATATTTGAGACGAGGCAACGTTTGAATAGTGAATGCTTTTAGTGTCGGCCAGCGACTCCATCAGATTATTGATATTATCAAAGGAATTTGAGTCAGGATCTGGTCCGCTACTTTTATAAATCTTTTGCTCCCCTAGCAAACAGGGGTCTCTTGAATGTATCTGTATCACAGCGGAATATTTATTTTGTAATGAGCTGAAGGTGACGGCGAAAAGATCAGGCTGAGAGGAACTAAACTCAAGGTCTGTGATGACTTCATCAAGAAAGTCGTCATTCGTGTCGACACTAGAAGATGAATCGTCATCTGCTATATCTGAAGAGAGACGAGGCTTTCTTCTAGAATAAAGGTTTTCACTCAATATGAGTCTTGGTCTTTTGTAATCGTCACTTTCTTTGTCACGAAGTTTTATTACAAGCACAGTAGATTCCCATGACGTGCAACATAATAAATGAGTAGATGATTTGTTGAATTCG
This sequence comes from Millerozyma farinosa, assembly GCA_002196765.1. Lineage (NCBI taxonomy): Eukaryota > Fungi > Ascomycota > Pichiomycetes > Serinales > Debaryomycetaceae > Millerozyma > Millerozyma farinosa. The sequence goes on from NBND01000004.1 coordinate 1,773,790, forward strand.
ATTAGTTTTATCGGATCCCTATGCGGAAGAGTGATTGTGATTGGTTCCACGGAAGATACTTGAGTTTTGCCATCAACATGATAGAGTTTATGCAAAATGATAAATGGTTGCTCTTTATTAGAAACTCTTTCTTTCGCCATTATTGCACTAGCGATTAATTTTTCGTTAGGTGAAATGGAAACACATCTAATCGGAAAGTCTGTAATATATGTATACAACGGCTTCCCCAACATGATACAAGGCTTTTTACGAGATATATTGAAAACCCTCATAACTCCTTTGGTTCCATATATCACTAAGAGCTCTTTCGATATCTTGCAGTATATGAATTCCCATTCTTTGAGCTTTTTCGAAACAGCTTCTCTCAACCCTTTAGAACTACTGGTGCTACTTCGGAACCCAGAAAAATCATTCTTTATTGCAAATTCATCTGATATTTCTTCCTTGCACGAATTAAAGTCCTTTCCGTATTCTCCTGTCAGCTTCCCACAGCAAATCAAAACAGGTTTTTCATTGTATGTTGGCTTGTACTTCAAGCTCCGAACATACTCATATACTTCCCATCTCTTTCTTGAAAGTAAGACGAAGCGAGTAACCTCTTCTTCTGACTGCTGATCTATATAAGAATAAATATGATTCCCCAAAAATGATGTTGGTTTTCTGATGTTGTTTCCTTTAAAAGGATTGCCCGCTAAAATATTGAACCTGATCTGCTGAGTATGAAAAACAGAAAGCTTTCTGTAAAGAGGAAAACATTTGCTAAAGTTATATTCTCTTCTTGTGAATTCATCAGAGACATCCATTGCGGCGCCAGGAGTACTGGTATCGGTTTCTATTACCAAATCGTCAATTGGAGGTATTGATTTATAATTATCGCTTCTGATCTTTTCCAACTCTAAGGTCTCTGTCCCTCGGCTAGCTGGGGCATTTGTATCCGTTGCCGAGGATAGGTTTGCCTGGGATACTTCATATGCTAAGCTCATCAAGTCCATATACCCCGATACCTTATCGTTTTCATTCTCTGACATAGAAGTGTGGTTACTTCTTGTGGAAGATCTCTTTCGTTCTCTTCTAGAGTATTTTGCTGTCCATTTTTGAATTAATTTATATAGTTCTCTCAAGGGTTTTATTTCACTTAAAACTATTACGTCCGTTTTGCTGCATACGGGGCATCTGGTAGGTTCTGACTCATCTCGTGTATTTCTCATAAAGTACGATTCCGATACTAAGCAGCCGCATGAAAGTATCGAGCAATCAGCCACGAGCATTCCATCATCACACCCTTCGATCTTCAATAATGATTCCAAAGCCTGGATTTTCGACCGATCCATCTGGTTAATTTTTGTTCATCAACATTGGTAAGTCTTACGATAACATAACGAAGACTACGCTCGCACTTTTTATTCTTGCTACAGAATGAGTTATAACATAAAAACAAATAACTAATGTACATTAGGTCATATTGAAGCCTATTCCAAGGCATATAAAAACTATAAAAAGTAAATCAGTCATGGTTAGCAATTGTCTGTTTAACATCGGCCTTTTCATGAATGGTTTCAACGTGACTCAGTAGAGATATTGTAGATGCAGGTTGTGGGGACATAGGTTTCCCACTGAAGCTGGGCGATGGAATGTTCTTGACAGCGCATGAGTCAGCAAAATGACTAGATAGGACACTTGCTTTATCTTCGTCTTCGGAGCAACGCGCGTCATTGTTGGTATCAATTGACAAAACTTTAGTGGAATCACCCTTTTGGGGTTGTCCCATGCTTATTTCATTAGTCATATTCGATCCACTTGGTATTGTGTGCTCAGTATGCTCAGCTATAAACGGACTGGACTCTCTGGTAACGTTCCCTGTGTTTTCCTTGTTATTTGCCTGGAGCGGAGGGAAGACAGAGAATTCAGAAGAAGCATCAACTCCATAGTCAAAGAAAGAGTAAACGGCACTGCAAACTTTGCCAGCGGTGGTTTTAACAGCATTCCAAATTCCGTTCATCGACGGAAAATCTGACCTGGTCGTCGGTAAGTCACCATAAACCTTTTGAAGTATCAAGGCAGATCGCGGAGTCAAGTCCAACTGTGCCAAGGTTCGCCGCTCTTCGGCACTAGTGTAGACCTTACGAGATGATGCTGGACTATGGAAAACGTAATCAATTATTTGAGGGTATCCTGATGTTGCAAATGATGGCAAAGAAGAGCTTGTATTGGTCAATTCTTTACTCTCTGTCTCGTGTTCAAGCCAGTCTCGTACGTTTTCTAGTGTGTTGTCAGCACTGAACTCTTTTGTTAATGATCTACCGTCAAATAACTTTATCGATAAGATGCACAGATCGTAATGTTTTCGCTTTCTGCTGCTGTTTGTAACATCTTTTTCGATATTTTCCTGAAGGGAGCCAATGCTGCTCCTTTTTTTTCTTTTTATGGACTTATACATAAGCTTAGAAGAATTTTCTGCTGCACTAGTCCCTTCTTCTGCTTGTTGCCGCTTCAAAGTCCTGTCCAGGCGCTTTTCATCGCTAACCGTGTCATTACCGCTTGTGTTTAGACTAGGACAAGCTGCAGCGGACGCACAGTCATCCAGTGTTGCAGATCCAGAAACTTCAGCTCCCAAGGATGTTTCGCTAGGCATTTCAGGGCCTGAATTTCCGCCTGATACAATAGAATGTATCCGGCGCAAAAGTTCATCTACGCTATTTTCCTTCGTGAACACACCCAATAACTGACCCTTGCGCATTACGTAAATACTGGGCGCTTCTGCTGATCTGAAAATCTGGCTGAAGTACTCGAACTCCTTCGTTTGAGTCTCGATACGAAGACAAACGAAGCTGTTCTTAATGAAATCTAAGGAAACACCTACCATACCGGAACAACCTTGGTTAATATAATGCTCGATAAAGCTCTCACTTTCATGACTGGGCTCTGTTAGAAGAATCAATAAAGGTTTTTCCGATAGTAATGACGTATTAACTGCCGTCATTACATCAGTATTGAATACTGATTTCCATGCGCTATTCCTTGTCATCCCCTCACAAATATACTTTTAGGCGTACCAAATTTATCCTGAAAGTCACTCTTTCTTATTGTATCGCCGCCAGTGAGTTAACGAGTAGAAGTAATAAAGTCAATACACTAACGTATCGTATTAAAATGAATCAGATTTTGTTTCTTCTCTTATCTATGCAGATAAATACAAAACAACTATGGTAGCTTGCTCTCTAAAATAAATGTGACAAGGGACATGCGAGAAGCGTGCATTTGTGTCAAATACTGATTTACTTCCATAGAAGTTGATGATCCACACATAATATAAGCATGGAGGGCGATAATGGTAATACTAAGGTAAAAGTAATAGCTAGAGTAAGACCCATTTTGACACAAGATGGTATATCTTCAGGGAATGAGGAATGCTTAGTGAAAATGCCTCTTGAAGAACCAGGCAAAACACTCTTAACAATCCCTGCTCACGTCAACCAGAATCCATATAGGGCACTGACACAGTACAGAAAAGACTCTCTGGGAAGAGGAGTAAAAGAATACTGGTTTGATCTGGCAGTATGGTCGGCAGATGTTAACCTGAGTAATTACATGGAAAATCAGAGGTTTTACCGCAGCATTGGGCCTGAGATCATCAATGACTTGTATAAGGGATTCAATATGTGTATTTTAGCGTATGGACAAACCGGCACGGGCAAAACGTTCACGATGATGGGCCGTGAGGCACAACAGGATGGAATAATACCATTACTTGCCCGAGATATTTTGGACCGCAGGGACCAGCTCGTTCTCCAGCGAATCAACAGTGAGGTTTCGATGACGTACGTAGAGTTGTACAACGAGCAGGCTCGAGATTTGTTGACGGATCAGCCTGACCAAACAAATACCAGAGTGAGAGAGCACCCGGTTAGAGGCCCTTATGTTCAGGGGTTAAGGGAAATACAGGTAAATGATTATAAAGACTTTATGGCGGCGCTAAAGGAAGGCAACACGCGCAGATCCACAGCAGCAACTGGGTCCAATAAGTATAGTTCTCGCTCACATGCCATAGTGACACTTGAATTGAAGCAAACATGCTTCGGGTCGCTGAATGACAAGACTGATGGCGAACTAGGGTACGCAAAGGAACAGTTGATATCAAACATCAAACTTGTAGATTTGGCTGGGTCGGAGAGAATGGCAAAGACAAGGCTTCACGACCAGGAGTTGCGTATGAAAGAGGGTGCCATGATAAACCAGTCTCTCTCTGTATTAGGTCGTTGTATTAACTTGCTTTCTCAAAACACCACCAAAAAACCATCCAAGACGCACATAATTCCCTACAGAGAGTCTGTGTTGACTTATCTTTTGAAAGAGAACCTTGCCGGTAATTCAAAGAGCTACATGATTTTCTGTGTGTCTCCCACTGACTTTGAAGAAACGCACCACACATTGAACTATGCTAACCAAGTCAAATCGATTAAAACCTCTGCAAGAACGAATGTGGTACAGCTAGACCAAACACTGGCCGGTGAAGACGGCACACAAAAGGATAAACTTATAGAGTCGCTTCGCGCGGAGATAGACTTGATAAGCTCGAAGCTAGCGGATACAACGCTGACCAGTGACCAAAACTATGCAGATACGCTTATCAGCTATCTTGAGGCAGAACTTGGGAAGTTGAAATTCGAGAATCGTTTCGTCAAGTCGAAGCTAGGTAAGAAAGATGAATTGATTCTGGAGCTCAAGTCCCATATTCGTTACATTGAACAGGACGCTAATTCCCTGATCGAAAATGCAGGAGCTCTGTTCTTCAAGTCTCAATTTATGCATTCCCTAATGACTAAAACCCAAGTGGAGTTGTCCACTATAGATCGCAGCTTGGCTACATTTGACCCCAGGAAAATTTTATAGATATTTCATTTGTTTTAGCCGATTAATATAAGATCACTATTATGCTTTACGTATCGTTGTATTTTTTATAGTGCATCTCATCAATATTTACATAGCGACGTGCACCGCGCAGAATGACGAGGTTAGAATTTAACCTATGATTAACATATACTATTCATTTAAAAGTCTTAAAGGATGTCAGAGTTTTTAAATTATAAAGTAAACTTGACCTTACGTGATGGTTCGAAGGCTGATGGATGGATAGTGGCCGTCGATAGTTCCAGTATTACCCTCAAAAATGCTACTCAGGCTTCCAACCCAGGAACTGTACTTGACAAATTGACGTTTACCAGCACAGAACTCGCTGATTTGAAAGTACTTCAATTGCCTCCGGATTTGGCAAAAAACTTGAAGTCATCTGATAAACAGAATGGGAAATCTCAAAGTGGTTTAACTGAACCCGAGCTCTTGGACGACGCAATCGTTTTTGCGAAATCTTCAACGCCTTCATCGAGAGAGACTTTGTCCAGAGAAAAAGGTAACTCAAACAAGCACGGAAACAGCAGGTCGAATACGCCGAAACAGAAGGGCTCAAAATCCTCGAATGCTAACAATTCTACTGCATCGCAACCCGATTGGGGCCAGGAAGCGTCTGTCTCCGACATCAAGCAATCGACCGACTTTGATTTTGCTGCCAGTCTTGCACGCTTCGACAAGGCATCCGTTTTTGCTGACTTCCAGAAAGCTGATAGTGTTAAACCTATCGAAAGACTAGTTGGCCATAACAAGATTGATAACGTTGCAAAAGCCAAGGCAAAGAAAAATAAGTACGACAATGACGAGATGGTTTTAGATTCCAATAGAAGAGATAACTGGGATACCCTCGGAAATATTACTTCTGCTATAAACACTGAATACTCAAACATGTCGAGCATGACACCTTCACCTCATTTAGCTGGCAAGGAACTGGCTAGTGCTAGCAAAGATTTCCGCTTTGTCAACAGTAACTCTCTCAGCGTTGTTCCTACATGCTCTGGAGTCCAGCTTCTTGAGATAGAAAGACTCGCAAATGATTCATACGGCATTTCTCCTCGGCTAATGAATGAAGTGTGCGCATCTAACATAACTTCCAGTATCACTACTAACATTCTTGGAGGCTCCACTAGACTCGGAAATAAAAACAATCACAACTTCCCCCCTTTGGTGCTATTATTGATCGGTAGTCTGCGCTGCGGTAGTAGGGCATTTGCCATCGGAAGACATCTCACAAATCATGGTGTCAGGGTACTCGCATTCATCATAAGTGCCGATGAGTTAGACCCAGAATTGAGTAACCAGTATGATCTTTTCGTCAAATCTGGTGGTAAAGTAATAACTTCGAACTTCGCAGCATTGCTAAACATCATCAATAATGAGCTAGAAACACCCGTGGAACTTATAATCGATGCATTACAAGGCTATGATGACCACCTAGAAGATATCTTCTACCAGGAGGAGGAACAGCAAATACTCAGAAATGTTGTGACATGGTGCAATCATCCATCACAACAAAGCAAGGTCATGTCTTTGGATATACCATCTGGAATCGACGGAGGCTCTGGTACTATTCCGAACCCCTCTCTAAAGTTGAATTGTCGATGGTGTGTCTCAATGGGTATCCCAATATCTGGTTTAATCCATGCCTACAAAAATGGACACTTATATTATGGTGAAGACGGAGAAATTATCCATTACCTAGTAGACATCGGTATACCTAACTCAGTGTACAGAAGCAAAAGCAATCTCAGAAAGTTTGACAAGTTCTGGTATACTTCAGACTCTTGCATTAAGTTAGGCGTTTCTACTTACTGATAAATTCTAATACTATATTTCGTATTCCTGCGTATCTCTCATAATGTAGTCGTAAAATTCAGTACAGATTCTGATGTTAGTTTTTCCTCGCACAGGTGTAAACGCATCTAGCCAGTGCTACAACTAAACAAACCGAACAAAAAACATCGATCCAAAGCTGCCTGGTTTATCTGTGTTCTCAAGAAGGAAGTATTGACTAGTGAATGTCAAGAGTTGTATGCACTTCTTGAAAATTGAAATAGTGACAAGAACATGTTTGGACAATCGCAAGGACAGGGCTCTGGCGTAAACAGTAACAATTGGGGGTCTTCAATAGGCTTCGGCCAGGCAAATTCTCATAATTCCGCTGGTGGAAATCTGCTTTTTGGGAATTCTTTGTCCAAGCCCAACAATAATCTTTTTAGCTCACTGGATAAAGCTTTTCCCAAGACTGGTTTATTTGGAAATTCCACCAATACTAGTAACCCAGCGACATCTAATAACAGTCTTTTTAATAACTCGAATACGACGCCTACTGCCGCAAATACAACACTGATTGGCCTTTCTAGTGGCGAAAAGCCAGCCACGTCAAATCTTTTTGGAACGTCTTCTCAACCAGGGAATACCCCTAACTCTAATGTTTTAGAAAAAGGTTTTAACAATAGTAGCTCTAATGTGGTCCCAAGCAGTAGCGCGGGCAATTCAAATATCAATGCTAACCCATACAGTTACAACACTATTTTCAATACAATACAAAATGAAATTACCCAGCTTCCAAGCTCGATTACAGAGGAATTATTCACGAGAAATGTCGAAGAAGAATCCGCTACAAGAAAACGAAAGTTTTCTGAAAAAGTCGAAGAAGACAACTCTTCTGTCAAGTCGAAACTTCTCTCCAAACTTGGTCAAACGTTAAATTTTGCTAAACTATTTGGGTCTTCTTCAATTCGAGAAAACAAAGAAAAGTATAAAGGTATATTCTCCCTGCCTGGCATTACCCAGATGAATAGCACAAATGTATTTAACAATATCAAATCAGAGCCATCGAAGTCAGTAAAGAAATCTGTGCCTAATGATCACGGTTTTAAAAAACTTGTGATAAAGTCTAGACCTTCAAAGTTTCACTTGATAGATGCAGACCTGGTAATAAGTACCAAAAGAAGAAGGATTGTTTCCAGTAATGCGGAACCTACTAGGTTGATAGTAGATAATTATTCAACCGATGATTCAGGCGATGAAAAGGATACAACACACACCGAGAACTTCAATTCTAACTTAAGATTTCACTATAAAAGACCAGGTTCTACACAAGAACAAGAAAACCTACACGTAGTTAAGGGAAACACCAATAATGGCAAATCTAAAATAATCGAAAGCAGAGAGGGTGAATATTGGACAACTCCACCGATCGAGGAGCTATCAAAGTTACCTGTTGATAAACTAACTAGTATTGAAAATTTTATTATAGGAAGAATTGGCTATGGTCAGATAGCATTTAATTTTCCTGTTGATTTGTCCTCAGTATCATTAACGTGTAGAGAAAATGGGACGAGCTTGGCCGATGAGCTTTTCGGACGTATAGTATCGATTGAGAAAAAAGTCGTCAAAGTTTATCATGATTTCGATAATAAACCACCTATTGGATTTGGTTTGAATATTCCTGCTACTATTACGTTAGAAAATATTAGTCCGAAACCTGATCAAACACCCTCCAGTTTGATAAGCTATTTGAAGCAACTTCAAGGTATGGAATTTGTAACATATGACCCTATAACATCAATGTGGACTTTCAAAGTTAAGCATTTTAGCATCTGGGGATTAATCGATGACGAGTATACCGAACCAGGAGAAAGGAACAAGTCTTTCAAGGATAACACTAACTCTCAAAAACCTCAAAAAGCATCAGACTCGCCCTATCAAAATGACGAATACACTAAAGAACTTAAGAAACAGAAGGTAAGTAGCTATACCTTTGGATTGCCTGGTGGGTGGGGAACCAGCTCAAATGATATCCAAGCGCCTATGAATATAAAATGGAACTTGGTCGATAATGAAATAAATAATCAATTAGCTTTATACAAGCAAGAGAAGACTGCAAATACATTAGCGGAGAACGTAAGCGATATCACTATAGATTCTGATGACCAAAACACTAAGTCTTTCGATGAAATTCTGAACTCAAAGGAATACAAAGATGATGAGATCAAGTCTGTGTCGCAGACTAGAAATTATGATTACTTAAAACAATTGATAAATGTACTTCCCTCCGGTGTTAATATTAGCGATATTGTGAACGAAAAAGCGTACGAACCAAATATTACAAATGAGAGTGTCTTCGATAACATACAGCTCAAGCCAGATTTGCCTATATCTGATGATTGGTTGGTGCAGTTAGAGTTGTGTAACGATATAAACTCAGCCTTAAACACGCGATATGCTGAGAAAGTCGAAGATTTGAAGCTCTCGAACCTCACCTCGTCGACTGTGGATAAGATGATTTTCCCAAGATCTTCCACGAATGCTACAGCTAAAAGCACTTCAACTCCTATTAACGATGAAAAGGTCTTGAGCAAATTCAAATTTCCTGAGTACACATCATCCAAGTTGAAAAGTATAGGCATGGTTTTAGACTTGTTGTTGAAGAACTCTTTTGTTACAACTCGTAATAATAAATATCCCAAGGTTGAAAAGTCGGTGGATGTTAAATTTAACACTTTAGCTAACATACCTAGTTTGGAAGCAGAAGACAAACAAGTTTTCTGTTTAGCTTCAGCTCTTTTTGACGAGCAATCTCCTAGCATGGCTAATAATGACGAAAGCACGTTAGACAGACATGTGGTGGACCATTTGAGACACTTACAGCAAAGAAAAATTTTTTCGCAATGGCTCAGAGAATATAATCACTCTATGATAGCTAATATTTTGAAGACGTGTATTGCTGATCCATTAAAGTGTGTTTTCTGGAAAGTTTGCGATGGTGATATCAGAGGAGCGGTGGCTCTGGCTATTGACGCGAAAAGTAACCATTTGTCCGTTCTTTTAACATTGCTTGACTCGAACGACGACGCAGTAAAATCAATAGCAAATAACCAACTTGACAATTGGAAAGATTCAGATTCATTGCATTTAGTTCCACCTTATATTTTGTATATATACAGAATATTGAGTGGTCAGATACATGAAATACCTGACTTACCTTGGAACATTTCTCTAGGATTGAGGGTATACTATGGTGGTCAGGAGACCTCATTAGGTGATCTTTTGCAATATATAAACGCTCGGAAAGTTGATAACGAGCTCATTTACAACATTTTGGAATTATACAATAAGATTAACAATGCCATTCCGGAAAGTGTTGAACCCGCAATACGCGACTCAAATATGGATACCACCTACAAATGGCTATTTTGCAAGTTATTACTGTCGCAGACGAACCAGTCGCTTTTGTCAGATTATTCCTTACAGTTAGGTAAATTATTGGAGCTGAAGGGACTTTTCAAAGAAGCTGCTTTTGTGTATATGCATATTGGGGATGATAAGCAAAATGAGGAAGCCATTCGTAACCTCGTAATCCAAAATATAGATGAATTGAGTAACCTGATTCAATATGAGGACAACAAAATTTTTCAAGACGCATTAAAGATCCCAGAAACTCTTATTTTCGAGGCATTCGCTACTCGTCGACACAAAAATGGTGACTTCTGGGCGGAAACCGAATTTTTGATAGAAGCAAAGCTTTGGGACAAAGCCCATCAGTGTCTTATCGATAACTTGGCTCCGCATGTTGTGATTTCAAACAACAAGCAGTTGATAGACAGGTTTTTGGAGCTCGCGAGTCGCTTTCCCGAATCAGGAAATGTGGTTGTATCTTGGCTGCAAGGTGCTGGAATCTACGTCAATTACTTGAACTTGGTTAATGCTAACCTGCTGACATCTTCCATCGAGTCTCAATTACAATTAGACTTCCTCTTGAATAATCTACCTTTGGTTAAGATTAACGATTCTAAAGAAAGCAAGATAGCCTTATCTGTCATCAATAAAAAAGTAGGTGACTTGGCCCTTAGTACAGAACATACAGACAACATCAAGACCAAGATAGCTTCTCTTAAGTTGAGCTCTATAGATAGGGAGTACTTTAACATCCGGTTGAATCTGTTGAATTTAACATGAAAACTTTTTTGCAATCTATAGATATACTGTATATAGTGACAATAGAAAATGATCACTGATTATTAATTTTTTAGCATCAAGTTCAAGGCTGGGTATAATTACTTGACACTATATAAGAATAAAACGTGTTGTTAATACCAGGTTATTAGTCTGGTCAGCGTTTGATTTTATTGAAAGCGTTAAAGGCAAATCTTGGTTTCGCTAAAAAAGTTCAGGAAAAAAAAAGAAAGAACGATATAAACACAGTATATTATATAAATGGCCCCATCACAAGTGCAAGATATATCTAATACGCAGCTCGAGGCTCCGGAGCCAGAGCACTGCCCTGGACCAGAATCTGAATCTGCCGGTAAGGAAGATGCATGTCAAGGGTGTCCCAACCAAAACATATGTGCTTCTCAATTACCACAGGGGCCTGATCCTGATATGTCGTTGATTCATCAAAGACTTTCAGTCATTAATCATAAAATTTTAGTTTTATCCGGCAAAGGCGGAGTTGGTAAGTCTACTTTCACATCTATGCTAGCTTGGGCAATTGCGGCCGACGAAGATATTGAGGTTGGAGCCATGGATCTTGATATTTGTGGTCCCTCTTTACCTCTTATGTTAGGAGCAAATGGCGAAACAGTGCATCAATCCAATTCTGGGTGGTCGCCAGTGTACGTGGCTGACAACTTAGGTGTAATAAGTATATCTTTCATGCTTCCTGATCCAGATTCCGCGGTAATATGGCGAGGTGCAAAGAAGAACGGTTTGATAAAACAGTTCTTAAAAGATGTTACATGGGGAGAACACCTCGATTATTTATTGGTGGATACACCCCCGGGTACCTCAGACGAGCATCTTTCTGTGACAAATTACATGAAAGAAGCAGGCATAGATGGCGCATTGATTGTCACTACCCCACAAGAGGTCTCTTTACTCGATGTTCGAAAAGAGATAGATTTTTGCCGCAAAGCTAACATTCGAATACTAGGATTAGTAGAGAACATGTCCGGTTTTGTGTGTCCTAACTGCAAAGGTGAATCCTTCATTTTCAAGCCTACTACAGGCGGTGGACGCAAGCTATGTGAAGAGCTAGGTATACCGTTCTTAGGATCGGTGCCGCTTGATCCAAGAATTGCGAAAGCATGCGACTCTGGAGAATGTTTCTTTGATGATTATGCTGATTCACCAGCTGCTACAGCTATACTAGATGTTGTTGATTCTTTGCGAGATAATATAGAGGTAAATATGAAAAATCTTAGCATATAGAAAGTTTAACGAAGTAATTGATTTTATGGTAAAGACTTTGCGATGTGTAAAATTTACCGGAATAAATACATCATGCTAGCGATAACAAAAAAACAGCGAATATTTCTTAATCCATGACAACTGTTCAGCGAGGTAAAGTCACTGAAGACTATATAAGGTCTAATGCGTCATTCTCTGAGAGTAGGTTAAGGTCATTGTATGGAGACTTCGCAAATTTGAAACAATTGAATCCCGAAGGATATGAGGCAAACATTCAAGCTTGGCGAAGCTTATTCGAAGACCTTATCAAACACAAAGTAATGGACGATTCTGTGTTATCGTTGTCTGTCAATAATGCAACGGCACAGTCATTGTCTATATCACGGTACGGAGAACCCAGAAGTCTAGCTATAGTTTTGGAAGAGCTAGTTAATGATGGTGTTTTAGTTCCTTTGACATTATTCGAGCAAGATCCCTTCTTATATGTCCAACAAGATAACTCTGGATGGCTATCTATAAACCAGCTGAATGTGAAAAAGCTTTTAACGTGGTGTGTGAAAGCTTTGGGTTTCAGGAGTGCTTTTAGAGTTTTGGACAAACTGGGCAAGTTGAAGCATGAAAGGTATATTTCTACCTCCTCTCTACTCTCGCTAGGGTCTAAAATACGACAGCAGTTGATACAGTATATTCAAAAAGCAAGTTACACAGAACTACTATTCAATCGACGCCTTTTTGGTGAATTCCTTATAAAACTTGAACCAAGTATCTCCCTAACTGATGCGAATATTATATTATCATATTTAAAAACTTGCACCACGCTATTGAAAACAACCGTCATAGAAGGTAAGGAATATATAAAGTTAGGTTCTGGTGATCAACAGTTTGAGATCAACGATGTTGACATATCCATGATCGACCTTATGGCGAACATCGAACCATTGACGAATAGGATAACGTTTCTAAGTAACAAGATTTCTGATATAGAAGATCTTATAAGAAAGAGTATTCGTATAAAGAACAGCTCTACTGATTCAGTCAGGTCCCTTTTAAAAGTAAAAAAGGCATTCATTAAATCCTTAGAGCATTCTACTACTAACATGTCGCTCTTACAAACAACCCTCTTGAAAATTGATGATGCAACTTATAATAAAGATACCTACCGTATAATGCAAACATCATCAAGTATCTTGTCCAGTTTGAATTCGGAGATTTCTATCGATAAAATCAATGATATTAAGGATAGCCTCACCTCGGATATGAAGCTCACAGATGAAATATCAGATGCATTGATGATAAAAGATAATGGAGATGATGATGAGCAAATCGATAGGGAACTTGATGAGCTTTACAAACGAGAGGTCTCGGGGACACCAACAACCACCGATGCTCAAACTGAAAAGGAGCAACCTAGTAGTAAACATACCGGTGTGCCACAAGCTGAAAATAAGGGACCTGGTCCTGAGCATAGCACTATTGATGAAGCTAGGAAAGATGCATTACTTAATGACTTGCAAAAACTTAGCATCAATGAGAAAAAAAACGTCAAAAACAACGACGATTTCCAAACTAAAATTCCACTCACTTACGAAGATTAAAACAGATATTACCACGTCATTTTAATTAAGCAAATACAGATATATTATTTATACGTTTGTTATAAACTATAACATCAGATATTGCATGAATGATATCTTTTAAGGGCATTATAAATCACATATCCTTCCCCTTTATTCTATACAATAGCAATGTAAGGCGCATGTTCTTCGCTCAACCGAACATTTATCATTATTGTATTATCGTAAAACTATTCACTAGATTACATTGCCATTAATCCCCATTATGTAATAGATTTCACTACTGACCCAAGATCTGCAATATCTGTTGTGTTAAGTTAAATAGCTCGACCTTCGGGTCGTCGTATTGGTCAGCCAGTTCTACGTGGCCATTTTGTGTATTATTTTGTTGTTGCTGCGTGGCGCTCAAGTGCTTTATTCCTGATAATATCGATTCATCTTCCTTTATCAAAGAGTTGATCTCCGGATGATTGCACTCCAATAATTGCAATATGGTCCACAATGCAATATGCTCGAAAGTTGCACTGTTACTTTGTAAGAATCTCAACAAAAATCCATGAATACCATCGTTAGGTTGGGACCAGTTTTTAAACACGTATTGCTTATAGTCATTAGAAACTCTTGAGCATAAGTTTGCTAATGCAGCTGCCGAGTTACCACAGACCTCGCCGCTTTCACTGAATGTGAGAGGGATGAGAACATCAATTATATGACTTTCGTATAATTTAGGCTTTAAATCATCTGCTAAAGCCAAGATCGCAAAACATGCCAGTATTTCCAGCTGGACAGAGAGAGGAGCCTTCAAAACCAAGTCTCTACATTTATCGACCGCACCAGCCTCCAAAAGAGCTAATCTATTTCTTTCGCTCGAAGCAGCCAAATTACGCAATGTAGAGACAGCGTGACATTGAATTTCCTCCAGATCCGAGTAGTCCAAGAGCTTCACTAAAGGCTCCAAGAAACCAGCCTCGATTATCAAAGCTTCATTTAGTGGGTGTATAGAAATGTTTCTAATGCAAGCAACTGCTGCAAGAACTAGCGGTTGGTGGTTACAAGTGAGTAGTTGAACCAAATGAGGTAATCCTCCAGCCCTCACGATCTCAACTTGATACCCAGAGTCGGATGCCAAATTCCTTAAGGCAAGAGTTGCTTGACATTGGACCCTTGGTGATAAAGAGTCCATTAAGTTCACAAGTTGACCAACAAGTTTTGGTTCGGTAGCAGCTAGTTTTTTTCTACTAACCTCGTCTACTGCAATATTTGATAATGCAGTGGTACAGTAGTATTGAACGTCAGCATCTTCACTGGACAACAAGGATACGAGAACAGGCACAGCTCCTGTGTTAACGAGCTCTTGTCTATTTTCACCCGAATGTGTCATATTTAACAAAGCTCCAGTAGCATTGCGCTGAACCCTTATATCCTTAGACTTAGCCAATTTGGTCAAGGGTATCAAGGCTCCACTCTTAGCAATTTTAGTCTTGTTGTCATCCTGAGTAGCCAAATTAGTAATACAGCCCACAGCGTTGCACTGGACTTCGATGTTTGTCGACATCATCTGTCTGATCAAGGGTTCTAAGCCTCCCATTTCAACAATCAAAATCTTGTTTTCGTTATTCACCGCAAGGTTTCCAAGCGCACCGCACGCCGCACGTTGCACCTCGGCATCGGCACTCTGTAAAAGAATCAAGATAGGTTCCAAAACATCTCGGTTCACCTCACGAACGTCCTTTTCTGTAATCTCGGCAAACGCCAACGCAGCAGACCTCTGCAAATCTATGTTTTCCGAGTACACAAGCGTGCTGAGCGCTCGCAACGGACCATTACTGAAGAAGTCGACATCTGACCGGTTTTCCAAGTACTGGAGCAACGCCGATATGGCCTCCCTTTCGTTTTCGGCCAACAAGAGCGGAGGATATTTCCCATCACCATTACCGCCCCTCAAACAGCTGCAGCAAATTCCCATTCTGAATTTTGTGCTTTAAATCGTTATCAGGACAACCTGTGGATGCTATTCTGCCTTTTTTTTTCTCTTTGGACTACCAAAAATTCGTTACTGCCCTCTTGTAGTTCTTCTAAATAAAACTTTTTTTTTTTTGTTTTCCAAAAGAGCGGCTTACTATGCGGTATCTCTCAACTGTCTAGTACTTATCAACTAGCTTGATCTACTTCTTTTATTATACCTCGACGTAATTTTGTGTATAATAATCACGTATACAATTCTTTATTCATATCTATTATCTATAAAATGACCAGTTTGAAATCCTCATACACTATGTTAGTGTACTGCAGATTATCATTCACTAGTGTATTTTTCTACTCCATTCTTTTCATGATATGCTTAGGCCACGTAGAGTGAGGCTATCTGAATGCTGCCATGCTGTGATGGAGGTAGTTGCAAGGTGTCACTGTATATTCGATGGGTAACCTGTTACGTTTGTTTTACTATTTTTGCAAGGGTTTTGTCTGCTGAAACCATCCAGTGGCTCGTATAGTGTAGTGTGCCATTAGATAACGGCTCGCAGAGGATCTCTGGCGGACCCGGCAGCGGGTAGTTGCAGCAACAATGAGTCTTGGACAAGAACATGAGCTTGGCAACTGCTGTGCTACGTCTTACTGGACCGTTTATCTGTGCTGGCGAGATGTCTGGGTCAGACAGGGTGGTGTGCAGACCAGACCAGCACAGCGGTGCTTGCAACATCCGCATTACAGCGTCGCTGTACTTGTGGCGCAGTGGCTAGCTCCGCAGGCGTACGCAGTGAAACAAAGGCCCAATATTACCCTGGGTTCAACTCCTAACATGGCAGTCACCTCGCACCGTGGCCCGATTTGTTCCCGACGGGTGCACTGGGCAGCCAGGGTCCACAGGGAGCAGCTTGTGGAGTTTGCGGGGGGGTCAGCCGGCGGTGGCGGTAGAGTATATGCTCGGCCACCAGACCTGCTCTACGTTGTAGATCCACTGCACATGAGGATCTAGCCGTCTGGTCAGGGTCTCGAAGACGATTATGCTACACATAGTAATCTAGTTAATTAGAAGATCTTCGACTCGATTCTTGGTCGAGCCTTTTTGCGACAGCAGCACAGAAACTTCAGTGACGCCAAGATCCTCCACGTTAAGTATAATACGGCGGAGACCGACCGACAACCACATCTAGGTCGGCCAGCAGCAATCAGCTGAATGACACGGGGTTACGGGACCAGTCTAAGGGTCGGCGAGGATGTCAGACCGCTCGACTGCGACTCATGACCCGAAGCCGCAGAAAGCATGAGGGAAGGTTTTGTGTAATTTATTTAGCGATAATAGGAAGTAACGGACAGGAGAGTAATCAGGTTTAGTAGCGTAAAAATTTTAGAATATAAAATCTAACTAAACTGGTCTTTTTTTTATCCATTGATATAAGAACAAGGAGGAAGTAACATTTCACGAAGAATCCACTCGCATTTCGTTGAGTTAAAGGAGATATTGATTGACAGAAGTATTTTAAGCAAGCGGAGACAATAAAGACTGGACGGCTGTAAAAATGGGTCTTAATAATCCTATTCCACGCAGCCTCAAAAGCGAGTCAAGGTATGTTGGCATTTGCTATCCATAGAATACGCCGAGTAAAGATTGTACATGTATGAAGTAGCTACTAACCCTTATATAGAAAGGCGGCGAAGATTCTCGCGTCATTTATCAAGCCCAACCAAATAGCTGGGGCCGACCAAGTGATTCCTCCGCACATTTTGAAGAACGCAAAGGGTTTGGCGGTGATCACTGTGTTGAAGGCAGGTTTCCTATTCTCGGGTAGAGCAGGTTCTGGCGTAATTGTGGCCAGATTACCTGACGGAGGCTGGTCTGCGCCTTCGGCAGTTGTCACCGCTGGTGCTGGTGTCGGGGGGCAAATTGGAGCTGAAATCACCGATTTCGTGTTTATCTTGAATAATAAGGCGGCTGTTGATGCTTTTGCGCAATTTGGATCGATAACATTGGGTGCAAACATCTCGGTCGCCGCTGGCCCCTTGGGCAGAAATGCAGAAGGTGCAGGTGCTGCATCTTTGGGGGGTGCTGCGGCTGTTTTCGCCTATTCGAAAACAAAGGGGCTCTTCGCAGGTGTTTCGTTGGAGGGGTCTGCGATAGTCGAAAGAAGAGAGGCCAATAGAAAGTTCTACGGAGAAAATTGCAAAGGAAGACAAATCTTATCTGGTTCAGTAGAGCCTCCGCCAGCCTGTGACTCTTTGATGAGAGTCTTAGAGAGCCGTGTATTTAACAATAGATTGCCTTATGAAGACGACGACTTCTACAATGATGACTACTACGATGATATTCCTGATGAGTTTTCTGACTCAACCTCAGGGACATACTCGACAAGATCAAGAAGAGGAACGAGCACCCGAAGACCAAGATACGCCGAGGACTATGGTTACTCAAGTGAGGAATATTCAGACGACGACTACGATAGCTACCGTAGAAACAGAAGAAATGGCCCATCCACTGCTACATCTTACGGCAGTGGAGGAGGTCTGAGGTCTGCATGGGAGGACGATATATATGACAAAGGTGGTAGATCTGGTAGACGCAGTAATGTCAATGACCTCAATGCAAGGCTTGGAAAGACTGGACTCGCTTCACATAATGGCTCTGGAAGAAGCACCAAGAACTCGGTGTCTTCTTCGGGTGGCAAACAGTATTCTAATCAAGCAATCGCTTTATACACGTTTAAGGGAGAGCAGAGCGGTGATTTGTCATTCAAGAAGGGAGACGTTATCGATATAATCAAGAAGTCAGAGACGACGGATGACTGGTGGACCGGCAGGAATAACGGTACAACTGGAATATTTCCCGCTAACTACGTAGAGTTGATTTAACCGTCCCCCTAACTCACCCCTGTTAGATTGTTGATATCATATTCGTAGGTGTGTTTTTGATATGAATTCTAATGCACACTTGTCACTGACAATTCTGGAGGTATGCTGCGACCTTGGTGTACTGAATATTTAGGTACTCGTATCATTAATTATAATTGCGTAGATGTCTTACAGATGAAAATCAAAGATTGACTTTTTTTGACTTATGGTATTGTAATAAGAGTAATTATGTACGTTTATAAGTTTTAGTCAGGATTGCGGGAGGGGGGTACTTTAATTAATAAGTATGTCATAATTAAACATGAATATACAGAAATGACCAACATTCTCTTTTAATGTACGAGCAAGCCCAAAGACATCTTCATGCGCCTATCAAAATAAACTTTTGAGGGACGTCTGGTATATACTACTACTTGGTTTGAAATTCCTCTCTTACAAAGTGATTTACGGCAGTGATACCTTCCTCAAAAGCTGGATCGCCGTGCCATACAATAATCGCCGCGTGTGAAGCCTTTGTCTTTCTGATAAAAACCGGATATTTGTTCCACTTGAGAGTGTTCAATTCCTTGATCACATATTTTTCGTACTCCGTCAAATTGAGTCTGAAGTCATTAATCCTTTCACCATTTAAATTCTTGAGCTCCGAGTAGGGCGAAGTAAATAAGAGTGGAAGAGAATCCCTATGGGAGAATTTAACAACACCATCCAAAGAGGTGCCCTTCTCACTCTCTGGCATCTCCTTTTGTTTTGCAGCCTCCTGTTTGTAATTAGCAGGACACTTTCCATTCATTGCATTGTAAACTGAGTTCACAAATATTTCAGTTTGGTCTCTAATAGCATCGGAGAGCATTGTTTCAACAGCAGCGCGTGTTCCAGGCTCACCATTGCTGCATTGTTCATTCTTCTGTCCGTCGTAGTCGTCGTCACCACTATGACTTAAATTTCCAGCGAACTCGTAAAGATGCATCAATGACGTATCACGGAAAAAGCACTTGACTCGGCTCATCATCTTGACCCGAACAAATAGAGAAATGCAAGCTAGGTTGAAAAAGAAGAAGGGAGACACGACCAACAAGCCAACTAGCACCCTCAACCAGTTATATATGGCTCTGAAAAAGTGGCTCATAGAGAATGCAGAAGGCAGTTTCTTATCTGAAGGAGCAGGCGCACCACTCAACGTCAAGGTCGAGAGAGCGATGGGCTTGTTCAAGTCAATCACCACGGGACTATATTTCTCGACATACTCGAAGTCGTATATGCTTGCTTCCTCGTTGACCATGGAATTGAACGGATCCATCGCAGATATGGCACAGGTGTACCAACTGGTCCGCTTATCATTGATGACATTGCAATATAAGGCCCTATTCTGGAACACCGCGAGGGCCTTATAAAAAACTGAATTACGCTCCGCCATCCACACCAAGAGCGGTAGATTCCGCTTCTTGCTGCTAGAGTATTCAGACCTGATGTTCACCCGGTCGCGCATGAAGATTTGTGCCCCCGTGTGGGCAAGGAAGAATGGGATAACTGCATTAAACACGCATGCACTCCAGGACTCGCCAGGAAATATGGTTCCTACGTGCGGCGAGCAAAATGTCACAAAGTTCATGGGCTTAACCTTATCGTAGTAGCGCTCTGAGTACAACACGCCGATGGCATAGCGGGCAATCACACCACCAACTGAGTATCCCACAACAGACAACTTAGTCACCTTATCGCCCCGACTTCTGATTTTTATCGTCTCAGCCGTTACTTCATCTGCAATACGCTTGCCGTTGACGTCAAGCCCGTCGTACGTCAAGAATCCAGCGTGGGACCCGGTCTTATGTACCAAAATTCGCTCGCAATCCTTGGAAGGCTTCACCTGCTCACGTATCTGCGTCTCCAAATAGTTCAAGTTGTAAGTCTGACCCCAAAGCCTGCTGTGTTAGTCTCTCTGCTCCTTTGCGCGATTAAGGTTCATCGCTCGCAAAAATGGCGTCCCACGGCGGCCCCAGAACCCTGAGTTTGCGATGCGATGCGGCAGCGCAGCCGCGCCCAGCCCAGGATACACCATCGCGGCACATACTTACCCATGCACCAATATAACTAGATGATACTCCATCATCGTCTTGTCCTAACACTAAGCCGACCGACTCTACACCCCTTACATCCCGCTAAATATATAGCGACCGCTTTGCCTTCTCGGAACCTTCGCTCCCACAAACATGCAATCCATAATACAAAGAGTATTGTTTCTTTCTGCGCTTAAACAAAGAGATTTACTGAGATTGTTACTCGCTTCAATAGGGAGCTGGTAATTTTTGCTATCTAATACGGCAGTGCTTCCTGGGATGGGTATGTATACTGGCACGACTTTTTTCTATTGAGATTATATACAGGACTTTCCTCTCTGGTAGGAATTAGATTCTTTAGGGCAGTCATGTCTGGAAACTAGGTAAGACACTTGCTAAGAAGTAAAGCGGAAGCAACACTAACATTGAGGGAGTCGACAATGTGGTTGTGAGCAGCACGTTTCTGGTGAAGAGATACTATGTAGTCGGACTTTAGTTTTATATTTGCCCTTATACCATCGCCTTCGCTGCCCATAACGAGAAGCACAGGGGACAGACGCAAGATGGAAGGAAGTTCAGCCACTTCAATGGCCTTTGTGGCCAAAGTGGAAGCTATTTTCCGGTTTGGGTGAGTATGCGGCAGCACGTCGGAGGAAACGACGGACCAGCCGTGACGAGAGGAAGCATCAATGAAGTGCAAAGGATTGTCGACCTGGTAGAGGTCAAGCAAGTCGAGGGCGCCTGCGGCTGCCTTTGCTGCCACCGGCCCTATTTTGGCGGTATTATGTGATGGTACTATGAGGAAGTCTGCGCCGAGATAGAAGGCCGAACGGGCGATGGCGCCGATATTCTGCGGGTCCGTGATGCTGTCTACGTAGATCCCCAAAGGGAAGGCTGGTTCCATAGGTGCAGCCATCGTGCGGGCGACAGCCCGCTGTACTGGTGCGGTGGTTCCATAGAGTTCGTTTATGGTGCTAACTTCGTAGGTTGCATTAGACCCGTCGCAGTCGCCCAAGGCACCTAGTAGCGGTAGTACCAACGGCTTAGTCTCCAAAACGACTCCATTGTGGACCCCGTTGTTAGTGAGGCGGTTGAGCTCTCCCTTCGACAGCCTTTTCTCCACCTTAAGCCCAAGCTCCTTTGCAGCTTTGGCGACTTCACCCGGTATTTCCCTCAGACTCTGTACTAAAAGTTTCGAAAACAGTTCCCTGCGTCTTGCGCTTATGGCCGCGAACACCGCGTGTGTTCCGTAAAGATATTCACTGAGGGGGTTCCCAAGTCCTCTTTCCCAACTTTCTGTCGTCTTGGACTCGTTATAAGTCTCCTTCTTCGTGATCTTCTGCACTTTGAAATCTGCTCGCTGCTGTTTCGTGTGCTCTTTGCGCATATTTCGTGCTCTTCTCTGTCTCTCTACCTTTCTCTGTAGAGCATCTCGCCTCTCTTGGCTTATATTTCCGTATTTTCGCATGAAGTACTCGTCCTTCGTCAACCCGACTTCTTCCCAAGGCTTTTGATCATCTTTCCTTGCTGAGAGGCTTTTCGCGAGCGACACAGGCCCATTTTTCTCGTGTCTAGAGTGAAACGCCGGCTTTGGGCCGTGTCCTTTCGCCCTGGAAGTGCTTCCGGAAAGCGCGCGGATATATATCTTCAACATTCCTGTTCTTATTGATGTTGTCGTTCACGATGGTGAGATGCTGCTACCAGGCAGATCTCAACTTTTCAGGCGCTTTTTTTCAAAAAACCCTGAGTCACGTGTAAGCTCATCTCCATCGCGCCGTCATCACCCTCCGCATGTTTTACATGAAATGCCCCAATAAGCCTGGTGGCACAGCGAACCTAATCGTATTCTGGACCCCGTAAGACAAAGCTATGTCACTGGTATCGCCCGGTGCTACAAGCCGTCATGTAATGACGAACACACGTTGATCTGTGTTACAAGCTGGTGTGTTAGGTCCAATTGTAAAAAGATATCAATTTAGCTCTATAAACGGAATACTTACTACCAGAGAGACCATGCGTTGTTAATCCCTCCGAGGCTTACTCTTAAAACAAGACGCCCTTAGTGCTGGGCACATCATCCGTACCGTTAGAGGATATCGCCTCTCTTATTGCGATGGCCAAAGATTTAAAAGCGCTTTCTGCGCGATGGTGGTCGTTAGACCCGCGCAAGCAGTCGACATGCAAGGTAATGGCGGCCGCTTGGGCAAAACTCTCGAGGAAATGGGGGATCATCTCACATGACAAGTCTCCGATCTTTTCTCTCTTCAAGCCTAGGTCGATGACAGCGTAGGGTCGGTTAGACAAGTCGACCACAGATCTACTCAACGCCTCGTCAAGAGGCGCATATCCGAAACCAAACCGTTTGACACCCTTCACATGGCCCAACGCACGATGAAATGTGCTGCCCAACGCTATGGCGACATCTTCTGCCGTGTGATGGTCGTCGATGTGTAAGTCCCCAATGCACTCAACGACGAGTGACCACCCAGAGTGTTTCGCCAACGCGTGAATCATATGGTCTAGAAATCCGATACCTGTTTGTATCCGTATCACCTGTGCCTTCGACGTTTGGTTGGCATGGTCCGCCTCTGTTTTCTCGCAGTTGCTTTGTTCTGCAAACAACGATTTCTTCACCTCAATGTGCCCCCCATCCAAGGACATCGCAATCTGAATTTTGGTCTCGTTCGTAACTCTATCTAGCTCTGCTCTTCTTGTCATCTTTATGAGTCTTCTTCTCTCTACTCCACTGCTTTGGTACTGATCTGATTGATGACTCCAGTGTTAAATGGTCCAGTTGAGTTATCATCATCCTCGCTGACCTGTATACACGAAATTTTCATATTAGCTCTTTCACGTAAAATCATAGGGAATCAAATAGACAACCAGAGTGATTCAGGGAGATATTTAGATAGAGAAGCTCAAAGGCAAATCAGGATGTCTTTGATAAATAAATCAATGTTCAGGCGAACAGAGGTGATAGGGAGAGGGAAATTTGGAGTTGTTTATAAGGGGATAAATGTCAATACGAAGCAAGTGGTAGCTATTAAAGTATTGAACTTAGATACACAAGAAGACGAAGTGGCGGATGTACAACAGGAGATACAGTTTCTCACGGAGTTTAAGAACGTACCCAATGTGACACATTACTATGGATCTTTTCTCAATAATACAAGTCTCTGGATCGTGATGGACTACTGCGCGGGTGGATCGATCCGTACTCTTCTTAAGTCTGGCACATTTGAAGAGCGATTTATCGGAGTAATTCTCCGTGAGCTTCTATCCGCGCTCCAGGCGGTACACAGTCTTGGGACAATACACCGAGATTTGAAGGCAGCCAACGTGTTGGTAACGAATGAAGGGAATGTTCGTTTATGTGATTTTGGTGTTGCGACTAAGATCACCTCCAATGCTCTCAAGAGAACGACGATGGCGGGAACACCCTACTGGATGGCTCCTGAGGTCATCAGAGAAGGTGACACTTACAATTTCAAAGCCGATATATGGTCTCTCGGGATCACTTTATTCGAAATCGCCACGGGTAACCCCCCGTACAGCGATAAAGACGCTAACTGGGCAATGCAGATGATTTCGAAACTGACACCTCCAAGACTTGAAGGCCGTGAGTACTCTGCTGGTCTCAAGGAGGTGATCGCTCTATGTTTAGACGAGAACCCCGAAGAAAGACCATCTGCTGAGGACCTCTTGAAGTGTAAATTCGTCAGGACCCATAAAGCTCAGCCCACGAATATTTTGAAAGAGCTCATTTCAAAATACCTTTTGTGGAGGGATCAGAACTCAAAGCAATCCTCAGGTGCTTACCACGCTGAAGAAAAGATAATGACCCAAGAAAGCAACACAACAACTGAAAACACCCAAGATGAAAACGAAAATCTACAAGTCAAGTGGGACTTCGACTCTTTAAGCAGTCGTGAGTATATCATCGAGAACAACATCGATATTAATGATGATGACTATAACAGAAATGCTGCAGATATGCATGATGCAGTGAACGATACGTTGAGCATGTATCCCTCGTATCAGAACGAGACGAGGGATGCTACTTACGTGATGAATAGTGTGCACCCATCTCAGAATACGAGCACTTTTGGAGACAAAAAAACTCCAGTTGGAAAGATTCAAACTCCTAGCAAGACTGAGATACCGAAGTCATTACAACTTTTGTTTGAGGATCCTGACGCCGCGGAGCAAAACCTGGATTTTCCGACCCCTTCTGCTGATTTTGGTCCCGGCTTTAACAATGGAAACCATCGGATGGAATCCCCTACCATTGAAATCCCGGATATGAGTAACATATCCAATTTTTCTAATTACAAGAATAGTACCTCTTTATCCAACTTAGGTACTAATCCACCTCCTACTCTTAACAAACCACCTAATTTATTTCATACTCAGTCCGCATCTGGAAACCTCGAAACGAGGTCTACTGCAAATAGGCCTAGGAAGATAACAATTTCAAACACTTTGAACAGTATTCCCGGATCATCTCATGATAAAGGCTCATCTACACCTCCAACTCTGAACCAAAGTTCACTTCTCAGAACTCCATCGCCTAAACCACCGGCGATAGGCTCCTTAGTTTCACAATCAACCAATGCAACTTCGCCTTCAAAATCAATGAAGGCACTTCAGTCTAATTCAAATCCATTATTGCAACCCATCAACGCACAGTCAATGAATACCCAACCAACAAGTACACAGCACCTGAACAACAGCATCCAAGCAAACAATACAAAGATGTCAATAGAATCAACCCTGGCGAAGAGCAACACCAATAATGGTGCTACCCTCCAGTCGCACCCACCTAAATCAAGGAATAGAAATGGTCTTCGTATCCACATGCCTACTCCTGCTAACAGTACCCCAAATTTATCGGTACTCACAAATTCTTTTGAATCATCAGAACAAAACTCAAATTTGGCGGATAATGTCAACCAGTTTGGTATCAATCCGTCACAAATCTCAAGCTTCTCGTCATCCATGACTCCTGTTGGTGAAAGAGACCCCTTCAGTTACTCTCAGAATAATGAAGACGAGTCAAGTACAGTAAAGGAATTGCAAGCAAGCTCCAAATTACCCCCTTCTTCGATGAAAGCGCCAACTTTCGTTCCTTCGACAGCAGCTTCATTTCTCCCGCCTCCTAAGGGATCCACTGCTTCAAGTTCACAAAAAGGAGCTCCCAACATTAAATTTCCTCAAATATCTAGTATAAATCCAGAATACTTTTCAGATAGTATACCCAAACACAAGTTGGCTCAAGAATTAGAAGAAATGATACAGTTATTTGGCCAAGGATTAGACGCATTAAAAGAATGTATTTAGAAAAAGTATTTCTTAGTTCTATATCTCTATATATATATTTTTTTTTTTACTCCCATGATAATTCATGTTCCCATTAATGATTCCTTTGTCTTTTGTAAATTGGTAAGAAAATCTCTGTCCTCCTCTACAAATGTAATATTATCAACATCAGCAAAGTCATGCACAGCAGTTCTCTCCCATTTGGGCCGCCACGTCACTATCTCACCATCCATAGTACCACAGTAGTACGTTCCAGTAAATGGGCCCGCGTTTACCATTGAACAGGTCCTGCCTGATGTTTTGGATCCTTTTCTAGAGAGTCTGCTCACTAGTTTTCCATCAATAGTTCTAAAAACAAAGATATCACCGTTATCCGAAGGAAACAATAAGTACTGTAACTCGCTCTCGTACTTGGGACTTAGCACCAAAGGGATTGATTGAGGGTACTTGTTTCTAGTGAGGGGCCCAAAGTTAATAAGCTTGTTTAACGGAGGCGCTAGTGACGATACCATATCCCACACACGTATTTTGTCGTCGTTTCCAGCTGTATATAAAACATGGCCTAGCTCATCCCAAACTAATCCATTAACTGGACCCAGATGAGCTCTTACAGACCTATTTGTAAGATTATTCTCAGTGGCTGATTCGTCAGATGCATTTGTCTTTAGCATATCGAGTCTAGCCAAGCAACTCTTGCTTCTTCTTATGTCCCATAATTTGACCTCACCATCAAAGCCACCTGAAGCCAAAACGTTGTATTCCTGGGGATGCCATTTAACGCACAATGACTTTCCTTTGTGGCCTATTAATGTATGTGAGCTCGAAGACGTTCTTAGGTCTAAAAGCTTGATGAAAGGTTGATCAGATGCGACTGCCACGAGTGCGCTAGCCGAGTAGGAGTTTTCTTCAAAGTAGGAAATGCTGAAATTATACACGCGGTTTGCTAAATCAAATGTGTGGACCGGCATGAGCTCGTTAGTGTCCCATATTTTGACAGTGTGATCAAAAGAGCTAGAGATAAACATACCATTGTCCAAGGGCCACCACAGGATGCACGACACACCAAATTTATGAGCCGTCTTGCGTGGTATTGATGCTAACCGAGAAAAGGTGGTTCGTGGATGGTCATATAGGTCGTCATCAACTCCATCATCATATGCGGCACTGCTGGCACCCTGTACCGGTTCTTGCTCCGCTAGATCCCAGAGCTTGATAGAAGAATCAGCACATCCACTCAACATAAACCGATAATCCTGCTTTTCTGCATCCATAGTGTTCACTGCAGCGTCATTATGACAGTTCAGCGGAAACACATCAGTGCCTACACCTTGTGCTAGATTCGCATAAAATGTCTCGCAAATAGTGGTAGCAAACTCCAACGGACTAACTCGCCCTACCACTCTGTCAATTATCAATGATTGCATCTCATACTATTCTATTGCTGCCCACTTTAGGCATCTGTTCAAGGATCTCTTATATCAACTTAGCTCTAGCAA
This sequence comes from Millerozyma farinosa, assembly GCA_002196765.1. Classification (NCBI taxonomy): domain Eukaryota; kingdom Fungi; phylum Ascomycota; class Pichiomycetes; order Serinales; family Debaryomycetaceae; genus Millerozyma; species Millerozyma farinosa. Next base: position 1,801,183 of record NBND01000004.1, read on the forward strand.
AGTGCGGTAGAATGTGATGATAATTCGTGTCCTGTATATAATGGTATCAAAAACTTTTTCTTTGAAGTGGAAGGGAAAAAACAGGTAAAACAGAATTCAAAGTCAGTTTCATAACAAGGATGTTGGACATCAATGCGTTTCTCTCTGAGAAGGGAGGAGATCCCCAGAAGATCAAGGAGTCCCAAAGAAAAAGGGGCGCTTCAGTTGAGTTGGTCGACGAAATCATTGCAGACTACAAAGCGTGGACAAAAATCAGATTCGATTTAGACACCGTCAACAAGAGCTTGAATGGACTCCAGAAGGAAATAGGACAGAAGTTCAAGGCTAAGGAAGATGCATCGGCGCTATTGGCCAAGAAGGACGAGTTAGTCGCTGAGAAAAAGGCGATCACTGAGAAGGAGCAAAACGCGGACACTGAGTTACGCTTCAAGGTCAACCAGGTCGGTAACATTGTGCATGAGTCTGTGGTCGATTCGTTGGATGAGGACAATAACGAGTTGATCAGGACGTGGGCACCAGAAGGTGTCAGCGAGGTGGGTTCCATTGCGACTGCGACGGGTGCACCAGCCAAGTTATCACATCACGAAGTCTTGTTGAGACTAGATGGATACGACCCGGACAGAGGTGTCAAGATCGTGGGTCACCGTGGGTACTTTCTACGTAACTATGGAGTCTTCTTGAATCAGGCTTTGATTCAGTACGGTTTGAGCTTCCTTGCCAAGCACAAGTACACGCCTTTGCAGGCCCCTGTCATGATGAACAAGGACATCATGGCCAAGACGGCCCAGTTATCGCAGTTTGATGAGGAATTGTACAAAGTGATAGACGGAGAAGACGAAAAGTACATGATTGCCACCTCTGAGCAGCCGATTTCTGCTTATCACTCAGGAGAATGGTTCGAGTCCCCTCAAGAGCAGCTCCCGGTGAGATATGCCGGTTACTCGTCGTGCTTCCGTAGGGAGGCTGGTTCACACGGAAAGGACGCTTGGGGTATCTTCAGAGTTCACGCTTTCGAGAAGATAGAGCAGTTCGTGTTGACAGAGCCCGAAAAGTCTTGGGAAGAGTTCGACAGAATGATTGATGTCGCCGAGGAGTTCTACAAGTCGTTGGGTTTGCCCTACAGAGTCGTCGGTATCGTATCCGGTGAGTTGAACAATGCTGCCGCCAAGAAGTACGACTTAGAGGCCTGGTTCCCTTTCCAAAAGGAGTACAAAGAATTGGTGTCTTGTTCCAACTGTACAGACTACCAGTCTCGTAACTTGGAAATCAGATGCGGAATCAAACAGCAGAATCAGACTGAGAAGAAGTATGTCCATTGCTTGAACTCGACCTTGTCTGCCACCCAACGTGCATTGTGCTGCATCTTGGAGAACTACCAGAAAGAGGATGGACTTGTCATTCCTGAGGTTTTGAGGAAATACATACCAGGTGAACCACTGTTTATCCCCTTTATTAAGGACTTGCCAAAGAACTCCACCTCTACTAAGAAGACCAAGAAATAGTCGGATACATGCCTCTGTTTTTTTTTCTCTCGTTGTAACGCTTATAAATACACTTTATACAGTCCCTCTTCTCTATCCGTAATTCTCTGGCATTCCACCTTTGCAGAGTCCCTTGCCTTAATATCTGTAGATGGCACCTCTGATTGATTATGTAATCATCTGAGTCCCCTCGCTGTCAGAACGTGGAGTTACCTCCGGCCTGAGACATCGACGTCCGAGGGTCCTCGGCAACCTTAGATAGCCTGAGAGCACATCTACAAGTAGTTAGTATACTTCTAGCTATCAAAGTCTGGTTATCAGGTATATCAGTTAGCGAAGTGTCCTAGCACTCTCCAGCTCGGCCCAGAGATGCTTTGAAACGAGCCGCTCGGTTGTAGACTGTGCGTCTCAGTTGCCACCCTAGAGATCGGTTATATGTCAAATTCATCTCGGCCTAACTACCACCATGGCTGACTCGTAATGTAGCGACTCCCTACGCCATTAGTGAGAATAGCATGTGTTAACTCACATATCCGTCGCCAATGACCTAGTGTGCTAGTGCACAGCAACAATAACTCTCACTGTATGCGAGAAGTAAAACGATATCGGCCGAAAACCAATTCACCTCTAACTTTGTATAGAAAAGCACCCAGCATAGTACAATATAAATAGAGAGTATAAGTCACTGATACTCATGAATAATTACTATTAATTCAATACTAACACACAAGATAGCTACTAAACAAACAACATAAAAATGTCATTCTATAGCAAAGAGCACGAAATCAAAGGTAAGGTCGCACTCGTGACCGGAGGTACCAAGAACTTGGGAGGAGCTACTGCCAAAGAGCTCGCCAAGCATGGGGCTAACTTGTTCTTGCACTACCACAATCCTAAGGACGAGGCAGCAGCACAAAAATTTGCTGAGGAATTGAAGAGCAATGGTATCAAGGTGGAACTTTACAGAGCTAGTCTCAGCACCGCGGAGGACGTTGAAAAGTTGTTCGCTGCGGCCAAGGCTAAGTTCCCAGACGGAATCGACATTGCCATCAATAACATTGGCCAGGTGTTGAAGAAGCCAATTGTCCAAATCGATGAGAAGGAATTTGAGACCATGGACCAGAACAATAACAGAGTCGCTTTCTACTTTATCAGAGAAGCCGGCAAGCACTTGAAGGACAACGGTAGGCTCGTGACTTTGGTCACGTCGTTATTGGCTGCGTACACGCCCTTCTACGGTGCTTACCAGGGTACCAAGGCACCAGTTGAGTACTACAGTAAGACTGCCTCCAAGGAGTGGGCTGACAGGGGTATTTCTGTCAACTGTGTTGCCCCAGGTCCTATGGACACGCCATTCTTGTATGGGCAGGAGACGGACGAGAGTGTCCTGTTCTTCAAGACATGTGCTATGCATGGCAGATTGACCAAGATCGAAGACATTGTGCCTATCGTCAGATTCTTGGTCACTGAGGGTTACTGGATAAACGGCCAGACCATATACGCTTCTGGTGGTTTCACTGCCCACTGAGCAATTCTCTACGTTCTAAGAATTAAAGTGTATAGCGTATATTGAAAATGTGATACTCTACAACAGCTGCCCCTTAGGCTCTTTTCTACCATGTAGCTTGCTACTCGACTAGCATTTGCTTCGAGAACGCTGCCGGCTTTGGCTGTAAAAATAGCCCCTTCTAGGCGGCTCTAGTGTTGCTCCAGGGCTCGTGGGCACACGCTCTAACCCGCCGCGCCCTGGGTGTCTGATCTATCTCAAAGCGTCTAATTCATGGCAGCATCACAGCACACACCTAACGTCTCCTCAGCACAGCAACAGCAGAGAATTGCCGCACAGCATCCGCAGAATGACGAGCAGCATCCACCGCCCCCTCTTTGAGGCTGCTGCTGCACGTACATCGGTTGTTGTTGTGGGTAATATCCCTGTTGTGGTGGGTATCCCTGAGGTGGGTATCCCTGAGGTGGTCCTTGTTGATAATATGCCTACCTGCGTTAGTATGTCTCTCGATTCTATGGCTATAAAGGTAGCCACGGCAGCGGGTTTTGTGTTGATTACGGTATTTTTGGTCTAGTGTGAACGGCAGTGAACATAAGCTCAGCCCTGCTCGCTTTTGGCGAGCAGGGCTCTTTGAAAGGTAGCAAATAAAGCCATTGCACCCACAAAGCACCACTTCCAGCCAGATCGCAAAGTTTCCGTTTTCCTTTACGGACTCCTGACGTGTCTTTCTCTTCTTTGTTCCACGTCATCAGCTTCTCGAAAGTGCTTCTTCATCTGAATCACAACTCAAGAATCAAATCACGACACTAAAAGTCCGTAAAATAGCCCAAAAAAATAAACGCCACGAAGTATATTCGTCCGCTACTCATCTGCTACTCACCATTATCGACTATTCGTTATCTTTTTTATGTTCTAGTCAACTTTCGTGTGAAAAGAAATTGTTTTTGAAAAAAAAAAAACAAACACGGATCTATTTTTTCGAGCTATGATAGAAAAGGCTATTATAGCACTTCACTATTATATATAGACCTGTATAGCCATTTATCCTCAATGCGATGACATAGACCTAATTTATTTGTGTCAAATAGCATGCACTGCGTCTTGTTACACTATATTTGGCAACTTTTTACTATGTTCAAGGAGTGGATAAGCCTCGTGTGCTGCATACGTGACACTTAGTATACGCCTCGTTTGTGTCAAGAAATAAGGTTCCTACAGATGGTGCTTGAGCCAGGTTGGTAATGAACCGGGATGGCTACGTCCAAGTAGGCATTGCGACGTGAAAAATAAGGCCTTCGGTGACCTTCGCTGCTTGGGTCGTGCTGCAGTCGTGACTCGGGCGTAGCTTTCTGTAGAGAACGCTGTAGCTGCATAAGCCTGCTGCAACTTAGCAAGGAAACTTGACATGTTATCTCTCATGGCGAGATAGCACTCATCTTAGCAGCCAGCCTGCCCGTCCGTTACGGAAAGCATCTAGCCAGGTGGACAGGTTTCCCCCTTAGCGGGAAGGCTCGAGAAATAAGACAAAAAACCGTGGCACATAGATTGTGTCGTGCACACGTGAAGAACTTTGTTTCGAGTGAGTGGGAATTGCGGTGGATTTTGTGTAGCGCAGCGCAGAGGAGGCACAAAGGCTTTTGTGAAACACTGGGCCAGCGCAAGTCCCGAAGTCGGTATGCAGTCCTGATGCTGTCCATGTGCATGCTGGGAGATGAGGTTATATGCCGTCTGCTGATCATACTGCTGGGAGATGAGCGACCCCAGTGTTGGATCTAATGCTATTGCGATGGCAGCATGATACCGGACGGAGCTAACAGCGAAGGTAGCGGGCTTTTGAATGGGCTTCCCATTCACCTCCCAAATTCGAAGGACACTCTGCAGGGTAGTGATGATGGGTGCACTGCGTCTCACGAGTTTGATGGAGGCGCTGAGAGCAAAAACCTAGATGAAGAACGGTCTGGGGAGGAGCCGGTTTTCATCCCCGGGACCACCATTACTTTGCAGACTGAAGAGGATATCAAAAGATGGATTGAGGAGAGGCGTCGTAATTGGCCTTCTAGGAAAAACATAGAAGCAAAGAAGGAAAAAGAGAATGCTGGTGTCCCTGGTAACGACGAACAGAAAAAGGCCGGTGGTTCAGATATATCTGGAGAGCAGGGAAGTAATCGCAGAAAGAGGCGTCGTTCTGGCGGTCTGGAAGGTCGCAATGTGTGCAAATTCTTCAAGAATCTGGGAAAGTGTCGATTTGGATCAAATTGCAAAAACTTGCATCTGTCCGACCGCGGGGCTAACAAGAATGACGAGGCGTCTTTCAAGGAATACGACGGGATGAAGGTATTTGTCCCTGAAAGATTCAAAAATCATATGTATCCTGGTGAGAACAAAACGTCATTGTTTAAAATGATGGTGCTTAGAGATCATTACGAGCACGAAAATGACAAAATTTTGGATTTTATAGAATATCTTCAAGAAAAAAACATAATCAATTACTCTTAAATATATCTGTACTATGTACAAATGATAATTCACATCCAGTCGAATGACTTATATTTACGGAATTTGTATAGAATGGCCATATAAACTTGTTTTCATTATGAACTGATTTAAAATTCATCAACTCTTGTTAATGATCTTTTAACTTTTTGGTAGCATCCACCATAATGGAGCATTGTTTAGCGATATCACCAAGCTTATTAATTACAATCCCATTTCCTTCTCCAAAACCATAGATAGAGTATTGTAAACCCACGTCTTTGCAGAATTGAATAACGAAAGGTTGCACTCTTCTAAGATTGTGTCTAGGAAGACGCGGAAATAAATGGTGGATTGCTTGGAATTGTAAGCCACCATGCAAAAAATCTAGCCACTCAGGGCAGTCAACGTCCATTGTAGTCCTTATCTGCCTCAGAGCGAACGACTCACTCAACCCTAAATCAGCAGTGGACATGGCGAAATGTGACAACGTGATCTGGACGTGAACCAACATGGTCGCAATGTGGCTGACCATCACAAAGACAAATCTATCCCAGTTCAGGTGGAGTGTCTTACCAACAAGCAATCCGAAATACCAAAAGAAAAAGAATGATAATCCTGCTATTTCAAAATACCTAAACCATGCCGCCTTGCCTCTTTTTGGCCCTTGACCCAACAACAAATGCGTCCATGAGAGTCTGTAGAGGTTGAATCTCCCAAAACAGAGTATAGGATAATACAAATAGTTCTGTATTTGAATAAAAAGCTTTGCCGCAGCGTCCATGTACAAGTATTTCTCATAATAGGTAGAATAAACGTCGCCAAACAACCTCGTACTTACAGCAAAAAAGGGCAAGTGTTGGATATCGGGATCATGGACAGGATCATTGGTGACCAAGTGGTGCACGTTGTGGTTTCTTTTCCACCATCCAAGGCTTAGTCCTCCAAACCAATCGGCAATAAGCATACCAAACACGTTATCTATTTGATAATTATGTGTAATGGAGACATGGCCCGCATCATGTGCTATAAAAGTCATCTGCTGCCATGCAACACCCATGAACAATGCACTGAAGAATATATGATTCAATTTAAGGAAGGAGAATGAATAAAGAAACAAGCTACCAATCTTGATTAACTCTCTCACATAAGCCCAATAGTCACATTGGTAGAACCCATTCTTAATTATAGTGTTATGGAGCTCGTAATACTTGGCCCTTAAGGCGGCCTGAGTCTTGTAGTCCAACAGTGGAACACTTTTTAAGTCTCTGTGCGATAAAGCATTGTCGTAATTCTGCACTAAAAGCTTCGGGTCAACCACGCTCCCTTCTTTGAATATGGGGTATACTTCGTTTACATTTTCTTGGTTCAAAACACGGATATTAGGTGACACAGGTGGTTTAACTATGCCAGTGGGAACACCGGGCGCCTCGTATCTGCTACTGTGACTTTTTGCACCAGACTTACCAGTGTCTTCCTGCTCGCTCAGAGTATCTGAAGACGTTGATGCTAGAGATATATCGCCCTCAGAATCATCACTGGGAGCCATATCAATCTTCTCTTCCAAAGAAAAGTTCCTCTTTTCTATATGTTCGTCGTATACAGCGCCTTGTATAGGCGGAGTCATATTTTCCCACTCATAGTCGATCCTTCCAATTTTCCACCTCCCGAAGGTTTTGATTGTATCTGGACCATGATAGGCATTCATTTCATCCGTGGCATCTCTGCCTATCATATGGAAAACTGCCTTATCACCACCTGGATGAAATGGAAGCCATGATGTAAGGTTCAACACTTTGTCCTCATAAATCACGATCGCATTGCCCTTTCTTATAAGGTTTACTATATCTTCTCTACTGAGTACTTTAGTGGCCCGTTCGCTACCTTTGGACATCCTCTGTAGTGTGATTTAGTCGCCGAAAACAATAAAACAAATGAAGACTACAATTGTCAACTCTATTATAACGCGAATAAGCTATTATCAGTATGCCGTAAAAAAGCACAAAATAAGCCAGGAGTATCACACCACTAAAACCAGGGGTGTGCTATATGATGTATATATATATATATATATACATGTATGTATATAAGTTATTGGTTCAGCTGGCCTTCTACGAATGTCATGGCCTCTTCTCTGTTGATCTCAGATACAGTACTAACTTTGTTGTTAAACATGACACCATAAAACTTGTCAGCAACTTGTAGCATCTCACGTCTAAAAGTAGTACAGATGAATTGAGCCCTCAGGGATAGCACGTTGATCATTGCAGCCACTGCGGTCCTATACTGTGTATCCAAGTTAGCGTCGATTTCATCGAAAAGGTAGAATGGAGCAGGATCACATTTTTGGATTGCAAGAATTAAAGTGATTGCACATAACGATTTTTGACCACCAGAAAACTGCTCTACGCGCTGTTGTTCGTCCTTTTTGGAGTTGAAGGAAGCAGATATCGACACACCAACATAGTTTTCTATGTTTCCTTGGTCATCCGAGTCTCTGATTTCAGTGTCAAAGTCATCCTCGCTTTCTTCACTCACGGCTTCATTTGCGCCAGACTTCTTTTGCATTATTAAGCGGCCAGTACCAGCCGGTACAAGCTTTTCGAAGATTTCATTGAAGCTCTTCGCCACTTGCTTGAAACTTTTGGTGATGGCCTGATCTTTCTGAGTTTTCAAATTGTTGATTAAGTTTTCGATAGATGCTCTAGATATTTCGAGTTCACTTTTTCTTTGAACCAAATCATCACGTTCTTTTGTAAATGTATGATACTGCTCAATGGCCTTCTTGTTAACATGAGAATACTTTGTGAGCTTGTTGTTCACCGTATTCAATCTCTTCAAAAGCTCATTAGAAGAGACTTTTTCATAAGTAGCATGGCTGAAAGCTTCCTCTGGAAGAACACCCAAATCTCTAATTTTTTTCTCTATCTCCTCTCTTCTTTCGACCAAAATAGCCTTCTTTGCTAGATTCTTTTCAGTTTCTTTCGAAAAATCACCAAGTTTTCTCGTGATAGCTTCACGATGCTCATTTGCAATCTGTAGCAATTCCTCGCTTCTATTAATTTCGGAAGTTAGCTTATTGTACTCGTCAACTGCTGCTTGGTTCCTGGACTCTGACGTGTCAAGTTGAGTTGTAAGATACTCGATCTCACTCTCAATCGCCTTAACATGCGATTCCAGATACTGCGAATCTGGAATGCTGCTATTTTGCAAGAGACCTTCTAAAGTAGGTTTGTAATTCATTGAAAGTTCTGACTCATACTTGGACATACTAGTTTCTACTTCCGTTAGCTTTGTCACAACATCATCAAGCTGGGTTTCATATTCTGCGATCGAGCTATTCAAGACATTCAACTGGCGTTGTTCTTCTTCAGATAAACTTTTGGTAAAAGTCGATGCAAGCTCTTCTTTGCTTTGTTTAATGTTTATAGAAAGCTTGTCTTGGACAACTCTTGCTGATTCCAAGCTGACAACTAAAGAGTCATGCACTTGCTCAAGGTTGCGTTTCTTGTCTTTAAGCTGAGAGATATTTACTTTTAATGGATCAACATTTTGCATTAATGAATCTAGGCTACGTGACTTTTGGTGGAGATCATTGTTTTTGGATGTCAACTGATGGTTTATGCTTTCGATTTCTTTTGCACACTTCAGTAAATCTTCCTGTATTTTTTCCAAGTCACGCTTCTTCTTTATCTGTGTCTTAAGAGCATCCAAACGTAAGTTCTTCTGATCTCTGTAACCACCACTTAAGACACCCTTTACTTCTGCCCTATCGCCATCCAAAGTTATCGCGTTGACCTTAAAAGATCGAGCCAATTCAGATCCTTTTTGTAAATTACTGCAAACAATAGTTCTGCCGAATACGTGTCTTATCGCAGGCATAACTCTTTCATCTTCAACCTTGACTTTTTTGATTAATGGTATACAATGATGTTCACTGCTATCGGGATATTGAACCGATGGTGGATTTATTCTATTCAATGGCATAAAAGTTACTCGTCCAGCTTTTGCACGCACCAATTCATTCATGAGCAAAGAAGCTGTAGAATCATTATCTACCACAACATGGAAGAGTGAATTCCCTCCCACGACTTCTACAGCTGTCTTGTATTTATCACTTACACTGAATAATTCTGCAAGGGGCCCGTAAACTGAATCAGTTAGTTGTAACTTAGTCAGAATTATTTTCAATGCAGCAAGACCTTGCGCTTGTGCCCTGTCCATAGTTTGGTTAACTTGAAAGTTAGCATCGTTTAAATCATTATTCAATGAATCATGTACACTTCTCAACCTTATCTCTTCTCTCCATAATCTTTTTCTATCATCTGTCAACTGAAAGATTTGTCTTTTCAAGTCCTCGATACTTTCCTTCAAATCTGCCACCTGACTCTCGTGAGCTGCACTATCAACTTGTGCCTCTAACCTTTCAATCTGAGAATTCATTTCATAAATTTTAGACCTACTCTCGTCCACATCCTTTTCCAATTGAGACACTCTAGAGCTAGCATTTTTAAGTTCTTTGCTGGACTTCGCAATTTGAGAATTGAGCCAATTATCCCTTTCAGTCTTGGACTTGAACTTGGAAAACCTATTTTGTTTTGAGTAAAGGGATCTTTGTTTCATTAATAAATCCGTTAATTTACCCTTTAATTCTGCTTCCATATTCCTGTATTTTTCTAGATTAGGCCTGAACTCCACGATCTTCTTCTCATGACCTGCTATAAGTTTCTTATAGTTTTCAATGGAATTTTTGTGGTTATTATATTGCTCCTTGGCCGCTTTTAGTGTGCTCTGAATTTCATTTAACTTCCACTTTTTATCCGCTACTGCGTTAAGAAAATGTTTATAATCTTTATTCGTTTGTTCCTTGTCTAATGTTGCCATCTTCAAAGAAATTTTTAGCTCATTTAGTGAATCCTTCAACTCCTGACACATTGTATCTCGTCTATCAAGCTCTTCCAAATCGCGTTGCGACTCATTAAGTAAATCATTATAAGATACATCTATACGGTCGATTTGCAGGTTGAGTTCAGACTGCTCTTGACTGAATAAGTTGTACTCCAATATTTTTTTGGACTTCTCCAAGGATTGGAATTCTTTTAAGTCCTTTGATTCCACTTGCAAGTCTGAAATTCGCTCATCGATAGATTTAAGAGCCTCGTCGATTCGTTGTTTCTTGAAATCAGAGCTCTCCATTTCCTTCATGGATTCCTTTAGTTTAGATTCAAAAACTTTAGCCCCGCTTACTTCCTTCAATAATGCCAATCGCTCGTGGTCTTTTGAGTTTGTCAAAGCAGTGATCCGACCTTGTGGAACAATGTAGTACGGATTCGACCGGGAGAACCCAGCACTTTCGAGCAAGTTCATTATGTCTGATCTAGTGGAAGATCTCCCATCAAGGGAGTAGTCATCTTTTTTCAATCCGATTGTACGCCTGATAGATATCTCATCTTTATTTATAGGGAATCTTCTGTCTGTATTATCAAACACGATCTCAACATAGGCGGACATGACGGTTCCTGACCCCTCATGTATCAATCCTTGTCTTTCTTCCCTTGTCATATGCGTATAAGCATCCGATAGTACAAATCTAATGGCAGCAAAAAAGTTTGATTTACCTGACCCATTTCTGCCTACTACAACATTATGATGAGGGGAAATCAAATCAATTACCGTGGTATTTTTATAAGTTTTGAATCCTTGGATTATTATTCTTTTGATATGCATCCTCCTATGGTTCCTTTTGGGATATGTCTTTTAGCTTCCAGGGTAGAAATATGATTAATCGTAAAATATCAACTGAATCCAACGCGTCTTAAGAAACACAATTCGCGCGCGTGATACATAATTTAAGGTGATGATGCCAAATATCACAAAATGCGACTGTTAACCTAGAACATAGTTAAGTTAATATACAATTAATGAGGCAGCTACTATTTAGGTCAATCCCTCCCAGGTATTTCCAAACTTGTCTTTCAAGGAACCAAAATTCAGGTAAGCACTCCATGGTTTATCATCAGAGGAGTAGCGCTCTGGAGGGAGAATGAAAGGGATCCGAACGGGAACATCACCTTGTTCGGAGACTTTTTGTTGGTGGCTACTGCCGAAAACAGGTACCAACTTATGGTCACTCTTGCTGGGTATCAACACCCCCAATTCGTAACTGGAAATTTCGTAGGCACTGGGATCGGCCGAGCGAAACCTAAGTTCTCTACGAGCACCCCAGGCTTGTTTAGAGAGGTTATGACTTGCCATAAGAACCCAACGTAGGGTCTTCCAGTTATCGCCGTTATCGCACATGTACAACTTGACATGTGGAGGCGTTTCTTCCCTACCAGCGTTCCTATGGGAGGTCCTCCACTTGTACAAGTAAGGCTTGATGTTCTGCTCGTACTGGTTCCTGTGGATGGCAGAGGTATCGTACTTAAAGTGTATTGCTTGCCCCGAGTAGAATCCAGTTCCACTAAGGGCAATGTCCTTTGCACACGGGTATATTATGTGGGGGTTGTAGTTGTGCTTTATCTGGTGGTCTCGGAACAGCTTGGTCCCCGGTTCTAGTATGTCAAAGAGTCTTTTGCTATTTTTCGAGAAAACTAAAGGACAGATGATATGCGAAAATACGGAGGCAGTGTTTTTCTCTTTCAATGCAAAGGGGTAAGAAATGGACGTGGCCTGTGCTAGAACATTGTATTCCTTGTCGGTGTCCTCGTTGCCTAGGAGCAAGTTATTTCTTTTCAAAACCTGGTAGAGTTTCCCGTATCCATATTCCTCGCTCTCTTCTGTGGTGCGTGCCAAGTTGAAGTTTCCAGGCACACTAGCAACGAGCTCCACATCTATACCAGACATATCAAATTCCTCGAGCGTGTCTGCTAACTCATTGATCTTCAGCTTTCTGTAACGTCTTAAGTATCTGATTATATCCGTCTTGAACCTGTTTCTTCCTGTGTTTCTGGAAGATGTTTTAGAAAGACGTCCGGATCGCCAGCACATCTGAGTTAGCGCACTGAAGTCTATAGGCTGCAAATTGCAAGTCATAATGATTATTTCGCAAGTTCGATCTTCATAGAAATTGACCATCATTTTCGTATGATGTGTCCCAAACCTTTTGGGTAAATCAACTTTGATGTCGCTAACATCAACTCCATACCTCTTTTGCATCTCGTCTTTCACTTCTGGAGAAAGCAAATCACTTCCCAACACAAAGGTAATTACCTTGCTCTTTTCTGACCGGTGTACATGTTCCAAGAAAAATTCCAAGTCGATGGCAAAATTAAACTGGAAAGAGCTCTGCAAATCGGGCATTCCGATCATATCAGACAAAGTTACAGCACAGTAATTTCTTTCTTCGTTCATTTTTTCTGGCTCTAGATCGGCGCTAGCATCATACAATAGTTTGATTGGAGATTTATTCACCTTGTCGCTTTTACTGCTAGAATCTGAGCCAAGATTAATAGGTTTCACTTCCTCCACTGAACTCGAACTCACATCCTCTACTGCGTCATCATCAGACGACGCAACTACTATTGCTTTATCCTTGGAATTGCCTGTATCCTTTTCCGATGCATCAGGCTTTCTTTTCTTAGTCCTCCAATGTTCAGCGGCCTTCAATGATGCTTCTGATCTCTTTCGATTCCGGTTGTTCGACAAATCCATAATTGCATTCATCTATTACAGAGATCAACGATTCGCAATTTTATTTTAATGTGTACACATGTTAGATTATCTTCTTGGCAGATTAGTGAAATTCTATATTGATAATGACAATTAGACTTAATTACAGTGAAAATGAAATTGTATCATCTCCTAGTGTTGTTATTTCTGGCGCAACGTCTCTCAATATAAGTCGGGGAATAGTTAGAGTTATTAATAACATGAACAAGGTGTTCCCACCTCAGTTTTTCGAAATCAATAACCGAAATTTCAAAGGGGTGATCCATGTATCACCAGACGAAGCGAATCTTCTTAACATTGATGTAATTGAGAACGGATTTTTAAACCCATTGGGCTTCCCGCAATATTATGACTCGGAACCCAAAGTAGCTGATAGGGCAACATTGACACTTTTCTTCTACCCATTGATCAACAACAAGCCAATTCATTTGTGCATGATAATAGGTAGAGACTCGAAAGGTGAATATGACATGCCCTCTTACAAGAAAAGTCGAGGAGAAATCGCCAATCTTGAGACCGCAATTCGCAGATTAAAGGTAGCAGGACGCCTTATGCAAGCATTTACCCAGGAAGAGATGAGAGCGGTCGGGCTCAGTAATAGAACTTTTCAGTTTGTTGAAGAAACTGAGTCAGATCAGAGACTTTTTGGTTATGCAGTGAAATCCCCTACTCCTCACGGGGAAATAAAAGTACATGTTTTACGCTCACCAAAAACCGTGCAAGAACTTAGAGACCCCAATTTGGCTCAGCAGAACCCAAAGGGCAGCAATACAGGAGGTTTGTTCAATCACGCTTTAGATCTTATCAGAGATACGCCAGAACTTTACAACAAATACGAAAGTCAGAAGACACCAATTCAATGCGCGGTGTTGTACTTGGATGCTCATTATGATGTGGGACAAAACTTGATCTTGACCCACGCAGCTCTTGGAGGAGGCAATGATCAGATTAAACTAGCTATTTTCGGATCACATGGGCTCCATTCATGGCCTGTAAACTTCCCAGCAATTAGTCCATGCTTCTTGGATGAAACTCGCTTATCCACCAAGGAGGTTGCAAATGATGCAAATGAATGTGGTACTAGTTGGGAATGTATGAATGTTACTATGGGTGCTTTTATGCATGAAATTGGACATCTTTTAGGGTCTCCTCATCAAGTGGATGGCGTTATGCTTCGTGATTATGTTTGGTTCAATCGTACCTTCATGACGAGGGAAGGCCTTTGCTTGCGAACAAACTCAAAAGGGGCCGTGGTAGATAGCAATGGAACCTGGCCAAAAGTATGTCATTGGAATAGACTTGATCTTATGAGGTATTTGTTTCATGGATCTTTTGCGGTTCCAACGGACGAACGTGATCTCAGTTTCGGAAAGGTTTATGACACTCTTTTATCTAACAAGGCGGTTAATGATGAAAATAAACAAGCACCTTCGCTGTATGTCACACCCCTGGGTGCAGCATTGGTTAAATCATACGCTGGTATCTTCCTTGTTGAATTTGTTGTTAATGACCTTGCAAGACATGCAATATTCTTTTATCCAAAAATATACGGTGGACCAGGCCGTCAATTTGAATTACTTTTGGACTACAAGACATGCCTATCGGATTTAAAAAGACATAGCAATGTGGTTTCAGATAGCTTTGCTGTAAGAGTTCTCTCTTTGGCTGGTGATTTGTACATCTCTGACTTCAAGTCACATTGCTCTACTCACCCCGAAAACATAATAAAGAGTGATTTTGGCTTGAATAGGGGGGCCTTAGTTGGTTACAGAAGCTCGATTTTAGGAAAGAAAACTGATAACGAGACAATTGCTACATTTGACTTGTCCAAGGTTTATCAGGTTCGCATCTATCATGGATTAGCATTAGATGGAATTGAATTTTTTTATTATGAAAATGAATCGGCAGTGGGTCGTAGTGAAAGCCACCACAAGTTAAAAAAGTTCATAGGAACAATAGCTGCGAGATCAGAAGGAAACAGAGGACAGGGATTATCTTCCACATCTTCTGTAGTTGGAAACAGAAAACATCACTATTCAGACTTCATGTTGAATAGAAATGAGAAAATCACCAAGTTTCATATTAGAAATGGTGCCTGGGTAGATGGAGTGCAATTTGAGTTAGATAGTGGTAGAAAATCTCCTTTCTATGGAAATGCCAATGGTGGTCATTTGTCCACGCTCGAAGCACCTGATAATAACTACTTTATTGTAGGCATGTATGGATACCTAGCTTCATGGTTGAATGGAATAGGGATTATATACAGCATTGACTCTTAAATTTGTCTTTTATAATGCATTGACATTTATTGAGATAGATCCTGATCATCAATTAACCGTTCAAAAATTTTATCTCTTGCTTTGTTATATTCTACAGGGTATCTTTCTGCCAAAGGCACATTACTCTTTTTATTTCTGAGCCCTAGTAATGATGGCCCATTCTTGCTTTTACCTTCTTTTAATAGTCGAATTCTCTTTTCGAGAGTTGCAATATCATGCTTGAGCGTGTCTATGCGACTCATTTTTTTCTTCGTAACGGAGTTGTATCTAGGGCGAAAGAATTCCTCATACAATGTTTTCACTTTAGCCAATTTCTCTATTACTTCTTGTTGTTTCTCTCTAATTTTCTGGTTTTCATTGTTTAGCATACCACTCATCTTCGCTTCTAACGCTAGTGATTTATCCAATTGCGTCGAATCCATGGCTTTATTGAGCGAGTTGTACAAGTATGATGAATATTCAGACATTGTTGCAGATAGTGGCGGACCAGTGAACGAATCACTAGAGTCAGAATCTGTTCCAGTCAGGCTGTCGTCACTGGAAGCATCGTGTTCCAGATCATTATCACCGCTGTCGGAAGCCACGCACACCTCATTCTCAAGTATTTCCGCTTCAATTGGTCGCAGTAGCTGAGCATATTCTCTATCTTCGATCTCACTACTCATTACGTCTTTTGCATATTGGGAGCATCCGTAGACCCTAATAACGAGGTAGCTATTGAATTTGGAAGATATGACTGATATCTGACACAAAACCGCTGTCGCGAGTGTTGGCATTTCCATGAAGCATCTGGTAATGTCTTAAGTATATAAAACAGGAGCCTACATAGTTTGGAATCAACTTAAGTGCCACAATGGCATCCTTTCAGATTCAAAATTCTGATGTTTTGGCCCGCTTGAAGCCTTTTGGGATCCTGTTTGAAAAGTCAATACATGATTTAATTAAAGGCATTCGCTCTCATTCTAAAGAATCGGAAGAGAGTCTTCTGAAGTTTTTGAATGATGCCATAATAGAATGCAAAAACGAATTACTATCAACAGACTTAGAAATAAAGGCTATGGCTGTCCTAAAGCTTGTTTATTTAGAAATGTATGGCTTTGACATGTCTTGGTGTAACTTCCAGGTTTTAGAAGTTATGTCTTCCAACAAGTTTCAACAGAAGAGAATTGGATATTTGGCGGCCATTCAATCGTTTAAAAACGAACAAGACCTTCTCGTTCTAGCAACAAATCAGTTCAAGAAAGACTTGAATTCTTCCAACCCGACAGAAATAGGTCTAGCGCTAAGTGGGATAGCTACTATCGTTACACCGAATTTATCCAAGGACATAAATGATGATGTTATTTTGAAATTGAACCATTCAAAGCCATATATCAGAAAGAAAGCAGTATTGGCTATGTATAAAATATTTTTAAGATTTCCAGAGAGTCTTAAAATAAATTTCAACAAGATCATAGAGAAGCTTGACGATAGTGACACGTCTGTCATAAGTGCAACTATTAATGTGATTTGTGAAATCTCCAAGAAAAATCCAAACATATTCGTAAAGTACTTACCCAAGTTTTTCACGATCTTAGAGACTACGTCGAATAATTGGCTCATTATTCGTATTTTAAAGCTATTTCAAAGTTTGTCAAAAGTTGAACCAAGAATGAAAAAGAAAATATGTCCCACGATTTTATCATTGATGCTCAAAACGCAAGCTTCATCACTAATATATGAATGTATAAATTGCATAGTTAACGGGAACATGTTATCCCAAGATTCTTCCAAAGATAAAGAAACAGCAAAAATTTGCGTTGAACAAATTATGAAGTTTTTTGAAACTCGGGATTCAAATTTGAAATTTGTTGGCTTATTGTCTTTGATTAGCTTAATTAAGTTATTTCCTTCATTGTTGCATAAGGTCCCTAATGTGTCAAAAACATTAATGAACTGTATAACGGATGAGGACTTGATCATTAAACGAAAGGCACTAGAAATATCTCAGCTCTTGGTAACTGAGGATAATATTGCATCAATAGTGCAGTCTCTTTTAGTTCAATTAGTTCCTAAAGACCATTTGCTTGTGCCAGATTCTTTAAAATTAGAGATAACAAACAAAATCCTATTCATAGCATCAGATGATAACTATATGAATATTCCGAACTTCAGATGGTATATCGCTGTTCTTAGTGACCTTCTTAATCTTACAGTTATACCATCTGCATCAGGCGTATTAACTTCTGTTGATACAGCTGATGAAATATCATCAAAAGTAGGGGGCGAGTTAAAAATATTAGCCACCAGAGTCCCCTCAAGTAGACATGTACTCTTTGAAAAAATCATAATTCCTCTTGTTCAAGACGAGAAGGTGCTTAAATATTGCCCTGTGCTTTTGAGAGATATATATTGGATTATGGGCGAGTATATTGAAGAGATTGGAGCACCGGTGACGTCCCCTGATGTGGTGCTGCATTCTGCTGATGAAGACTTCCAGTCTATTGCGCCCTTAGGAAGATTGGTGGGAATCTTTAATGCCATGGTCAATCATCGAATTGACGTCTTACTAGATTTAACAAGTTTCCAGAATTTTCCAATATCAAGCCTTATACTTGACATAGATGACCCGGATGTTCTCTCGATCTTAGTTCAAGCTCTCGTCAAACTTTTTAATGGTATTGTCTCTGCTTATTCAAGTTTATTTACCCTTAATGGTCGAATACAACAAGATAAGGTATCACAACTAAGTTATTTCCTATTTAAACTTGTTAAATTCTTAGAAAACTGGGAAAGTCATCTGAATTATGAAGTCCAAGAAAGAACTATCTCATGGTTGGAGTTTCTTAGACTCTGCTTGGAAGCATTGACTGATAACAATTATTCTGAAATTGAAATTTTAGAGAGGAGAGAAGTAGAATACTACAAGAATATTTCTTCAAACTCACGCATGAAAAATGAAACAAGAGTGTCCGATGAGACAGGATCATATGCTGATGAGGAGAGCGATGAGGACAGTGATGAAGAGAACGATGAAGTGACTGACCAAGAAAGTGAAGGCAGTGAGGACGAAAGTGACGAAGAACTTGGTGAAGATGATGAACAGGAAGATGAGGAAGAACTTCAGGAATATTCTGAATCCAATATGGTGAAAATCAATAATGAACGTGATAGAGCAGGTCAAATAGCTGAAAAGAATAGTGATTTTGCTAGCCTGGATTCAAAAGGATTCATAAACACTGATGAAGCACCTATTTTGAATACGAATGGACGTGAAGTTTCCCCTCGTGATGTAAACGACATTTCATTTTCTGAGCAGGGCGATGAATACACAAATGGAAATGAGTCAACTGACTTGAAAAACAAATACAGTGAGCTTCCCGCTTTACTCACACAGGTGTTGCCATCATTTTTCAAATGCTATACTTTAAATCCTATTTCCAAAAATGCCCAGAAAAACATTGCGCTACCTGAAGATATTCCAAATGATGAGATAGAAGATCTTCAGAATACTTTTGATAACATCAGCCTCTCGGGTGTCGAAGAAGATACTTATTTGGATCTTTTGATGAAAAAGGAAGCAAGTTATTACTCAGATTTAACCTCTTTCCATAAAGATGTCACGGAAGGAGACGCAATTTCTACCAAAAAACAACAGAGATTAGAAAGGATGAAATATGACCCTTACTACTTGGCATCAGATACCGTAGAACCAAAGCCTAATTCCAGAATAAAAGATCTCTTCAAGCCAAATTTTTCAGGGCTGAAATCCCCAGATGTGTTAAGCGGTACACCTTCTATCAAGTCCATGGATAGCTTAAAGGGGCTCGAGGCACAGAGAAAGCGAAAAAAGTCGAAAAGACCAGTTAAAGAGAGAGTTCTCATCTTAAGTGAGGAAACGATAGGCAATGAATCTGGTAATCTGGGAGATGTTGATATACCACCAAGAAATAAACTGACCATAGCAAAGCGGGATCCTCTCAAGAGAGGATCATCTCCATTTGATAGCTTTTTATTCAATTCTTCTACTGATCCTATGCTTCAAGAAGGTGAAACCAATGATTCCAAGGATGTTTATTTGGAGGAAATGAGACGTAAATTGGAAAAAGCTTCTTTGAAGAAGAATAAAACGAAAAAGCTGTCCAAGGACGGCTCTCACTCTAAGAAGACGAGAAACACTAAAACCAGCCTGGGTACGAAGGACATGAGCCAACTTGACAATGTGGATCCTCCTGTTAAGGACAGTGGGGTTGTCACAGTTAAAAAATCCAAGAAGAAGAAGAAGAGTAAAGCGATTATCGAGTGAATAGGAATTCATGCCCTAAATTTGACCTAAGTTTGACTTGTGGAAATAGATATATACCTCTAGCTGTACCTAAAATCATGCATCAAATACAAAATTGAAAAATAATCTTAACCTATATTATCTTACATATTGATTGACCACTTTATTGCACCTTTATGTTTATGGCTTGTAGCTTTTACGAAACGATGGCTTCTCAACAATCTCGTTAGGTAAATATTTCGGTCTTTAGTCTTTTGACGGCAGATACGACACTGCAGGCATACAACCGAAGGGGGATCCAAAGACCTAGCTGTCTATATCCTGGTTTTCATTCAAGCTCACTGGCCGACAGTTTCGTCTTTCACGCCACTAAAGAGCCACAGTATTCTCTTGGCTATGCCTGAAATTCTGTACTCAGCATGGCCTAAACTACTTTTCAAGTAACTGCACGCCTCTTTCAAATTACGAAATTGATGTCTGATGTTACATTATATACTTCTACGAGGGAAAAAGACCCTACAAATGCAGCACCTCGCCAAAAGTGTGCCATGCCTCGACTTCAATACCAGTTAAACGGTACCGTTAAAAAAAGTAGGAATTGAACGTGCAACTTACACGCCTTGAGGCTGGATTGAACGCCTCTTGCAGTCTCAAACGAACTACTCGAAACTCTATGACAAGTCCCTATGCCACAACCTACCCCAGATCGCCCTTTCCTTTGTCTTGCAAAGTCACCATTTTTAATTCTCATCTTGATAAGCTCGCTATGTGGTTATCGCCCTTTTTCCCTATTTAGAATTTGGTAGCGCCTTTTGTTCTTAACTACGAGACATAATACTGAATGAAGAATTCAAGGCTTACAAAGTGATTCTGACCAACCACGCCGTGAAGATGCTTTGGTGAGCCGAATTGCATGAGTCTTACGATTCTCCAATTAGATTAAGCTGCTAAAAAACAGCATCAGATCACTCTGATGCACGCGATCTCGCAAGGATCGAAAATTTGACAGACAATGCTTGACATGGCTGGAATCAATAGATATCAATAAAATCTACGTACATGAATCAAACTATACCGAAGTAAAGTGATACAAATTTCTCGTGTCTTGTAGCGTATAATTGATGCTTCTTGCCGCAAATATGGGCACTAATAGCCCTTGAAAATCCCATAGTAAAAATTTTTCATATTACTCATAGATAGCTCGTAAATTAAGTTACTTATTCGGGTGTGGCTCACGCAGGTTTTCACCGTTGTTATCTCCTTGAAATAATTGATGTATATATCAAGCGATAGCTGTCCACGATGGCAGAATATATAGATTTTCGTACGAAGAATTTAGTAAAGAGATATTACTTCAGTGGGGTTCAGATATGACTAGTGAAGAATTTAGCAAAGAGAAAGTCAAAAGCATAAATGAGTCTGTGAACTCTAAAGAAGCCGAGGAAGAGCCTAAGAAGTATGTAGTGGGATCCAAGGATGCGGATGTGACGCTAGAGTTCATGTTGGCCCACGATAGTGTGACGCCGGAAGCAACAGCAGAGGAAGACAAAAAGCTTTCTCGAAAGCTCATGTGGAGGGTACTTGCGCTTACGATGCTTATCAACTTGATGATGTACATGGACAAAGCAACGTTATCCTATAGTTCAATTCTCGGATTTTGGGAATCTACCGGGTTGAACCAGACAAAGTACAACAATGTAAACACGATTTTCTACGTGGGGTACATAGTGGGACAGCTTCCCGGTACGTATCTACTTTCCAAAGTCCCGTTGGGAAGGATGATTTTTTGCATTACGTTTCTTTGGTCGATTATCATCTTCTTGCATTGTGCAGCCTATAATTACGCAGGTGTGATAGTATTGCGGTTTTTCCTTGGATTCACTGAGTCTGTGGCTATCCCTCTTCTCACTACCACCAACGGTATGTTTTTGACTAGGGACGAGAGAGCTGCGACACAACCTGTGTTTTATATGTCGTGTTTGGGGTCACCTATTCCCATCGGCTTCATTGCATACGGAGTGATATACGCCAATGCCGCAATAAAAGGCTATCGTGTCTTGAATATTATAATTGGCGGGCTTACTTTCATTTTGTCGATCCTCATCTTATTCCTATACCCAAACAACCCAACTGATGCCAGGTTTTTATCTGATAAGGAAAAGGTCTGGGTTATCAGGAGAGTGCAGAGGTCTCAGAATATCACAATTGAGCAGAATGTCTTCAAAAAGCACCACGCGATCGAGGCCTTCAAAGATATCATATCATGGTTGATTTTTTTCTTCTTCCTCTTGCAGCAATTGGCAAACAACTTGCCCTACCAACAAACCCTTTTATTTGAAGAAATGGGAGGAGTTTCCAACTTGGGGTCTACCTTGGTCACCATAGCTGGGTCAGGTTTTGCATTGGCGTGGTCTTTTGCTGCATGGTTTATGATGTACTTGTTTCCTAATACTACCTGTCTCACTATTATTTGGAGTATTTTCCCTTCATGGTTGGGCTCTGTGCTTGCAGTATCCTTGAATATCAAGAACTCTATTGGAATGTTGGCCGCGATATGTATGGCATCGCAGGCATTCGGTGTTTCCTGGATATGTTCTTTCGGGCTAGCTACAACAACGGCGGGCTCATCGTACACTAAAAGACTTACTAGGAATGCCATGAACATGGTGGGCTACTGTATAGCAAACCTCATCTCTCCTCAATTATGGAATGACCACGATTCGCCACGCTTTGTTCCTGCCTGGATAGTCCAGATAGTTCTTAGTTTCACGATAGCGCCTGCGCTCATAGGCGTGGTATGGTTCATATTGGCAAGAAGAAACAAGGAAAGACTTGCTGCTTTGGACCATAACCAAAAATTGGGTGTAGTGAAGAATGACGAGGACGAAGAAATAGTGGTGAATGTGGCCAATTTAGACTTGACTGACCTTGAAGATAAGAGTTTCATATATCCACTTTAACAGCCGCTCAATTTTCCATCTTTGACTATATCAGAATATCCGACTCCCAGTTATATGTTGTAATTAGCTAGATAACGAGTATTAATGATAGACTTATTAATGAATATTTTTCCCATGTATAAGATGAGGTTCTAATGCAATCATATAACTAAGACCCACCAACTCTTGTTATGAAGTTTTGTGAGTGGACGCGAAATATACAATTGTGTATGAAAGGATTACATCGTGAAGGTCGTTAGTATTAAGTGATACACATAATTAAGTGCCTCATGGGACGTGAATAGTACAAGAGACTCTATGAACTTCCCATAGCACGTCTCTTAAGGGAGGGCTGAGAGCTTAGTCTCCACGAGTCTTTATCCTTTGCAAACCTATCAAAAAGAGGTACTATCTTTTGGCTTTTACGTTTATCGGATGATTTTGAAGGATCAGTTTTCCTGAAAAAAGTAGGAGCGAGCTCTAATAGCCACTTTGGATCAATGGCGGTCACACAATGCATATATTCCTTCGTCGTTAAAAGCAAAGTATGGTATATGACGAATTCGATGCTTTTTCCATAAAGCGAAGAAGACGGATGCATGTATACGGTTGTTTGCTCTGCTAACGTCTTGTATCCTTCTTGAGGGTCCCGCTTGGACGAATTCCTGAAAAAACCGGCACAAAGAGCGCGTCTTACTTTATCTAAACTCACTCCGCACGATACAATTGGATGTTTATACTTCGACATTATGGTCACTAATTGTCGTCTCACTTCAAGTGCCCTCTTCAAGCTTCGTTCATGAATATAATTATCCTTGCACCACTTGGAACTATAACCGTTTAAAGCCCAAGACTTGTACACATTTAGTAATGTTAGATGGTCACCTTGAGAATGCAAAAAATGACTTCGCTTTTGGTCAGCTTCCTTTTGCTTTTCTCTTGGACGGTAAAATATTGTCTGTACTGAAAGCATGGCGACAATTGTAAGTATCTCATCCGAGCAGCCAAATTCCAGCGACATTATCAACGTTTTCGCCAAAGCTGGCTCCATTGGGAAATCTGCCATCTTTCTACCTAGATCCGTCAAGTATCCCTCGTCGTCCAAAGCTGACAACGTATATAAGTCCTGAAGGGCTTTTACCATGGAGTCGGTAGAAGGAGGGTCCATAAAATCAAAACCCATCAAGTCATTAATTCCCATGGCTTTCAACATAAGTATGGTATGGGAAAGGTTTTGTCTTTGGATCTCAGGCACAGTGTTTGGCAACATTTCATTCTTATATGCATTTTCGGTATAAAGCCTGTAACATTTACCTGGTCCAGTTCTTCCAGCTCTACCACTTCTTTGGTTGGCCTGTGATTGTGATATAGGAGAAACAATCAAAGTGTCCATTCCAAGTTTGGAATCGTATGCATTAATTTTTACGAATCCTGGGTCAACAACGTAGTAGATACCATCAATTGTAATAGATGTTTCTGCAATGTTCGTTGCAAAAATAACTTTTCTTGAATTAGGGGGTGTTGGCTCAAAAATCCTACTCTGAATTTCCGAAGGTAACGACGAATAAACCGGAAGGATTATCAATTCATCAATAGCATCACCTAGATGTTTCACTCGCTCTGCCAATATCTCACAGCTGTTATCAATTTCCTCTTGTCCCGTTAAGAAAACTAGAATGTCACCTCGAGGTTCTGAAACATGAATTTGTATCACTGTGTCTAAAGCTGCAGCCAAATAGTCAAGTTCGGGTTTTTTCGTGTATAAAACTTCAACAGGATATGTCCTTCCAGGGACTCTTAATATTGGACACTTATCAAAGTAATTAGAAAACTTTTCCGCGTCTAAGGTGGCAGATGTAACGATTACCTTGAGATCAGGGTTAGATTTAGCAGCCTTTTTTAAAAGAGCAAACAACACATCTGTTGCAATTGTTCTTTCATGCGCTTCATCCAACATTATGACTGAATATCTGCTCATTATAGGGTCATATAATGCTTCTTTTTCTAGAATACCATCAGTCATATACTTGATGTCTGTATTAGATGAGGTCTTATCGTCAAATCGAACAGTGTAACCCACTCTGTCACCTACCTTAGATCCGATCTCTTCTGATACTCTTGATGCAACAGATATTGCTGCAACTCTTCTAGGTTGAGTACAGCCGATAATTTTATGCTCGTTATTGAGTTCATTATAACCAGACTCAGACAAATATTGAACAATTTGGGTTGTTTTACCAGATCCTGTTTCTCCCACGATAACCACAAATTGATTTTCATTGACAGCATTAACTATATCATTCTTCATGCTGAATACCGGAAGGGATTCACGCTGTTCTTCAATTGACAAAAGAGTCCTTTTACCGTAACTAACATTTTTATCCTTTTGACTTCTTTTCCATGCAGATATTGTCTTCTGTGTGTCTTCCTCAACTAATGTATCATCATCACTATCGAAATTTGCCAGTAATGGATCGTCTGTCTCTGCAGCCTTCCTTTTAAGTTTTTCGTGTGCTTTCTTTTCTTTAAGCTTCTCTTCCCTCATGTTCTGAACCAACTTCGAGCCCATCATGGCAACACGCCCCAAAGAACCTTCAGGGTTTTTGATAATCTTGACCGGAGCAAAGTCCACAGCAGATGGTGTCTTCCCTTTCAAAAAGGCAGGTTCATCGTCATTTAATTCAATATCTATATCTTCCTCGGCTTCTTTAGCCGAAAGCCTGCTCTCTTGTTCATTCTCATCTTCATTTTCAGCAAATATATCGGGATAGTCTTCTGCAGGTATAGCACCAGAAGAGATAAGTTGGCGTATCTCCCATCTCTCTGGAGACGTCAATCTCCGCTTCTTCTGGCTATCCGAAAAGGCAACCTTATTTCCCAATCTACCCCGAGGATCTGCTTTGTGCAAGTCCTCTGATGTTTCTAAACCTGTTACTTGATCAATACCCCTCATACTTAGGCTGATTTTATGCCTTGCAACACGTTTCGAGTTTGTCTCACATTTTTTGTTTTCTAAGATTTTGACGAAGACCTTTTGGTTCAACTTCAACGCATCGGAAACTAGCTTTATACGTTCATGTTTATTGTAGGATATTTGGGAAATGTGACATAGACCAGATATCATGGATTTAGGACTATGAAGTCGTATGAATGCACCATAAGGAACAATATTACTTACATATCCCACATGTATGGAACCCAAAGACAATTCAGGTTGAGCATTATCATTTCCCATGTACTCCATTGAGCTGCCATCTCTGTTACATGTACTATGTCCTTCCAAATTTTCAATGAAATTGGACAGTTTTGTATACTTATCTCTAGCAGGTCGCAGGTCTGCAGTTGGATTCTTTATTTTGCTTCGCTCTATATCAGCTTGTTGCTTTACATCTTCATTGTATACTATATCAAATACTTGTCTAATAAGACCACCGGGGAACCCGTCGCCTCCTTTCTCTCTAACTGCATCCTCAAATTGTTTGAGTCTTTGATCTTTAGAGCCTCCATCTTCAGTATTCTTATATAGACTGTGAAAAAATCTCGCTAGTGTGAAGTCAGAATCATCTATCCCGAGATCCTTATTTATACACTTGGAAATCTCTCTCAAAAAACTAGCTGTATAACCAGGTATGTACAGCATCTATGACGATTATGTTTGACATTTCTCATCTAATGTACGTATATACTACGTAATGTGACACAAAACGAATCATCTCAGTTTGGAAACCTCCGCCTTCCAGACTACACTTTCATAATCACAGACTTGATGGTAGTTGAAGGTATATAGTCTTATATACTAGTTCAGAGAAGGGATATATGTGGGTGTTTAATGTTATTTACTTCATGGAAGGAGAAAATAGTAGGCAATCATAATATGGGAACAAGAAGATCATAAAGAACCAGCGTCTCTGATTCCATCCTTGTCGATGATCTTGACATAGTAGCCTTTGAAATCAAGAGGCATTCTAATTTCAAGTTCTTTTAAACTCATCTTCAAAAGCTCCAAACCCTCGTCGACAGTCATGCCTTTCTTATAGTGTCTATCAAAAAGCGATGTACAGTAAAAAGCAGCGTATCCATGAGCAGCATATGGAAGTTCTACCTGCGTACCCAAGTAATCTATCCAATTCAATGTTGGTGTATTCGAGGCGACATCATAGCCTCCAATCAATACGTTGACCTGATAGGGTTTACGAGAGCGGATCGATGTGGCCAACTGGTTTCTAATGAACGACGCAGTGGCCTTGGGGCTCAATTCAATGTCATTCTCTCGCATGCTGTACAATTGAATGTTGGCTTGGATATATTCTGCAAAATTGACAGTGTCGCCTGCCTCTCCCGTGTATGCAATTAAATTATGAGGATTTAAGACACGAGTCTTGTCATCTGAGCTTTTCAATACCGTGATTCCTCTGGTCGCTGCCTTTGATGTCGCTATGATTGTAGCATCGGCCACCCTGAGACCCAAAATAACATCCATCTTGGCGGTCTAAATCTATTCTAATTTTCAAGCTTCTGCAGTTTTTTTAAGCCCAGCAGTATACTAATACTAGCCCTGATTTTTTTATCAATCAATGTGTTTATAAGGTGTAAACAAAACTGCTTTTATTTCGTAGGTTTGATCTTCAATATTACTTCAATCATATATAATCGTTGGCGCTTACACTCTTTGCCATCCAACTGCGTGCGCGATACAATTTATACATGGCTGCGACGTCTACGATAGACTAGTTAAGTACTTAAAGGTGGCATTATTCTTTCAAACTTAGCTTTCATGCTATATTAGCGTGTAGATAGCTATTTACCGAGAGCGGAAAGCTTCTCATCTACAATATTCTTAACAAATTTAGCTAATGGTCCGTCTTTTTTTAATTGACTGTTTAACACGAGCTCGATCTGTTGTTCAATGAGCTTACCCGTTAGATCGACCTCTATATTAACGGTATCGCCTTCATTCTTCTGTGAAATAACCACTTTTCCTTGAGTGTAGCTGACTAGCATAACCGAAAACTCTCCGGCATTGTAGTCGACGGCTGTTACAGTCAAAGAGGTACCATCGACAGCGATAAAGCCCTTTTCGACAACGTAATTAATGTACTTAGGGTCTCTTAACTGAAAGGTAAAGTTTAAGGCGTTTTCATCTGAAGACTTCTTTGTGATAGTGGCGATAGTGTCAACGTGGCCCTGCACTATGTGTCCTCCTAATCTGGTTTCTCCTGATACTGCTCTTTCCAAGTTCACTTTCGATCCCTTCCTGAGATCCCCAATGTTGGTTCTTCTAAGCGTTTCGGGAGCAACTCCAACTTTAAACTGCCTCTTCTCTTGATCAAATTGTGTTACAGTAAGACACACTCCGTTTGTCGAGATAGAGTCTCCGAGATGGACATCCGTCAAAATCTCAGCACTGTCTCCAATCGTGAGAGAAACACCTCCTCCAGTTCCCTCATCATTATCTGTCTGTTTGTACTCTACTACAGTACCTATGACCTCAACAATCCCCGTGAACATTTTATTTTAATAGAATTACAGTAGTTTAACACTTATATAATTCGCACTCGGATTAGATGACACATTTGGGTATTTTTGCCAAAACCGAGAATCTCCAGAAATGTTAGACCATTAGCATAGATAGATACTGCACATCGATTAGGTATCCAGCATTGCTCAGATGTGATCGGCTCTCTCATAGTTTGAAGATTTTTTGTTCTACAATAGCATGTTAGTCAATCCTTCTGTAAGTATATGCTGTGGTCAAAAAGCACTATTATTTCAGCACCAAACCCACACTACTTATTTATTAGTAACAAGCACTTATAGCAGTATATAGCATCATTGAGTCAGTACCCGTAATGCTACTAGTTGCAAGCTTTCAGTCTAAGACATGTTTAAGAACATATAGAGATGTGTGCAGTCCATGAATTAGTAGACACTTTGGTGTTTGTGTAATTTTAGTCCGACTTCAATGAAAAATTGAGCAAACGAATTTGAGGTGATATACTGCTATAGTTGGACATAGGAAAGGATGCCATTTAGATTCCCCGTGAAGTTTGACATACCTAAGCATTCCTATGTGAATGCGAGGGTATTGAGGGACCAGTTTAAACGGATACAATATGCCGATAACGAAGTCACAAGAAACGCCTTGAGATATCTTGCTCGTAATACAGAATTGCCAGCTAAGGTCAGATTAGAAGCACAGCTTCAGTTGACTTCGATGCCTAAGTACACCTCATACAGTCAAATTAAAAATAGATGTGTTGCCACCGGTCACTCCAGGTCGGTTATTAGTGACTTCAAGCTTAATAGGGTATGTCTTTCTTTGTTCTCGGTGTTTATAACAGACTTCCATAAGAACGATCCGGTTTGTCGTGTCACTGAATACGTATAACATGACTTTGCTTGACTGCCAATCTTATTATACTCTTGTTGGAAGCTGGAATATAATGTGGGAGCTTTAAACATATTGTTACATTAATCCTCAAGAAACAATCATTACTAACTTACTATTTAGACCGCTTTTAGGGAAAGAGCTAGAGCTGGACTCATTCCAGGAGTCACCAAGGCATCTTGGTAATTGGGTATACCAGGAAATCGATTATTCGAATTAAGTGTAAATAGAGATCATTATTATTGAAACAATCTAGTTAATTTTGCTCAAGAAATTTCAGGATATTGCAAAATTCTCATCTCCTAATATCTACGTCAACGTATATATACTAAGGCTTCTATTATCATGTAGCACCATGAAAAACTTAACTTTATAGAAGGAAATGCTAGGTTTTGTGTCACATCAAATTTTCTCTGAGTATTCTTTCACTTTTCTGTTTGTAGATCCGCTGAGCTCATATTGACAAGAGATGATGAGACTAGGAATAGGAATGGGAAAGAAGTTTTTGAACCTAAGGGTTTTCATACCGTCTAGACAAATTTCACTCAAACCAAATTTTTCCAAGTATAAGCTTATCCCTCAACCACCAGGTAACATAGTAGGAACAGTAAATGATCCTTATGTGCCTCCAAGTCCTAGCTTTTTCGAAGGTGGATACCACTGGACATACGAAAGAGCAATAGCTATTGGTCTTATACCATGTTCTATTGCTCCCTTCATTGTGGGCACTGACATACCTATGATAGATTACATTTTTTCTGTCTTGTTACTAGCACATTGTCATACCGGTATCAAATCGTGTATCATTGACTATATACCCGAACGTGTTTATGGTATTTGGCACAAAATTGCCAGCAGAGTGTTGACATTGGGGTCATGTATGGGGTTGTACGGAATCTACGTGCTTGAAACGACTTCTAACGGTATTTTCGAGTTGATAAGGTCCTTATGGGGCGCATAGAATTTTTCCCAAGTGTATATTTTCACTCCTGAGTCTCTCTGATGTTTACTACTTGTACATATAGACATGTAACAAATAAATTTCCTCGTTATTCAACAACCTACCAGAGACAAAACGAAAGTATGAAAGCAGATAAAAAATAGTCTATAAAATACTTAAAAGGTAACTAAATTAAATTGTCATATCCTGTTTTTGTCTAAACAATGTTGAATAGTCATAAACCAAAAAATTGTCAACCTATTTGGATGGTCAGAAAGTGGTTCATACGTGGTCTAAAAGTATAACATTATTTCTTCTCCTCGTTGGAAAGATTAGGATCGAATACCAGATCTTTTTCGTCGGCATGCTCCAGCCAAGGTATGCGAACCATTTTATCAACCGAGTTTACGTCTTCCAGGGCCGAAGCATTGTCATCCACATTGAGTGTTTCTACAGGGAATTCATTCAATGCAGAGGAGACCAAAACAGATTTGGACAATGCGTTGAAAAATTTCACCTTCTCTTGTAACGTGTTTAAAGCGTATCCTTCTTTTTTGGGATCAAGTAAGAGCTCGGCTATTCTTCGAATTGTAAAAGGAGCTGCAACTGCAAAATGAGTCTTGAGATGCGAGACAAGCTTTGATTTACCTCTCTCAAGCCTTTTTATGGTTTCTTGCGAGGAGGCAGACTCATGCTCTGCATCAATTGACGTACTTCCTATTTGTTCTATTAGTTCTAAAATACCAGGCAATGCCTTATTTTTCCAGTGGTCTTCATCTATAGTGAGAGCTTGCTCACCGGATACTAGACTTTCAAGTATATTATGAAATTCCTCATTCATCCAAGTCTAGGTCTTATTCAATTATCAGATTTCTGGAACGCTGTTCTCCAGATTCAATGATAGATATATTATGGTTAAGTTAGATCGATGCAAAGAGTTAGACGTGATATAATTTACTTAAAAAGATATTTTAGCGTAATTCACAGTATGCTGGATCTCTCCAAAGATTTTTTTCAAAAATTAAGTATAAATGGCTAGTCTAGCTAGTGATTTAAAGTTACAAATGTCGATCGTAAGAACAGCACTTAGGGGGCTCAAGTCACCCATACAATCCAAGGGAAGGTATGCTGTCAGTTTTATACATCCAGTAAGATTGAACTCCAACAGTCATAACAGTAATACAAATAAACCAGGTCTATTCCCTCAAATATATCCCGTTAATAAAGAAAAGATTGAAGAGAGCGACATAGATGAATGGTTGAAAGCCGTCAAGGAGCTCAGAGGCGGTAAGGCTGTTGCAGAGAATGAATATGAGGTATATCTCACTCAGTTGGCTAATCCCGAACAATTTCAGCAAGACGAATTTGTGCCAAGTGAAGAGCAGAAGGCACAGGTAGAGAAATATGCAAATGAAAGGGTACCTGTTCAGCATAACACGACAGTGGAGACGGTGGTGAACCTTATCATGAGAGACGGTAAGAAGAATAAAGCCCAGAAAATCGTTTACAGAGCCTTGTACATAGTTCACTTAAAAACAAGAAAAGATCCAGTAGAAATCTTGGAAGAAACATTGAATAAATTGGGTCCTCTTATGACCACAAAGGTGGAGAAAACCGGAGTTGCCAAGAACAGAGTTGTTCCTGTTCCCTTAAATAGGAGACAGAGAAATAGATACGCAATAATGTGGATCCTTGATGGAGCTGAAAAGAAAAAATCTTCCGACTTTTCTGTTAGATTAGCAGAAGAAATAGTCAGTGCTTACGAAGGAAAGTCATCGGGATACGATAAAAGAGCTCAAATGCACAAGGCCGCTATGGCACAACGAGCATACATCAGATTGTGAAAGGTCTATTTGTTAAAGAGCTATATAGAACATAGATTACATGTAAATAATTATTCCCATCGGTTTGAATTATGATAAAGTAAATCCTAAGCAAGCCTTTTGTCCTTGCTCTATGTGTATCAGGCATTAGTTCCTTTCCTATAAGGGAATGGTACTTGATATATGTATATGTTTATTCTTTTTGCGCCCATTGTACAATCCACAAAGAAAAGTCATGCGTTGGACTCAACAAGATCCGGATAGCCTGTGACATTATTCCATTTGTGCATTCGAGTTAGCAGAAGCGGGATTCAAGCAGACGTTGCTTTGAGCCAAATCCTGAGTAAAGCAAGCCTTTGTTCCTATTCAGTGGTTTAATAGGACCATGCATTCGATACATGATAAGTTAAAAGAATTCCGGTACAAGCTTGAATATGCTCTTGCTTCATACAAGCAAAGATATTATAGCAATGATACAAACCCAAGGGTTATCCAAACCAAGTTGAAGAACCTGACATTGATTTCGTTGCGAACATGCCCCAATGATAAATACATTATAAAGCAAGGGGAATTTTTGGCCTTGGAGAAGAAGGTAAATAGCGAAAGCCATGACACAAGCAACCTTATTGATCTCGAATCCCCAATGAACTTGAAAATAAAAAACATGTCGGCCAGAAATTCCTTGTTCAAAGGGTTTGACGATAGCGTATATTTGGAGCATACTGCTCCAACTTTTGAAGGCGACGCTAAAAATTTACGGAGAGTCCAAAGTTTTGCGGATACAAAGTCACTAAGAAACAGTCATGATAACATAAAAGCCACGGATAATATAAAGGGAACAGAAGGATCAATTCAGATACTAACATCAGAAGAAGGTGCATATAGAGAAGCGGGCCGAAGACATTCCTTCAAAAGAAAGATCATCGATGGAATGTATCATAAGCGTAAATCTGGGGCACCAATGATTCCCTCTCCAATACCTCAAGTAAATAGTGCCACAACAGATAACGAGGAAATCTCAAAGTCAGAACAAAATCACCCACTTTTCAATACAACCATCGGTGACATCGAAGCACAGGAAACTCCCATTGTGAGGAAAATCACTTCTTCAAGGAAATTGATCGCATTTAACGGAGGGTCTCGCGTTCAATCTCTTGTTTCCAGAATCAGTACTGCTAGTGTTCACTCCAGCATAAATCACGACGCGGTCAGCAGAAATGACCAAAACTGTCTGAAAGCATGGAAAACCATCTTGAATGACGTATCTTTATCGGCCGCTAGAGTATCCATCGGACATACTCCCAGAAAAAGCAATGATTTTAAAAATTTAACTTCAGATTTCGTAGAATGCAAATCAGAAGATAGTGAGAACTTCTATGAAAATATAAAACCCACTGACCTCCTCCTAAATAATACACTTCCAAAGCACAGCCGCAAAGTTTTTGGTAATTCACTCAGACTTACTAGTGGAAATATACCTGTTTATCTGTCCATTTCTCGGCCGATCACACAAGATGATTATTATAGCGAGTGTGGATTACTATCCATGTACAACTATAACTCAGACAATGAATCACATAAAATGCTATCTATTAGAGAATAAACCATCGCAATTCACATAACGTAGCTCACCACCATACTAAACTCATATTACCACTATATAATACAACCTCCATGCTCAAAGGTAATGATAGTTCATATAGTTTGTGTACTGCACAAAGCCTGCTCTGATATTTCTTCCATTTAAAATGGTGATTTGTTAAAAAAACATTGATAGCTAAGATGGCCTCCCAAGTGCACTTTCTAGATATCAAGGGGAAGCCTCTTCTCTCCAGAGACTACAAAGGGGATATTGCGCCTAATACGATTGAGAAGTTTCCTCTATTGATATTAGAACTTGAGGACGACAATGATGAAGAATCGAATTATAAGCCCTTCATAAATCATCAAGGAATAAATTACATTTATATCAGTCATAACAATTTATACATATGTGCATTAACTAGGAAAAACGAAAATGTCATGGCAATAATTGTGTTCCTCTCGAAACTCGTTGAAGTGTTGACACAGTATTTCAAGACTTTAGAGGAAGAGTCTATCAGAGACAACTTTGTTATCATTTACGAACTCTTAGACGAAATGATGGACTTTGGGCACGCGCAGACGACAGATACCAAGATATTAAAGCAGTATATCACACAAGATTACTTCAAACTCATCAAGAAGACTCCATCAAGAATTGTTCAACCTCCAAACGCGGTGACTAACTCTGTCAATTGGAGAAGCGATGGTATTATGTATAAAAAGAACGAGGCCTTTTTGGATGTCGTTGAGTCCATAAACATGTTGATAAGTGCGCTGGGTCATGTATTGAATAGTGAAATATTGGGTGAGATCAAAATCAAGTCACATTTGAGTGGAATGCCAGATTTGCGACTTGGGCTTAACGACAAGGGTATATTCAGCGAAGAAACTAATAATAGAAACCTTGACTTGGAAGACATAAAGTTTCACCAGTGTGTCAGATTGTCAAAGTTTGAAAATGAAAAAATCATCACTTTCATTCCTCCAGATGGAGAGTTCACCCTCATGTCCTATAGATTATCTTCAAACCAATTTCTTGTCAAGCCTTTGATTTTAGTTGACTGCAAGATTAAAGTTCACCAACACTCTAGAATTGAGATCATTTGCTCTGTGAAGGCCCAAATAAAAAAGAAGTCTGTCGCTAACAATGTCGAAGTCATGATACCAATCCCCGAGGATGCAGATACTCCGAAGTCAAGTGCTCAGTACGGCTCTGTCAAATGGCACCCTGAAAAGGCCTGTCTTATCTGGAAGTTAAGAACATTCCCAGGCGGCAAACAATATTTCATGTCTTCCGAATTGGGCCTTCCTGCCGTTTCTGATCCTGAAGCCATACTTTCCAAGAGACCCATTAAGGTGAACTTTTCTATACCCTACTTTACTACTAGTGGAATTCAGGTTCGCTACCTAAGAATTAACGAGCCTAAGCTTCAGTACCAATCATATCCATGGGTAAGATATATCACCCAGGCAGGTGATGACTACACGGTAAGAATTAAATAGTTTGTATATTCTAATTCATTTTTTTAATTCAGTTTCGTAAAAAATTAGTGTAAGTTGGCTACTTTAGTGAGACAAGTGTTACCAGAATACTGTTTAACCATAAAGCAATGGATGATGAGAAGCTAAAGACAGCTATACATAATGCAATTTGGGTATATGAGCAGTCATCGAAAAGCAAAAAATATCAAAGAATTACTGCACGAAATGAAAGCAAGATCACTAAATCTATTCTCAAGTATAATCGAAAACTCTTTTCGGATCTTCTTTCAAAGAGAGATTACTACTCGAGTAAAATCTATAAGCTACTTAATGATGCTATAAAGGATTCCGACATTGTCCCAGATACTAGAGAAGATGTACAAAGCATCAAGTTTGAGCCGAAGTACATAGCAAACCGGTTCCATGCTATGCGTTACTTGGAAACGATAATACTAAATGATTCTACGAAGAAAGATAGAATACGAGCATTAATTACAAAGCATTTAAACTTGCAGAGTCATCTTAAAGAGTTAAGAGAAAATATAATAGCCAAGCATAAGGTGAGTAATGACCCAAAGACCAAAAACATTTTGAAGGAAGAGTTGAATAAATGGGAAGAAAAGGCCATCTACAACTTGAAAAATTATTCAACAGAAACTAATGAAGTCATGACAGACCTAAAGGTGCCCTTTTTCTATATAGATCCTGATTATGTGTATCCTGACTTGGAGAGTGACAAAATATATTTGCTCAACTTGATGAAAGAGAAAGTAATCACTCAAGAGCATAAACTGAACTGAATAATCACAGCAGAGTTCATTGAGAGGCCTTAAACTGCTGCTTTTAAGCTCTCAGTTCAATTTAATTAAAATATCACGAATCCTTTCATTGGACAAATATTTACAATCCTTTCATAGGATATACTAAAAATACAGAATTATATAGTGTATGTGTATGCTAAAACCCTGATCAATCGAGATCAGTCACGCAACCCTTGGAAGCATCGCTCACCAATTTCAGGTACTTGTACAAAGTTCCCCTCTTGTATCTAGGTTCAGGAGGAGACCATTTTGCTCTTCTCTCAGCCAAGGTCTCTTGCGACACCAAGACATCAATCGAATTATTCTCAGCATCAATAATGATCTCATCGCCATCATGGACTAGAGCAATTGGTCCACCCACGGCAGCTTCTGGTACAATATGACCAATCAAAAATCCGTGGGAGCCTCCAGAGAATCTACCGTCGGTTAACAAAGCAACGTCCTTGCCTAATCCGTAACCCATCAATGCAGAAGATGGTTTCAACATTTCAGGCATACCAGGACCGCCCTTTGGACCTTCGTATCTTATGATACATACAGTTTTCTCTCCCTTCTTAATCTCACCTTTTTCCAATGAATTGATGAAATCATCTTCTTTGTCGAACACTCTAGCTTTGCCCTTGAAATAAGTACCTTCTTTACCGGTAATTTTACCAACAGCACCTCCTGGAGCCAAAGAACCTTTCAAAATCTGCAAGTGCCCGTTTGGCTTCAAAGGATTAGACAACGGTCTGATAATTTCTTGACCCTCAGATAATGCAGGCACCTTTTCCAAATTTTCCTTCACTGTCTTACCAGTTACAGTGTAAAGTGATCCATCAATGATACCTTCTTTCAAAAGCAACTTCATCACAGCTGGAGTTCCTCCGACCTTCTGCAAATCGGCCATAACATACTTACCACTTGGCTTGAAATCAGCCAACAAAGGTGTTGTGTCAGAGATTCTCTGGAAATCGTCAACAGTGAGATCGACGTCAACAGAATGTGCAATAGCAATTAAGTGTAAAACAGCATTAGTTGAGCCACCTGTGGCAATAATATATTTGATAGCGTTCTCAAAAGCAGCCTTGGTCATGATTTCTCTAGGCTTCAAGTCAAGCTGCAACAAGTTCTTCATGGCCTCACCGACAGAAGCGCATTCCATAGCCTTTTCTTTCGAAACAGCTGGAGAACTGGAGGAGTATGGCAAAGTCATTCCCATAACCTCAGCAGCAGATGCCATGGTGTTAGCAGTGTACATACCTCCACACGATCCAGCACCTGGACAAGCGTGCTTAATCACATCCTTTCTCTCGTCTTCAGAAATTGCCTTGGACAAAAATTGACCGTACGATTGGAAAGCTGAAATAATGTCGATCTTGTCAGGAATATTTGCGTTGGAACAAGTAGGGGATCCAGGCAAAGTGGTACCTCCGTACACCATAATGGAAGGTCTGTTGTGCCTACCCATGGCCATCAAAGTGCCCGGCATGTTCTTATCACACAGCGGAATGGCGATATTACCATCGTACATCTGCGCCATGATAAGAGTCTCGAAGGAGTCAGCAATAATTTCTCTTGACTGCAAAGAGTACCTCATACCATCAGTACCGTTAGTAATACCATCGGAAACCCCAATTGAGTTGAATTGCATTCCCTTCAACCCGGCCTTGTTGACAGATTCAGTCACCTGGTTGTTCAAATCCATCAAATGGATGTTACAAGGGTTTCCTGTCCACCACACAGACCCAACACCGACCTGAGCCTTATCCATATCACTCTCCGTGAACCCAGTCGCATAGAGCATCGCTTGTGATGCTCCTTGCGACTTAGGTTGTGTAACGATCGCTGAATACTTATTAAGCTTTTTCTCGTTGCATCTGGCCGACTGGCTCAACCAACGAGCCTTCTCACCAGCTGCGAGCATCTCGCGATATCCAGCCTTTCTGAAAGCACCTTGTTGGCTCTTTAATAACCCACTCATCCTATACCGTAATAAGGACTCTAGATAACTGTGCTGATAATGTCCTTTTCTACTTCTAACCGTAACTCTATGACTCAAGTGAAAAACTAAATTAGCCTGCAGGTAGACCAGTAGTCCGGCCCCTCTGATGCCCGCTGCTGGCCAATAAATGCTAAGGCATTGAAAGCAGGTCAGAAGCGCAGTGGTCCTGTCGGCGCGCTAGCGGTAGAAATAGACCCGGGGTTCAACCCTGGAGGAAGCCTTTAATAGCACATGCCAGTTGGCGCATTCCTTTCGGCCGTGGCCGCTACCCCAGTATTGTGCAAGAACCTTCTACGGCATGAACCTACATACCGGCTAGATTTTATGACGTATGAGTGCTTTCTGCAGTGAGCACGGCTCAGAGTGGCCAGTCAATACCAGTGACAATAACTATTTGAGTCTGCAGGTGCTTACCTATTGACTCCCTCGCCTGTGCGTTAGTTAAATTACATGGGACCGAGCAGCCAGACAACAGCACTGTAGCTGTTGCTGGATGTTCCCGTATATGCCAGAGCAGTGCGGGCCAGTCATTCGTCAGCTACTGGCTTCGTTTCTTTCAACCTGAGTAACTCTGTTATATTCGCGCGTTATGATGGAGCCGTGTGGAAGGCAGCAATTCCACATCATAGACCGGATGTCTCGCCGCAGGTTTCCGGGCGTACGTTAAAGAACTCTGAGGATTAGGTCTGCCGCTTCCATGGTACGACAGTCATCGTACAACCCCCGAAATGGGCGATGAGACGCGACAACATCTGCGGTCCAAATGAAATACATTGCGTCCATATGTAATTGTCAGCAAAAACAAAATTAATGACGTGATAGCTCTTGTGGAACAGGAAGAAACCACAAGAAGGCAAGGAATAAAAAAAGAAATAAAATAGATAGGTCATGTGATGTTTTTTTTTTCTTGGTTTTTTCTACTTTGGTCAGGCCCAACCTTACCTCTTAAATAAATATATACTGACGATAGACCATACGAAATTCAGGAAACCGGAGAGTGGTGAAGTCATCATGGCAGAACGAAGATTGCTTAAAGAATATGGGCAACTAGGTAAGAAGCCCGTGGGGAATGAGAACAGGCAGATTCTCGGGTTGATGCCGTTGTCCGAGGATAACATGTTCGAGTGGGAAGCATGGATCGCCAAACCTACCAAGGAGGATTCGGACTACTATTACAACGGCAAATGGAAGCTCGATATACATGTTGGAGTCAGGTATCCTGTGGAGCCTCCACAGGTGAAATTTTCGCGAGAGACGCCAGTATTTCATCCCAATGTAAACTTGGATACCGGCGAGATTTGTCTCGACATCCTCAAACTGGAGAACTGGTCTCCGGCTTGGAACTTACAGTACTTGGTGGTGGCAATATTGCTTCTTCTCGATGACCCTGAGCCTGACTCGCCATTAAATGTGGACCTGGCCAACTTATTTCGCCACGACAAGGTAGGGTTCGAGAGCATGGTTCAGTATTGTATTTGGAAGTACAACACATTCTACGAGCCGCTAATGAATCCCGCGGATCGTAGAGGGTTGAAACCTGAGGCCGGCACTGCTGCCCTCGATGCAAGTAGCTTTATGAAGTCTACGTCAACGAAAGACGAAGATGACAAAGATGTTAGAATCTCGGTACGGATAAACATGGACGACGTGCGCGAAGACCAGCTTTCTTCCGACAAACTGGAACCAGTTGTTAACGGCATGACAGAGAAATATGTAACTGGGCGTTCAACATCCCCACTTAGTGGGAGAAAGCTGCCGAACGTAAAGATAATTCAG
Source organism: Millerozyma farinosa (assembly GCA_002196765.1). Taxonomy (NCBI): domain Eukaryota; kingdom Fungi; phylum Ascomycota; class Pichiomycetes; order Serinales; family Debaryomycetaceae; genus Millerozyma; species Millerozyma farinosa. The sequence continues at coordinate 1,840,594 of NBND01000004.1, forward strand.
GATGTGGGTGAGGAGGTTAGAAAACAATTCATACAGAAGGTCAATGAAATTGGCCACTCGTCGAGCTCCTCTCAAGGTCTGTATTGCTCGGAAAGTGATAATCTTGATGGTGTAAAACAACAAGTTGCGGAAAATGTGTTTAAACAAGTAGAAAAATTATGTCTGAAGGCAAACAGCCCAGAAGGCGTCGCACTTGAGGAAGAGACGCATGATATTGACTCTAAGACCTACCAGCAAGATGATACTATGGAAAAAATGAAGCAAGACTTCATGAAGCAGGTAGACGATAGAATCAGAAAGCATGAGGAGGAGGTGAAAAGGCTGCTGGAAAGGCCTCGATCTTGCGACTCTGGATCTCAGGGGAGTTTGGATACACAGTTATCTACCCAACAAGCGCAAATTTTACCAAAGGGAGAGGTACAATCGAAAAGCGCTCACATCGGTGATAAAAGCATACCTGAAATCATTCGTCCTGAGGCTCGAGCACAAAAATCAAGCACTAGCATTGGTTCTCTGGTAGGAAGTAATAGAAATGTATCGCATGTTCTGACATTGGATGTCACCAATGATGGAGACAGTGCTTCTGAGAAGTCTACAAAATCCATGAGGTCTTCGATGTTGCGAATAAAAAGAAGCTTTTCAAGAAAAGATAAAAACAGAAACAGGCAATCCAAACAGGAAGGAAGCATAGTAGAAGACGACAATCACTCGAGAGGTAAACCTTTCCAGAAAATTTTTAAGATAAAAGGTGATGATACAGCTTCATGAACCATATTTCACTTTATCTGATTGCTAGACAAAGAATTCTGCGTAGCATATATATATTTAAATGTCAATTACGAATAATGATGCATCCTAATATTTAAAAAAATACCTCATATTAACTAAATGTACAATGTAGAATAGATTACAGCTTTATATAGGTAATTCTAAAGTATTGGCCACTTTATATTAACGCAATCTTCTGGCTTCACGCTCGGACTCCATCAAGCATAAGACGTCGTTTTCTCTGACTGGGCCTTTAACATTTCTAACAATTGATCTAGAGGTATCATCCATGAATTCAACTCTCACCTGAGTGACTCCTCCTCTAGATCCAGTTCTACCCAAAACCTTGATGACTTTGGCCAATGTAACAGAACTTTTAGCATCCTACCACTGTTAGCGTCTTTCATTAATAAGGATCTAGGCTTCTTTCAAAAGAAGAAAAAAAAAAAAATCTTAAGCGTTCACTACTCTAACACTAGATTCTGACAGCCTTGCCGCCAAAATACATACCATTGTTGTCCTATGTCTAATAAATTCTGTAGGTACTATGATGAAGGTGTGGAAAATTTTTTTTACCAGTATAGTGTTTAACAACTAGGACGGGTAACCAGTCCGCCGATATGAAATCTTATCTCCCAGAGGACAAGACCACTTGATGTCAATGTCAGACACAATGGGGCCCACCGATAGCTTCTGTTGTAAAATCAAGGGCCTGAGACTGAAAAGCAAAGTGTTGTAGCTTGTTCTAGTGGAAGAAGCAGCACACTGTCACGAACGCTACAAGTTTTATTATAACGTGTCGCTACCGATTAGATGTGTTTACCAAACGATGATAAAATCAACACATAAACAGAGATTAGCCAGCTACTGGGGCATGATAAAATGGTAGTAGGAGAGTCGAGAACTGAACTACTTAACTGGTTAAACAACACGCTAGACCTACAATATAATAGAGTGGAGCAATGTGGAACTGGAGCCGCTTACTGCCAACTCTTAGATTGTATAATGGGAGGAGTCCCGATGGCCAAAGTCAAGTTTGACGCCCTGACGGAGTACGATTACTTGCATAATTTCAAGATACTACAAGCAGGATTCAATAAGCACAAGATAAATAAGACAATGGATGTCGCCAGGTTGGTGAAATGCCGACTACTGGACAACTTGGAGCTTTTGCAGTGGTTCAAGAAATTCTGGCACGAAAACAAGTTCGTCAACGAGGACTATGATGCCATCTCGCGACGCAAATCATCCTCCGGAGGGATGGATACTCGTGCTAGATTGAACACTAGCCGGTCAAGAACGCCGTCTAGCTCTTCGCTCTCGCTGCAACGAGCCAATCCGCCGAATACTCGGAATGTGTCGAATGGTCGAAGTCTGCTCCCGCCCAACACACAGGCTGGTGGTGCAAAGATCGTGCAGCTCACAAAGGAAATTGCTGACACTCGCTCTGAACTTTCGATCGCTTTGCAAGACTTGAACGCTAGCAAGATCCAAGCCGAGAGTCTTGAAACGGAAAGAAACTTCTATTTTAACAAGCTAAGAGAAATTGAGATCTTGATCGAAAACCTCAAGCTGCTTGGCGAGCCCGAGTTTTCTAAGGTTTCAAAACTAGAGCTCATAGACAAAATACAGTTAATTCTATATTCTACTGAGGAGGGTTTCCAAACAAAGGATGAGCAAACTGATATCGAGGTTGACGAATTCTGATACCATAGCTAATGTATTCAACCTTGCATGGATGGCCCTATGTTAATACAGCCATTACTGGCTTAAATTACATGTATCTTACCGGTACCTCCATTCTTCAATTCACTGTTATAGTATAAACCTACGCTTTGTCTGATGGGCTGCATCCCCCCACCTTATTCTAGAAAGTCACTTTTGAGACTTGTCATGTGACCGAGTCAGAAGAAAATTTTTTTTTTTTTAATATATTTTATTTTTGTGAAGCCAAGCTCTACTCGCTTTACTTTGAAATAAACACTAAAAATTTTAGCTAGACGCCTCAAAAGTGAAGGAATCTGTTAGAAAGGAAGTGGTCTATGGTATTTGGTCAATAATTTATCACACAAAGATTGAAACTAATAGTCGAGGAAATCAGAAACTTCGTTTTCCTTGGTATTGCAAGGTCTTTTGAACAGGATATTTGAAGTCAAAAACATAACTTGATCAATATAAATCTGCATCAACTATTAAAGGTTACCTCATAGCGTAAGAAGGTGGAAAATTGGATCCTGTTACGCGATGCATTCTCATTATAACTATAATAGACGGAATTCTTCAGCAACGCCCTACCCAATACCAAAAGTCCTGCAACAACCTCAGAACGGTAGCCACAGTCCAGGAAGTAATGGATTCCATACTGGAGGGCCTATATCATCGTCTGTTCCATCCTTGTCTAGGGAGTTCGTGGTTCGACGTATAAGTGAAGGCGAGTCCGGCCGTTTGAAAGAGGAACTCAAATGTGAAGCGTGTGGGAAAGGCTACAAGCACGTCTCCTCTTTAGCAAAGCATTTATGGGAACACACGCCAGAATGGAATATGACGAAGAAGCTTTCGATTTCGAAACATCAGCAAGTACAATTGCTTGAAGCGGCCAGTATTTTGGTAGGTATGAATGACGGAGGCCAGAGTGCCTCAAGAAGAAACTCAGTCTTTGTTGACGAAAGCGGTCCCGAAGACCCCAAGCATACATCTCCTTTCTCGCCTAACTATTCTGGAGAAACCAGCAATTCGTCTAACGCGCCGACCCCTCCAGAGCAAGTCACCTCCACAAAGGTCCGGTTCAAATTTCCTCTGCATGATGATAGAAGCACAACTCAAGACAGTAAGTATTTGAGACCTCAGTTTAGGACGGAGCGCATGCTCTCCGTGTCTCAAGAACCGCCATCTACAACACAAAAAGAATCGAATCCGTTATCCATGCCCCTGGGATACCTCGATATCAAAAACCAGACATCTGCCTTGAATCTGGGCAGGAGCTTGTCCATTTCTAATGATACCCCTGCGCCTGCAAAAAGCATATTAAAATCACCGAACTGGTCTGAATCGCAAAATAATACGACACCCCCTTCTTCGCCGCTTGATGATGATTCGGAAGAAAACGGATCTCCGAAGCAGAACGATGACGAAGACGAAAGCATAATTGGTAAGATGGAATGACTGAGTTTTTGTAAAGGATCAACAAGCTTATGTCCGTTAATGACTATCCACCATAATTTATTTTGCGGGTTTCAAGTGTTATATATAATAGTTATTTTATACAAGTTTCATTTCGTCAATCGTTGATTTCGATCTTGTAGTCTAATGTATGGGAACGATCAACTTCAGTCTCTGTTTGTACCACTCGAATTATGTGGGGCATGGTGATTCTCGCAATGTTAGATCTACCCCTGCCCGATATATGTCGTGAATTAACCATATTCTAAAACACTTTTAGTCGGGTTCTGAACAGATTTTTTCTTTTCCTCTTCTTTCAACACTAAGAATGTGCTTCAGCGCCAGGGTCTTGTGATGAGGTATTTATATGTACCTGTCTACCCATCTAAACCCTCTCCGACGAACCGTCTTGGTAATGTCTTTGAGGTGAGACTTGAATATCTGCGTTGAGCCAGACAGAAACTTCTGTTTGCGTCTGTGAGCCACATTCTAAAAGCAAATGTGTGTCATAGTACATCAGGTTGGAATCGTCCACCCACTGGTGTCTCCGAAACCACTTACATTTTCAACTTGCTATGCATGTATATATATATATTCAGTAAGGTCTCTGCCCCAAAGCATGTAGGTTCTATTTACAAGAATAAGCTACGGTCGCTAAATTATTCCGTCTCCAGGCCCGTTATAATTTCGCCCTTTAATGGCTGGAGTTTCTCATACTTCTCCTTAAGCTGTAGTTGTTCTTTGTGTTCCGACTCGTTGGCCCGTTGCTTCTGGTTGAACTCCCTCTGCTGTAAACGAGCCGCGTCCTTAATAGGTCCTTGTCTCAACGCATCTCTCTCCGTTCTCTGCAAATAGTTGATGCCTACGAAAGCAGAAGCTGCAAAGGCACAGGACAACCCAAATGTTATTTTAGAAGCCGTAGACATACTTCCCTGAATGTTTTTCTGATGGCTGGTGAACTAACTTTTCGAGTGTAATAGATGGATGAAACCATGCCATACTGTTTTGGTTTTGTGTAACATAGCGAATACTCACCCGTAATGTTGAATCAATAAAGTTTATGTCCAACTTTAGTGAAGGCAAAGTTGACCGTACCACGAGGTGACATTTAGACGCTAGCAAAAACTTTAATCTACTTCAGATTTCACTAGAATTGTCTGAAGATCAGCAAGAAAATTCTCATTTTGTTAGGCGAAGTAAAAGGTGTTTTTATGGAGGAGGGAAGAGTCCTTTGCAAGAGTAAATCGAAAAGGATAACATAAGAGAATAATACGACCACCTAGACTCTTCTGATAATTTTCATTGAAATAAATCTACCATTTTTAAACTACACTTCTGAAAAATTGAAACTATACGAATCACGTTGGAAGCGAGGCATTCTTGATGAGTTCCCGCTTCAATAACGCCGAAGGCATAGGAGAAAATGGCCGACCCCAACCAAGCGGTGTTTCGAACTTGACAAAAACTTTGTTATCTCAACTGCAGATGCACAATCAACCAGTGCAGGACAAACGAACTAGAGGTTCTGCGCTGCATCAGGCGCTGTCCCTGCCGTATACCATTACTACACATCCCCAGCACCCTAATGGGCAAACATATGCCGGATCTTATAATTCATCGAACCGTTTCATACCCTCTGGTACATCATTGCCACATACAATAGACTATAGTAATGTTGGAAGCGTACCAAACCAATTCAACAGCTTTTCCTATTCTGGGCAGCTGGGGATGTTGAAGTCAAACCCAGGTGCCGTTCTCTCGCATAATGACTCCTTCAACTATATCCCATCTAGTCATAATACGCCAACAGTTGTTAGCAGCTCCTATTCTTCGAATCACTCCTATACTCCATCATTGTATGGCTATCCACAGCAGTCTCAATTTCAGAAAAGCAATGAAGGAGGATTGAAGCACATAGGAACAACTGGTCATGGCTTTCCGACGACTAATATTTCTATGGACGTGGCGAACCGCACCACTAATCAAGGGGTTGCGGCGGTCGGTCTGAATGCCAACAATAGCTTGAATAAGTCTGTCTATCCTAACTACGATGCACCTTTCGCCAACGATTCTTCTATGCTATCAAGTGGCGGTCTGACATACGAGGAATCATCCAAAAATACCGATAATTTGCCGAAGACCCAAAAGGCAAATCAGTCCTTCTTCCCACTACCAGATAGATACAAAACATACGATGAATTTTTCAAAGAGATCTCATCTCAAGACTCCCAAAACCCTGGAGAGCACTTAAATATTGTCGACTATCCCGTTAATGACCTCATAATGATGTTGGCTTGTCTATTGAATAAGATAATTGAAGCCAATGATAAACTTCATCCAAATCATTTTGACCATACCATAACAATGCGTCGCAAAATGAGGGATGAAAGTAGGGCAAAAAAAGTGGAGAAGGTGCGAAAAGTATCCGTCCCTACAAGCACTATAGATAATCACGGAAATAGGTACAATGAGGAAGTGGTAGATGTCGATAAAAGTGATGATGATAATGAGGACGAATTAAAAAATAAATATTTAGCAAATGTTCTAGCTTTTCATGGAACAAATATTCCAGGTATATCTTTGCATTCATATTTAACCAGAGTGTTGAAGTATTGTCCTGTCACCAATGAGGTTTTCCTTTCGCTTTTAGTATACTTTGACCGAATTGCAAAAAAGGCAAATAATTTGAAGTCCTCAAGGGCATCTCAGTCAAACGACAAGGAGGAAAATGATTCAGAGCAGCTTTTTGTAATGGATTCTTATAATATTCATAGATTGATTATTTCAGGGATCACAGTATCATCAAAATTCTTCTCTGATGTTTTTTACAAGAATTTGAGATACGCTAAAGTTGGAGGTTTGCCCTTGGAAGAACTAAATTACTTAGAATTGCAATTTCTTCTCTTGTTAGATTTCAAGCTTATGATTTGCGTCGAAGATCTACAAAATTATGGAGACTTACTTCTAAGATTTTGGAAAAGGGAACAACTAGCAAACAACACACTTGAATCTACTCAGGATCAAGACCATGCAGCCTCCCCAGCGCAGTATAATCAACTACGAGATGATAGCCGATATCAGGACTATGATAAAAAGCCGGTGTTACCGCAGCATAACCCTCCAATACCACTGCTGAACAATTCACATATTCAGCAATAATTAACGAATTCCACTTCTTTTACTAATTTTAATTCATCAACATTTTCACTGTAGTCGTTCGTTAAAAGTCCGAATATAACTATACTATAACTATACTTCCTAATTTATACAAAGATCAATATATTAAGTATGTATACAGCTTAATAGAAGCTAATAAATATATTATTTTGCTCGACGAAACCTTGATATCCTGTAAAAGGCCTTACTTTAATGTCAGGAGAATATTAAATACTAGCCAACGATACTTATTCCGTTCGGGATAAAAGCACAGACTTACCTAGGCTCCCTAGATATCCGCCTTGGTGCTTCTTTTATACAAAAAGTATCCGCACACCCACATGCTTTCTTCTTCGTTGTATCTGTGTTAAAGTCTTGCATTATTAGGCAAGGATGATATTGAGGTACTGAAACCTCCTGTCTTTTTGGCTGCGGAGGAATATACGTGTTAGCTAGGAGATATTCTAATCTCGCTTTGTCCATAATGTTAAATTATTCCCACACTAGTTGTTATATCAACTTTTCTGGTTTCCTCTTGAACACTAAATTACGAATTTTGTTCAAAGTATTAACCGGTAGCAAAGACACCAGAAGCAATGTCATCAGAGAATAACTAGTTTTATGACTCAAGATTCAGGTTCAGAAATACATGCTGATAAGAAGCCAGCCGCGCCCTTGTGCGATTTCCTAGTATGGTAACCACAACTATGAATATCAATGAAATTTTGGTTGTTGCTATCAGGATCTCCTTTTACTTAGATCTGCAGTAGGTGTAATCTTCTAGCATACTAGGAGATAAAAGCTTGCGCAGAAGTGAGTAGAATATTTAATTCAGAGAGATTTCTATGCTAAAATTTAGGTCGTTGATACCGTTATGTACCAAGCAATGAAGCATACACAAGAAAGCACACTAAACTTCAGAAAATATGTGGTACGCAATATTAGCCATATCCATCCAAGGAAAGCTCTCTCACGCATGTCATATTACAAAGGACGATGACTAAATACTTAATTTGTATTAAAATAAATTTTACAGAAGCGTTATGTATAAAATCCCAGATTGTAAAAGTTTACTTATTTCTTGGATTTCTGGCTGGCCTTCTTTTCCTTGGCTTGTTGGTCCTTCAAGACGCTCTTAACAATCTTTTGTTCTTCAATTAAGAATGCTCTGACAACTCTGTCCTTGACACAGTTAGCACATCTTGAACCACCGTATGCTCTTTGGACAGTCTTGTGGGTCTTGGAAACGGAAGCGTATTGTCTTGGTCTCAAGGAAGAGATACCGGCCAAAGGTTGGCCACAGTCACCACAGTTAACTCTGGAACCAGACTTCTTGACATGTTGAGCGACCAACTTTCCACCAGGGGTCTTAACGACCTTGATCTTGTTAGATCTGGTATTGTCTAAACACTGTTAGTAAATATTCTATAACGTTGAATGTCCAGGATGCATCCTTAATGTCACAGGTGAGCGAAGCAGGGTGCAGAAGGTTAAGTGAGTTCTCATATCTTACTCGTTCATAAGCATATCGCCCCATATGAGCAGACCTTGAATATTGGGGTAACAGTCTCTCGCTTACTCAAATAACCCCTATAGATTGTGTCGGATTCACACGCTTCAGTACTGAGACCACATTTACAATAAAACCTTCACATCCAGACCACTCACTCGGTCGACACATTATAAAGAATGCTTCACCTGGTAAGCCTTAATATGAAAAACTAAACATACATGGATTTCTTCTTCTGTATGTAATACGTTGAGCCATTATGAATTCCTGTCTAACTAAAAATCTAGCAAAGTATTTTGTCTGAAAAGATGTTATAGGCGCTCTTCAAAAATTTTCAAATTTTCGATGTGTGCAAACCTCAGTTTATGTCACGTGTATGTTTATTCGGGGCTCTAGCCCTAATGGGCATGCTCTTATACAATGAGATATACCACGGAGCCTACAACCTGTCCCAAATGGCACTTATCTTTCCAGATAGTTTCATATTGGTACCGGTATTAGATTATGCGCTCTCTGCTTAAGATAAAGAGGGTTGATTTATTTTAAACGCATATGAAGATACTTAGAGTTTTGGCTCTTCTTTCTCTACTGCAACAACCTCCATCTCCAAGTCGACCAGCAATGGCAACTCTTTGACTGCAACACAGGACCTGGCAGGCTTGTGCTCATTGAAGTATTTAGCGTAGACCAGATTGAATTCAGCAAACTGGGTCTTCATGTCAGTCAAGAAAATGTTAGCCTTAACCACATGCTGTAAGGAAGAGTTAGCAGCGTCCAAAATGTTGGAGACATTCTGGATAACCTGCTCGGCCTGCTCTGCAATAGATGGGTTTTGGGACAAAGGCTTGTTCTCAGGGGTGTATGGGATCTGACCCGAAACGTAGATGAAGCCTGACGTTGTTAGTATTAGCTTTAGCTTTCGTTGTAATGTCTCCAATTGTCTTAAGTCAAAACTTACCATTTACTTTAATGGCCTGAGAGTATGAGGCGGCCGGAGGTGGCGCATTGGCTGTCTTAATCTTAGGTTTAGTTAGTATTCGTTCTCCCTAGATCCGGTTGCACATATTTTACTGTTGTACGCAAACTTACTGGAACAATGTTCGAAGAGAATCTCTTAGCTGTCATGTTGAGTGGTCTAGCAATTGCGGAACGGATTGACGCAAACATAACAATTTTCAAAACTGTATTGCTATAGTAGCTTAATTATGGTAACTTATGGCAAGTTTACGAGTTAAAACTACGCAATTGTACTCAGAAATGTGTGCACGTTACAAGTACATAAGCAGATCCGATTAGATCACTCTATTTGATAATGTTACAAATATCTATTATATAATGCATCGGGCACGGAGGATGGACTAGTGATGTTTTTTCTTTGACTTCTTCCTCTTTTTCTTGGGCTTGCTCTGAGTGTTTTTGGCATCCAGGTTATCCGGACTTTTATTATTACCAGTTGAAATAGATCCTGGATCCTGTTCCAAAGTTTCGATTTCGTTATCCTGAAATTGAGCTATCCTGTCTGTGTCAACCTCCCCAGTCGATGCCAACTGTTCAAATTTCCCAAACATTGTCTCTGCAAATAAATCTATCTTGCAAAAAGTGTTGAAATTGAGTAAAAATGTCTTGAAGACCTCAACCGTGTCACCAGGGTCGACTATGTGTGTTAGTTTTTTATTCTTTCTCGTAAGTTGGTTTGCAAGAATGACCTTGACGCAGTTCTCTAACCTATTTCCAAATGCTATGAGTAAAGCAAAATTATCCTTATTACGTCTTAGATCATCCAGAATTTCAAGAGAAGAGTATCCGTCGTACTTTTCAATCAACTCCAGAAGCTTCCGAGAGTCGTAGCTATCAGTATGGTCTTCTTTAGGGTCATCTTGGGAACCCTCAAAGCTATAGTTTGCCTTTTTCACCCTAAAAAAAAGTTCTCTTGCTTCCGGTAATTTTCCAACCCAATTGACAAGTAAAACTTGCAAGTCATGGCTGTAGTCATGTATGTCCTCCTCTGGATGTTCCTCGAGTTTTTTATGTCTGCTCAAATCAATTATGTTCAATTTGATTAGTTGATTTATCATTAGACAAATGAGTGTCATGTACTTTTGGGCAACAGATTCAGATAAAACAACCTTATAGTTGAAGTCTGGTTGTGCGCCGTCGTTGTTCGAAAGATAGAACGCACTGCAGGTGAGGAACTCGTGCAATAGCATCAGCTTTTCTATATCACTTAATATTAACGCTTTTCCCTTTCTAGTAAATTTATAATGTTGATTATCCTCATTCCCTCTTAATCCAACTAACAATTCAAACACATAATCAATCATCACTGTAGAAAGATTGATATTTCGGGTCAAAAACCATATTAACACTCTGCGGTACCCATCACACATGAGCATTTCGTCCATTATGTATCTGCCTAACACTGAGTTGTTTCGTAAAATGAGTTCAAAGTTTGTAATATTTAACAATGGTATGATCAGTCTGTTGTTATTAAGAGTATCATTTATCGCTTCCTTAGAAGCATAAGAAATCCAAAATCGGTATATTTTATCGGGAGTAACGCTAGAATCTGATTCTGGTATGCCATCTTTTTCATCTTTGATGCATTTAGCGATAGTGTTAATAAGCGTTTGACCCTTTAAAGCCGAATCGTCGCTGTCAATGTTCATCCTTGTGAGACATTCTAAAAATTCTTTAGTTTCGTTCCAGTCATTAAAAAAGTATTTGGATCGAGAAGGACTATTATGGGTATCCAACACTTCAAGAAACCATCCGTCAAACTTCGTATTCTCTCCTCGAGGCACGTCTCTCCAATCATTGCCAAGCTCATCAAATTCTATGTCGTTGTCTTTACTCCTAACCGCCGTGCTAATCTTATCGTTACTTTGTCCGCCTATCATCAAGGCCTCACTTGCATCAGTGTCCGATAGTGTACTTTTTTCCTTTTCCTCATTTATCACATCCAGCCACTCATCGCCATCTTCCAAATCATACTCAAACATGTACCGAATGTCTTCATCAAACTGATCCTCATACTCTAAATCGATGAGCAAATCACCCAACTCTGCAACAGGTTTAGACTGCGCTATTAGCCTTTCTTTTGCATCAGCTGGGAAGTTACCTGTACTCTTTTGATGCGAAGTGAACGAAGAACCAGCGTTTATGATAAAAAGAGCCATGATAACCAATCTCATGTCTATCAGAAGAGCCCCTCCGTTGAGCTTCTTGCGAACTAGCGGCTGTAAAAAATTGACTAAAGTTTCCGAAGTCAAATCATAACTCATGTCGTTCAAACTTAGCTGAGGTTGACTTTCATTTTCGAATTCTTCCGGGTCTAGCATCGATAACAGCGATGGATTCTGATTCAAAATCCATGCAAGCACGTATCTTATGGCACTTGACCCTTTTAACACTTGCAATATGATATAAGGTGTCTCTTGTGTTTCATTGGCCTCTAGTCGACGATCAATCTCCAATCCTAGTAATATGATGTTTGTGTGACATTTCCAGAGCTTAATAAAATGCTGTAAGTATGGATTCAATACCAAATTATACTCATCCCCTGAATTATCATTGAATAGTTTGTAAATCGCTACAAGAAGGATACATGACATCGAGTAACAGATATTCATCTTTGAATCGTCAGCACAAATTTCGTCAACCGGTGTCCACAAGCCGATGTTTTGAATCCAATCATCCTCACTATTCGCAACATATCTCAACTGTAGTTCATCGTATGCACGTAAAGCCACATGTATTTTTCTCAAGAGTAAGAAAAACTGTACAGACATGTCGAATTTAAGGGAAGGAAAGTCCGATAGCTCTCGATAATCATCCTGTCGCATTACCATATATGTCAATGCAAGCAAAATGTCCGCAAGCCTGTCTATGCTTAGTATGCAATCATCATTCTCTTCTGGCTGTGTAAATGGGTCACAAATAGTGACTGCAATATCAAAAATCTTTTGTAAAAGGCTGGGCAGCTCAATGTCCAAGACATCAAATATATCACTGTGGCGCTTCGTTGAGTTTACCACTTTCCCCAGTGGTACCAAGGATGGCTGTGCTGAATATTCAACATAATCCGTTTCTTGCTCATTACTTGAATCGGTTTCCAGCATGACATGTCTTTTATCAAACGCTTATGGACTTACCTTAAGAGTGGTTTGGCTCACAGATGGTTTCGCCATAAGTTTAAGTCGTTTACAGTTTACAGCTTTTACAGTTTATACTCTTTTGACTTGTTTATGTCTTCTTTCCTCATTGTCATTCCCAACCAATTCCACGTAGACTAAGTTGGCCTCGCCTTACCTGCACTATGGTACTAGCTCATAGTGTCATAGGTTTTCTTGCAATGTCTTGCTTGGAAGATCTAGCAGAACCATTATTCATACACCATGTCGGTAATATGTCGGTAGTGATGGTCTAAGTTCTAAGAAAGTATCGTACTTCACAAACAGTCTCGAAGACGCTTCTTGTAGTTATTGCTACTAAAGGGCTACATCGTTGGTATCGGTAGTTTTTAATCACCCGTACTTATTAGCATGAATTGAACAAAAATGATAAATTCGCAGTAAATCACATTATTGCACGTATATTGTGTTCACTGTATAATTTCAAAATCGTAAGCAACACCTTGAGAGGAAAAACAGTATACCTACCTTTATATACCTTGTATACCCCAATCACCCTAGGCGTGAGCTTCAACTTTAACTTTTCTTTCATCAGGTATCAGACAAGGCCCTCATGACATCGTACGTAATTACGATGGTGTCTTGTCGGGATTGTGAACTGAACTGATAATTCAATAACAAAATAATAGAAGCACAAGCTGTGACCAGGCCATGTCTAGGCTCTGTTCGAGTATCACCGTGTTGTCGCTGGCAAACAGGACCATAGAACGTGAATAAGCTGCAAGGATATTGCCGCTTACTTCACGTGATGTATTTACACAAAATCGAAAGATCGAACAAAGGCCTCGTTGGCCGTTTTCAACAAACAACTTCACAGGAACAAACAACCAAACAAATCCTAAGTTTTTATCATTAATCGAGGGACAAACTGTATTTCCTATCATAACAGTGAGTAACTAGAAGAATTGAGTGATTGCACAATAGAATACCTTAGTTCAGAAGTGTAGTAACTATAGAATTAGGAAGAAAAGCCTACAAGAGTAAGGGTGTATCCAATTGGTAGTAAAAACTCGAACAATCTGCAACTGGTAGACAATAAAAATGGTCAAGCTTGAAGAAATATCGTCCACAGCTACTTTTGCTTGGAGTCATGATAACATTCCGCTTTTAGTGACCGGTACTATTGCGGGCGCGGTTGATATTGATTTCAATTCAACATCAACATGCCAGATATGGGATGTTTTTTCCAAGACAAAGGGTGCTGAACCCCGTGTATCCTGTTCCGTGGAGAATAAGTTTTATAAATTGGCATGGTCCAAACCATTTGAAGGTAGAAAAAGAGGCGTTATAGCTGGTGCGTTCGAGAATGGATCGATCGAATTTTGGGACGCTGACATTTTAATTAATACAAAAGATTTAGAAAAAGCATCTATTCACAAGTCCTCGAAACATACAGGTCCCGTCCGTGCATTACAGTTTAACCCAAACCAAAGCCATATACTTGTTTCCGGAGGATCTAGAGGGGAACTTTACATTTGGGATACAAAATCTTTTGATGAGCCAATTGCCCCTGGCCATGCAATGACCCCAATGGATGACATATCGAGCGTCGCATGGAATAATTCAGTGGGCCACATTTTCGCCAGTACAAGCAACGGTTATACTTCTATATGGGATCTAAAGTCTAAAAGGGAGGTTTTACATCTTTCATATAGCGGTAACGGTGCCAAATCAAACTTTTCGTGCGTGGCATGGCACCCAACTCAGTCTACGAAGTTGGTGACCGCAAGCGATAGTGACAATTCTCCATTGATCTTAACATGGGATCTTCGAAATGCGAATGCACCTGAGAAAATCTTAGAAGGGCATAGCAAAGGCATACTATCGTTAGACTGGTGTAAACAAGATCCAGAACTTTTGATATCATGCGGAAAAGATAATTCGACGATATTGTGGAACCCTATGACTGGTATCAAGTTAGGTGAATACCCTACTACTGCGAATTGGGCTTTTCACACTCGATTTGCTCCTGCTGTTCCAGATGTATTTGCCACTTCTTCTTTTGATGGAAAAATTATCGTGCAATCGTTGCAAGATACCGCAGAAGCCGCTGTTCCAATTGCCCCTTCTAATGACGAGGAGTTCTGGAGTGAGATCTCTACCAAAGAAACCCAGAAGCCCAAGTTTTACGTTCATCAAGCCCCCAAATGGCTTAAAAATACCTCGAGCGTTTCATTTGCCTTCGGTTCAAAATTGGTAGTAGTCCGCTCTGATAACCCTGGCAAATCTGTTGTCGTTGTAAATAAGACCAAGATAGGAAGCAATATTGCCAGCAAGGATAATTTAACCAAAGCACTTACTTTAAAAGATTTTAAGCCTTTGTTAGACTCTAAGATGAATGAACAGTTCACTAATGATAGTGACAAAGCTGATTGGGAACTTTTGAAAAAGTTGTCAGATCTAGGCAGGGAGAATATCTTAGGAGAAAGACAAGAGCAAGCACCCGAAGAGAACAAGGAAGAAGAGTCGAAAGCAAATCCCCTGAAGGAGAGTGAAAATAGCGGTGATGTGCAAAACGGAGATTCATTTTTTGATGAATTAAGTGCTGGCATGAAGAATGGTCCTAAAGAATCAACAGCAACTGAGACTTATATTCCAAAGGGAAATTTCAGTTTGTTTAATGCTCTGACCCCAGAGTCCGAGAAAAAGATTATAAAGCTTATTCTTAAAAACAAAATTGATGAAGCCGTGACCGCCTGTTTGGGTCAAGGGAAGCTACACGAAGCATTAATACTTGCTTTGAATGGGAGCCAGGTATCCAAAGAAAAGGTAAGAAATGCTTATTTCAAATTGAATTCGGAGTCAGAGCTTTCCAGAGTGCTCTACAGTTCATCAACCGGAGATATAACCGACCTTGTTGTAAATGCCGACGTTTCTAATTGGAGAGATATCGCACTGAGCATATTCGCGTTCTGCAAAGACGAAAATGAAATTAACAGCAAGATTATTGAATTAGGTGACAGAATATTGAATTCTTCCGAAAAATGGGCTCTGCAGAAGAACGATGCACTTTCATGTTACTTTGCTGGTTCTGGCATCGAGAAGATTGCTGTTATGTGGTTAAATGAGATGCCGTCCATGGAAAAGGATCTTCAGCTGTCTGAGAGTAGCAATATAAAATCACCTTCAGATGCCAGGTATGAGGTATTGAGCGATTTCATTGAAAAGATTGTTTCTTACAAGCTTATTGCTAAAATTTCAAAGCCATTTGAAGGCCCTTTAGTGTCAAATATCGGGGCTGTTATCCTCGAATTTGCAACCTTAAATGCTAATTATGGGGACTTCGAGTTAGCAGAAAGATGTCTAGATTTACTTCCTGAAGATTTTGAAGGATTGAGAACAGAGAAAGAACGTATATTAAATGCATCAGGCAAGAAATCAGCCAATCAAAAACATAAGGTCGGTTCATCTTATAAAGGTGCAACTCAGGGACCCTACGGAGGCTATACTTCTGATAGACCTGTAGGTGGGATAAGTGCTTCATATGCCCCAAGTACAGTGCCAGGTGTACCAGCTATTGGACAAAAGCCGGCACCATCTTCATATAGACCTGCTGCTGCTGTTTTGGGATCGAGTGTGAATGATCCACCAGCTGCTAGTGCACCATATGTTCCTAAGCAAACTTATGCTAAACCCCCTGCTCCTGTTGCTGGCTATAACCCTTATAAGCCGGCTATGCCATCAACACCAAGTACCAGTGATATCATTTCTCCACCTCCTTCGGGCCCGCCAAAGGCTTCAACAAGGCTGGATACGGAAGGATGGAATGATATACCCGATGCCTTCAAAGTCCAAGCGGCACCTCGTCGCGTTACGGCGGCACCGGTGTCTCAACCTTCTACTCCGGGAGTTACAACACCAAATGGAAATTCGAAAAGACCTTCTGTTGGACCACCAGTTGCCCCTCCTCCTCCAAAGGGAATAAGCAGAACAAGTTCGAAAGCATCTATCCCCCAAACTAATATATCTCTCCCAAGTTCTTTTAAGGTGCCACATCCAAATACTGTTAGCAGGTATGCACCTCCCCCCGGCACTACAAGTGCCCCCCCTTTGCAGGGTACAACTACTAGTCATGCCGCCTCGAATGCTCCTCCTATTGCAACACATGGTATTCCACCTCCACCTAAAAATCCATACGCGCCAAGCGAAAGATCTAGTTCTCCCTCTGTGAAAACCCCATTTGCTGCTCCAGTTGCACCTCCCCTTAAAAGCCCTTCTTTTTCTTCAGCATCAATTGTACCTCCTGCCGTTGGTAGACCACCTACTGCTCCGCCAAAGAACCCATATGCTCCACCTAGCAATTTAGGTAGCCCTTCAATCCAACCAGCTGGAATTCCTACTCCTAAGATGGGCGGTGTCATGCCTCCCCCACCTACTACAGCTTTCAACAAACCTCCTAGTGTCACAACTCCACCTCCGCGCCCTGACCACTCTGCTTCTACGTCCACTGTTTCAGTCGCACCACCTACAACGGAAGTAAAACACACATACCCTTCGGGAGATAGATCTCATATTCCAGAGTCATCGTTACCAATATACAATTCTTTAGGTGGGTTGTTGGAAGAATTAAAGCCAAAGATTCCAGAGAAGTATGCTAGACATTGCGCTGCCATGGAAAAGAGATTAAACATACTCTTTGATCACTTGAATAATGATGACTTGTTATCGAAAGAGACTGTTGAATCTTTGAAAGAGGTTTGCAGCGCTCTTGAGGCTAAGGATTTCCAAAAAGCCAATGCATTGAATATACAGATTGCTACTAACCATAGTGAAGAAACTGCAAACTGGCATACTGGTGTAAAGTATCTCATTCAAATGGCGGAAGTGCTATGATTAATAATCTCTAACTACTTTTAATTAATTTTCTATACACTTTGATTAACTTGTTAGTACGATCTCGTAGAGCTTCGCACCTGATTCTTCCGTTGCCTGGGTTATTTTGTCATGTGTTCCGTTGAATTCAATCAATATGTACCTGGATTCTATTGGAGAATCGAATTGTAGAAGTGTCGTGTTCTGTTCGTGAGGAATCTCTACGGCAACGCCACATGATAAGTTATATGGTGCCGATATACCCACTTCATACTTCAAGGCATTCTTGAAAACGTCTTGAAAATTGAAAACTGAGTCACTAACTTTAAAAGTAGAAAACTTCTCTGTTAGGTTATTCCCAAAATCAACATTGGCGAAAACTTCAAATGCATCCTGAAAAGTAGGTAAGGTCTCATTCTTAATATCATGATAGTATAAAGATAAGCTAGTAGGTGGTTTTTCTCCCCAGTTGATGTAGCCTGAGGTTATTTTTCTCACGTCTTTTAGGTCTAGGAGTACCATGCCCGGAACACTATAATTTTTCAGTTGCCAAAATGTAGCATTGTCTCCATCATTCATTGCCGAAGAAACATCGCCTGCAGCGCTTTCGGTTATATTAAAAGCATTTGCTGAGCTGCATTCGGTTATGCTTCCAATTATACTTTGACCGGCACGATATAGAGGTATAAGTATCTCACCGTTAAGATGTAGATCATATATGCCTCTCGCGTCATTCCGATCAGGTACTGATATTTTCAATGGGCTTCTATCTTTGCCATCATCGACGCTGGCAATCTTCAAATGGTCATCAGCCAACTCTATATTCAATGTATGATTACAATACTTGATGTTATTGAACTTAATTCCGCCTTTGAAACAACTGAGTTTGATGGGATCTATTCTTAAAATCCTTTCAATACGATTTGTGGTCTCATTGAAATGGGATCCAAAGCGTAGGCCGGCGAAACCTTGTAAAAGAGCTTGCAAAAAGCCCCCATGTGCCGTCAAAAACGGAAAAGCTGGATGCGTTCCTCCATTTATCAAAAAATCATCATTATTTTGCTCCGAAAATTGAATGAAAGGTGCTCTTACGAATGGTTTAACGGACTTCTCCAAATACGACTGAGATGAACATCCATCTTGAAGTAATTTTGAGCCCACAATTGAAAATATAGGGTAGGTCATTGCAGGCCCATAGTTAACTTGTTTCAGTGAATAGTACCTCATATTCGAAATTGCATCATCTTCCGAAATTAATTCATTTTCCAATGGATAAGTGATCATAATAACATCAGCTTGTTTTATTTCTGCGCTTGAATTCATATCACTATATTCTAAGGTGATATTATCAGCATTTCCCGAGTCAGGCAAAAACATTCTACCAGCTATTTCATCGAATTTTGGATTAACTTCTTTTTTAAGATGCTTTGAAACCTGTGTTGCCCATTTCATGATCACTGAAATACCAGCATTTGTATAAGCTCCATTATCGACATGGTTAGCATATTCGTCAGGATCTGTTAGATTGTGAGTAACATACCGTCCTTTGTCTTTGTCAAAGACGACATAGTCCGATAGAAACAAGGCAGCATCATTTACTAAGGGGTAAACAACCTGTTCAAGGTAATCATCACCTACGATACCGCTGAGGTATACATTCATAGCTGACATCGCAACCGCAATATTTATATGGTATTCATAATCCATACATGGTCCCGTGGAAGTACAATTGCCGAACCTTCCACTGGTCCAAGGATATACAGCACCATGCATACCCCGTGGCACGTTCTTTCTCGCCTGTTCGTGAGTATGGACTCTATAGTTAACCAAACTTTTCGCATGCTGCGGTAAATAAGGCAAAATACCATTCATTATCCACAAATCTGTATCCCAAAAGACCATACCTCCATATGAATCAGACGATAAGCCAGATACAGGCAAGGCTGAAGTTAATCCCAGTGCTTCTGGCCTTGTGTTTGCTGCCAAATGATATAAGGATGCCCTTGCAACAAGGTTTAATAAAGGGTCACCAACAAAGTCGATACTTGGTCCTTCCCCTAATGCACGGGCACAAGCATCTTCGTGTAACGCAAAAATATCCGAACGTTGATGAGCCGAAAGGGAGGCCATTTTTGCCTGTTCGAACACGGTCTGGGTGCTATTTAGCAAACTAGGATCTAAATCCGAAGTCAGTACTCCGGCATATTTGGTCAAATAAACAGGATGTGATGGCTTCAAATTGAAAGTGAGATTCTGGATTGATAAGCCATCTTTCGAGTTTCGGTTTATGGTGGAACCAGAGGGTATTTTCAGCACTTTCAAGGAAGAATAAATTGACCCAAACGCATAATTCACTCCCTTTGGTTGAAAATTCATATAAATTCCTTTATTATCGTAACCATTATCATGCAACTGACATCTCTGAGAGGATTTGATGTCGAGCTTATCTTCGATGTGAATGTCAAGCCCAGAATCTTCCAAGCCTTCGAGTCTAATGTTGACGATTCCAAGATTGAAGAAAGACCTATGAGCGAGAACATCTATTTTAATTTTAATGCAAGAAAGCCAGATGAACTCCGTAGATACCACCCCGTCATTTAAAGAGAGACTTTGACTGTAATCTGTGATTTCTCCATGCTGATCGGGAGAAAGAGAGGGATCTAAAGAATATAACTTGCCATTTTTCTTCAAAGACAAGGTAAGCAGAGTCCACTGAGGAACACTGGATAGGATGCTTTCATATCCACGTTCATATAGCTCAGGAAAATTGGTCTCAGTCACATTCTTTTGGACATCATAAAAGCCAGCAACAAAAGCCCCAGCATACCTCCTATTGAACAACGGCCAACCATTGACGAGATCTTCGTCGTTCGCACCTGGCCTGTCACTCAATTGATCATAAGCAAAACCTTGCCCGAGATACGGAATACGTGCCCCTATATAGCCGTTGGAAACATAGGGCTGCTTATGAAATTGATTGAAGTTGGGCTTGTCTATGGTGCCAACAACGTTGTTGACAGAGTCATAGAACGAACCTTTACTTTCTCCAATTTGGCTAAAGATGGCTTGATTCAGCCGACTGTAAACGAGTTTTTCTAAATCTTTGTAAGATTTCATTTTTGAATTGCTTTCATCGTGAATACTACCCTTAAAGGAGAAATGCTCCACAGTTAGGGGGTGCCCAAAAACAAGAAAGTAATAAATGACAGATATAACGAGCGTAAGGTGGACGACTATCATACCTCCTAGTATTATATTTCTTTGAACAGTTCTTTTGGAACCAAAAAAAAGATTACTGTGGAGAGGAAGCGAGCTTCCAAATCCTTCACCCCTCATGATGTTTGTAAATACGTAATCATACCACAATAAGTTACAGGACTATTGTCGTTTTTTATTATGCCGATTATGTTATCGTCAACTTAAATTCTTAAATACAACGCGAGTGAAACAACAGCCAGACTATGTCCCTCAACTATACCAAATATTCGCTCCTTAAGGATAGGACTATATTGGACGCCTAAAAGAAAATGAAGAATAAAGAATTACCAGGTGGTATAGGTTCTCCACGCTAACTGACATGGTTTTATGCACTACCCAAGGTATTTGAGCTCTCATAATTATGAATGCATTAACACATAATAATACACGGTAAAATAATATACACTAAAATACAAAATAAGAACTTTCTCTAGAAGCCATGATTAACGACAGAATTGTTCTTGGTTGGTATGCGAAAATGCCTGAAATTTATGATGGATACTGCGTTTCTGGTATCTCCATATTCAATAGTTCTCATCTGGCAGAGGATGCTCAAGTCTGGTCATACCTCTCAAAAGCTCTTTTATCGATATCTGGCGGTCAGGCAAAGGCCAGTTAGATATGTTGCTAGACTTAAGTTTTGAAAGAGACCCCCTTGTCATAAAATTATTTGTCAATTGGGAGACTCTCTCATTGAATTTGTTTTCGTGGAGAGCTCCGATCAATTCGTGAGCCCTCGAGAGCTTGTATGATACGTCAAACAACTTATCAATTGGTGACTCGAGGTCCTCCTTCACGCTCGTTTTGACCAGATCGTAAATGTTTGTAATGTTATTGATAAGCGACTCATTTACAACGGATTCGTTCCAACGAATTCGCTCTGGAACATTCTTACAGTAGTTTTCAACTTGCTTGGGGTCTAAAGCCGGGCTTACAAGTATGTTTTCTATTGGCTTAATAGATTTCTCGAACGAATTTTGCCATTGGCGCTTTTCTTCCTGCAATTTCGCAAGCTTATCCTTGAAAAGCTCAATATTATTTTTGTTTGAGATGTTTAGCGGGTTAGGTAACGTAATTTCCTTGCCGACCAACATCATCTGGTCATTTTCTTCTTCACTTTCTCTATCGTACCAGCTTGTGGAAATTCTGCCCGAAATGAGATCCTGCAACATTTCTTCTTTGATCACTTTTGCGATATTTATAACTGTCTGATTCTCTGTGGTTTCATTTCCTGAATTGCTCTTGGTCTGCCTCCCTTCGATGTCCAATCGTTTCTTGAAACACCATATAAGTAGCTGTCGCATGCGATGGGGTTCAGGCATTGATGCATCTAGAATCTTGTAATAGTCTTTAACGGGAACGTCCTCATGCGGTTCACCAACGAAACCATTACCTATGGACAGAACTCTTTTTCCTCTGTTGTAATATGAAGGCCTTCTGTTTCGTCCAATACTGGTGCTTTCTTGCTTTTTGGAGCTTTTAGGCAAATCAATGCTGTCCGTTAAGCCAAGCTTATGATGTGAGACATGTTCATAATCATTAACAGCCAATGCAGGCGCGTGATCAGTCTTATTCTTCGTGGCCCTAGGTCTCTTTGGATTATTGATGCCGTTATTCTTCTGGTCCGGCTTTTTGGGAGGCCTACCTCTTTTCCTACCGGTTGGCTTCTGAGGTACTTTCTCTTTCGTATTTTTTTTCGGGGGTTCCTCGAGGTCCAAAATCTCGATTTCTTGGTCATTATTCAAATCTAGAAGTTCGCCCTTCAATCTCTTTAAAGAGCTACTCAATGGCTTATGTTTATTATCTCGGGGTTCGATACTGCGCTTATATACGAAACCTTCGTCTTCCTCAAATCTGGCACCCACTTTCGGCAGTTGACTGATACTATCTTGCATCACTTGTGATGAAGAGAGAATATGATTCAATCTATTTTTTCTATTGAGAAGAATCAGACTGGCCTGACTCTGCAGGTTCCCTGAAACATAGCCGGCATCGTCATCGTTGTTATCCCCGTATGAGTTTGAATTGTCGGTTGAAGGAGTCGAGACTACTTTACTTTTCGTGTTTGCAATAGCAGTATTCGCTCTATTGTGAGAACTGGAATCAATTTTATTCAGGCCTCCTAATGCCTGTTTTCTTTTCAACCCCATTTGAGTGTCTATCAAGACTTCCTTCCTTCTTATCAATCGCTAGGTGTATAAATTATGTATAGCTTATCCTGTATGTTGTTTTTGTTTTCTTTTTGATTGTATGTTTTGATGATAGCGTTTTGTGTAAGTTAGCGTTACAGCTTATACTTTAGAAAATGAAAGCATACTGAACAACTTAAAAGGTCAAAGCAGAGTGGTAGATGGTCTAAGAGGATATAATGGGTCTATCGAGTATATCTGACTGTGGAAAGTTTATTGCTAGGGTCACACAGGGTACACCAGAGGTGACTATATTCAACATCGAGGATGACAACCCCAAAGAAATCTACAAATATGATGTATCGCAAGTCATAAAAGAACACATAATTCACGAAATACCGAGGAAAAGCCTTCAGGATGCCTGGAGCAGTATAGTTATCCTGGAGATCATATGGGAAAAAATAGTGCCAGGGTCAAAAAGCACAAAGTTAGGTGTTTTAATTGATAATCTATCCACCATTATCGTGCTTCATATTGGAAGAGATATAGAGCCCATTATCATTCATCAGATTATCACTGATGGTATTGAGACATTTGAGTGGATACCTCCTTTGTTGGACGATAATTGGGATTCTAGAGATGGTGCATATCAAAATAGCCGGCAATTGGTGGTTTATACCAAGCAGTATATCCAAGCAAAGCTTTACTCCTTAGACTGCACTGTTTCTCTTTGGACTATCGACAAACCAATATCTAGAAATATTATGGTAAGACCAAACAGTAACAACACGGTGTGGTCTCTTGCTGCCCAGCTAACGCTTCCACCTTCTCAGGAAATTGCAGCCATAATTATCAGCTTCTATAACAAGGGTTCAACGAGCGTTGTTTTATCTCTGTTCAAACTTCCATACCCTCCAATAGACACTCAGCCCACTCTCAAATGGTCTACTGATGGGAAATGGATTTCTAACTTTAGTTCTGAAGATGGTATTTTTGGATTTAGTCTTCAAGTATACAATATACTAGGTGTTTCACGTCGTAGCGAGAAGAACTCATACGACGTATCTACGGGAAGTCCTCTAATATCAATGAGGTGGATGGATTCAGGAATAAGTAGCTCTTCCACTCGTAGTGCTATCAACTTCAGTTACCTCGAATACTTACATGACTGGCTAAAAGTTACGTCACAGCAAAAATATTATCTTCTTGTGGTCGGGATACCTTCAAACACTAATGAACCTTTTGAAACTCATATTCTTTCGTTAGGAACTTTAAAAATTATATACAGAGGTGTCATGTCACGCTCTTTCAAAACGTTCTGGCAACAGAGAGTCAAATCCAACGAAGGTGGATTAGGATATACTCGATCTTTTAACCGAAATGTCCCATTGAAGGAGAAATGCAAAGTGAAGCATATGACCACTGCAAATAACATATCGTCAAATTACCTATTATTACAAGTAAACAACTATATCATGTTGTACGAAATCAAGCTTGATACACCCACATCCGGGGAGAGCGCTCGTTTTGATTTCACCTGCTTAATAGAAATGTCATCCAACATAAATCAAATTGAGTTTATGGGCAGAGAAGATGACCTGCTCTCGTTAGTGATCTACGCGGAAGATCACATTGCTGTCTATAGTATTATGTCTGATTCTTTTGAAGTTATTTATCAGGATTCTAATGTGTCAAGTATAATATGCAAGGCGTTTAATGAGGAGGATTCCGTGAGATTCATTATTTATAGTCAGAGAGATTCCCGTCCTCCGCTTTTAACAATTAAGAATTATGAATTCGAGGAATCGAACGAGTCCCACCTTAATAACCTAGAAGATGACTCAAACTTGTCCATTATGAAAAAGTTTGAATACAAAGAGGAAAACAGCAAGGTAGTCGGTTTGATGAGAGATGTTCAACACAATGAATGGGGAAGGCAGCAGAAGAGAGCTAGGAGATCCAACTTTAATTTGGGTCGTCCCAACCTCTTGAGTCCGCAAGGGGAGGAAATTACTGATACTTTCAACCTACATAAACGGCCCAGCAGGCAAAGCTAATGCAACAGTGTTTATAGAATATATACAAGATGTATTGATTATACATGGGTGATGTCTGATTACTCCTTCTTTTTCTTTGGTGCTCCTTTATTTCTCTTCTTTCTATCCTCTACCATCTTAACACGGTATGCTTCCCTAGGGTCCACAAGTCTAAGCTCAGGGAACCACTTCTTGAAATCTTGGAATGTTGGCATGGAATCGTTAACACCGTAATAATTAACCAATTCAGGTCCTTTTAATGTAGCCCGCAATATTTTCGATCCATTTCTAATATTGTCTGGATTCCAGGTACATCCGAATATCTCACTGCTTAACTTCTTAACTTGCTCCAACCTAGCCTTTGAAGGCAACTTCTTCAAGATAGACATTTGGCTAACCGGATGTTGAATTTCAATCAATTAGTTTAATTTTTTTTCCCAAGTAAGTTTTGAGCTTTGAACAGAAACTGCAAAACTGAAATAATTGCAGTTTCTATTTATCAGTATCAAAGTCCTAGAATAGAGATTTCGTGATCTTTGACGTGAAGAAGTCTTTTGAATAAAGTACAGCAATAGCGAACAAAAGACATATTGTCGTCATTAACAATATAGCAAAAACTTGCTTTTTACGTATAGTCATTTCCGGGAAAATTTATAGAGAGACCTCAATATTATATTAGCTGGCAAGATAGCAGAATTTATAAGGAAATTAATTAGATATCATAGAAGCCGAAAAAGCCTATTTATTTGGTCACAACCGTTACTGAGGTCTCAGAAAAAGATATTCTAGGCGACACTGTTTTAGCGGAAGAATTATCAATACTTTAAGAAGATTTTCACTTTTAGTATCTGTTCACCTATATAATGGATCAGCCCTTGAGAAGTGACTTGCCTAAAGTCAACGTGGAAGACTTAACAGAAGACCTCATACAAGATCGCGTGAGCATAAGCACTCACAAAAACAAGACTTCTCCAAAGAAATCCAAAAGACGGAGCTACGATTTTTCGGAAGGGACCAGCAAATTTCTTGATAAATTAAGAAGAAAAAAACCATCGTTTTCTCTTGAAGATGTTTCCAAAGACAATTATGGTGGATGGGACCATAGCAGCATATCTGTCGATGGCAGGCGCCCTAGTGCCATAGAAGGCCCTGCTACTCCATCGAGCAATAAAAAGTCGACGCTTGGAGATGTTACTGATATGAATGACTTCGCAGCATTAAAGGAAGGTTTAGACATAGCATTGGGGAGCTCAGGCAAGGAACCAGAGTGGTTTCCGGTTTCAACCGAAAGTAGGCGAATGTTGAGTGCATGTAACGATAGCTCAAGTGTTTCAGATGTTCAGTCATCTATACTTGATTTAAACCAACATGAAAGGTTCACCGAGAATATTCCTTTGAGAGAACTACCTTCTAATAGAAGCGTTAATGGAAGATCATCAACCACTGATTGGTCTAACACTTCTCCATTTCGTGAAAACGGTAATCCTTTTTTAAGTGATCAGCAATCCTCCTATGAGGCAGACGGGAACCCTGGTGGAAGCAGCGACCCAAACCAATTAGAGGCGGGCCTTTTAATGCCTACTCTGAATCCATTTAAAGTTTCAAGTCCTTCATCGCCAACAAAATTTACAAATATGATATCCCGGCTTTCTGATCGTGTTGCAGGCTCGGGCACCGCGTCTCCTAATGCTTCTATGGCTGATCTCAATACAGAACTGGATCATAATGACTTGAGGAAGAGTAGTGAGACAAAAGACTCGACAAACTATGAAAGCATTCACAGTGATATTGCGCTGGAAAGTAGGAATCCATTCATCAATCAAAATGTACCTGGGGTAATGGTGACAGATGTAAACAATAACTCAATTGTAGATAACATGCATCCGGAAGGACTAGGGCTATATTTTGACAACCAAAGCAAATTGAGCCAAGATGGTGACGTTGCTCCTTCTGAGGAACGAAAGGAGTCTATTCCAAGCTTGACCAACGTACCTATCATTGACCAATTAAAGTCCCCTAACATTACTTTCAATGACACGAGCCATAAAGATAGGGCAGTCGACAAAGATAAAATGCATTTATTTGGAAAATCCTTGAAAACCTTCTCTCCTGATTCAAAATTTCGTCAATCATGCTATAAGATCGTGTCACATAATTGGACCAATTTAGGCTTGTTGGTTTTACTCATATTTCAAATTTGTATCTTGTCATATAGACAATGGAATCCACTAGTGCTACATGGTTATTTCTACAAAGGATATAATTTTGGTGATTACGTACTCGTGGTGATAAATGCTATCTACACAACCGAAATAATAGCAAAAATAGTGGCCTATGGCTTATATGACGATCACATAATGTTCTATGAGTTAGGATTGCCTTACCCAGAAAGTGAAATAGCCAAAAAATACATTAACAAAGATGGCATAGTTAAATTTTTAAATGCTATGGGTCTTGAAATTTTTGCTAAATTGATTTGGAGTAAGTTCGATCAGACAAGCTATAACAGACATTTCGGGGGCGTAAATTCTGAGACGAGAGATGAGTTGGAATCAAAAGAAGCTGAATTCGATTTTGAAGGTAATGAGTTTCCCTCGAAGCTCGGAAAAAAGAACAACGAGAACTTCTTAGATCAATCTGGATTGAGAGTAAAATACACGGACCATGGCATTTCAGAGAGGGTTTCCAGCGATGAGGGTGAAGTGGATTACGGTAATATTGGATTGAGTTATACCCCAGTCCTGAAACAACGCAAGTTAGCTGTGAAAAATACCTTATTGAAGAATCATGCTTCGAATTTTCAGAAGCTTCAATTGCATCGTGCTTATCTTAAAAACAATTGGCATAGAGTTGATTTCTTGTCGATGATATTCTTTTGGATATCTCTTTTTCTTTCCATTGAACATTATGACGCTAAACACCATATAATGCTTTTCAGAGCACTTTCTTGCATTAGAATATTAAGATTGTGCAACTTAACTACGGGCACCAGTACAATATTAACTGCATGTCAAGCTGCTTTGCCTCAGTTATTTGATGTGTCTCTATTCATAACTTGTTTCTGGCTCTTTTTTGGTATAATCGGTGTTCAATCCTTCAAGGCATCTTTTTCAAGGCATTGCATATGGACAAATCCTTCAGATCCAGATGAGACATTTCTCAACAGTGATCAGTACTGTGGTTCATACTTAAATCAATCGGGCGTTGCCTTTCCATATATTGACAGAGATGGGGAGCATTCTCAGACTAAGAAAGGTTATACATGCCCAAGAAATTCAAAATGCGTGAGTGGAAAAAACCCTTATGGTGGAACGGTAAGTTTTGATAATATTTTGCAGTCATTGGAGTTGGTCTTCGTTGTCATGAGCGCCAATACGTTCACCGATCTCATGTATGATACAATGGATTCTGAGAACTTAGCAGCGTGTTTGTTCTTTATATTTGGAATTTTCATATTGACAGTGTGGTTAATTAATGTCTTCATTGCAGTCATAGTGGCATCATTTAATCTCACTAGAATGGAAAAGAAAGAAGTAAAGAGACTGGGGAGAAAGAGAAATAAAATATGGAGTGCAATTCTTCCTTCAGCGAATACCTCTTCATATAAGGAAAGAATAGAAAAGCAAGAAAGAATCAATACGCTCTTTAAATTTTATTCTAAAGCTCAGTTTGTCTTCGCTATTCTCATATTTTTGGACTTGTTCTCACAATGCTTTAGGTATTACGAAATGAACCATGAAAGAGAGAGGATATTGCTCAAGATTGAATTCTCGGTAACAATCGTACTTTTAGGTGAAATAATATGCCGCTTTCTTTTGCATTTACCAAACTGGAGATTATTCTTTGCTTCTCGCCAGAATATAGTGGATTTTATCTTAGCCATAATTAACACCATAATTATTATTCCACCTATCAAAGAAAGACTAGGCCATGGATATTACTGGTTGACCGTATTCCAAATCATGCGTTTCTATCGTGTTGTACTTGCAGTTCCAGTCACAAGGAACCTTTGGTTTAAGATTATGGGTAATTTCAAAGCCATATTTGATTTGGCTTTGTTTTTCTTCATTTTAACATTTTTAGCTAGCATAATTGTCGCGAGATATTTCGAAGGGGTCATTCCAGAGGATGCCTTTGATGATGTCGATTTTCCCATGCACACATTGCCCAATGCTTTTATTGCATTATACGTTATCACAACTACAGAAAACTGGACGGATATTTTATATGCACTTCAGGAGTATTCTAAAACTATCTCATCTAGGTCATTTGGTGCTGTTATGTTGATTGCATGGTTCGTTATTTCCAATATGATTATATTGAATACTTTTATTGCTGTGATAGCCCAAACATTGGAAGTTTCCGAAGAAGAGAAAAGAAAAAGACAGCTATTGCAGTTCATAAATAATATGACCGAGCGCTTACAAAAGTTTGATAATGAATCTGGCGTGCTTGTAAAATTCAAAGAAAAAGTGCTAGGGAAAAAGGGATGGAAAGATGAACTAGAAAAAGCTGTGGTAAACTTGTTATTAAGTGGATCTGCAGTAAATGATTTTCTTAACACAGAGTCAGGGGAAAATGATAAAAATCAAGACGATGACATAAAAAACTTGTCTGTCTCTTCATGGAAAAGGTGGTTTCAAGTCAATTTTTGGAGGACCAATAACTTTTTCAAAAACCCGTTTTATAAAAAGGAAAAGAAAACCATTGAAGTTACAAACTTTGATCCTGCCCATTTTGCGAAAAGGATAATAACAGAACGTAACACTTTGCTTAATCAGCAAATTGATTTTCTTAAAGAAAACCCTAACTTTAATAATGTATTTTATGTCTTGGGCCCCAGGCATAAGTTGAGACGCTATTGTCAAAAACTCGTTCGTTCTAGTCATGGACAACGAATCGACGGGGTAGAACCAAATAAGGTAGTGGCTGAATCTTTCACTATTTTAACATTTTTTGTGACAATTGCTCTTGTTGTCACAGCATGTTACTTGACTCCATTATATCGTAAAAAAATGGTTGCGTTATATGGTGTCATGAATTGGACTTTTTACCTAGAAATTGCGTTTACTGTCTATTTCACCGTAGAATTCATAATCAGAGTTGTCGCTGATGGTCTAATTTTTACCCCAAATGCTACCCTTCGATCTTCCTGGAACATTATTGATTTCATTGTTTTGATATCATTGTGGATTGAGTTAATTGCTTTCTTGAAAAACGATGGAAATCTATCTCGTATATTTAGAGGATTCAAAGCACTTAGAGCACTTCGACTTTTAACTGTAAGTGAAAATGCAAAAAATAACTTCCACACCACTATGATTTCGGGATTTGGCAAGATTATAAATGCTGCCCTTATATCTTTATGTTTGTTGTTCCCATTTTCTATATGGGGCTTGAATATATTTAACGGAAGGTTAGGGAAATGTACGGATGGAGTATCCGAATTGAAAGAATGTTACAATGAATATTATAACGAAGTATTCAACTGGAAGATCTTGAGCCCCAACGTATACGATAACCCGTATTTACAATTTGACAATTTCTCATCATCTTTTTCTTCACTTTTCCAGATTGTGTCTTTAGAAGGATGGGTAGATTTATTGATTAATGTTATGAATAGTACTGGTATTGGAACAGTACCCGAGTCTTTTTCGCAACCATTCAATGGTTTTTTTGTGGTGTTGTTCAATTTTGTTAGTATTATTTTCATCTTGACGTTGTTTGTATCAGTTATTATAAGCAACTACTCTAAGACGACAGGTCAAGCATATATGACTGAGGATCAGATTGCTTATTATCATGTCAAGAGATTTCTTGCTCAAGTGAAGCCATCCAGTAGAAAAAATCATAATGAAATGTCTAGAATAAGAAAGATGTGCTATAACATGACTATACAGAAGAACCGAATATGGAATGTTTTTTTGAACTTCTTACTATTCATGCATATTATGGCACTATTGCTTGAATGCTTTCCTTCCTACAATGGTTTAGATGTCGCCAGAACAATTGTTTTTATGTTGTCGTCGGTAATGTTTTTGGTGAATTCAATAATGCTTTTTATCGCCCAGGGATTCAGAATCTTTATCAAATACAAATGGAACTTATTTAACTTCGTGGTGTCTTTTGGTGCATTTATAACAACATTGATTTCGTTTTTTACTAACAATGAAAGTGTTTTCATTAACATTAATAAATTATTCTTGGTAGGATTACTTTCATTTGTTATTCCTAGGAGCAACAGATTAAGTGAGCTTTTGAGGTTCGCATCTGCGAGTTTGCCTTCTTTGATTTCTTTATCATTCACGTGGATCATTGTGTTCCTAGTCTATGCCATAGCCATGAATCAGATTTTTGGTCTCACCAAAGTTGGACCAAATACATCGGGCAACATAAACGTGAGGTCAGTCACAAAAGCTTTGATCTTGCTTTTTAAATGTAGTTTTGGTGAGGGCTGGAACTATGTTATGGATGACTTGGCGTTGGAAGCACCATTTTGTTCGACAGCAGATAGTCTCGATGAAAGTGACTGTGGTAACAAACAATATGCTTACATTTTATTCATGCTGTGGAATGTGATATCGATGTACATTTTTTTGAATATGTTTGTGTCATCAATAATCGCTAATTTTAGTTATATCAATCACAGATCGACCTACAGTCACTTAATAACTAGGGAAGAAATTCGAAAATTTAAGCGCACCTGGCAAATATTTGATCCTGAAGGTACTGGTTACATTAAGCCAATAGATTTGCCTGTTTTGTTACACTCACTTGAAGGTGCCCTATCGTTCCACTTGTACTCTGGGGCTTTGGAGGTGAAAAATCTATGCAATTTGTGGTTCAAGAGAAATGACCCCCATAATCCTTACGACATCGATGTTAACTATAATGCAATTGAAAAGACTTTGAACTCAATGGACATACCTAAAATAAGGGCTAGAAGAAAAGCATATGAGATGTTCATTGAAGAAATTTTAATGACCATGGAACTTACTGATAGTCCTGGGGTATCATTTACTTCCGTTCTACTTCAACTTCCATTATATATATCTTTTGAGCCAGGAAAGTGCCTTAATTTGATTGACTTCCTCGAAAGAAGATTGTTAGTACAGAAGGTCAAAAGGAGGATGCATACGAAAAGGTGTTACGAGACCATAGCAGCATATGCATGCAGATGGAAATACATAAAAAATAGAAGACTAGGCATCAAGGCTACAGATATTGATTTTGGTAAAGAATTAAGGAGAAACAGCTATCTTTCAAACGAGAATCACGAGCTTAACACTCCCAGAATTTTTGTCAGTAGTGATCATGAAATGTTGGCCAACGAAGATAGTGAGGATGAAAATTCTCCTCTTACAAAGACGCGGAACTTTACTTCGGGAGATAACGCAGCTACTAGTGGTGTGTATGTTCCAAAGTCACCGATCCACATATACAAGTCACGCAACAAGACTCCAACTGGTTCTGATGCTATAGCTTCTAATCGCCAGACGCCTAAATTGACAATAAAGATTGCTCACTCCGATCACTCAAGCCATACGAGCCCTCTAGGGCATCGTGACTCACTAGATGATCGCTTATTCAATGATTCTATCACACCCATTATCACACCTATGGATGACTCAAATAGCAGAGCAGATGAAACTCTTGATGAGAGGATGCCCCTACTTGACCTTGCTACCGTAGGATCGGCATTGCAGAACTCAGAATGGGAGTCTGCTTTGCAAGAAGTCCGTTCAGAACGTAAGATGGATCAACATCCCGAACATTCCAAAAAGGAATAAATACTACAATAATTATATATCATTTCAAACTGGCATTTTTTTTACTAATATTCTATATAAGCTTAATGCATATCAAAATACAATTAATCCGTCTTCATGTCATTTAAACCCAAATCCTCGTTCTGCTCATTAGTTCTTTCAAAATCTTCAATGGCCATATTAGGATCATTGTCAGGGGCATAGACATTTTGAATGTAAGAAGAAGCCAACGGATCAATCATTATGATAGTGAAAGGTATTTTACCTTCAATAGCATCTTGGAGCCTAGCGAAAAATGTAGTCCATCTCGACTTGGATGCATCATCCATTGAATCTGATGTCTGACTAAAGACTCTTGTGTGGAGCTCTTCGTAAACTTGATTTAACAATCCTTCAATTGTAGTGAAACGACCACCAAGTGTGCCTGGCGTCAAATCAAGGCTTAATTCAGGAATACTTAAACCACAAGTTTCACTCTTTAAAATATCTCTTGCCAAGTCTTCAGGGTCTGTAACTTTCAATGAAATTCTTCTTCCATGAGTAGGAATTGCACCTCCAGTTTTAACTTCATTCGACTTATAGCCACAAAGATCGCAAACGGTAGACATGATGATGACATCTTTGAAGTATGGAATGTTCACCATTTTCATACGTGTACTGCAAGGCTTAGCGCAAGACGGACAAGTAGCGCCAAACTCCTGGACCTCGTTCTCAAGATTTTCAATGACTGAAGCATCGGAAAGAAATCCTGTAGACTTAGGATTCGAATTGTCTTGGGATAAGGAAGAGCTGATGTTCTTGCTAGTGGCTGTCTTCTTATTCTCTGCCTCCACTTTTTTCTGATTTGCAACATCCTCGGCAGAAATCAAACCCAAGAAGACATTCTGCTCGGCTGTTCTGTTATACTCGTACATAGCCCATTTATGAGCAGCTTCTCCAGGAACGTATTCAATCCATGAATTTCCAGCAGGGTCGTCAACTGAAAACGTCAAGGGAAGTGTGTTTGGTTCTGCATTCAAATACGATTTGACTTTAGCAAGAACCTCATTGATTTTCTCATACACCTCAGGCTGTTCCTGCTTTCTCAACTCTTGGTCAGACTCAAGATTAGACATCATCTCATTCAATAGACCTTCAACGTTAGTCAATTGTCCTTTCTTTGGAGGAATTTCGATGTCAAGTTCGACAAATTTGCAAGTGGCGGTCTCCGACTTCACAACTTGTCTATTAAAGTCCTCCTTACTTTCTACCTTAAGCACATATCTAGCGCCTTTTTCAGCAATTTGAGCTGCAGGTTGAATCTCGGAATTTTTAAATCCACAATGAGGACAAGCGAAAGACATGAGAATCACTTCTCTGAAATACGGTATTCTAGTCAATAGAAGCCTCGTTGTACCGGTCTTGTAACAGTTCATACATAAAGATTCGATTTCCTGGACAGGATGCCCCTCCTCATCCGTAGCTCCTGTATTTCTGAGACCCTCTTGATTCTGCTCTTCTCTAAGATTCTCAACCTGATCCCCAACATTGTGAAATACATCTTGGTGTTCTTTGATATCTCCGGTCATGCTAACACGTCTTTTCTTTTCGTCGTGTTCAGGAATAGGGCGATCGCTTCTTTTCATCGACTTTATACTTAGGCCTTCTCTTACAGAGTAAGCGATAGGGTTACACTAGAATGAACTGGGTCATCGCGGAAGGCAAGAGAAGTTGAAAAAACTACAAATATGCAGACCTTAGATGACATATAATGTCTACACGTGATATGGCACGTGTAGACATAAATGTTAATCCGTACGGCGAACCACATTTTTGATGCACTGGTATAAAGAGCAGCCACAACACGAAAACGAAACTATTCCGAAAGGGCCTTTCTGAAGCTTGCTTCTGCTTCTCCGTTAAATGCATTTTCTTTATTGCGATGCAGGGCCCACCACAGAGTACATATGCATTATTCTCTCCTCTATCTTCTCAGTGGAAGTGTCAACCAATATTTGCCTTATTTTCGAAAGATACAGATAAAAATCATTGTATCAAACGCCGTGAGTGCTCTTCTTCGTGTTATATAGAATCAATCCTTGCTTTCTCTTTAGCACACGTGCAGAATCGCTTAAACACATAACGTTCACATTCTACACACCATTGAAAGCTGTCATATCCACAATTCTAAGTACGGTCACTAGATCTTTGCTCTTGCTCTTGCTCTTGCTTTGAACCAGTACTCTGTAAAAGATTGAATATTATCCAACTGTTACTGCAAGTCTATACAAGACACGCCGTTATAATCTTTTCATTTTCATTTTGATTTTCATTTTGATTTTCATTTTGATTTTCACATTAAATAAATCTGGATATATAACTCCACAAACAACTCATTAATTTGTAAAACTTTTCAAGCCATCTAGAGTGTATTATTCTTTAAGGTGACAAACAGAAGTTTATCACAGTGACTGCAAAGAATATAGATTGTGTCACGTAACCTCACCAGTGACTTGAGTTCGCACGACCCAAAAGAACTAAATGATGTTCCTTCAAATTTCTTTTACAGTCAATAATGATGCCACAGTACGTAGCAGTTTTTCTTACTATTATCAGATATCAAATATAAATAAGACCCATCCTTTTTTGACTTTAGTGAAACTTGTTAGCTGTTTAAGCAAAGATATTTTAGTGGAGATAAGATTGAACAGCAGGTGGCGATTTTGTTGTGGTTCTGATTCAGAGCATTAAAACAGTTGCAAAGATTGATAGTACTATACACACAGCAAAGGCGTCAGCATATATAGACGTTATTATCATTTTTCTTTGAGGTGCTATTCATCCAGATAGTCGAGCGGAATAGTACAGCTGTTACGTTTTCAAAGACCTGTTCACTTTTTACCGGTGAAATACCAGCAACGGCGCATTACTTTGTGAATTTAGGCCTTAGGTCAGCATACACATACTGTTAAGTACCAAATGAATTTGCAGAACGTCTGTGGGCCATCGGGCACAGTAAATGACAAGCTGAAGAGGAGAAGTCAGTATGACAGTATTTTGGCGCAGAGTGTCTCGTCCCAACTAGGCGGGCAATATGAGAATGAAAACAGTGATCATCAGAACCTTGAGGTTAAAGATGGCAATCTCGTGTTGCTTAAGGATGAGAGTTATGGTGGTGGCACCACCAATGAAAAGCAAGAATCTCACTTGTCGTCGTCGGGTAAGAATTCCGAAGTTTCTGTTGTGACTCCATTTCTAGGAAAGTACATAAGTGACCAATCCATGATACCAAAGGATAATTTTTACAAATATTGCTATAGGCATAATCCAGAAATAACTTGCAATCGCCGCACAGACGAGGACAATCTGAAGGATATTCAAAGACAGTTAGAAAAGCTTCCAGTACGGGACCAGGAAGCGATCAACCATGTTTGGTCGATCTTCGGAGCGGCGCCTCATTCGCATAGAACACTCATTGTTAAAGGAATTTTAGCTCAATGCTGCTTTCCTCAACTTTCGTATATCTCCCAGGAGGTATCTTCTTTGATTAGAATCGATTATATTTCGTTTCTTCCTGTTGAGATTGCACTTAAGATATTATGTTACTTGGACTGTGCTTCTTTGTGTAATGCAGCTCAAGTATCTAAAAAATGGAAATCACTTGCAGATGATGATCGAGTCTGGCATCATATGTGTGAGCAACACATAGACAGAAAATGTCCCAATTGTGGATGGGGTTTGCCATTAATGCATATGAAAAGAGTGAGAGATGGTGCAACATATAACGCTTGTGGCAACAAAAGAACAAGCGAAGCCATAGAGCCTACTTCTTCGGCTGGCTCTGAGGTAGAGTACGAAATTAAGCGAGTGAAGTTGAATCAAGAGGAACAAGCAAAGCAACAGAAGAAGCTCAAAAAAAGGCCCTGGAAATCTGTTTACTGTGAAAGATTCAAGTTAGAAAAGAATTGGCGTAAAGGTATATACTCGACGAAAATGTTTACGGGACACACTGACGGTGTCACTTGTTTACAATTCAACCATAAATATTTGATGTCAGGATCATATGATGGCACCATTAAAGTATGGAAGGTTGATACGCAAGAATGCTTAAGGACTTTAGTTGGTCATACAAAAGGTATTCGTGCTCTTGCCTTTGATTCGCAAAAATTGATCACTGGTGGTTTAGATTCTACGATCAAGGTATGGAATTATCACACCGGTCAGTGTATTGCAACTTATCAGGGTCATTCTAGCGCTGTCGTTGCAGTAGATTTCCTGAAGAAAACGATAGTGTCCGGATCTGCTGACCATACAGTAAAAGTTTGGCATGTAGATTCGCGTACTTGTTATACGTTAAGGGGTCATACTGATTGGGTGAATTCAGTGAAGATACATGCACCTTCTAATACAGCCTTCAGTGCATCAGACGATTTGACTATAAGAATGTGGGACTTGGAGAATAACCAATGTTTAAGGGTCTTTGGAGGCGTTGAGAACAATGGTCATATCGGCCAGGTGCAATGTGTGATTCCTTTTGCTTATAAGGACACTCTAGTTGAGGACGTTATTGAAAGTGATCCTAAAGAAAATCAAGGTACAAATGCTAATCCCGCCACAAATGATGGCTCCAACAATAATGCTGCACCCGATGACGATAACATTGACTCATTGCCAGATAACCCAGATTACCCAACTCATTTGTTGACATCCTCCCTAGATAATACAATTAAGGTCTGGAATGTAAAGACAGGTAAATGCATAAGGACTCAGTTTGGTCACATTGAAGGTGTCTGGTCAATTAGTGCAGATACATTTAGAATTATAAGCGGAGCAGATGATAGAGTGATCAAGGTATGGGACTTACAGAATGGCAAATGCTTACACACTTTTGCCAGCAATTCGAACGTTAGTTGTGTTGCCCTAAGTGACTCTAGATTTGCCGCTGGTCTAGAAGATGGCAGTGTTAAAATGTACTGCTTTGATTAGTTTTTATTGGCTTCATTATCTCATACTAACCCGAAATGGTTTTTGCTATCATAAGTCGGGAGGATATTCAGTTCGGGCCCTAATTTGTTATGATTATTATGATTACAGTCTGTCTATTTACAAAATGTATTATTAAACGATCTTCAGGAAGATTTTAGCCTCTAGTTAAAAGGATAACAGAGTGTTTGCTCAAATACATATGACGAAAGCAGAGCATCTTGAAAAAAGTATATACCTAGTAGAATCAGTTATGGCATTTCTCTCACTTGGAATACATACTATTTTCAGTGCTACTTATCAGTAAAAGATATTTCGTAAGTTGAGCTGTAAGCACTCCCAAAAGAATAACAGACTGCTCCTCCTCCAACACAGATTACAGAATGAGAGGTTTTAGTCATGGAAAACCCAATAAATAACGGAGGCTGATTTTTCCAAACCTCGCTAGTCACTTCGACCTCTTTGAAAACCTTATTTTCATTATGATAGGTAACGATAGTATTAAACCGGTTTAAGAGATTCAAAGGAGAGACACCACCAACGATTAGAAGCCGCCCACCAAAGAGTTGAGCAATATTAGGGCCTATTCTCTGAAACTGGGCATGTTTATAAGCTAGATCTACCTTAATTACGTTATTATTAAGCACCTTAAAGGTATATAATGCATCATTAACCCGTGGAGTGATATCATCGCTCATCCCACCACATATATAGCCAATGTTCGAAATATTATCATAGCACATGCCGCAACTCGAGAGGTTGGGAATCAGTCCCTCCATTTTCATGTCAATATAATCATTCTTTATACTGTCATACATCATAAACACCAGAGATCCAGTTCCGTATTTTTCCTTCAAGCCTCCAAATATTAGTATTTGTGACAGGTTCACATTAACACAGGAATGCCTTATCCTGCCTTCTTTTATGTCTGGAAGCCTCACCCACTCATTGTTTCTGAGCATATAAGTATCTTTGAGCAGGGAGCTGGGATTGCTTCTTCCACCAATAAGAACACAACTTTTATCATCGATTTCGGTAAATGTGTGACACATTCTGGGTTTTGGTATAATTCCATCAACTGGTATTATCTTCGTATAATGTTGGTCATTAACCGAAATTGACACTAGATCATTGACTCTAGTTTTGAAAGCACCCCCAAAAACTAGAACCTCATTATTGAGGAAGCAAGCAGACGTAAACTTCTTCTTTAAATGTTTATCACTTACAGCAATAGTTTTGATATTTATTGACCTGTCAAATGATTCAGTTTTCGGAACCTCAGTTGTGCTAAGAGTGAAGAAGTACTTTCCCCGATTATTTGCATGAAGCAAAGTATAGTGTTGGCAGAATACAATGAATTCTTCCCATTCATCGAAATCTTCGACTTCTTTTACTTCTTTCTTTGTTTCAAAATCGACTAGCTCATTCCAGATTTGAAATAGATCTCTTACTTCTGTAGACAGGTAAAATTTACCAAATCGACGGATCTGATGTTCCTTCGAAGGGTAGGTTTCAACACAGTTCAATGGTGAGCCTAAATGAGCAAAGTGATACAACATCTTTTGAGCAAAGAAATGATTTCTGCCACATGGTAGTATTTGCTCTAATATCAAAAAGTGTGAGTTCGGTATCTTACTCGAATACCCAATGATGCTGTCCGCGTGTTCTGGTTTCATATAAGCAAGTGAAACTTCAGATATGAAGATTTTTATTGCAGTTGAATCCAAATCATTTATGATTCGCTCATATAACTTCTCGTTCTTTAGATCACAAGCAACGAGCTTATAGTTATTAGAGTTGAATAGATAAACATGGGAAGGTTGGTTTTGATTTAAGTTCATATTATTGTTGCCAATAAGGTTCATCATTTCTTCGCTCGATTCTACTAGTTGAAGTTTTTTCTTGAGTAAATCTGGGTAGTCGATGTCTATAAACTCTAAGTTGATCTCATTTCCTTGCTTATTGTAAAAATCTAGTAATTGAAATGGAAGTGTATCGTAACCGCAACCCAAGTTAATGATGCTAATTTTTTGATCTGAGAAATCTCTGCACTTTATAATCTTGTCAACGAAACATCTTATACTCTCCATACGTATCCAGTATCCTCTATTTATCGACGGCGACCTTCGACGATCTTCTGATACCACATGTTTGAACCATTCACGAGATTCAGGGTTGAGTTTCGATGTGTAAAGTTTCTCGACTGACCTTTTGGAGACTATGGAATAGTCATTTGTGCCTTGCACCTGTTTATCATGATACAACTCTCGGTTTTTAGCCTTGAGAAACTTCAGTTTGTGCAAATATTCACCCTTAGAGTCACTATGCATTTATACCAGAACCCTTTTATTAATTGCAACTGAAGGTACCTCAATCTATAGTAGTTGAAAATTTTTGATAATGCGCTCTCTTCACAAACTTGAGACATACACCCATGGTTAGATGATTAATTTGATTAGTATACAGTAAATATAATGCCAAGCACATTCTAAATATCTACAGGGCTATATCCACTACCTACAAGGTTGAAATCGGAAGAACAGCCATAAATTATATGCTTTTGAATGCAGCTCTAAGTTCCTCGTCGACTTGATCAGCAGATATGGATTGACAGCGAGTGAGATATTTCGCAGCAGCTAATGTTGTTTTCAAATTTTTGATCAAAGCATTCTTGTCTGTATTGTCATTAGTATTTTCTTGAGTGTTACTGGAGACTGCTTCTCGTGCTTTAACGCCATCACCACATTTGAGCCAAATTTTTCCATTCATTCCAATGGCTATTTCAAACCTACAGCGAGTTGCCAACTTCTCTAAGAAAGGAGAGTTGGGATTAAAAAGTAAATCCCGTGCAAAATTGAGGTTTACATCAAATATGTATCCAGATTCGTCAAGTAAACCAAACCCACCATCTTTGCCGGTCGTGGGATCAAAACACTCAACCTCAGCATCTATATTGGGGTCTGCCTGAGAAACCCTGGCGTAGACTGCTTGGCCTACACGGAGGTTTGGTCTGTTTTTTTTGGTAGCATTAGGAAATGCTGTCATGGAAAGTAAAAGATTAGTTGAATGATCCTGGAGTTGAACTTTGTAGCTTTCACCCAACACGCCGGTTATGATACCGATGACCAAGTCATTCACTTGGGGGATATATCGTTTCGACTTTGAGTCAATGTATATTAAGTTTTGTGTGTTGGCTTTGTTTTGTCTCACATTAAGATACCCAGCCGTGGTCGGGATTAATTCTTGATTCCGTGGATTCTTATATATCCCTGGTCCAGCTGTCGTTTTGCATTCGCCTAGGTATACATTTATATCATCTCCAGGAATAACGATACCTGGCATATCTTCCTCACTCATTACAAGAGGGTTCTCTCTCCTTTGGATTTTACCGATTTATATTTCAAATACTTCAAGAACACGAATGACACAAAACTATCTCATCTCAGATTATACGTTTTGTTGCCTTCGCGACTTCTTTCCCTTACAACAGAATACACGATTGCTGCTGAACTGCTGGTAAAAATGAGGCAACTGAGTCTATAGAATTTAATTCAGAAAATGATTAGTCAACCTTAAGTCTTGAGCAATAATATCTAGCCAGACAAGCTTACTTGCTTTCACAAAGTTATTTACCTGTATAAAATGAAGTGCGAATACCAATTGTTTTGAGAATACGCCGAGCGTACTCTCTTATGACATCATACGCACGAGCATTTACTAGATTGACAGAAACG
Source organism: Millerozyma farinosa (assembly GCA_002196765.1). Lineage (NCBI taxonomy): Eukaryota > Fungi > Ascomycota > Pichiomycetes > Serinales > Debaryomycetaceae > Millerozyma > Millerozyma farinosa. The sequence goes on from NBND01000004.1 coordinate 1,882,077, forward strand.
GTCACCATAAAGGTGATAATGACCACCAAAAATATCGCGTTGCAGGGGGTCCTAATATAAGGAAAGCTCCAGAGAAAGGTTGGTCTGCGAGGCAGCTAATGTGTTGCTTGGTGGCTGTGATAAGTAATTTAGGGATTCCTCGAAGGATAATTTGTCTAGATTCATAGGGTTTGTAGACCTGTTGCACTCAGATTCTTCCCTTTTTGCAGATATATAGTGAGTGTTCAAATTTTTACATTTTGATGGCTTAGGAGGCGACAGCAGTTGCAGGATAGACACGTAGCTACTGCCATGCAAAAGATTACACCTCGTTGTTGAAGACTTTCCCGAGATGTCGGTACTCCTTGTGAACTCGTCTAATGTGGCGGTCACTAGGTTCTTCATCAGAAACAAATTCGGGAAGTACACGTTTTTCTTCTTCAAGTCAGAAAAAAGTGTTGCTCGATCAACCCTTGGGCTAAAGACGACTTCATACTTGGCGTTTTGCATAAGCTCATTTCCCTTGTCATCGAAAATTCCTCGTAGCGTTATCAACATATTTCGTCTACCCGCATGCCGCCTCATTGGTACTGTCGGTGTTATGTTTTCTGTTTGCAAAATCTTGTCGCGAAAAAGCTTGTTGAGAATATTCCGTACTTCATGGCATGCCAAGTATCTGTCTAAATTGAACGTTTCGAAAAAAAAATGGAGATCGCCGGGCATCTGGTTATAAAGGAAATATACCCAGATGTATCTCAATCGCATTAAAAGTATAAGCTGAGAATCCAATGGCGACGTTTGAAGAAGACAAGTGTAGCATTTAAAGATGGAACTGCATTTCCGGATCAAGTCTAAACTGGTTATACCATAGCAACAAGAGTGTATTTCTCTAGAGCATAAATGACATATCACGATTGAGCTACCCTTAAATCTCTTTTTAGATGAGTTACATTCACACGAGAGCCCTTTGGAAGCGTGTTTTTTCTCTGTTTGCGTCAACAATTGAGTTGCCATAGTTCCTTCTTTGTTGCTGCTCATAAAGTCGTCTAGTGGAAGTACAGATGGGTAATCGGGGAAAACCACTGGATTTTTTAACTCTTTTGAATACCAGTAGCTCATGGTCAGGCTCTTCATGATCGACGAAGGATTAAACTTCATGTCCTGATCCTGCGAATGCACATCACCATGAAGTATTTGACACTGTAAAGCTCCTTTGCTTATACACATATCAGGTGTATTAAGTATAGTAAGTCCTCCAGGTAATCTACCTGTAGTCTTGAGAAAGGCATCTTCTTTGAAATCACTCTCTTTAAGATCCGATTTTGCAGACTCCTTGAGCAAGAGTCTTATTGCAACTGCTCTACCTAGTGGTGCTGCTTCAAGTCTCCGAGTTTGCATAATAAGACTCTTCATAAAGGAAGTAATACATTTGCCCATTTCTGTCTCTTGCTGTGCTCCAGTTGACGTTTTTTCAATCATTACTCTACGGTTTAAGTGAAAGACGAAGCATTCGAGTAAGGGAGAGTCATATCTTTTAGATTTGTAGATCTCGAGCTGGACAGCTTCTAACTCATCATCTTCAATTGCTTTTTTCACGCCAACGTCTATCCAGCTGATGAACTTATCAACTTTCGATGAACAGCCATTTTTTAGGACTTTGGTGGTAAACGTCGATTTGCTATTGTGTTTTCTCGATGTGACTGGAAGACGAAGATCGGCATAGCACTCCTCTTCGAAAATGTTTCTAAAGAAACTAATGCAATGAAGTGACAAGGCTACTATCAATCCTAGGTTATAGTTTTTATCTTCACTCATAATAACTGTTACGGTTTACGGGTTTACGCTGTATACTTTTGACGCTGCAAGCTGATAAGTCGAGGAAGAGCGGTTGCAAAACTATTTGGTATTTACACGTTATACAACGGACTACGGAACAAGGTCTCTTGTTTATGCTTCCGTTTTTTGAGCTTTTTACATGACTGCCCAGATGCTGCTTCGTTGCTGTGAACTGTTTGACCTCACCACTATCGGTGAAAAAAAAAAAACAGTCACCGAAGGCTTGGTGAAATTTATGTGAAAGACTCGTTCATTTATATCAAGTTTTATATTAAGTAACACGAAAAGAAATATATGGACATAAAAACGACTCACTTGCTAAGCTAAGACATACTGGTCGAAACACCAAATATGTCGCAGACTTTTTTCTTGTTGAAAGCTGATGCTGCAGATGTCTTCATAACCTCCTTGCGCCACACCGTTTGACATACCATGCACTTTTAACCAAAACAGCATAAAATCAAAATCAAACGAACTCTGTATTTGAATACGGCAAATAGCGAGAATGGGTAAGCGCTAACTTGAGGCTATCTATACAAGTGCCGCCTAACTTTTCCTATGATCAAGTTCAAGTGATTTCTGGTGTGCATATAAAATTATAATGACAGTATTCTGTGATTTGCTTAGTCTGAGCCCCACTATTTCAAGGTTAAATGAACACTTCAGCTATTCATGAATAGCAAAATGTCACATCCAGAGGCAAGTATAAAGTCTATATATAGCGGAAAAGTGAATCTAGCAAGCGCAGATACACCTGATATTTCAGACTATGTAATGTCTGGTACGAAAGATAGATCATTTCGAGATAACGAAGATCTAGTATCGTTCCTGAGCAGAGATTCCAGCTCTAGTGTTGGTTCAAAAATGATGAAGAATAGCAGTGTAGTGACCCCGCCTCACGACACAGCTAGACTGCTCTCATACACAAATCTTTCTGATGCTTCACTTGGAAGCGAATCATATCAGAATGGCTTGTCTTTCCAGAATATCAGCCAAATAAAATCTCAGCAAGAAAGTGACAACAACTCCGTCGAATCCAATGCTGTGACTTACGGCCAAGAGCCTTTTACGAGGCCCAAGTCAGCGGCGTCTAACACTTCTTGTCTTTCCACTACTGCGACTAAAGATGGCATTGAAGGAAAAAAAGTTCGAAAGCAAGGCTTACCAAGTTTATCAAAGAATAATCTTGGAAGCTTACCTAAAAATGCAGATCCTACAGCTCAGAAACTTCTACAAGAAGGCTTTGAAAGTCCTTCAATGTCTCCTAAAAATTCGATAAGTAACAACGCCGTTCGTTCTCCTCAGTATTCTCCCCTTGGCCGCTTTTATGGCCAGGAGTTATCTACCATGAGTCAGAGCTCCTTCCGCAGTACTGTAGCGGAAATGAATGGAGAGGCTGGTGATGATCGTAATTTGCAGTTTCAACGGGAGGCAGCGACTCAACCCCCTGTATCGTTGAATGAAAAAATTAACCTAATCAGTATCGAAAATGTTAAACCTGACGATTTAAAGTAACTCTGTATAACATTATGTAATTTTTATGATTTAATGATAGCCGAGTATTTCATAAGACACCTTATTTATAGTTCAGTGTAAAGAGTAGGACCGGGTATCTATTGATTTTATATGGGAGTGTATATAAATATGGTCTTGAAGCCCAATCTCACTGCTTTGTCCGAATCGTTGCACCAAAATTTTACTCAGCGTACTTTCTTTTATCTATTAATATTCTCATAGACACTGGGAAAGGGCATCGAAGCTTAAACTATGTTGAGAACCAATTTATTTTATCGATATTTACTTAAGAGCAAACATGTTGCGTTTCCAAGTGGTAGGCAATTGCCTTCAAAGAGATTTAACTCATCATCTGATGGACCCAAAGAAGTCTTTACAAGAATTAATGACCCAAAAGATCCAAAAAGACAGAGCTTTTTTCAATATACATGGGGATCTTGGTTAGTCGATGACAAAATTGAGAAAGCAAAAAGGCAAACCAAATTCTCTATTGAAGGATTAACCAAATTGATCCAAGGCCTCGGTGACGAAGCCAAAAGCCTGAAGAATACCGGAAATGGAGAAGTGCTGATAACACCACCTAAGAAACTTGACGATGGTTCTGTTATTTTGCCCCATAACTTAAGGGCTATTTCTGGTTCTGCTGGTTCCCTTCTTATTAAATCCATCGCAAGTATCCACGAAGGAAAGCACCATAGGATTTACAAAGTGAGTTTGTCTTCTGGAAAGGACTTGGTTTTGAGAATACCATATAAGTTGGAATCTGACTATGCAATTTCGCAAAAAATCAAAAGTGAGTGTGCTACCATTGATTTCTTAGATTTAAAGTTAGGTCTCAATGTTCCTAAGGTCATCGCTTATGGTCCGAACAGCCAAAACTTAGTTGAGTCCCCATTTATATTGATGGAGTTTATCAGTGGCGACCTATTGATGAGGAAATGGGATCCGCTTACTCCTGATGTCGAAGGCTCGAACGACAAGTTATCATCTGTTATTGAACCAATTGCCGCATTCCAAGAGAAAGTCTTGAGCTTCACTTTTAACAAATTCGGCTCTTTGTATTTCCTGAGTGACGTCAGTGCTCTTGAGCAGGATAATATTCCATATGATGGCGAGGAGTCTGTAGAATTGCAAAACAGATGGAAGATAGGTCCCACAATCAGCAGGTCTTTTGCAAAAAACAAGAATAAGTTATCTAGCAAGCAGGTTTCGCAATACAACAAGGTCATTGACCTGGATAGGCCGCTTGAAGTCATGTCTTCTGTGGCTGAAGTTGAACTTGAGAACTTGAAAAACAGATTGGCATTGGCCCAAGCAGACGCAGGTGGAAAGGTCGAAGACATAACTCTTTTGAACAAGATGATAACAACATTCGAACACTTGAAGGTCATGGCACCAAAATTGATTAATCCACACTCAAAAGCGATTCCAAACGTCGGCGAAATATTCAAGCCAAGACTAAATTTACCCGATCTTGATCCACTCAACGTTATCATTGCAAAAGAAAGAAATCATGAATGCTTTTTCCTTGACTTTGAATACTCAACTATCCAGCCCTTCATATTGACTAGCTACCCCGCTTTTGTGGCTTACCAAGGTGTGAAAATTTACAACTTGGAGGAAGAAGTACCAGGTTTTAATGAATTAGAAGAAAAGGAAAAGGAACAATATCGCTTTGTTTATTATAAGACAAGAAATGAGAGATTGTGGGAGCTTGAACTAAACAAAAGAAGACATGATTTGATTGCCATCGCTTCGCCTTACATCAAAGCATTGAAGAACCCTTATATTCAAGCTTTGAATTTCAAGAATGACAAGGATTATTTATATATCGAAGAAGCTATTATCCAGTTACAGCCATACTGGGAAACTTTTGTGCTCAATGAGCTTTGTAATGACGACAACAAAGAGTTTCCAATCGACTACTCTTCTGAGTATTTGGATGAGCATCAAACTGATTTGGACGCGTATCAAATGGAACTTGCATCCCAGCCTTTTGCCGCAACAGGTGGTTGGGTTCCACAAGACATGTTCAGTTCTCTAAAGGAACAGGGACTATTAGTAACTGATTCTAATGGCAACTATAAGATCCAATTTGAGGGACAAAAAGATAACGAGAAAGACACCAATTAGGATTGCGTTCGTTTTCCATTTATTTAGCTTAACTATAAATTGAAATTAAAAAAGCGTTTATAATGTATATAGTAACACATATATATAGTTCATGTAACATAAATCATAAATACTTTCTCGCCAACAACTTCATTCTATGATCAAAATCGGGTGATGTGATTGCGTTGTTCACGGAATAGAAAGGGTTCAAAAGACATTTCACATATAACTCATTCGCTTCTGTGAAGAACTGCTTGATTGAATTTTCGTCGTTTTTATTCAAGCTTGGACTAGATGACCCATTCGCACCGCTACCGTTTGCATCATAACATAGTATATATTTAATGTTTCCCTGTGATATAAACGCATTGATCATAAGACCATAAAAAGAGTCTACTTTTCCTAAGTTGAACAGGTTTGTAGACCACTGGGCATCTTCTATTATGTCTAACGCAGAGTGGGATATGAAAGGTAGAATTTCTCTCACGCTTGGAGAAAATTGTGATTTGCCTGGAACCTGAACACCGGAAACTCCTGATCTGAACGAAGAAAACTCTAATTCGTAGATTGGATTATCACGAGTACCTATAATAACAAAGTAGTAAGAGGACATTGCCTCTCCAGTTACGGTCTGAATTTGTAATGAATAACAGACAATTATTTGGTGTGAGATCCGACTCCAAACTGTAAAACAGTTCCAGATACTAGTTTTGCATGTTAAATGGTATTAAGAGTGTTTATTTTGTAAATTGTAAATCAAGCACTCAGCTATAAGGCCATCTGAGAAAGAGAAACAACAAAAGAAAGCTTTCATAAGTCGCTTATCCATAATAATGGATCTGGTAATCTTGTGCCATCATCCAAGGAGGCCACTGAAAGACATAAACAAGCCTAATTTCATATTTTCTAGTGACATTCCGGATAAGATAAACGAAGCTGCAGATATCTTTCAAAAGTTTCATAGCAAATTAAAGGATAATATAGACATTGTGAATTTTGACAAAGATTTTTCATTTACCGTTAATGTTGAGTTAAATGTGCTATTACGAAGAAACAGACAAATTAGACCTTCTGATCTTATGAAAGACAACTTAATTTATCTAGCTACTATAAATGACCAAGAATACGCCAATAACTATGCGTCTTCTATAAGTGCCATCGCTTCAAGAAGAAACGTATTCTTGCAGCAAAAGATCAAACTAAACGAGCTATTTATTGTTAGTATTGTTTTAAAGGTGCTTAGTTTTGTTATTCTCAAAGACGGAAAGCTTGATATCTCGGTCGAGTTTGCAAAAGACGAAAATTATGGTATATTACTACTAAGTGATGAACAGCTCATACAAGAGATCATCAACTTCGCTAGTGGTATGTTAAAACACCATTTACAAAATGCAGGTAAGGACAATATAAATATACAGGCAGATGCAAAGAAAGACGAAATACAGAGTGAATTTGTGCCAACGTTTGACCATAAAGGAGACAAAGGAAAAAATTCGGTCTCGGACGACGACTATAACTCATCCTTGGAGGAGCTTCTCATTTTGAAATCTAATGATTCGAGAACAAGTAGCCATGATCCGTCCTATGACACTGAAGTTGAAGAACCCATAAATAATCATATTAATGAAGATAATTCAGTTTTCACGATTAAAGAAAATAAGAGTAACTCCAGTAGTATCTCAAAAGTGCCCAACTTATCGGAAGAACGCAATGATGGGTTTTTAGACAACGTGAATAATTTGCGTCATAATGATACCAGTCCTTTGAATTTTCACACCGATGAAATGCAAGAACAGAACAAGAAAAATAGAATACCTAAGGATGTACCAAGAAGCCCCAGTGTAGACATAGATGACATCGTGTCTGATGGCTCACACTCACCGGTGAAGACTGTAAAACATCAACTGACCTGCTCGTCTCCGTCTAAACAAAGGTCTTTGCTGACAAAATCATCTAACATCTCTCTTGTCAACTATGAAGACTACCATCCCGAGCTAAAGTACGCCTTTCAAAGCAAACCCTCATCGGTACCTCATTATTTAAAGGAGGACAAGAAGTATAAGTTTATCAAGGTTGGCAAAGTACAGAAGTATGTACACCTTTTTGAAGAAAAGCAGTTTGAAGAGGACCAAAATCCACGAAAATCAAGACCCGTTAGTCCACTCAAGAAAGGCATTTTAGCCCGTAATGCTGTATAGAATTTATGTGTAATGAATTAATGTATTTATAAGATATTCTTTGAATGATTGTTCTAGTCTGTATTGGTATCTTCTAATTGCGATATTTTATCTGTTAAATAGTTGAACTTCAGGTAAATTTCATCCGCTTTTCTCGATTCATCTTCTTGTGTACCATCTACTTTCAAGCTTCCCAAACACCAGGTCTCCTTCAAATGGCGACTTATCGTCAATAGATCTTCACACAATCTTATGATTAATGTAGCATTGGCTTCCATCGATAATGACTCAACTGATAACATCTCTTTGCTTTTGTCTTGATTGGTAGCTAGCTCAAAGATATCTTGAAATTTCTGAAGTATCTGTTCTATATCCGAATCAATTCTCTCTATGAAATAAGGTTAGTTATCATTCTCTTACAACTGCCTACCGAACAGCTATACTTACGTAACAAGGTGATCAGTCTGGATTGCATTTTTTATATGTGATATCGCCGTTTATTAATTTTCCTTTTGTAACAGTATACTTGATGACATATTTGTGATAATTTATTACAAGATATTCATAAAAACTAATTACATTAATAGTAAAATACAAAAAGCATGAAATTATCATACAAGGTATTCGTCTATACATTGTACAACATTTCCTAAGAATTTCATATACACCTAAAGCGTATCTTGACATGAGCAACACAGAAGAATTACAAAATTTGAAGCTTAAAGATCGTAAGTTCCGGCTATACGATGCTACTTTTAACGAAGTCAATGTGAGCAATACAGAGAGTGATGAGGGTATGGAAACTCAGGAATGCGATGACATCTATAACAATAGGTCCGAAAACCAGGATTGTATGGGAAAAAATTCTAGTACGAAATCCCATCAAGCGCCTGTTTGGGTTTATGGCACCACTTTTCCAGTCTCAAAGTCTTCGTGTAAGCCATCATCAGCATCTGGATTATGTCTAAGCGAAAGGGGCCAGACTGCTATTGCTCAGCCGGAAGTTATACAGAACATGCTTTTTCCGACGACCGAGCTTTTGCAGCAAAAGATTGTCAGCTATAGGAAACAGCTTACAAATATATTGACTTGTGATTTAATAAACAAGCCAGCAAATCCACTTTTAGTAATTACAGGCCCTTCTGTTATAGATAATCCCAATCAAGCTAAAGCATGTGCCCAATGGGTGGGGGGTATGTTGGGAAAAGGTTTTGATAATCTTCCTGTCAACTTATTGCCTCAAAACGTATCAAAGATTTACCAGAGACCTGAGGGTTATTTGCCGCCTAGATCTTTGTGTTTATCCATCAGAGCAAACTTGACAAAATACAATTATGATCATACTGACTTCGATAGAACACTGGCTCCAAGGTCAATTATGACTTTTGAAATCGAGCAAGGTATTCCTATGTGTAGGACATTGCTCTGTGAATTAGCAGAAATCTGTCCCATAGTAGGAGAGATTTCTGACACGATAACTCCTCAATACTTATCGGACTTGTATTGCCTTGGAATTGTTAGTCCTACCTTGCTTGAATCGCAATTACATCGTGAATTGGTGTCAGGGGTGTCGTACGCGGTAGGATTCAGTACTCTGTACACTGACGATTCAATGGATAAGGATTTTTATGCATACAAGATCAACTCTGCTTTGGAAGCTATGTATGCCGCATCCAAGCCCCATCAATTTCTCTCTGTTACTAAGATTGGAACCGTAGCAGTGGTAGGAACTATAGGAAATGAAGAAACCTTCGTTATACTTCTGTTGAACTCCCAGATGAATCTGTCTGATTTGAAAGATATTATCAAAAAGGTATACAGCTATCCTCATATCGATAGTAGATTTCCAAAAATTATGTTAGACACTGGAAAAATATCTTACGAAGAGTTCCAGTATAAGCAGCAATTACTCGAAAAGCTTTTGGTTGAAGATCAAGAAACAAAGCATAAAATCATTGGTGTTCTAATTGATAGCGGTGAAAATTATATACCAACTGGTCTACTTATTGATTTAACATGCAAGCCTCATGATTTCACGGACTATTCACCAGGCCATAAAAAAGAGTCAGCTGAATATTCAGTAGATGCTTCAGACGAAGAGCAACTAAATCATAAAAAATTAATCCAATTGAATAATTACTTTATTAAAAGCAGAATGTATAAAAGTTTACCATACTATGGTACGAGACAAGAGGCTAGTGATATTGAGCTTAAATCCGATGTTGCATATTTGGATAAATACTATGAACATCTTATAACAGCTGACAGAATGATTCATGAATTGGATAAGTTGAACCAAAAAAGACAAAATATCATATAGTTTGAATTTGTTAGCTTGTAACTGTCTTGACTAATAATCGTATAAAAACGTAAAGAATGTTCCACAAAATCCGTATTATTCCTCTGAAAAGTCTGTAAATATTGGCAACTATCCAAGTGGTGCGCAACAAAACCACAATAACATTCTCAAGAAAGAAGTAAAGAATCCTGTTACTGTCTGAATCCATTATTTTTATAGACAAAGAGCTGTCGGACAAGGTCTCATTAACAATGCTACCAAACAAAGATGTGTTTAATTTATCTAACCTCTCGTTAGTTTTTCTCAACTCTAAAGATAAAGAGGTTGTAATTTCACCAATAGACCTGTCGCTATTGCTCATCAAATTGTCGACTCTCACAGAGTAGTCATCATTGATTACATGAATCAATGATCGGATCTCTTCTAAAAAACCATTGTATAATGATTCATATGCAGATAAAAAGTCTCCATCTATATGAACCACAAGCTCTCTCATGTCTTTGATCTGTCGATATATTATGTCATTCAATTTATTCTCAAGAGACGAGCATAGTGCCGGGTGTACTGTTCTCAAATAGAACGACCTGTTTGACAATACCTGGTTAAAATACTTCAAGTCAATTATGATAGATCGGTAATGATCATAGATTAAATCTTGCTTGTTCATGTCCTTGGTATTATTCTGTACGTCTTGCGAGTTTAAATACGACTTCAGTTCCAGAGTAGCTGCTGAAGGTGGATTACTGATCTTCTTCGATTCAATTGGCTGGAAAGGAACGCTAGTTATGCTGAACTCTTTAGGATCTAACTCCTTTTCTGAGCTAACGTTTTTCGGATCTTGTAGCGAATCTGAAGGACTATTTTCAGTATACTGACGCTTAACATCGAAAGTGAGTTTATAACTTGCATCATCATCCTTCTGATTATCACTGGCCAGTTCTAAAACAGGTGAGAATGTGTTTCTCAACGATGTACTTGTGGAGGATTTCTGTTGATCATCCGTGAGTAGCCCATCGTATGACATCGATGATTGCGAAGAATGAAAAGAGTTAAAACTAGCTTTACGAGCGTTTTGTCTTTTCTTATGTTTCTTGGTACGACCTTTTAGCATATTAAAGAGCTGATCACTGGAATTGTGTGCTACACCAGAAGTATCCATACTCCCCATTGCAAGCTTCCCGTCGTCATGATCATTAAATAGCCTATCGTGTAGTTTTTTGGAGTCCTTAATTCGATGATGTCTATGATTTGATTTGGACAAATCCGGAAACCATAAGCTTCCGTCTGGTCGCTTAAGTTCATGCCAGTGGCTATTACGCCAACTCATATCATATAGTAGTTCATATATGTCCACCTCCCATACCAGGGTCCATTTTTTCTTGCTATTATTATGTATATTATGCGAGCTAAATGCGCTTGATGCTAATGTAAGAGAATTGGTTGTCCATATTCTTCTCTTTTCCCCTCCCTTGTATCGCATACCACGATTTCTGATAACTTGAAGTGGATTATAAACGCCCTCAACCCCAGCATGTATATTTGTATCTTTATTGTGAATGAGCCAGTCATATGTTTTTTGTATATATAAGTACTTTAAAGATAACATAGTTTTTACTTTCTCAGCTCTTGTAAAAGTACTCCGAGACACTCTGAACAAATCCTCACTTCTTGAACTGTTATCCTCCGTGCCTGATATAGTAGAATCTGCTATAGGGTCGACGACATTGAAATCCGCCCTCATTGTGTTCCTGGTGTTCAAATAGATCGATACTAATTGTCTGGCCTTCTTGATGTCATTTGGATCCTCGTCGAGCTCTCCTCCCTTTTCCTTTAAATAGCTTGCACTTAAACGTGATTCTGCGCTGCTATTTGTTTCATCTTTTGGATGCTGATCCTTATATGGAGCACTGCCTTGACTCGGCGGTAGCTCATCACTCTCAAATGAAAGATCGAAGCTGAAAGAGTCATTATAGTCTTGGTTTTTAAATTTATCATCATCACCATATACCTGTTCTTTTTGTCCTGCTTTGTTTTGTTTATTCCTTGGCCTTTTTTGTTTTGATCTCTCTGTACACTTACTTTCTAAAAAGTTACCGCTCATACGTATAGGTGAAAGTGGAGATTGTTCTGTCATTCCACCGGTGGAACTTTTCCTAGTTGACATTCTAAATCAATTTTGAACCAATCTTATATCATCACCAATGTACCCAAGAGTTTCATATGCTAGAATTTTTAATATATTTGTCAACACCTCTTTCCATTTATTTAAATAATCTCAGTTATACTAAATTACGTATATTTCTAACTGACTTGATTACTGCGGCAAAAAATTTAAAATCAATATCTTGAAATAAGTGTAATGGTTTCGAGTATCCAATTTACCAAGTCCCCGAAGGACTTCGAGCTGTATTTAACTAATAATAAGTATTTAGTTGTCAATTTCACAGCTCAATGGTGTGGACCATGCCAGCAAATCAAACCAGTAGTGGATAACTTTTATCAGGAAACAGAAGGAGAAAAGTTTGACATTGTTAGAGTGGATCTAGACAGCCAAAGTGAATTGGCATCGAAGTATGCAATTACTGCAGTTCCGACATTCATATTTCTAGAGGGCAAAATTGAAGTCAATAGAATCAGAGGCGCAGATACTACTGCTTTGCTAACTGCTTTGAATAAGTTCAAAGAAAAGGCTTCTCAAGACCCTAGTGCAGGCACCAGAAAAGGTAACGGGTCGGCTGGAAATAGTGCAGGTACTGGTTTAGCCAAAGAGGTTAAAGAATTTATCCCAAAAGGATTCGATATCCTAAATGATTCAATAGGCTTTGGGGAATTTGAGGCGTTGAATTCTTTGCCTTTATACAAAGACCAGGAGGAAGGGGTCAGAGCCGTTCTAAAAAGTGACTTCAACAAGCACACTGCCTTAGTATCTGATGCGGACTCCCAGATTCTTATATATATACCTCTTATGAATTTGTCTAAAATCTACTCGATTTTGATCAGGCTAAAAGATGTTGACGAGGCTTACAAGGATTCTAGTTTACAATTGGATGAGTCAGAAATGAAGAATGAAACACAAGGACCCTCTTTGATTAAAGTGTGGCCCAATCTTACTCGTATACTCTCATTTGACGACGCATCTTCTGACACTGCTGCCCACGAAGAATCTATTTCACAAGACGTAAAGGGATGGTACGAGTGTAGATTGAAATATGTGCGTTTCCAGAATGTGCTGAGTCTTAATATATTGATAGATGGAGCAGACGAAGATCTTCACACTATAGTAGATAAGATTGTCATAGTTGGGGTCAATGGTGAATCAAAGGACCAGGGCACATTAAAACAATTGGATGAGGAGTGAGTCGCTGTCGGCTAGTAGACTAATATATTTGATGTAATACGATGAACTTACGTAAAAAGTACTGGGAGTAGTTTAAATTGAAAAATACGCCTCTGCTCTTCTGTAGTGAATTTTGATAGTAGTTGAAGCTCGTCTTTCGTCTGGTTTATTTTAAAGCCGATATATCCGAAAACTGTTTTGGTGGTGTCACACTACCCCAGCTATGCCACCGAATTACCAGCTGAATTTTGATAATCCAAATTACTGAAAAGCTATACTAGAAAACCGTGGCACATTTTTACTTCGAAACTTATTGGTAAATTGAGCTTGGGTTTTGTATTGTTTTTCAATTTTTGTCAGAGCGTTAGATATATGATGATCAGAAGAAATTATGGGAAAGGTGCTATTGGTGGAGTTCTTCACAGCTTAGGATTGAACACTACAAGAAATTATTTTATTGGGTTAGGAAGGCAGAATGCCTTGAAGAGCTCAAAAAGAATAATAGCACCAATCTCGACTATTATTCCAATAAAATCTGTATCTGCTGTTGGGTTTGTCAGAAATAAAAGTGATTCTGCAGAGCCAGCAAAGGAAGAGAAAAATTCTCAAGACCAAAGTAACACTAAAGAGTTGATAAAAGGAGATGAAATTAGCAAAGAGCTTGAGGAAGTCAAGACTGAGACCAAAAAAATGTCGATGAAAGAAAAAGTGAAGCATGAGTTGCAGCATTATTGGAATGGAACCAAGTTATTAGGATATGAGATTAAGGTGTCGACGAAACTTTTATTTAAAATGGCGGCTGGTTACGGTTTATCTCGTAGGGAGTCTAATCAGTTGCAGAGAACAATCGTGGATGTTATGAGATTGGTGCCATTTGCAGCTTTCATTATCATTCCGTTCGCAGAACTTCTTTTGCCCGTTGCATTAAAACTCTTCCCAAATCTCTTACCTTCAACATATGAGTCTAAACTGCTCAGGAAGAAGAAGAGAGCGTTGTTGTCAAAGACAAGAAATTCGACTTCGGAATTTATCAAGAAAACCATGGAAGAGACCGGTTTGAAATTGTCCAAGAAGAATATTACTGATGAGGAAAGAGAGTCTTTTGTTTCCTTTTTCCATACCATTTCCATGGGAAAAAATCCAACCAGAGAACATTTGATAAAAGTTGCCCGTATGTTCAAAAATGATCAAGTGTTGGATAACTTGTCTCGTCCTCAGTTGGTGGCAATGGCTAAATATATGTCTCTCAGACCATTTGGTACTGACTCTATTTTGCGTTATCAAATAAGACACAGGTTATTGCAAATCATCAAGGACGATAAAGCTATAGATTACGAAGGAGTGGAATCTTTGTCTATCCCAGAGCTTCAATTGGCATGTTCGCAGAGAGGAATCAAAACTACCGATGTTTCTCCTGCTAGGTTGAGAGATGACTTAGCAACTTGGTTAGATCTCAGACTCAGACAAAAAATTCCTTCGACTTTGTTGATCTTGTCATCCACTTACACCTATGGTGAACATTCTCGTAGTATTGAGAGTTATTATGACGCTTTATTAGCGGTGTTATCTTCTATTCCCGATGAAGTTTATAATGTGGCTAAATTGGAGCTTTCCGATGACTCCAAATTAAAGTTGAATATTTTGAAGGAACAAGATGAATTGATCAATGAGGAAAATATCAGAGAGAAAGATACCGTTAACAAGTTGAAAGATAATATCAACTTGGATGAATTTGAAGATTCTGCTACTGAAGGTATGAAAATTGAGCTAGACGACGAGGGGCAAGCCGTTGCTGAAAAGAAAAACGTTGAGAAGAAAGAAAAATCTTCGAAGACCAGTGATGAAGTTCAAGAGAAGTCATCATCAAAGGAAAAGTCTGATCGCGGAAAAATCGCATCAGAAAGTAAGGAAGCCCCTCCTCCAGCCCTATAGATATCACTAGGATTATTCAATGAAACATACTGAACCGCGAAGTGGCGCTTATAAGCCCACTTCGGTATATTCATTTGTATTCATGAGTATCAAAAAATTATGGATATCGTTATCTTTTGTACATAAAAAAATTATCTCGAACGTAAGCAATGATGAAATCATTAAAACGAACTATGACATACTGACAGAACGATATAATACAAATATTTATTTATTTACCTGCGATGAACCCTATACGTGAAGTTTCAATATTTTAATTAGAACCAGTAGATCCAAAGCCACCCTCGCCTCTCGTGGTTTGGTCCAATTCTTCAGCAGTTATTTCCTTTATCGAAGCATTCACAATTTTTTCTAACACGAGCTGTGCAATTCTGTCACCCTTCTTTATTTCGAAATCATTCTTGGAATGGTTAAATAAAACTACTTTAACCTCTCCGCGATAGTCTGCGTCAATGACTCCTGCTCCAGTGGAGATTCCGTGTTTAACGGCAAGTCCTGATCTTGGTGCAACTCTACCGTATGTCCCTATTGGTACCACGACGCTTATGTCTGTGCTAACTAAGCCCTGGCCTTGTGCGGGAATCAATGCATCTTCTGAAGAGTACAAATCATATCCCGCTGCTAACTCGGAACCCTTTGTTGGAAGTTTTGCATTCTCTGAACGCAAATGAACTTTCAAGTTCTCGCCCGTATGATCGAGCTTCTGGATCTTGTTGACATGTTCCAGGGAAGTCATCTTACTTCGATTAACAATTTTTCAAGAGAAACGAAGCAAATTATATTTACTGGAAAAAAAACGCGTTATATACGCGAAGCTCGATCAACTATACATGATTATCAAATAATAGCCGCTCTATATCGCTACGCTAATCTACAATGTTACCGTCTTTGGAGTGTGACGACCTGAACGTTCGTCTTTCTTTACTATTTTGTGAAATGACGAAAGCTATGGTTTTACATTATCATCATATTTAAAATTATAGTTCATTAGTATTTGAAATTCGGCCCAAGAAATCCTTCTATACAGATTATTGAAAATCTAAGCCAAATGTACTTCTTATCGCAGGTGTACTTGTCTGTTTCAAATAGAAGGTACAGCTGTAGAATCTCCTCAATTTTTGCTATCTTCTTTTGGATCAAAATGCTAATATGGAAAAATAAACGAGAAGCGAAGATTTGCTAGGATGCTGCTCTTCTGCTCTTTAGCCTATCAAGCGATCTTTGATACACTTTTTACTGTTCTGGCTTTGAGCTATTCCAGAAGAGCCTCATTCTTGTAACGTAGTCGTTGCTGTGCATGTATATTTTTCATTAAAAAGTTTATTTTCCTACCTTCAGGCCAGAAGTCCTTCACTCCACTAATTAAAGTTGGCTTTTTCATAGTATATATGACGTTTTAAAGTAAAGAAGAAAATTAGTAAACTGCTATTTTCATTATGATTTGTTCTTCGTAATCGACGCAGTAATTCCAAGTCAGCTATTGCATCCGACTAATCCTCTCTGGTCCAAAACTTCAAAGAACTGAAAGCGTCTTTTACCCTCATTTATAGGTCATCAGCATGCTGTACAAACTGTGCACAACATTGAGTAAGTCATTGACTCAAGACTTCGTAAAGCCGCACCCTGAAAATCTTAGCAGGCTGGTCTACCCCGATTTCCAAGCTTGAACACGCAGGAGCGTTATCACCAGGCTTTCTGAGGATTTCTAATTCGTTCTCGTGCAAATTGTGCCCCAATCTTGACAACGTAGACTGTCTATATATGCTCTGAAAAAGGGTAAGTTGGGTCATAAAAATTAGTAATTCGGTGAAAATGATACCGGGCAAACCTAGTTTACTCATTTTGATCCAAATATTTGAAATAGCCGAAACGTCAGATGGTACTGATTCACCGATAAAAGAAACGAACCACCAACCTCCATTCTCTAAGAGATCCAACTCGTCACGGTTAGCTAGGGGTAGTAGCCAGAGGAAAAAAGACATAATGTGCCATGCAAGAGATATGAAAGATTTCCAATATAATAAAGAACAAGCTCTGTCGTATACTCTTTGAATGACATCCCCATCAGACTCCACCTCGTGTCTCAGCTGCTCACGCTCGCGATTTAGGTTGATTAACTGATCAATACCTGTATTTATGGCCGTATTTGATGGAGTGAAACGGCATGAGATGGCAGAACATGCTAATAATAACTCTGTCAGAACATGTAGCAATAAAGGCAAAATAGTCGTAGAATGACTGAACTTGATAAATTGATAACCGGCTACGATGTATACTAGACCATCCAATTGACTAATCATATGCAGCTGAAGATTTGTCTTATAAATCATCTTCTGTTTGGCTGTGAACTGTGTGACATTCTCTTCTTCCAAAAGTTCGGATATAGGCAGATTCACCCATTCAGATCCTGCTCCTATATCAAGGCTTGACTCTATATTTCTATCAGGAAACAATCCCGGTAGCCGTGTAGGAAACATTTCATTCGTACCCTCTTGTCCATCAAAAGCACTTCTATTACTTATCATCTAAGCCAGCTCAGTTATGATAAATTTCATGTTAATATACTGTAAAAGCTACGCAATACGCACTATTTTAGTTCATGCTTGATCACATAATTTTAAAATACATAAGCAGGTAACACACTAATTTCAACGATACTTGCTAAAAGAGGTACTAAGCATTCCTAATTAACTAGAAGAAAAATATTGTATTATATGGCAGATTTAGTATCAGGAGAAGGGAAATCAGTTGAACAAAGCACCAATGTCAGCAGGCATCTCTTCGATTTGGGTGGAGTAGAACTTTTCAATTTCTCTCATCATACCAACATCCTGGTCAGTGACGAAGTTAATGGCGACACCCTTTCTACCGAAACGACCACCTCTACCAATTCTGTGAATATAGTTCTCCTTGTTGGCTGGCAAGTCGTAGTTGATAACCAACGAAACTTGCTGGACATCGATACCTCTGGCCAACAAATCGGTGGAGATCAAAATACGAGAAGAACCAGATCTAAACTCGTTCATGATGGTGTCTCTCTCGCCCTGTGGCAAATCGGCATGAATGGCAGAAACAGTGAAGTTCTCAGCCTTCAATCTGGTAGTCAAGTATTCAACCTTAGCTCTGGTGTTACAGAAGATGACGGCTTGCGTGACAGAGATGGAGTCGTACAAGTCACACAAACAGTCAAACTTGTAGTCCTCTTGCTCAACGTTGATGAAAAATTGCTTGATACCCTCTAAGGTCAACTCGTCCTTTTTAACCAAAATGCGGACAGGGTTATTCATGAACTTAGTGGTAACCTCCAAAACATCCTGAGGCATAGTGGCGGACAACAACACAACCTGGGTGGTTTCAGGTAATAATCTGAAGATATTGTATATTTGCTCTTTGAATCCAGAGGACAACATTTCATCGGCCTCATCCAAAATGAACATCTTGACTTTATCAGTTCTGAAGAAACGACGCTCAATCATATCGAAAACTCTACCTGGGGTACCAACGACGATCTGGACACCGCTCTTGAATGCCTCGATATCGTCTTTCATGGAGGTTCCTCCAATGGATGCATGCACAGTAACATTTAAGTACAAACCAATGTGAGTGATAACGTTTTGGATTTGCAATGCCAATTCTCTAGTTGGTGCCAAAATCAAAGCCTGCGTAGACTTCTCGTTCTCGTCGATCCTTTGCAATGCTGAAATAGTAAAAGTGGCAGTTTTACCAGTACCAGATTGGGCCTGAGCTAAAACATCACGTCCTTCAGTGATAGGCAAGATAGCCCTTTGTTGAATAGCAGATGGCGATTCGTAACCGTAACCAAAAATACCTCTGACGATGTTTGGCTTCAAGTTCAAGTCATCGAAAGAGTAAACGACGTTGTCGTAGTTAGTCTCGATCAATCCGGAGTCGATTTCGGTTATTCCTTGGGACATTTTAGTTTAATCTTAGTATGTGATATACAAAAGAAAGTCTTTTACAATACTTAAAATTTGCTGAATTACTGTCCCTCAGCCAAAAAAATTAACAAAAAATTTTCACGCCGGGTAACATGCCTTTTTTTTACTCGAATACGGCTAGCACAAGGCCAGTTGCAACAGGAGAGAAAGTACTATAGCACATAATGAATTAAACTAGAGGATTACACAATTAATATGTATGTGATATATCACTGTTGTTTCTCTACTATATCACTCCGGTTTCAGAAGTCAAAAGACCGCTCTGCTCGTGGACGATTTTCGTCAAATTCCCATGGGAAAACCTTCAGTCGAACATCGACCTCTTTCTCAGGCAAATCGCTAAAGCCTGATTGATCTGACGCTTCTAATGACTTTAATCTATCTGTCAATTCCTCCGAGTTGAGTTGGTTGGTGTTAGCAAGAGACTCTTTCTTTGGATCGGCCGCTTCCTGCGCTATAGCAGGCGATTTCTCGTCCAGGTTTGGATGCAGCACTCCGGCGCCTAGTTTTTCTAGCGCCTTGATGGGATTGTGTACAACGTCAGAAATTGACAACCTTCCAAAGTGCAGTTTCCATACATCCCACCAAGGCTTGAATGTTGCATCAGCCTCACTTGACATCCATGGCTTCTGCGGGCCTATGAAATGGATAAGCTTGATTCTACTGTCATTACTATGGAAGTAGTTGAATGCACCCTCAAAATATGAGCTCAAATACTTGCTAGTGTCCTCGTCGCGATTTGTTTTCGGTGTTTCCTGTGTTGCATCGAGCAGATTGCTAGCAAAGTATTTGCAAGCAGGAAGGTACTCATAATGCACGGTTGGGGTGACATTATATAAAAATGGAATCTTAATCCAATTAGAAGATCTCGTGTTATCTGCCTTCACAACATCCAGCTCCTTGCTTCCAAGTAAGTCCTGTATCCAGTCAGGCTGGCTGTTAAAGTACTGATTTAAAAGACCCTGGTCCGCACCATCGAAAGTAGTGCTCTTTTTCGGCTTAACATCAGTAGCAAGTCTCACTAGGTTCTTGTAGTCTGCCTCATTGGGTTTTATAACAAAGACACCTGAGTTGAAGACGTCAGGGAAACCACTGTCTGGAGACGCAAGTATTCTGTTCGTAGCAAACTCTAACTGAAGAAGGTCTAAAATGCTGCCCTGCAGCTGACCGCCGTTTATATTTGGTAACGTATCCGCATCCACATATAAGATCTGTGAGTATCGCCGTAAAGACCAAAGATATATTTTGGAAAATGTCTTTTCAAGATCTGGCCGCTTTAATGTCTCGAAGAGCTTCTCTTTGTGTGTGGAAATAAGCGCCGTGATTTCGAGTACATCATCGTAGATGGACTTTAGGAGTTTAATCTGCTCCCTGCTCAAATAATGCTCCTCAATTAACACAACAAGCTCGATGTCTCGTCCCTTTTCCCCTGCATTCTCGATCAAATTGCGCATAGTTACACCAAGTACCAAGGCTCCCGGCAAGTAGTCGGTGCCATAGAGGAGTGTTGCAACAGCTTTTGTCATGTAATATTCTCTTTCGTACAGATGGACTTGGCCGCAAATACCTCTTTTCACTGGCGTGGGTCGTTTCGAACTAAATGGGTTTACTAACAAATATCTATGACTCGCTTGGTACCTGACCTTGCAGAGAATTACTGATTTATTATTAGGCGTTGTAAATATAAATATAATTACTAGGGATCGAGCACCCTTGATACAACATTTGTGATAAAGAATTTGACTATAGGTCGCACTTACACAATAACAGATTAATCGATGAACATTAAATTAGTTATACATACATAAGCCAGGGATATGTAGCCATCTAGAATACCAGTAATATGCAGTTATAACACTGATCTTAACGGGAGTAGCTCCAGACATTCTTCAACAAACCATCTTGCTGAGCCAATCTGTTCAAAGAGTCGTCAGCCTCACCTCTACCTCTGACGTAACCGCTCAAAACGTAGGTGGTGTTGTCACCTGGAATGGCTCTACCTTCCTCGTCAATGTTGGCGATGTTAAGCTGGACAGCAGCGTGGTCCTTAGCCTTGATGATTCTGTTGGTGGCAGAACACTTTCTTGGAACGTACAATTCCACCTGCATGAGTTAGTATATAACACTCCGAAGCCAATATATAGATGTGCTGGTAAGAATGATGACTTCATCACTCTTATTTGTGTTAGATGTGCTTGAGCTGGCTTCGATTCAACCAACCCACAAAAACTCAAAATACTGGTATTCTCCTAACAGCTGTACCGTGCTTGTATGCCACAGGCTGAGGTCCGTACTTTTCTCTCCATAGATCCTTCCCCTGCTGTTATACTATTGCTGTTCTTTGAACTTCAATTACGGCCAGTAAACCGCAACGCAAGGATAATGCATATCCACCTCAACACAAATGATAACTGCCCACACATCCATATTCCAAAACCTTTATTGTAGAATATTTACTTACTAATTGACCCTTATCGTTTTCCATCTTGTTAGTTTAGCTGAATACTATGATCAATACTTAACGCTTGTTGAAGAGCTGAAAATTTTGAATTACGTGAAGGCTCACTGGGGTTCCCGCGCAGTACCAGATTTTTGAGAATAGCACGATTTTTCTTTACACAAAATTGTTAGGGCTGGTGCCCTCGTAGTATGCAAGTCAGGCAGGAAGCCTTGTTATCAAGCACAGTCGCAGAGATGCTAAATCTATATTGAACTATTCTCTCGTTATATAATGGTAATAGTCAAAAAGAAACTTTCTGTAACGTAGGTATGGTGTATGCACCACTTACTTTTTGAGCGAAAGAACGGCAACACTTTCAACGTGATGAGTTTGAGGGAAAAAGTCGAATCCCTTAACGCTGATAACTTCGTATTTGTATCCATTCTTCGTACGATTAATGAACCACTCAACGTCTCTTGCCTGTGAGTGAACATTACAGCTTATATAGACGATCTTTGCAGGGTTATAGTCAGAAAGTTGGTTCAAAAATACGTGGTCACAGCCCTTTCTAGGTGGATCCAATATGACGGCTGTCCTTCCAGCTGGAGTGTCTATGTTACTAAAGATTCGTTCCGCCTTACCGACGATGAAGGATGCATTCTTTAC
Organism: Millerozyma farinosa; assembly: GCA_002196765.1. Classification (NCBI taxonomy): domain Eukaryota; kingdom Fungi; phylum Ascomycota; class Pichiomycetes; order Serinales; family Debaryomycetaceae; genus Millerozyma; species Millerozyma farinosa. The sequence continues at coordinate 1,904,329 of NBND01000004.1, forward strand.
GTTATTTATCTCAGCATTTATCTGAGCAAACTTAACTGAATCAGCGCTAACCTCAACTCCTATGACCTTGGACACATTTTCAGAGCATGTAATGGAAAACAACCCTGATCCGCAGTAGGCATCGACCAAATAGTTAGGCTCATCGGGTTTAGAATTTGGTATAGCAAGATTAGACTTGACATAGGCTGTTACTGCTGGCAAAATAGAGTTATTGTTTTGAAAGAACTCTCCGGCAGAGAACTGAAATTTGAAGCCTTCTATGTATTCCGAAACAATCTGCCTCTGCTGGGTGACACATGTTTTGACAAGAGTATCCCCCGATTCCAATTTTATCTTGTCAACGGACTTATGACCATATGCATCCATCGATGCGTCGTCTAGCTTGATATTTTCGTCGTCTTTAACACATTGTGTGTTTTCTCTCAACAAGAACGTAGCTCCTTTCTTATAACTTTTATATTCTTCGTGAAACTTGCGTCTCTCATTCTTAAGTCCTTGGTTAATGATTTTTGTGCCGATTGGACATTCTTCGATATCAAGGATTGAGTAATCACCACCCTCTGCTTCTGGTCTCCATTTGGGCCTTCCTTTTGCTCCAAAACCTAAAGTAGGTGCCGTAAAATTCTCTGGTCTCTTCACTGGCAAATTAAAATGAGGGGTGAGTTTAGTTCTATAAGAATATTTGAGAGGAGATGGTTCAGTGCTGTCTATCTGTGGCAAAGCACCTTCTTTATTGAACAAGCTGGGAGCAAAAAATCGATACGCATTTCGAATTATATCCTTTTTGAGGTTGAGCTGATCTTCATACTTCACATGTTGGAACTGGCAACCAGAACACTTCCCGAAGTACTTACAGTTTATCAATGAGTTATCCCTTAGATCTGACTTCTCTGTTATTTCTAAAAGATCTGACTCGACATACTTGGGATGGGACTTATACACCTTAATAGTGGCTTTATCACCAGGAAGACCAAAAGGCACTATGCAAACTTGTTTGCCATTTTTTTTAGTTGGATGAGGCAAAAGTGCTATTCCATCTCCATTAGAAGAGAGCTGGAGAATTGCAACATCTTTTACGACTCGGTGATGTTTCGCTTCAATCTCTTCATCATTTAATATGTCCTTCATATTATTGATAATTTGGCTTTCTTTCAACTCATACTTATGCAAAATTTCCTTGATTTCGTATTCAAGTACACCTAAGGGCGAAGTAGGCTCCGCATCCTTAGCTTTATACTTCCTCTTATGTATTTTAGGTTTCTTTGTTCTCTTGTTGTCTAAATTTTCTTTTGCATGAGTCGCTGTGCTTCCAGCAGTCCCATTAGCGGTCGAAATCGGACTTGGGCTTCCAGTGACCTCTGGAGTAATGGTAGGTGCCATTTCATATAACCTCTTCTACAAAAAAAGCGAAAAGATAACTGTCAGATAGTGTGAACCTGATCAAGGAGTATACAAAAGTATTTACGTCTTCTCTTTTTTTTTTTTTTTTTTTTAGGATGTCTTCTCGCACCCAATTATCACTGTCCTGATAGTAACCACTATCTAGCTTGGAAGAAGCAGTATAACACCTTAGATACAGTGGATATGGCACTGATATAAATGTGCAAGATATGTGTGCTTAAATATCTTTTATGCAATGAAATTTAAGGCGACTGATTTACAAGTATGAAAGCAATGATTTATATCTTTTATGCCATTTACATTAAATACATGAAACATTAACGTCTAGATTATCCCATTGAATAGCTTCCCAAAAAAATTGATTGCATACATATACCCACCAATAGCGACCGATGAAATCCCAGCATATATGATAAGACGTCCAACTATCTCGACGTCGTATCTTGGTCTAAATACGCCTCCAACTGGGCTTGTATTACCAGATTCTTCTTTTTGAGACGACAGGCCATTAGGATCAGCTTCTTCCTGATTCACATTATACCTGAAACCATGAATAATCCCGTCAATTTCTGTCATAATTTTATCTTTTTCAATATTGGATAACGACTGAGATCTTATCTGCTTGGTGGACTTGCGAGAAAAAGCTGTGGGTTCATAGCTTTTCCTGGGTATGTACCATCCAACAAACTTGTAAATAGGTGGAAGAATAGTAAATACTGCAGGCTTTGCGGCAGTCTTCCAGGCGACAACTAGCGACATACCTAATATTATTCTTAATAAGAGATATGAAATGCCTATGGCACCAAAATCCAATGGAACCTTTAGTAAATCCATAGAATATGCTTTTGTCTCTGCTCCTAAATGGGCAATCAATGCACCTTGTGATATATCCAAACCTATCAAGACACCGATGAAAGCAACTGAGTCATCGAAGCAGGGACAATCGTCAACAGGTTCAACATGCCAATGTATGAGGAGTACGTAGAAAGTTATTTCAACTAATGGTCTTATGACGAGGGTTTTCCATGAATCATTAAAAGAGTAGAGCATGAGATTGTCCAAATACTCTCCAAAAAGAAACCTCAACAAAAAGAGTACAAGACCAATAGTAGCACCCGAAGCTAAATCGAAAAATCCATGCATGCCACAGTAAACTCTACCCAATATCAAAGAAAAGTAATAAATACAAGAAAATATGAATAGCGCGACAAACATCGACGATGAAAAAGACTCCTTGTTTTCTATAAGTCTCCAAAGGAAGACAAGGGTGGCTGCCGTAGCATTAGCACTGTGGCTTGATGGAAATCCGTACTCTTTTGTAGTATACGATGACATGGTGATTCTGTACAAAGGTGGTGATCTAGGTCTAGGAAGACATAAGTAATCTTTCAAACAACCACTGAAATAAATTCCCAAGCCCAACACCTGAACCAAGTCCCTAGTTATCGTAGGTAATCCAAGCCAGAAAGGAAGTGGTAAGATTAAAACATAAAATGTATGCGATGCAAGGTTGGCAGACCAGGCAAAATAAAAGTCTAGAAACGGATTTCTGAATTTCTTCTGTATGTTCTCTAGTACTCCTTGTTCTTCCTTCACTATAGCCAATCCTTTCTTCCTTAATTTGTAGCGAAAAGGAGAAAGTTTCTTCTTATAAATTTCATCATCCAAATTACCTGAATCATTGGACGGGGATGATTGAAACGTAGTAACTTCTGACTCAAGACTATCATTTACGGCGTCGGCCCACAGCCGATTTCGCTGCCCTCTATTCTTCAACTCAGTTCTGACGGGATCAATCATCGGGGTATAATCTTCTTTATTGTTGGGGATCGAATTCGTTTTGAATATTTTCGATAGGAACGGTACGCGCTCATACTAAAATACAATATACCTACATATTAGGATTGGTCTATTAGCCGCTAAATTACACTATATGAAATAAACAGTAGATAATATCATAATAGAATTGTCTAGTTGATCGAATGAGACAACTGGAAGATGCTGTGGTCACTGGTTGCTTGGCATATGCAATTTTTCAAGTAAATATATATTAGTTGAAAAGATCATAAAATGCCAAAACCTTCATAAGATTGTGCATCTTCTCTTCTTTTTCTCCTTCCTAATAAATGCAAATTCCTCTTCATTGACCTTATTTTCTTTACCGAAGTTACCATATATGTTTGGCTGGTAATCGTCTTCAGCTAATGGTTGCTCTAATAAAAGTGCAGAGTCCAACGAAGAGTTTTTGTAATGATGTCGTCTGTTTGAACCATTAGACAGACTCTTAGTATGAAATGCGCGTGAAAGTCTATTTTTCAGGCTGCGTTCTACCTGTTCTTGGTACTCCTGTTGCCTTTGGTAATGGTTGAGTGCGAAGTTGAAGACTGTGTGAATGTTGAACATACTTTTGGCAGAGCACTGAATGTAACCAACGGCATTGATTTCGGTCGCTAGTTCTATAGGTAAATCTGGATGAATGGGTGATTCTAAGTCTGACTTTGTTCCCACAAGAACTATAGGGACATTTGGACAGAAATGAGAGACCTCCGGATACCAAGTGTCCTTAACATTCTGCAAAGAAGTCAAGCTATCCAAAGAGAAACAAACTAGTAATACATCGACATCCGGGTATGATAACGGCCTTAACCGGTCGTATTCTTCCTGTCCTGCTGTATCCCATAGGGCTAATTCAATGGTCTTGTTTCCAGGAGCAGCAATATGAGCTACATAGTTTTCAAATACCGTTGGTACATAAACTTCAGGAAATTTCTGGTGTACATAAGATACCAACAAACAGGTTTTTCCACATCCACCATCGCCTACAACAACTATTTTCATGTTGTAGTCGACATGTTTCTTGAAATTCTCTAACTTTGTGTATCGTGGTACGACGGGATCGTCGTTTATTATAATCTTGGGGGAATTATATCGCTGAAATAGTTCCTTTCGTTGCTTTTCTATCATCGATTGTCTTTTAGCGGACTCATACGGGTTTACGACAGGTTCGTCTCCACGTTCTCTCATGTTTTCTTTCCTTTGTTTTAATATGTAATAATAATTCCACTAGCACTTAAAAGAGGTGGCTTATCAAAAAAATTTATAGTCTATGTTGTTATACTTCAAAACTATTTGAGAACAGTGATGTTGCTATCAAATAGATCTCAGCCGGTGTGTAATTGTAATAGAGATTTTCGGTCAGCGTCGTATCCTGGTAACCTTTTTCACGAAGAATGGATAAAAATGTCTTTATTCTCTCCGATATGAAACGATCGTACCCACTCTTTCCTACTGTTAAATAGATCGAGAACGAGTACTTAAAAATAAATGCTTTTCCTTAATGAAAGAGAAAACCAAAACAAACAGTTCTATTCACGTGATACATCACCTGCTCTCAATGTCCGGTTTGGTAGTAGTTCTGGTGTTCGATTTTTCACTCATGCTACTTCCTTTTACTCATTGCTTACCATACGTTATCGGTTCTGCTATAGGATGTCTAAGGTGCAAAGGTAACCAGGCTTAATGTCCTTAACTCGGATCCTATACTTCTTTAAATCTTAATATGTCACATCAGTTGGTCTACTGTAAGCGTCTACACACCGTACTCTTATGTTTCTTGATCTCAAGCTGACGATGAGCCTCTTAACGGACCATAGCAAAAGGATCTGGCTACAACCTATGTTCTGCTTCGGCGGTTTCTCAGTAGCCGTTACGAGTCACTGCAGAAGTCTCGTAGATGTGCGTTGAAGTCCTCGATCGGCAATAAGATCTAAGTGGTCTCGAAGATCAATCTGCTGCAGTCACTATGATCGGGTATGTAGGCTGTCATAAGAGGTAGCGACGTTAAGTTTAAACGGTCTGGCCATGTCAAATGGCCTATTTTTTCGCTTTCGCAAACGGCGGTATCCGGCTGCATTCCATAAGTATGCCTTTCCGGTCTTAGCTTTGCATCTCATCTGTACTCTCCTCATCACCTACAGAATTCCCTAGCTGGCTATACATGGATCAAGGAATAGACATTTCCTTCTCTATCCATACTTCGGACTTACTGCCTGACCCAATATGCCCAGTATGACATCGCTCAAACTTTCTTTTCACGAAGCTTCTTGTATCTAACTGAACCATACAGAAGGTCGCAACTGCTCATCGCCACAAATCGATTTCTCACATAGAGGACACTGCCTCCCGCTCAAATACGGTCTCGAGCATATTCTGCAGTACAGTCCTGCTTCCTCGAACGTCTACAACGGCTCCAAAGGTCCTTTGGCGGCGAACTGCGTGATTTGAGTCTATTGCAACAGAATATGGACGTCGTGTACGTTGCGCAACGAACGTGTGCAGTCCGGTTGATGGATAACGCTTTTTTCCGTAATCCAGAGGCAGATGATCTGCTAGGGCCTGTCCCAGTGCTCTCCTGCGACATGACTGCTTACCCTCGTTTACGCCGCCACTGCAACGACAGTGCACGGTTGTCAAAGTCCACCCTGCCCCCCTGAGGCTCCTTTTTCCTCCCCCCTGTCTCGCCGGTCGTTAGCATCGCCCTACTACACGTTATTTCTCACCTGCGAATAACGGTATCGATCGCTCGTCACAGCTGCAGTATGCGCCTTCTCGCCATGTTCGGGACACAGAATGGCTCAGGTCTCTACATGGGCCTGTGCTAGTCATGGCGATGTTGTACACTTGGCTCCATGTCAGCGCCTTTCCCATATTCGGTGTGCCAAGCACGATTTCTGCTTTTGATTCTAGTGCAGCCAGGCCCCAGGCTCGCTTCCTCCGCGCCCCAATACATTTCTCCTCCTAGGAGTTTCACAGCCAGCATTTCTCTTCACAGGGAAAGAAGTAGCAGCACTGCCAGTAGGGATGCCAGCAGTCTCATAGGCCCGATACGGCATCCCGATGTCCCGGAATACAAAATACGGCTATTGTCAGTGTTTTATGCACGTGCGTCAAGTACTACTTAGGTAGTACTCGCCCTCGGTCAAGCTATTTCCGAGGGGTTCGATTTTGGATAAATTCATCCAGCCTCGTCAGGACATTCGCGTTTATTTCAAAACATTGCTGAAACTTCGAACGCCCACCCACAAACACGGGTCATAAGCCAGCGAAAAGTGGTAGAAAACTTGCCGTAGAATCGTCTAGCTTTCTCTATGAAGTCGTAGCAAACCACCATCTTTGTAAATTGCCCAAATAGCCTTTTCCATTGCGGAATCTAGACATTTACGCTCAAAGTTCTCGATCAAGAAAATATGTATCCTGTACATAAACATACTTGAGTTCGCAGCACGTCGCTTCATATATATAGAGGAAAGCCGAAAGGAGAAGAGGAAGAGATTTGCATTTTTCCCTTCATAAATATACAAAGGCATTACAATAACGTGAAGGTTTAAGTTCGCCTCAGTCGCTCCTTATTACTTTTATTAAGTTAGTTCTCGAAAAAAACACTAGGTGTTTATCCAACTTCAGTCATTCCTTTATTTGAAAGTTGTATCTGCTGAACTATCAACAGAGAGAGCAAACGTTCTAGGTTAACAGATAAACATTTGTATACTTGGAGTTAAAAGCTGAAAGCACAATGAAATTCAGCTACAGTTTGTTATTGTCGATTTTGTCGACCATAGCGTCCACCCAGGCTGGATGCACAAACGATGGTGGAAACTACTACTGCTCTGAAACATCCAACATTGTCTACAACAACGTTGGTTACTCTGGCTCGTACAAAGATGTCACTTCTATGAATGAAGACACCGGTGAGTGTTCGCAAAAGGACTATCAATTCTCTGGAAAGTTGGCTCCTTTGAACGAGGAGTTGTCTGTGCACTTCAGAGGTCCTTTGAAGTTGTTGCAGTTTGGTGTGTACTACCCTTCGGGCTCTCTGTCCAACCAAAAGAGAGAGGAGGCTGAGGAATGCACCACCCAGCACGCCCATCACAAACACAAGAGAGCTACACAGGTTGTTGAGGTTACTCAAACTGTTGTGGTTGACAGTAACGGTAATAGTGTCACCTCTCAGGAGACCTCCACTGCCACTAGTGGAAACGACCAGGACAGTGGTAACAACAACCAGGCTGCCGCCTCTAGCAGCCCTGAGGGTGGGGCTAGTTCTTCTGCTCCTAGCTCTGCTGCTGCCTCTTCGTCGGACTCGGTATCTAGTTCTGCTTCTCCTTCTGCCTCAAGCTCTCTGTCCTCTTCCTCTTCTTCGTCTTCTTCTGGTTCTGGCTCTGCTTCTCCAGGTGATTGGGAGAGAGTAGCTTACTACACTCCTGGTAATACCGATAACATCACCTTCTTGAACTACCACGGTGGTTCTGGTTCCGGTGTTTGGTCTGCTAAGTTTGGTAACTCTTTGTCATATGCCAACTCAGATGCCTCTGGTGGTTCCTCCAGTCCAGTTGCTTTGAAGGAAACTACTACCGACTCTGATGTCGAGTACATCATCATGTCTTCTTCCAAGTGTGATGGAGATGACTGTGGTTTCTACAGAAAGGGAATTCCAGCTTACCACGGATTCGGCGGTGACCACAAGATGTTCGTCTTTGAGTTCGAGATGCCTCACGCCTCCGGTGGTGGTGGCAACAACTACGACATGCCTGCTATCTGGTTATTGAACGCCAAGATCCCAAGAACTTTACAATACGGTGAGTCGTCTTGTTCATGCTGGAAGAGCGGTTGTGGTGAATTAGACTTGTTTGAAATCTTGAGCTCTGGCTCTGAAAAGTTGATCTCCCACTTGCACGATGGTCAAGGTGATAACGGTTCTTCTCAAGGCGGTGGTGGTTCTCAAGATTACTTCAAGAGGCCAACCAGTAGTTCTATGAAGGCTGCCGTTATTTTCAATGGCGAAAGTGTTTACCTTTCCGAGGTCAAGTCTGACTTTGGTTCTACCATTGACTCATCCACCGTTTCCCAATGGACGAAGAATGGTGGTTCTCAAGCTCAAATTCAAAGCTAAGTTGAATCACATAGGTAGAATTGTTCTATGATTCTGTCCTTTAGTTTTTTTATTACTGGTAGCTAGTTTATACCTTAGTATGTCTGTACGTGTTGTTTATACTGTTCAAATGAAAATGTTTTCTCCATTTAAAAGTAGATTTTTTTTTATATCCGGGCCACTATCATATGTATATATATGGTGCAACAATGAAATCTCAATCTCCATCGAGCTCAAATTACCATACCATAGGAATTGATATAGGTTCAGCATCGGTCAGAGCTTGCTGGAATGCAAATGGGGAGAAGCAAATTGTTCAAAGGCCCATTTCGGTTCATCCTTGCAAAGAAAATCAGAAATATGTATCTCAATCTTCAACAGAAATATTTGAATGCATTCTTGAACTACTTGAATTCATAGAGACAGATGTCGCTGCAGACTCTATTGCAGTGACCGCCACTTGTTCGATGGTGGTTATGGAAAAAATTAGTAGACCCAATGGCATTTTCTTGAAGAGCTACCCTGTCCAGGCAGGCAATTGCGAGTACAGCACACCTCAGGACATAATTATGTGGATGGATGGTAGAGCTGAAAAGGAATCAGAGGAGCTTACCCACAATTTACCCCGAGAAACGCTAGGTAAATTAGGCGGTAAGATATTACCGGAAATGGGGTTACCTAAAGCAAAATGGCTCAGTGATAATACTACATCGAACCTTGTGTGCTTCGAGCTCTATGACTGGTTCTCGTATCTATTCCTAGTGGGTGGCTACGATAAGGACCATCTTGTACCCTACATTGAGCTGGCTGGTGCTGGATGGACAAGCCCCAAAAACTTCCAAGAAGCAATGGACGGTTCCATTAAAGGATGGTCTAGAGAGTTTCTAAAGCGGATAGGTATCCGACTGACTCTAGAGATCGGATCTTCCAGCTTCAACATTAGTGAACATGGTCTTCCTCCTGTGGGTACGCCTTTGGGATATGTATCGCCTGGGATTGCAACAAAATCGCTTTCTGAAAAGACGTTGGTGTGCCACGGGTGCATTGATTGTTACTCTGGATCGTTATCAACCATAGGCACTCCGTCTAGCCAGCAATCCGAAGCCGTTCTCACTGCTGTTGCCGGAACCTCTACCTGTTTTCTACTCTCCACTAGTAAGGTAGACAGCAAACACATACCTGGGATCTGGGGACCTTTTCTGCAATTGACTGCTCTTCCCGTATCCGTGTACGAGTTTGGGCAACCTGCCACAGGGAAGCTCTACGAACGTCTCTTTTCCCAGTACTCTAGCGTCTTGCCCCACACCGATCCCTCGCGATGCTTTGAGATTGCAGAGGAGCAGACTACCGCATTGGAGCGAACATATAATCTTCCGATCCATTGCATCATCCGCAACTACTTCTGGTACATCGACGCTTTCGGTAACAGAAGCCCCTACAACGACTTTGCCATGGGAGAGCTGATCATTGACGGGCACAATGCACTGGGCAACTTGCCTTCTATTTTCGATACCGCAAGCCTCAGAGCCTTCGCTATACGTTACAACCTCATCCAAGAATTTCTCTGCTTTCAAACGAAACACATATTGGATATATTTTCCGAAGCTAATCCTATCGACGTTTCCCACATCCACTGTATGGGCTCACAAGCGTCCAATACACGCTTTGTGAAGCTCTTGAGCTTCATCTGTAATATGTGTGTGGTTGCTGCGTCGCCCCAAGACCAGGATGCCAAGTACAACGTCGCGATTGGCGCCTCTCGCATAGCAGCCTTAGGGTTAAACCTCCATGCATTGTCGTCCTCCTACACTCAGGCATGGATGTCATGCGTTCCCACCCCCTCGTCTGCCACAGCTATCACCTACCACCCCAACGATATTCTACTGGACCTGAATATGGCACTTCCCCTGCTTCGAAGAGTGCTTCTTGCCAAGTTCGAGATCTACAAAGACATGGCCCGCGTACAACGTCGCTACCGTGCGCTAATGGCCTCACCATAGCGATTGCACTACTAGCGCACATGTCGCTGTCGCTGCCTGAGCCGCCCTACGCGGAATGGCGCCCTAGCTTTATGCGCGATCTACCTCCCCTCCCCTCCCTTCCCCTCCTTTTCGGTGAACACTCTGGTGACCGTACCGAGTACGTACCGAGCGCTGGTGCAAGACAATTTTCCGATACCATCGTAGGCGGCCCCCTCCTGCTGTGTCGCCTGAAAGCAAATGTGGCTGCCTCAGTCCCCTCCATGGTAGTTTCCTTAGGGGGGGGCGCCAAGGTGCCTTTAATTCCCAGCATCGGACGCGGACCTTCGGCGGCCAGAGGGGTGCGAATCCTTCATGTATACATTCTTTCCGATAAATCTTCCTTCTGAGTGTTGGCTGCTCCGCTGCCTCGTGCCCACTGACTGTCCCTACGGTACCCTTCACCCAGTTTGTCTAGATCACAAACATAGCCATTCTGCCCTGGTAAGTGTACTAGGCCCTCATGCGATGCGCGGCTCCTTCGGCTTACCTCGAACACTTTTGTCTGACCATTCCGTACACTTATCGTAAATAGATCCGCCGCAGGATGCGGTATGAATTTCATATCAACGCTCTGGACACTCGCCTCGAGCACTATACTGCAAAATCATGGGGTATGGTGGGGATGTATCCTTGTAAAATACTCTAACAGCGTTTCCGATCTCAGTACATAGTAAAACCACTTGCATGTTCCCATAAATAAAGATTATCACGAGCTTCGTTGCCATTGTTTAAGTTTTGGCTCTGCGATAGCTATCTCACCCACTTGCAACAGACGCTCACAACTGTTGAGAAATGTAGAGAGCTAGGGTATAACGGGCTGATATAGGGGGTCTAGTGGAGCATTTGTTCCTACGCAATTTTGTACTTGGGTGTATAGAGGAGGCTACACAATGATTTTTCTCAGTCATTGCTGCAGACATTGGTAGTCTATATGATTGTTTTCTTGCGTTAGCTTACTGTGCAAAAAAGCTATAGGAAAAAAAAAAAGATCGAGCGTGTAGGATTTTATTACCTCCAGTTTTTCTCCGTTTTTTTAGACTTCGTAAAAGCGCTCTTACAGCAGACTCAGAAGAGAACGGCCAAGGATTAAAGAGCACCGAAAACTTAGGAAGTAAGCAAAGCTAGATACGGGTGCAAGAAGCAAGAAAGAAAGCAGCATCTGATCTAACTCTCTAAAAGCACACGGAACAGACGTTATATTAAGCCGCCTAACAAGAACGGCCCCAGTACGTTTTCTGATAGAGCCACTTGTGCAAAATAAGACTGCTGGCGGGAAAAGCAGCGCAAAAGGTCTAAGAAAAGGCTATTTATTGTAAACAAGAAGCTTTGTTTGCAGCGATCATAGATAGACGGCAAAACAGAGTGGGGAGGCAGTTATAAAATCTGTCGCAAAAACTTAGCGAATTCGTTAATGCCACAGGCAAACAAGCTACTAAAAAAGAATCAATTCTATACTGTGGGTCTACAAACTACGCTTAAAGTGTGCTGACTAAAGACCAGCAAAGCGATAGATCGTGTGCCATCTACGATTGCTGAGAAATTTAGCATAAATTTGTCTACAGGCCAGCTAACCGCTTGAAGGGGCAAAAGGTAAAGGACACCGAGTATAGGACCTTTCGTACTAGTTGATGTTTTGCGAGCTTCTTCTGTTGATGGCCGTTAGCTAATTTGTTACTTGCCAGCTATTTCGTCAGCGAAAGTAAGTGACTTGACAGTCTAGTTACTATTGAGCAGCATATTAGCATATATTGTCTCGTGGGGTTATTTTATTAACACTATTTGGACTATTTAGTTACCCAAGACTAGTTTTTTATATTCTTGAATCAGGGGTTGTTAATGGTATAAGAATAATGAGCAACTTCGATATAGTTAACAGCTCTGTCTTGCAGGGAACAGTATATTCAGAGGGCCTGAAACTCAGGTCTATCCCCGAAGATGAAACCCCTTTAAGTTCCAGTGAGTCTGCCAATGGCAAATCTAATCCCACGATTGAAGGTTCTGAAAAGGACCGACCAAGGAAACGAAGAAAGTCTACAGTTCGAGCATGCGATGCATGCGCTATCAGAAAAGTAAAATGTGAAGAAAAGCGGCCTTGCACTCATTGTATCAACAATAACTTAAAATGTACTCAGTACCGAGAGAGAAAGAAAAGTGGGCCTAAGAACTTACATAAAAAGACTCTTGAATCCATAAACAGCTTTTCTGAGAACAAAGATCACGCCCCCAGGCCAATCACCCACACTAAGAGAAGTCCTACTAACCTTGTGACTGTCCTGGATCTCCTTTCCTCCAAACATCCAAATCATCCGGTAGAATATGTACCTGATATTCTTGCTACAAAAGTTGCATCAAGGCCGGATGACAAAGACATAAAAATATCCCGAAATGAAATTATCAACATATTAAAAGCAGCAAAAGAGGATATGGTTAAGCAAGGACTTCAAGATTTAACTGTTTCTTCCGTATTGGCAAATATTGAGAAATACATTAATTTGGTACGACTGAGCCATTTGTTTTCTGATAATCGGGGTGATGTACTCAATGCCGATCTATCAGTATTGTCACTGGTTTTAGTTATCGTTACCTTATGCTTATTGATCCTCGAAACTTTACTAAAGTTACAAATATTGGATTACCATCTGGAAAGTTTAAAGAGTGACACCGCGACACTCAAAAGATTGAAGCAGGCTATACAGAGAAGAATTGTTGAGTTTCTGGTCCCTTTCACTCAGGCAAGCGTTTTTCCTACAAGTTCAGTACAACTTTCGAACAATCCTTTGGTATTCTATAACCAATCCTTAGCCTCTATCCACCTATTTAGCTTTCATCAGATCACAACCCATTTGAATATGCATAACCAAAATCAACAGAAATTGGATCAATTAAGAAAGTCGATTACGTACTACCAGTTGATTACGATTCCTTTTCAAAGTACTTTGGAATTGACAGTTGTTCAGCTTTATGAATTATACGAGTTCTTATTCACGATCGAAAGTGTTTACTTTTTTTTCTCCTCGGAATTTTTTGTCAGGACAAATAATTTGCTTCTTAACGAGTGGAATAAAAATATTCAGGTTCGTAAAGAATCTTTAGATAGTTCTTTGTTTGAGATCTTCAAGATAATTAACAAGGAAGAATTGGTATGGTGTAAACCAATTGGCCATTTGTTTCGCTTTTCGCTTTATAATTCGAATGAGGTATTTCAGATTCGTAACATAAAAAACCTTCAAAATAGTAAGGTAACCGATACGTCGTCTTACTTCAGAATCAAAAGTTACCTCAATGCTCTCACGAGCACGGAGCCTTTCTTCCAGATAGTAAAGTCGATTGTGTTATTCAAAATAACAATAATCCATAGTGACGATTTGGTTTTTGACGTACTTAAGGGAGAATTAATGGAGATTGTCTCGAGTATATCAAAGTATTTGGAAAATAAGAATGACTCCTTTAAACTTCAAATATCCAACTATCAATTGTTGCCTCATCTTTTACAAATTTTGATCTTCAACATAGAGATAGATGAAGAGCACGTAGAAATAAACAGGAAAAGCCTTATAAAGTTTACTAAAAGTTTAATGAAGTTTTTCGCTATTTGTGGAGGAAACAGATTGATTCATTCCAACGAATCATTACATAATTGGTTCAGGAACTTGAGTAAGAAGTCGCATGACTTGACACCAGAAAACGAGGAAAACGAGGAAAGTGAGCTTCTTTTGAACAAAATATTGAACATCTTTGATATAAGTTACTTGTCATCTTATAGTAATAACTTGGATGCCTACAACGACAGTTTTTCGTCTTCTTTGAAAAGATCAATTCCAAGCTTCAAATCCTTTGATCCTATCCAGTCTAATCTAAACGATGAATTGGATGCCGATGTTGCGGATTCCAGCAGCACACAAAATGTTCCCCTTGGCCCCTCAGTTTCGCAGCTTAATGTGGCCAACACCGTTGCCACTGGTACAAGCAATATGCGGCAAAGTGGAAGGTCTATTGAAGGTAGCAGCTCGCTCAATACGCAACTGGAAGTCTTGCCTACATCAGGGGCAGCTAGCAACGCTACAACAGTAATCAAAAATGATGAGCTAAGTGAGCTAATATCGTTGTCACTTTCCGAAAGCACGAAAAACTTGTACAATACTTTCCACCAGGTAGGTGATGACTTTCCTCGTAACAACAGCAGCTTGAGCAATTTGTTGCAATACGGAGCGACCAATGCCGACTGGAACTCAAATAACGATGATGCCCGAAATCAAAATTGTAATTTTTTGCTTTAATAGATACATATAGATATAGGCTTCTATCAACCTAATATTTTTCTTTGGTATTTCTTTCAGTAACTCCCGGCATAACCAATAAGCCAGTGACCTATGCAACTAAAACATTTTTCACGTACAGTGTACTCGTAACTGGCCCTTGATACCGCAGAGATGTTGTGGCATCTGTCTTGTATTTTATATGAAATATAAGACCCTAGCAAGAAGTTTTGGGGGAAACCTTCAGTAATCTACCCTACATTCCCCGTCATTAGCCGCAATACATAAATACAATTCTATAAATAGGTGCCACGAAGAAAAGTAACCGCCAATTGTAAGTTACTGAGTCCATAAGACCAGTTACTCAGATCAGATCCGCTACGCTAAGTTGCATCTACGCCACCCACAATTGTGGTACGGTTGACTATCGAAAGTGCAACAGCATACGTACGACCTACAAACAATAACAAAATTTTTAAATGTTGCGTGCGCGGGCCATAACTTCTTGAAATTATCAATTGCTGAACGATTTGAAGGATTATCGTTAACAAAACAAGTAAAAAATATAAGGATTGGTATATCGAATTCTGAATATTCCAAAATTGTCATAACATAGGTCAGCATAAACGGAGTTAGGTATATTGATTACAATTGTATTTGATCCAGCTGTATCATACAAAAAACTCTTTATTTTTGAAATCTACTCATTGGCATAACTACTCACGGTTCATAGAGTCAATTATTCAATCAAGTGCTTACGCAAAGGAAAGGAAGCGCTATAGTTGTTTGTGAAAGGCGAGGAATCTTGAAAATAACCAGAGTTTGATTGAAAAAGCATAACAGGCATTAAAATTGATTTGTGTTTAATAGAGTTATCTTTTGCCAGCGACTGACAGAACGACAAACATCTCCATAGCGCAGAACAGAGTCTTTTTTTTCGTGAAGTAAGCATTATATCTTCACCATAATACATAGGCACCACACTTTAGAAAGAGGGCACAATGGATGCGGATGCGGATGTTCCCATGGAGGATGTCAGTGACGAACGTCAATTACAACAGTCGTACGACGATGCAGCAAGCCATCACTCGTATCAGCAATCCTATTCTTCAAAAAATAAGGAGCTTTCAAAATCTAACATCAACCAGTTAGACGACTGGATAGAAAGACTAGGAAAATGCGAACCATTAAGTGAAAATGAGGTAAAAACGTTATGTGATATGGCTATAGAAGTATTACAATATGAGCAAAATGTACAACCTGTACTGGTCCCAGTCACCATTTGTGGTGATGTGCACGGTCAATTCCATGATTTGATGGAGCTTTTCAAAATAGGTGGTCCCTGTCCAGATACTAACTACCTTTTTATGGGTGACTACGTAGACAGAGGTTATTATTCTGTGGAGACTGTATCCTACTTGGTTTGTATGAAAGTAAGGTTTCCAAACAGAATCACCATTTTAAGAGGTAACCATGAGTCGAGACAAATTACTCAAGTCTATGGTTTCTATGATGAGTGTCTAAGAAAATACGGTTCGGCAACCGTGTGGAAGCTATTCACTGATTTATTTGATTACTTCCCTATTACTGCATTAGTAGATAACAAGATTTTCTGCTTACATGGAGGGTTATCTCCCATGATCGAAACAATTGACCAAGTTAGAGAATTGAATAGAATACAAGAAGTGCCTCATGAGGGACCAATGTGTGACTTGTTATGGTCCGATCCTGATGACAGGGGTGGTTGGGGAATTTCTCCTAGAGGTGCAGGTTTCACTTTTGGTCAAGATATATCGGAACAGTTTAACCACACAAACGATTTGAGCCTCATCGCGAGAGCCCATCAATTAGCTATGGAAGGATACTCCTGGTGGCATCAGGAGGCTGTCGTTACCATTTTCTCAGCTCCAAACTATTGTTATAGATGTGGTAATCAGGCCGCTATCATGGAGGTTGACGAGCAGCATGGAAGACAGTTTTTACAGTATGATCCCTCGGTAAGACCAGGCGAACCTACTGTAACAAGAAAAACTCCTGATTACTTCTTATGATCACATAATACTAACCAGCTATTTCTTCGTTACCGTGTTCTACGACCATTAATGAACGACGAATTCTACAAGTACACACTATATCGATCCTTATATATGTGTTCTCCGATTTTTGAAAATATTAGTTCTACTTCTTAATCGTTTTAAGAATCTTATTTTCTTTTTACTTTCAGGTCGAAGACATCTGTAGCCCCCGTCTTTGCTTACCTTCCCTTCTGCGTGTCTCCAGTTAAGGCCCATAGCTGTAAATATTCGTGGTAGTGTGCATGACATTTTTTCAGCCAACCAGAGTTTTCAATTTTCAAACGCAGTAAGCATTAATGGGAATTCAGTAAAATAAGTCTACCGTACAAGTTTTGAATACTGGCATCGTTTGAAGTATTTATTGCTGAAAAAAACTAGCATTTAGAACTGAATATGTTAAGGGTATCTTCAAGGCCAAAGTGCCTCTTCAGGACTCAAACCAGGAACATCAACATACCTGTGTTGGAATCCGACGTTAACATCGCAAGAAATGGAAAGGTGAACATAGTATCAGGACACGGCGGTCGTTCTTCTAGAACTGGCTACACTGCCACTGTTTTTGGTGCTTCTGGATTTTTAGGTCGTTATTTGTCTTCCAAGTTGGCAAAGCACGGTACTATCACAATTGTTCCATACAGAGATGATATGAAGAAGAGATTCTTGAAGGTTGCAGGTGACTTGGGTGTGGTTAACTTTGTTGAATTCGACTCAAGAAACTTGAAATCCATTCAAGACTCTGTAGCACACTCAGATATTGTCTTCAACTGTATTGGTGCAGATTATAACACGAAGAACTTTTCTATGGCAGACGTCAACATTGGAATTACTGAAAGAATTGCACAAGTAGTTAAGGAGACCGGAAACCCAAGGTTTGTGCATGTCTCCTCCTACAATGCTAACCCAGAATCGGAGTCAGTTTTCTACGCTACAAAGGGAATCGGTGAAAACATTGTACGTGATCTTGTTCCCGATGCTACTATTGTTAGACCTGCTCCTATGTATGGACGTGAGGACAACTTGCTCAATTACTTGGGTCCAAAGATTAAGATGTGGACTCCAAACAAGAACGGTAAGGAAATCTATCCTGTCCATGTTCTTGATGTTGCTAAAGCCTTGGAGAAGATTGGTTACGATGATTCCACAGTAGGTCAAACATACGAGCTATACGGTCCAGAAAAGTTGACATACTTGGAGATTAGACAGATGATCCACGGTATCACTCAGAATTTCGCCCAAGCAGGTCCTTTTGCTTACAAATTTGCCGACTACGAAATCCCACTTTGGCTCGCCAAAATTGTTGCTGATATCAAGCAATTACCATACTGGAAATTGACCAATTCTGACCAAATTCAAAGGCATGTAATAAACCAAACCATTGACGGTTCTGCTAAAACCTTCAAGGATTTGGGGATTGATGACGTTGATCAGTTGGCAGATGTTTTATTCACATACGTAAAGCAATGGAGGCACCCATTGATTGCTCAGAAGGGTGCTCCATCTCCTCAAGAATTGCGTCAAATGCAACACTTCTCATGATGCGCCTTGTTAAAGTAAAAACAACATGCTTCTAGTATCTTATTTCTGACTGTCATGTCCCAATCTAGCATTTTTGTATAATCTATTATCTATAAAGTATATATAGCTTTCCAAGTAAGATTTATGCTTCACTATTAAAGATAAAGATCGGGCTTTTCCGGTCCTCGCTAAATATTTATACCAACATAACAGGGCGTTATTCTCTTTTATAGCACAGTGAAACAACATGTCTGTGTCGTTACCTCCTATAGAAGTTGTACCATCCCTTCCTATTACAGAGAAAATTGAATTATTGAGTCACCTTTTCGAAAGGTGTCTGGTCTTGTCCACATTTCTCATACTAAAATTATTTGGAGCAGATAAGAAATACTCAACATATCAGCAACTCATAGAAGATGCTAGGACATACTTAATGGACTATTTAAACGAGTCAGAAAGGCGTGCTTCAGAAACAGGAGAACCAATTAATCCAGACATAGCTGCTATTATAGGAGCCCATCCTCGTCTAGGTGCGAGTCAGAAGTTATCTCTGCATTCTTCGCAGGAGCAAAAGTCGCTTCAAGAAAGCTCAGAAGAAGAAAGGAAAAAGCTAGAGGAGCTCAACAACTTGTACGAATCTACATTCCCGGGCTTGAGATACGTTGTCTTCGTGAATGGGAGGCCTAGATCTGTTATAATGGAAGACATGCTCCAGCGCATACAGAGAAAAGATATATACAAAGAACGTCGTGAAGCTTTTGAGGCCATGTGTGACATTGCTATGGATAGGGCCAGCAAGCTTGGAGCCAAGTTTTGATTTTGGGTCTACTATTTATTAATCTTGGAAATGCATTTACAAATATAGGCTATTATCTTACAATTTAACAGTATTAATACGTAAATTACTTATCATTCTTTCGCCGTACGTGTAGTCGTTACATGGCAGATAGCTTGTCTCCTCCACCTTATAATGTCTTCGTCATTGATCTTGGACTATGACGAAGACTAATTATCAATAAATCCGGGTAATATCATGCCTTACACCTATTATTTCGCTGTTTCTCACTAGATAATCCCTTAACAGTTAACAGGTTGTAGAGGTGTTCACTAACTAAAAAGCATACCAAAAAGAGTTAAAAATGGTATGTATTCATCTACGTTATTACCTTACTATTGTGAGGGTGTTTTAGTTGGATGAAATGCCATTTCATTCAATTCATTCAAGATGATATATGCTCCTCTACATGTTTGTAATTAGTTTGGCAAAGTACTAACAAATTAGGCGGGAGCAATAGAAAATGCTCGTAAAGAAATCAAACGTCTTTCTTTAGATGCCAATGAGTCGCAATATGGACAGATCTTCTCTGTTTCAGGTCCTGTTGTTGTCGCTGAAAATATGATTGGATGTGCTATGTACGAATTGGTGAAGGTAGGTCATGACAATTTGGTCGGTGAAGTTATTCGTATTAACGGTGACAAAGCTACCATCCAAGTTTACGAAGAAACCGCAGGTGTCACTGTCGGTGACCCTGTGTTGAGGACTGGAAAACCACTCTCTGTTGAATTGGGACCAGGTTTGATGGAAACTATTTATGATGGTATTCAGAGACCTTTGAAATCGATCAAGGACCTTTCTCTGTCCATTTATATTCCAAGAGGCATAGACGCTCCTGCTTTATCAAGAACCACGCAGTATGACTTCACTCCAGGGAAATTGAAAGTCGGTGACCACATCACAGGCGGTGATATCTTCGGATCTATTTATGAGAACTCTTTGTTGAATGATCATAAGATTTTATTACCACCAAAAGCTAGGGGTACAATTACATCTATCGCTGAATCTGGTTCCTATAATATCGATGACCAAGTGCTTGAAGTGGAGTTTGATGGTAAAAAGTATTCTTATTCCATGATGCATACATGGCCTGTTAGAGTTCCAAGACCTGTCGCTACGAAATTATCCGCCGACTACCCCTTACTCACAGGCCAAAGAGTGTTGGACTCTTTGTTTCCTTGCGTCCAAGGTGGTACTACTTGTATTCCTGGTGCTTTCGGTTGTGGTAAAACCGTCATCTCACAATCTTTATCTAAGTTTTCGAATTCTGATGCTATTATATATGTCGGTTGCGGCGAAAGAGGTAACGAAATGGCTGAAGTGTTGATGGAGTTCCCTGAACTTTACACTGAGATTTCTGGTCGTAAAGAACCTATTATGAAACGTACTACATTGGTTGCCAACACTTCTAACATGCCTGTCGCTGCTAGAGAAGCATCTATCTACACAGGAATTACATTAGCTGAATACTTTAGAGATCAAGGTAAGAATGTGTCTATGATTGCCGATTCTTCTTCTCGTTGGGCTGAAGCATTGAGAGAAATTTCAGGTAGATTAGGAGAAATGCCCGCTGATCAAGGTTTCCCAGCTTACTTGGGTGCCAAATTAGCATCTTTTTACGAACGTGCAGGAAAAGCAGTTGCCTTAGGTTCTCCTGAGAGAATTGGTTCTGTGTCGATTGTTGCTGCTGTCTCACCTGCCGGTGGTGACTTTTCCGATCCTGTTACTACTTCTACCTTGGGTATAACACAAGTCTTTTGGGGTTTAGACAAGAAATTAGCCCAAAGAAAGCATTTCCCATCTATTAACACAGCTGTGTCTTACTCTAAATACACAAATGTATTGAACAAGTATTACGATGCTAACTATCCAGAGTTCCCTGCCTTGAGAGATAAGATTAAAGAGATTTTGTCCAATGCCGAAGAGCTTGAGCAGGTCGTCCAATTAGTGGGTAAGTCTGCTTTGTCAGATTCAGACAAGATTACGTTGGATGTTGCCAACTTGATCAAAGAAGATTTCTTGCAGCAAAATGGGTACTCCTCCTATGATGCATTTTGTCCAATCTGGAAAACTTTTGATATGATGAAAGCTTTCATATTGTATTACGAGGAAGCTCAGAAGGCCGTATCAAATGGTTCACAATGGTCCAAACTAGCCGAATCTACAGGTGATGTTAAGCATGCCGTTTCATCGTCGAAATTTTTCGAGCCCTCTAAAGGAGAAGAACAGGGTAGAAAAGAATTTGGTGACTTGATTAATAAAATCTCTGAAAGGTTCGCTGAAGCTTCTGAGTAATATTCCTACTAAACTTATTCAATTCAAAAGTTATTGAGACCTTTAGATACGTTCAATTACCTACCTTGTTCTTTTTAAATACAAGTCTGATACATACGCTTTTTTTAAGAAAAAAATGAAGTAGTAATTTCAGTATTTACAATACATTTTTCGTAGCCAAAGTTAACGTCTATATAATCCCTATAAAGTCTTCCTTGGGCTTTCCTACAATTGTTCATTATTCGGAAAGCAATAGAAGCACATTTTTCCGAAGCAGTCAAATAAAAAGTTATCAAAGCCATTAACAAGGTTTTGAACATCTTCGTCCATGGTTCGTACAATTTCTTGGCCCGCTTGATCCACTTGTTGATCTGATCGTGAGCCTCTTTTCTCAAAATTTAACTCAAATTCATTCAATGGTACTGCCTTGGGTGTAAATGATGGCTCTTCAACCCCTTTCGGTTCATGTGCTAGAATTGAGTCATGTCTTTGAAAAATCGCTGTGTTAGAAACCTCTGATCTATTGGGTGATAATATTATAGAGTTTGAGCTATTTGGCTTCAAATTGAAGTTTCCTTCAAAGCTGTTGATACAACCTGTTAAATTGCCACTAGGTGGAACTATTGATGCACCGTTCGTAGGTATCTCAGATTCTTCGGCATCCGTCTTTTGCGCAACATTATCTACCTCTTTCTTTCCATTGCCAAACCAAGTGTACAAATTACCAAAGAAACCGGTCCCATTCTGGTTAGCAGAGGGAGTACCAAAACTAGACTTCTGATAAGGATGAGCACCATTCATAGTGTCCTCAACATTGAATTGAGAATCTCCAGGCCTCCAACGTAACAATCTTTCTTCCATGTAATCTTGAAAATAGTCGATAACGGGAAATATACCAGCGTTGTGATTATTGATGATTGTCTGCATCACTGTGTTTGTCGTGCTTTGGTTTTCATTGTATTCGAAGGGAGGTCTATGCGGACTGGAAATGATATCTTCAACGTGGTCAAAAGGTAATGGGCTCTCACCTAAGTCTGGACTCTCGCATGAATGAGTTTCGATTTCAAAAGAGCTTTGGTCTCTCTCGTTACTGTTATAATTGTCCGGAGTCTGATGGCTACCATAATATGGAGAATCACAAGATGAACCTATTGTTATCGTGGTTTCTCTACAACTTGAATTAACTAACTGAACAGGATATTTGTTAATATCATTAGACCTAAATGAAGATTTAGGTGCGCAAATAGGTCTGCTTCTTCTCTCTTGATTTGATGAAAGCGCTTCATTTTGTAGTGAATTTCCACTATTTACTATTTCAGCAGCCCTTTGGACGTTGTGTGAGTTTTTTGCACGCAGTACATGGTACGGTAAGGCTGGATCAGTGACATGTGCAGCCTGTTCCATAGTGAGAATGTTTTCATTGACCTGCAACGCACTTTTCTTAGGTTTTAAGCCTCTATTGTCTGCCTTCTCTTGTTCGGAATGTTTGTAGATATTACTAGGGAAAGATAAAGATCTCGTCTGTTTCAATGGTGATTTTTGAGGAATTGAGGGTTGTCTGAGACTTGAGCACAATTTCTTCTCACCTGAAATGGGTGCCGATCTCACTTGCTTATAGGCTAAAGTAACATCACTTGTACCCCTCTTCCCGTTTATGTTGTCCACGTCTTCCATCCTTAGGATAATTACGAAAACATGTGGTCTGTGATGATCTGGTATAATTGTGTTGCAGCCATTTGTGTCCTCGACGTATCACGAGACAAAGTCCACATGCAAACTTTTCAGCTAAGAAATTCCTTCATATATATTGATACTTGAAGCCTGAGAGCCAACAGACATTGAGTTATCCAGACGCTACATGTGCAGAAGCCATTTGATCTTTTTAGCATACATTAAAGTAATTTATACACAAGCATACCTCACGTTAATCAAGCACCAAAAAGCATCCTATATAACAGACGTCATACGCAGATGCCTTTCGATGTTACTATACAAGAAACCATAACCATTTGTATGAAGTTCATCTTGATAAACGTTCATAATTCATCACATCGATTGCTTCATCGATGGCAGGTATGAAGGGTCAATCAGGCGTTGGAGCAATCCGATTATTTGGATCTAGCTCTGACCTTCCGTCTCTTCCTCTTAAGTCTTCTAACTCTCTTCTTTCTCCACTTATCTCTCATTTTGAATGATAATTAGTGTCTTCTTTTTAAGTAAAAAACCAAAAACGAAGAATAAATTTCTCGAAATATATAAGTCGGTGGCTACCTCGACTTTTTGTGCATTCACGACTATTGTCATGTTTTTTGTTTTGTCACGTGAATTAGGGTTATGACCCTGTTGTTTGCTAGCGGTTGCGTCAGGGACCTTTGTAGGTCTGGTACCCTTGATATCGCTACAGAGCACCCTATTTCACAGGAATGTCACAAATGCAACACTGCTGAATGCATTCCACTTCAGATAAATTTTTGCATTCCGTTGTTAGTGTACTCATTCTCTTGTAATGCGAGTTTTCGATATGATCATCGGCTCTAAGTCAGGTCGATGCCCTATTATTCTAGCTACTAAGTCAAGTCAAAGTAGAAAATAAACGTCTGTTCTGTATGATTATACCTCGCGGGTACAACGGCGCATTGTTGAAATAATAGTATTCGGCAATAAACATGGCTCATTACATAAAAAAGTATCTTATATAACTATTTTATTTAACTACTTGGTAGCCTTTGCCATTTGGAACTTGATGGAAGCATCGACTACCTTTTCGTAGACATTGTAATCCTCGGGCTTTGTTGTGGCATAGAGCATCACATCTGTCTCTCCACGGGATGCGAGAAGAGATAGCGTTTCGTTAGGATGCAATTCTCCCCAACCTTTTTCTATGACCGTCGCAGCATCACTTCTACTAAGAAATATGTGGAAAGATCCATCTTTCACATGTTTGTGAATTATCTCCTTTTCGTTCTTGCCAACCTTTAGGAACAACGCGGGTATACTTTTCTCTATTCTTGATATTCCTCTAAAACAAGAAGGATATTTATCAATAAACCTCTGGAAGAACTTCTGGATTTCACTCTCGTTGTCCACATCGTATGCTATTTGACTGATCTGTCTATGAGGCACTGCCCATCTGGCTATTTGAGGTTCGCCATACTGTCTTACGGCAATATCTTCTGGTCTCAAGAAACTGATATCACCTTTCAGTCTCAAAAAAGCAACATCTTTCCGATCACCACGCAAAGATATTGTTGCGATCCAAGAAGTGCAGTATCCAAAGATGTTAGGAGGCAATCCACCTGGTGTTTCCACTTCAATCCATTCTTTGTAATCTTGACTATTCGTAATATACGCCCCACCTGCAACTAATACCCCAGCAATAGCTAGTAATCCTTTTGTGCTGCCTTCCAAAAACATATTTGACATTAGCAGCTTCCTAAGTGTTCAAAGGCATAGCTGCTTTATATACTTCTATCTGTCAGTTCTCTCAAGTGCCCTTAGCCACTCCATCGTAATATACGAAATAATCAGAGACTATACACAGGTATATCAATCGGTCCGCGTGCAACCGAATAGGACCGTATTACGGATGCAATAATACTTGGATAAAAGTGCACTGTCTTCTTATAATACGTACGCAAGGATCACTCATCACACATTATTACTTTGTGGCAATGTAGTAAATGCTTGCTCCTTTGCCTCGTTCGATGACCTTGTCACAAGACAGGTTTTAGATAGTGTCCCAGACTTTAATATTTCCTCCGCATTGTTCCTACATTCTTCGATCGGCTGGTTGGTGGGTATTAAGAAACTTTCCAGCACATGTGAGTTCGTAACATAGAAATTACGTCTAACATTGATCTATTAAGGAGATAAAATAATTGAATGTTCTTCTTGGGACTTCGTCCATAGAAGAAGAAGACTGCAGATCTTCAGTTTTCCTAATTTTTATTTAGAGAGTTCCTGGATTAAATAAAATTAGACTATTGAATAAGTTTTTGGCTTTATTGCCTACAATCACTTCTATCAAGTTTTTTTGTACCTCGTTTGAATCGGTAGAATTCTTACTGGTATCACATTTAGCTCTAGTTATAAATGATAACTTTTGCTAATTCAGCCGCATTTTGCAACTTTTCAGCAACAATGATATATTTTACTTATAATGTCAATAAGGAAATGATGCCACTTAGTCAGGTCTTGTTTGTTTTTCCAAGCCTTTTATGCTTTATTAATACTAGTTACTCTTTCCATAGTCGTTGCACAAGATTCACTGAGCGAGAAATGAAGTTAGTATCAATGGTCCTGAAAGTCGAGCGAACGCCACCAACATATCTTAGCCGAAAAAGCCAGCGGAATAATTATCACACAACAGATTCGAATGCTCTGAACAGGAAATAACATCTATATAAGCTCTACATACACCGAGTATCGCACAATTAAAACCTACGACGATCGCGCTCTTTCTATCATGGATTTTATCTTTGCATTGAGGTCATGAAACACTATAGAAGTAAATCAGGCAACTTATTTCATCTGTTTCAACGAAATACTGGTAAGGTACATGTGGTACATGGCAAGGTCAAGACCCAAAGTTTTCTCAGTAGTAATAATCATTGTTCAAGTCCTCAAGAAGAGATAAACCTTTTGGATTCCACCCCAACTCTTTTCTTGTGATCTCGCTCTTAACACGGTTATCCCACAGGAAGAACAGACCAAGGAATCCTAAGTATTCACTAGCTTTTTCGGCAGGAACAGATTTGGTGGAAAGACCGAGTTTCTTTGCAATCTTGTCAGCAATTGCCTTGGTCTCAACACTTTCAGCAACACCATGGTAAATCTTTCCAGAAGTGCCCTTCTCAAAGGCAAGGACGAACAAAGCGGCTGCGTCGTCACGTGCAACAGCACTCCACACATTCTTTCCCTCGCCTATATACACAGACACCTTATTCTTCTTTGCAGAGGCAATTATTGCTGGAATAAATGCCTTGTCACCCTTTGCGTGAACAGTTGGTGACAACCTGACAGCCGTAGCTTTAACCCCTTTGTCCTTGTAGGAAAGACAGAAATTCTCTGTATGTGCCCTTTCAAATGGATTGTCCTCACCAACAATGTCATTTTCATCGGACTCACGATCATGAGAAAGTTGGAGAGTACCACTGGTGTAGACAAACGGGCGATTGGAGCCCTTGAGCGTCTCCAACATCACCTCACAAGCCTTACGGTCGATTTTGCAGCATTCCACAAAGTTAGCAAAATCGTGAATAAATCCTAAATGGATCACACCGTCTGACTCACTCACACCCTTCTTCAATGAATCCGCATCAGTGAGGTCTCCTCTGACAACTTGCACATTGGTGCCCTTGCTCTTCAATTTAGCCTCTGATTCATCTGACCTTGCAAGAGCGATAACCAGATATCCTTTGCTTAAAAGTATGTCAATAACTTTAGTACCAACAAATCCTGAACCACCAGTAACAAACACTTTCATTTTAGTTTTAGTTGTAATCTTATGAAGCTAATATCTTCTGGTCTTTTTCTTGCTGCTGCTTTACAATTTATAGACTATTCAGTTGGGTGCTACTTTCCATAATCTCCGCACTAATTCCGGCTCACCTCAATTTATTACTAAGCCTATGCTGTGCGTGCTTACCCTTGGTAGTTAAGATTTTACCGTGTCGGATATTCACGATCGAACAGATAATACGAACATACTTCACGAGGCAAGCTTAGAAATCAGCCTAGTGTAACTCCATCAAATTCACTCCGTAGGTCGCGGAGACGGAGAAAGGACGGAAAAACGAAAAAAACGTGCACTTCTAACCCCATTTTGTGCGAACATCACCCCCAGGGGACTCCAAAATTATGAGAGGAATTAGTAAACCCCATATCCAAATTAATAGCATTGCCAAGTTCAGCAACCCATATAGACCACTCCCATGTTGCGGTTACACATTGTACGAAGTTATTGATTGATGTGAGAGCAGTAGAGGAGTAGCAACGCAGGGTGCTATAATAGTAATGACGAGCGGCTTATGTAGCGCAAATACCTCCGCTATACTTGCGCAGTAGTCGTTCGAACCCGAGGCTAATCGCAGTCTGACATGCCTCTCTTCGGCGCGGCTAGCTGGGGAGGAACGGCTCACAAGGACCCCAATGGGTCCGCGTGACTCGGAAATCTGTTTCGTATGGCCCTAATCCTCCGTAGGTGATACTGACAAGCTGGAGGCTAAGCGTGGCTTCAGCAACCAAGAGACGTTATTGCGATAGGGCTTATTTCACGACTTATCGGACGAAGCTGGAAAGATGCACAAGACGTTGAGCTTGCCTCAAGGTAAACCGAATACAAATGGATGCACACCTTACTATATAAACAATAAAACCTATGGACTAAGGATATCGTAAGGCTGATAACGGGTGGATTATACGACACTGGGATCTTCAGATCATGGCGGTAAAACAAGAAGTTGGGTGCGGTTTACATTTTTGGTAATAAACACTACTATGCACATTGATAAGCGTAGGCATGAAAATGACTTTTATCGACATAATGGGATGTACTAGGCGTGATGATAAGGGCATACTATATAAAGGTTAGAGACTAGCCATAGTTCCAAGAATGCGTTACATATAAACGTTTTGTAATTCATGGCGGTAGACTTCAATGCGATACCTGGCACCAGCCATTTGCTCACCCAGCGCGAGGACCTAGATAAGGAAGATATAGTATTAATTCCTTGTCCATCGGATGATCCAAATGATCCATTGAATTGGTCGCGCAGAAGAAAGTGGTTACATGTCTTCTGCCTCGTCGTATACACATTTGCAACAGGGATTCCGGGCACATGTATCTATTCGATATTGACAGATATATCTAAGGCACCTGGTGTGCATGTGAGTGTATCCGATTTGAATGCTGGTACTGGGTACCTCTTTTTATTTCTTGGCTTGGGTGCATTGGTCTTTCAGCCTTTGGCACAGCAGTTCGGTAAGCGTCCTGTCTTTTTGCTCTCTACTTTGGGTTGTGCCTTGATCAACTTGTGGCAGCCGTACATTACTAGCAATGGCCAGTGGATTGCCCTGAAAATTTTAGCTGGCTTTTTCAGCTCCCCCATCGAGTCCTTACCTGAGATTTCTATCTCAGATTTGTTCTTTGAGCATGAAAGGGCAACGTATATGGGAATTTATGCTGTTGCACTTTTCGGGTCTAACTATATTGCTCCCATGGTTGCGGGTTTCATCAACGAGAATCCAAGATCTTTAGACGTAGGTGGCTGGAAATGGGTTATTTATTGGTCGGTGATCTTCTGCAGTGTTTCATTTGTGTTCCTTTTCTTTTTTATGGAAGAAACAAATTATGAGCGTAGGATAAAAGTAAAACAAGACAAGGAAGGGAATGTTCTTTACGCAATTACAAGTAACGACCAAAAAAAGGTTCCTGTTAACATCAGCATGCTGCATGTCTCGCCCGATTCTGATGAAGCAATAGTCGAAGGAAACGAAACATTGGCTAATCAGGCCGTTTTAGTGGACTATTTAGACTCCGAGGAAACACCAAAAGTACCCAAGACATTTGTGCAAAAACTTTCATTGACTTCCGGTGTGAGATCAAAGTTCTTACTTTGGGAATACGTAAAGGGTCCATTTTATATGATTCAATTCCCTATTGTGTTATGGTCAGGCTTCTTATACGGCTCTTCTCTCTTCTGGTACTCGGTTCTCAATGGTACGGAATCAATAGTATTAAGCGCACCACCTTACAACTTCTCTAGTTCTATGTGCGGGTTAGCCTATCTATCTCCAGTGATCTTTACAGTTCTCCTATACTTTTACGCTGGTTTCACAACGGACTGGGTTAAGGTCAAAATTGCAAAGAAGAGGAATGGTTTATCTCACGCAGAGGACAGACTCTGGTGTTTAGCTGTATACCTGATATTGGGACCTTGCGCCTTGATATTATGGGGCGTTGGTGCACAGCATGGCATTCATTGGTTTGGTGTTGTGTTCGGTTTGGGACTTTTGGCAGGATTGTGTATCATCGGCTGCGTAAATGCTGTGACATACGTAATCGACTGTTATCAGGAAATGTCAGCGGAGGCCATAGCTACGGTAATAGTGATAAGAAACACTATGAATTTTGCCATGGACTACGGTATTACACCTTGGATCGAGAATACTGGATTACAAAATACATTTATTGCTGCTGCCTTCATTTGCCTTTTCTGTATAGGTACTTTCCTTGTTATGATAGCAACAGGACTTTATTGGAGAAAAAGGACTAAGAATGCTTACTGGTCTTTAGTTGAAAGAAGGAGAAATATGGGTATTTCACATTAAGCAGTTATGTTTATATACATAAATATACCTTATACGTGTTTTTCTACTTACATTGCTGCCTTTCATTAGAAACAGCTTTTTAGGCCTACGTTATCGATTAAAGGAGTTCGTAATTGATATGCTAGCACATCGGTCTTGAAGTAACGCCCAAAGAACCTAAAGTGCGCCATTAAGCGCATCGTACTATTTCATCAGACAAGGCGTTTAAGTGATAAATCTATCTAGTGGAGGGCAGGTGGGTGATATATTACATGGAGAAATATTAGCCGCCATCGTCGGGTAACAATGTCGCACTTCTTCTCAGGCGCTGGCTCTTAGTTCGATTCTTACACCCTTCTTATGTAAGAATATGCAGGCGGTAGGCTGCCAATTACTTGATACGACTGATAAGGAAGTTCGCTCTGTAAAGGCCGGATCAAAACTACCGGATGTCTTTTAGATATCAAACTTCATACTGATACTTTTTGTCTATGATTTACGAAATTTCACTAGCCAAAATTATTTATATGGAGTAGCAACTGTTGTTGTTTTAGGGATAGATTATGGTTTATCTAGTCCCCGAAAACAGCTAAGAATTATGTCGGAAACCTCACCAAGGTGAGATTCAACAATGCTATAACTATCTTTGGGAAAGCTGATATTTTGCAGCATCCCACTATAAATATCGATATTTGACTCAACTTTGCTGAGCAATTCGAAAATGATCGTTTGATATACCCTGACGTTAGGATAGCTTTCGCGTAAACTCAGTATAGCACTTGTTAGTTTGTGTATGGCATGGCGTAGCTGATCCTTCACTTTCAGAAGCAATGACATAGAAATATCTGGATTCTGCCCTCTCTTTGGACGATTACTTATTTTTTGCAACTCAAGGGCGTTGACTTGGAGTAAAAGACAAAGACATAGCTGACATGATTTGTAAGCTAAATTTATAAGTGATGGGTTTATTATGAAGTCACACAGGCTTTGGCTATGATTCAGGAGCTCTATAATATATGGGAATACGTGGTGAAACAAAAGCAAAGCTTTCTTAAAATAAAAATAGGACATATTGAGATTACGAGCTTGGTAGTAAAGTGATAACATCCAGAATACTGGTAACGCCAAGCAGCCAAACTCTAATAAGGCTTTAACTGAGCTTTGCCGTAAAAAAGATAGAGAGCTAGGGTCATCATAAGCCCCGCAAGATCTTAAATTCTCAATGTTTGCCATGTCGTGTAACAACTTTTCACATTGTGTTAACGACTTACAGATTCCACTCACTTTTGTATTCGTAGGACCATTGGCGTCTTTGACTATGTTGCTCAAAAGAAAGGACAATTTGACATTGATCACGATACCTTCGCGTATGTGACTACTGGCATCATCGAAAAATTTAGCATCATCAATTTGCACCTCAAAGTCTTCTGTCTTTGCTGGTAGTTGCAGAGCGTAGTCAGAAAGATCTCGAGAAGCTGATATAACTAATGAGATCCATAATCTTTTCTTGATTATACTAGAGGCAAACTGTGATTCTTCTCTCAACATTTGATGTAGCCTTAGACCCATAGCTTTTCCAACTAAAATTTTATTGAATTGGCGTGATATCTTGTCATAATCTTGCAGATATGTAGGCCAATACTCATAATATATTTTGAGATAAAAAGTAAGCAATAAGTTCGAAAAGGAATCTTGATTTTGATGGTCCAAGTAGGTTATTAAGTCGAAGCACAAAGGTGTAATATTCTCATCGATAGTATGTCTCATATCTTGGAAGTCAGCTATAATGAAGCTTGAACAGTCATTACTCGTATCAACAGGCAATGAATTAGAAAAATAAGACAATCTTGCAAAACATAAAAGCACTAAAAGGATTCCCAAATACGCTAAATCCGAAGTATCATACAATACAAGTTGCAATTTATTTTCATGACGTTTTAAAGACTTGGATATTTGGTAGGTAAAAAAATCTTTATCGATGTAAGGCACATGAGGATATACAACTTCAAAATATCTGTTGATTAGTATCCAGATTTGATCGTACAGGGGAGCGATGGATAGGATGGTATTCTCAAGTTTTATCTCATCGAAGTTCGAGAAATTGCAATTGAAATGGTGAGTGTCCTGACATGATGAATCAAAAAATTTCTTTATATATTCCTTCTCCTCATTGTCTGTGGATAATACGTTTGAGCAT
Organism: Millerozyma farinosa; assembly: GCA_002196765.1. Taxonomy (NCBI): domain Eukaryota; kingdom Fungi; phylum Ascomycota; class Pichiomycetes; order Serinales; family Debaryomycetaceae; genus Millerozyma; species Millerozyma farinosa. The sequence goes on from NBND01000004.1 coordinate 1,936,141, forward strand.
TTATGACTTCCTTCTGTGCTATTGTCCAGAGAATGGTATGTATGCTGTAGAGTAGGGTCAATTGAATGGAAGAACTTCCAGATCTCATCTTTACACCCAACCGGCGATTTTTCTACCATGCCACCTAATATCGTATCGTCTTCACTTTCATATGGATTTAGCGTCATAAATGATGTATAGCACTGGAAGTTGTCATTCTTTTTGGGGATTGCTAATAAGTTATTTTTCTCAAGATACCTTACATCTTGTTCCGAGATCATATCAGAAGTACATGGGTAACTATCATCAGACTCTATTACATGTATAGACTGACATGCCTGATTCCCATTGATTATTTCTGGTGTGTATATCCTCTCTTGCTGTTTTTCCTCTCCAGGTCTCTTGATATGACGTTCAAGAGAAGGTTGTTTGTCGCCCAGGACTGCTTCATTTGCAACAAGGAAAGCCATACTTATACGTTTTTTCCCTTGGATGGCCCCATCAGTACTACCATGGTCATTTGCCAAGGGCCTTGACCTATTTTTCCTAATGTTTCCAATCTCAAGTGGCTTGAGTGCGCTAAGCACATATATAGGCAAGTTGTTATTTGCATCTTCTTCGTATTTACAATTCTCTTGGCAGCGTGATTTGCGACAAGAAGAGCAAGGCTGTTCTCTATCACACTTCTTTTTTCTGGCCTTGCAGTTAGTACACACGGTGACGAACTTTTTATGTTTATTCATGTGCATGACGTTCCGTTTACTGTCCTATGCCTTTGCAAACATTATGTGTTACTTCTCATGTGGTGAAGTTCGCGACCAAATATGCAGCCTACCTATACGTCCTTCCACTAACAAATGAACAATATAGTGTGCCCATTCGATAGTCTAAATTCTCTGTCTCCTTCAAGGGATATCGTAGGGATTACGTTGACGAGCTCTTCTCATATATAACGAAACCCAGGTAGTGAGAGCTCCCCCGATAACCCTATACTACATTTTTATCAAGCAGCAGGCTTTGGGAGACTTGCCTTGCTTATCAGATAGCTAATATACACTATCTTTTCAAAGGCCCCAAACAACAGTTTTTACGTTTCTGAAGTTTGTGCTCTTTTTCCTAAGATGTTGATCGAATAGTAGCTCAATTTGCTGCAAACCTACATAGATACCCCTTACATTCCTTAGGCGCGACCAAATGATTCAAAGTATCATCACACGTTCAATCAATAGCAACCGAGTAAAGAGATAGTATGGTACAAGGTAAAACGAGCGAAGACTATTCGTACCTTTCAGGAATATATGGAGAGGTCCCCGTATCTGTGAAAAAAGAGCGATCAGAAAATGTGAGAATAGTACATGAAAGAGAGTTTCCTCTAATACTAACGTTGGAGATCGATGAGCAGGAAGCAACCCCGCTGGCTAAGAAGACTGTTTTGAAAAGTTTTATGCTGGAGATAGCATCACAAGGAACGTTCTTGAATCTACTAAGAAAACACGGTGCAGTGATATTTAGGGGTATTGATGTTGAAATTGACGATTATTCTGACACTATGAAGTCTCTTTTTCAGCAAATCAGCTATGTTCCTTTCGAACAAATTGGTCTTGGGAACCCAAGAAAAGCGATGACAGATGTTGTAATGACAGTAAATGCCTCCACTTATGAAAGAAGATTATATGGTCACCAAGAGTTTTCAAGATATAAGCGATCTCCTGCAGTGCTAAGCTTTTTTTGCCAGAAGCTGTCAAAAAACGGTGGAGAATCCACATTATTTCACGCTTCTGAGTACTACGAGCGAATAAAAAAAGTGCTTCCTGAATTCTTGGAGGAAATTTTGTCAAGGGGACTCTACGTCTCTCAATGTTGGCCTTTGAAAGTAGGTCCTTTCGATCCCAAAGCACCCTCGTGGAGTATGAAGCATTCATTCGGAAAATATATTGATGAATCGGATAGTGTTGAAGAAATGAAAAGAAAAGCTGTAGCATTATGTCTCGAGAGGGCCTGTGATGATTATGAATTTTTGCCTGATAACAGCTTCAAAATACACCATCATATAAAACCATTAAGGGTTCACCCATACACCAAAGAGCCATTTTTCTATAGCAGCTTTCCGGTGTTCTATGGGAAGTATTATGATGCTAGAAGGTTTGGCGATAACTACCAATTGAATCCGGTTAATGGTCATGACGCTAGGTTTGATGATGGAAAAGACATACCTCAAGAGGTTCTTGATAAGCTAATGGAGTTGTCACTTGAAATAGAATACCTTCATAAGTTCAGGGATGGTGATATAATTTTCTTAGATAACTATCAAATCTACCATGGACGATTACCGTTCGTTGAAGGAGAAAGAGAAGTCTTCTCAAGCATGTGGGATGAGCCAGCTGAACAGAAGAAGTACCCAGAGTTACTAACGACTTTAGAGTAATGTTTCTCATTATATGATCCAAATCATTCATCATATTGAAGTAATATTGAACCTCGATATTTTCTATCATTGCATATACTAGCGGTTTCGGTGTGTATTATGCTGCAATATACTACACTTTATATACTTTCAATTAAAACCAAGACATTTAGGGGAGTGTTATGGACGACGTATTTCTTCCTGAGGAAATAAGACCAGCCACGCTGGCACCTGCTAACGCCGATGTTTCCATAGTACTAATAAATGTCTCCATCCCGTTCAAGTACCATAAGCCATCCGCCACCTTAAAGTCAGTGAAATTGGTAGTTGGGCGTAACTTGGGATAAGAATACCATTCCTTTCTATAAATCCAACTTACATTCGCTCCCGATCCAGATATATCACGAATGAAATCATCCGTTAACTTTGCTTTCGAGAATATCTTGTATACATAGCTTCCCTTTTCTTCTATATGGTCGATCAAAGAGAGAGAATAAAATGGAATATCAAAATCTGACGAGTTTTCATCAGATTGGTTGAATGGAGTAGTCAATATCGTAGAAGGGAATGGCTGTTGCGAGTCTTCTCCAAAAAAAGAGGCATTGATAGTCGAGTTCGAAACAAAAAAGGTGACATGTAAGTGGACATATTCTACCTTGGGTATGTCTATATCAACACCTTTTATATCAGCCTGGTCAAATGGGGTTGCAATAACCACATCATCAAAAACGTCAATATTTTTATCCCCCGTTTCCAAATTGATATGTTCAACTCGCCATTTTTTTTTAGCGTTATCTAGCTTTATCAGATATACAGTCTCATTAAGCCTGAGATCGGCTTTAGATGATTCTATGAACTTACGGAATATTTGCCAATTACCACCTTTCACTTGCCTCGCATCGCTAGCAGCCAAGCACACCAATGACCCTACAGCATGTATAGAGTCGAGATCCAGAGCGTAATTTACTCTAGTAAGAGATTGAATGAGCTCCAAGGCAAGTAGATCCGAAATCGTTTTGTCTGCAAATAATTTCCTCCCAGTGATTTTTGTATAACTTAGAAAATCAGATAAACGAGCTGCAGTATTGAGGCTTTCAAACGGAAATAGCTTGTTATAATAATAATCGAGAAATCTCTGTACAAACTGCTTGGACAACGACATAGATCTGTAAATACTTAATCCATACCGCAAAAAAAGTTTCATCTTGTCTATGATGGAGTCAGAGAATACAACGATTACAGAATTGCCATTCCAGATACCAATTCTATTGTTGGCATTACTTGCTTTTTTAGCTCCTTCTCTGAACAGTTGCGTTTCCAAATTGAAGTCCTCCACAGCTTTGCTTATAATTTTATTTGCTGAAACAAAAATTGAAGCCCCTGTCTCCACCAAGTGGGATGATTCTTCACCTATCAGAACTGTTGCTGTCCTTCCTCCTACATGATTAGATTTTTCATATATCGTAATATTGAATCCATGATTAGTATACTTTTGCAAATAGTAAGCAGCAGAACTCCCCCCTGCTCCCGCTCCTATAATCGCTATTCTTCCTTTTACAGGATCATCTTCAGCCTTAAGTAATATTTGCTCGCCTTCTAGCCCACCTGCAAAGCACGAGGCAAGGAATTGAAGCAAGAACAAGAGTAGTTTCGTCATACTCATGCACTTAAGCTCACCTATGAGTATGTTCAAACCTGCTTAAGGTGAATAATAAATTAAATGACACAAAACCGTGGTGGTAATCTGGATCCTGAAGGCCATAGCCGTTTGGAATAGGTAGATGAGAAGCATATTCCCTAATGTGTTACTTAAAACAGTTATATAAAGCTTGTCTCACGCGTATCATCTCCTAGAGAGAAGGCTGTCCTAGTTCTAAACAACTATTACGGCTACTATAATAAAATAAAGATGTCTTTCAAACTCGCCATTGTATGCAAAAATAGTTTATTAAGAATTACAGCCATGCTAAAGGAGAAGTTAAGGTAGCTTATAATATGTATAGGTCATAACGCTACAGATATATAAGACATTGGCGGGCAAGATATAAACTGAAAGAATGAGTTTACTTAAATGGCGTGAATAAATGATTGGCGCTATCATGCGGAACAGTTGTTGCAGTGGCCATTTTTTAGGTATGTCATGTCTTCGCAATGACGCTGCCATTTTATAGTCTCGGCTCTGCAAACTATTGGATATTAAAGACGTGAGAGCGATAAATGGAAGCCAAGGAGTTTTTTCATACATAGTAGTGATATAATATTTCTACAGTGAAAGTAAAGGCTGTTTTTCATATTCATATCTATTTATACCCGCCTCGCACCTTTGAGAGCGGGTAGGTCTTACGTATACGAACCCTGACAGCAACCTCCATCCTTATAGCTAAGCAACAAGCTACCTGTCTTTTTACATATTGCTTGGGAACATTCTTGTCGACCATTATAATCCTGTAGGCTATTATTGCAGCAGTCATAATAGTCACTGGTACAATTGCCGGACCCAGCAATTTCACAACCTGAATAGTTACATATACCAGAAGAAGGGTTTCCCAATTTGCTGTTTAAGCATTGAACCTCAGTTGGCGATGCCTGCGTTCCAGAGTTGCTACTTTTGTTTTCGATCCTGTGCCCTGACCCCGGATTTGGTCTCTCGATTTCTTTGACCTTTGCACCAGTATACATGTCATACACAAAATGTTTGTTCGTGTCCGGATTATAAGCAACGCATCTAGCTCCTTGATACTTTGGGTCTCCTTCGAACAGTCTCGCATACGACTCATCAAATGCCCCAGAACTGAATATGGTGAAACCATTGCGCGCTGCAGCAATCATGCCCTCCGAGAATCCTAATGCTTTTGCTTCCGTCTCACTTATCGTACTAGGTATGGCTATCAATCCACATAGTAACAGAAGAAGTATAATAGTGTTTTTCATAATTCCAATCATATTAGCAGTAGAATTATATGTTTCAAGGCAAATTTGCTAGTATTTATTTATTAGTCTCAAAATTCGGGCCCTTTTTGGATAGATTTTCGATTTCGCACATACACTTCAACGCTTTTTCTATATTCTAATATGTACACTGCTGTTCACTCAGCTGATCTCCACTAACATATAAAGTAGGAATTATGAACATTCGGTCTATGCGTTAGAGGATTTTGTTTGTTTAATTTATGTAATGCGATTTTCAAATATATTAGCACAAAAAAGAGGCTGCATAGTTACAAAAGAAAATAAATGAAATCGAAAGTATAAGGTGTATTGAAACTACCATAATCTGCTAAGACTGGAGAAATTCAAATAAAAAACAACAAAATTCTCTCAAAAGTCTATATTATATGCAATCACTTTCCTATCTCTTTCTTCTCTGACTCGTTTCCTTTTTCCTGCTCATGTATAACCATGAGAGAGATAATGGAATCCGCGACTTGACTGGCGGTGATTGAGGTCAATTCCGCGTTGGTGTCAAATGGAGGAGAAACTTCAACCACATCTCCTCCAACAACATTGAGTCCCTCTAATCCATCTAAGACACTCAACAACTCTCTTGAGGTCCATCCACCTGGTTCCACAGTTCCAGAAGCTGGTGTGTTAGCAGGATCCATGGAATCAACGTCCACAGTAATGTACACAGCGGAGTCTCCAACTCTGTCTTTGATCTTTTTGATAATTCCATCAATGCCTATTTTGTCAATATCTCTGGCGAGTATCCTATCGAAACCACATTTTATATCGTGCTCAACATCCTTAGGGCCTGGATATGGTCCTCTGATTGCAGCGTGAATACAAGTGTCAGAAAGCAACCCTTTTTCGTGGGCCCAATGTAAGTACGTTCCGTGGTTGACAGATTGGTACTCAGTAACATTTCCTCCGAAATAGTAAGGGTTCCAAGTGTCCAAATGAGAATCAAAGTGGATAACACTAACAGGACCATAGTTCTCGTAGGCAGCTTTAATTGCGGGGAGAGTTATAGTATGATCTCCGCCGAGGGTGAAAACCTTTGGTGCTTTGAAAGAACTATTTTTCGTCTTGTGTTTTGCGATGGCCCTGTTTGCTCGGTAAATCTGATCCAAAGCGATTCTGTTATCCAAAGGTGTGACCGGTGGATCACCGCAATCAACAATTGAAAGTCCGCTATCATAAGGATTGAAGTTGTCTCTATAGACGGAATAAGCTGGTGCCAATCTACGAGATCCCATACGGATACCGTTAGGCCCAAATCTAGCACCAGGTCTGTATGAAACACCCGAATCAAAAGGAGCTCCAACCACTGCAATATCAAACTGTTCTTTGTCAAACTTTTCTGGGTCATAACAATTAGCATAACGCAAGTGGGCAAATGTTGGTATTCCACCAAATTCACCACCTCTGTATAACACACTTGATCCATTAATATCTCTAAGGTCATCCTTGTCTGGATATTGATAATCATCGGTAACGGTAAGGTGATGATAGACCGGACTTATACTTCCTGGCTGCATTTTGCTTTTACCATTTGGACCAAGCGCTTTCACTTCTGATCCCTCGACATTGTCGAAAAAGGGCCCATAGAGTGCATCTAATAATCCCACGGGTTTTGTTTCTTGAATGGAACCCACATTGTGTTGTTTCTCGGGTAACTCACACAGTAACACAAGTTGTGAGTTATCCCCTGGGATATAACTGGTTTTTACCTTGGACAAGGCAGCTGCTATGGTAAATAATATTTTGAAGTCGAATATCATTTCCTGTTCTTGCTGAGTATCTCGGATTCAGATCATATGGACATTGGCTGCAAATATATACCATAACAAATTGCGCTCGCGCATTTTTTGATCAGATGCGCGCATTTAAGCGCATTTTTAAACTTTAATTGATCGGAATGGTACAAGACTAGCATATCTTACAGAGAAATTACTCGGAATAGTCGAGGTATTGAGAAAGTAGATGTCACATCCAACTTTCATCAAAAGCGCATTTTTTTGAAAATGCGCGCTTACCTTTTTGGCAGTTGACTTTCTCATGACATACGCTATGTGTATCCGAAAGTACAGCGAGAATAAACAGAGATTATACGAATACAATTTGCTTATAAACGGAAAAACAGCCTTAGTTAAAGAATGTGTCGATGAAAGCGCTTTGCTTTAACAGCCGTGCTCGAATTAGTCTACCCTCGCAAAAAATTAGGTATACAGAGAAAGTTAATCTCGTAAATTTTTTCTTTTTCAAAGATGCTGCAACATTTTGATGCGCTCAACTTTAGAACATCCGATAAAATTCTCATATTTGCGTCATCGACATAATGCGTTTTAGATCAAATAGATCGGCAAAGATTTTGCGCTTACTTTCTTATAAAAGTTATTTCAAGGATGGACTATGTAACCATCGAAACATCTTTCGCTTGAAGATAACATTCATTGCAATATGAATAAAGCAAGTTCACATAAGCTCATGATGAAAACTGCTGATTCACTGGGCGAACATGAACCTTTATTGGGCCACAGAAACTACGTATCTGCTCATAAAGAGTTAATATATGTATTAAGGTCTTCTATCCCAGTCATTGTTGCGTTTTTTCTACAATACTCCATAACAGTGACCTCAATATTTTCGGTAGGCAGATTGGGCCAGAACGAATTGGCTTCAGTCTCATTAGCTGCTATCACATTCAATGTTTCGGTATCAGTTTTTAATGGTATGGCTACTTGTTTGGACACATTTTGTTCTCAAGCTTTTGGCTCAGGAAATTACCCTTTGGTAGGACTATATTTTAAGAGGTGCTCTGCAATGATATTAGTAGTCGCAATTCCAATACTAGTTTTCTGGTACTATAGTGCTACAATATTATCTTACATTGTTCCTGAAAAAGAGCTTCTTCTTTTAGCACAAACATACTTGAGGTGTGTTTCAATTGGAGTGCCCGCCTATATATTGTTTGAAACTGGTAAAAAATTTCTACAATCCCAAGGAATCTACAAGGCAGGACAGTACTGCTTGATGATTGTTTTCCCTTTAAATATTTTAAGCAACTATCTTCTTGTTTGGAGTGAATCTTTTGGGTTAGGTTACATTGGTGGACCTATTTCTGCTGCCTTGAGTTACTGGCTAATGTGTGTTCTCCTCTTTGCTTATATTATATGTATAAATGGGAAGAAATGCTGGGGAGAAAGCAGCTTAAAGGATGTGTTTAACCTCGACGAATGGAAAAGAATGGCATCGTACGCCATGAATGGAACTGCTATGTTGTTATCGGAATTTATTGCATTTGAAATTTTGACATTATCTGCTTCGAAGTTCGGAACGACTTCATTAGCAGCTCAATCAATATGCTCAACGCTAGCCACATTAGCATTCCAAATTCCATTTGGAATATCCGTCGCACTATCTACACGCATTGGTTATCACGTAGGTAGTGAGGATATGAGTGCCATAAAGTTGATGAATAAAGTAGCCTATTCATTAGCTCTCACTTTGGGAGTGATAATGTCTAGTCTAATGGTATGCTTTCACACCCAAATTCCTAGGGCCTTTATAGATGATGCATCAGTTGTTGAGGTTGCATCACGAATCGTGAAAATACTTGGAATAAATCAGTTTTTCGATTGTCCTAATGTTATATTAGCAGGATCACTTAGAGGGCAAGGCCGACAACATATCGGCTCGGTACTTAATTTAATCTCATATTACTTATTTGCTGTTCCAATTGCACTTATACTTGCATTTACTTTTCTGCTTAAGCTTCAAGGGCTATGGATCGGTATAGGAATTGGAATCGTTATCTTATCTCTGTGTGAGCTCTATTTTATATATCATTCCAATTGGGATCAGATTGTCAATGAATCAAAAAAGCGAATTCATTGAGTATACGAGATTTATATGAATAATCAAGATAAGTTTTGTAGCTGAAATATTTATTTGATGTACAAATATACTCACCTATTCTCAGAAACTTTTAAAGCTGGCTACAATGTATGATTTTTGCTTATCAAAGACATATAATTATTATTGTTCTATGTATGTAAATTTCTACTTCATCTCCTTCGTTTCTATAGTAGTCGTCTGTTTTATGCCTGCTTTTTCTGACTTATCGGCCACACCATCAATATATTCTACACTTGTATGAGGTGCTATATTTAGTTTATTGCACTCTTCCAATGTGAAAGCACTGAAAATATCTTCTTTATCTTGCTCATCGAGTCCCACAGGAGGAAACACTTTACCAACAATAGTATGTAGTATCAAAGGACAAGCAAACCCAAAAATAATATTTCCATAGAAGAAGTTGTTAAGCCCATTCGGAATTTGTTTTTTTGTCACGCTGGAAGCAAGTCCTGGTAATCCAGGAATAACAGATACAATCCATACCACAATTGCCCTTATGTTAAAACCCTTGCAGTAATAAAACGTACCCTTGGAGGATGTTATGTATAAATCATAGAGTGGAATTTTTCCTTTTCGAATCAAATGAAATTCAGCAACAATTATTGCAATTATAGGAGTCACAATAACTCCAAAGGAGCTCATTACAGACATGAAAACGGACGAGGTGTTATAAAAATTCCATGGCTGTACTGTCCAGGAAAGGAGAGCAGTTATTATAGCACCTCTTCTTATGTTGATAAACTTCGGCATTACGCCAGCTAAGTCCATTCCACCCGCAAACCCATTAGCTAACACATTGAATGTTAGTTGAGACGATGCAAAGCAGAATCCTAGAAAAAAAGAAGCCGCCCTTAATCCTGGGGAATAATCTTCCGAAAGCCACTGCAAAACTATATCATTTGGCAACCATAACGATTTTCCATAAAGATCTTTGGTGGCCGAGGCACATAATAAGCCAAATAGAGGCACTAGTGTTCCCGATAAAAGAACTGACACAATAATACCTAGGTTCATCTGCTTTTTGGAGTAGGCGAATCTAGAAAAGTCGCTTTGGTTGGTACAATCGGGAGATAACGCACCATACCAAATAGTCATAGAGTACAACCACATCCAACCTGTCTTAGAACTACTCAAAGTAACCTTCTCGTGGAATATAGTGCCCGGACCACCATTTTTAACCAAGCAGGTGACGAATACTGCTACAAATGCGATAGCAGTAATGAAGCACGAAAAATTCACGTATCTGGCCATTTTTTCAGGCTTTTTGAAAAAAAAAATAAACTGGATAACATGAAAACAAAGAAACCCAATAAAATCTCTTGTTGTCATCGCCAAACTACTTGGAAAAGTGTTATCCATTTCAAAGTACCCTTTTCCGAAGCTGGAGAATATCAAGACCATACCCAATCCTCCGAGCCAGCTTTGAGAACCATAGAAAACAATGCTCAAAGCTACTCTTATCAAGATACCAATGCTTGATCCATATATACCAAAAATCATCCTCTGACACACAGTGTATCCAATATGGTACTTTGAGCCAGGTCCCGAATTAAGACATGTGTATACGATTATTAGTATATTGGCTATTGTTAATGCGCCCATCGTATGCTGAATATTAAGACCCAATGCTAACATGGCTGAGCCTGTTGACCATGTCCATATTGTAATATTGGGCACCGCCCAGTATCCAAAAAATGCCCAAAATCCCCATATCCTTCTCTGAGGGGGCATGGGTTCTAAATCCGGGTTCTTAAGTATAGTAGGACTGTCGTGTCCTTCATGAGGAACTTCTAACATAGCAACTAACTTATTCATTACGCAATCCTTGTCAGTGCCATGATGGTCTTTCTTTAATGGAACGGAAATTTTATACGCGTTATATATGCTTTACATCATATGTCGAAAGCGCTATAATGTACGACAAGAAAGAGTAAGCTAATGAACTTACTGATAAGAATCTGAAGCATCGAGTTACATACAGGAAAGACAAATTTGATCTTAACATCGATCTTGTCTTTTTGCGCTCTAAATCCAAGAAAGCGCATGTAAGAAAACGCAAATAACTTCCGCTACTGTGCATCTACTCAGCGCCGATGAATAGGTTAATCAGTACGATAAGATGAACTCTCGGATATTTGATTGTCTCTACACTAGCAAGTCTTCCTTGAATGTTGCGAGAAATAGTCATGCGAAGTTGGATCTTATCTAAACTAACTAGCATACCTTTCTGGAAACAGCCCAGTTGTTCACTCGCAATACGGTCCTATCATAACATTTTATTATCACCAGACCGATAAAAAATAGTATTTATAATAGCTATCAATACATGAAAAAATGATATACTGAACATATCCTATATCAGGGGAAAATAAATGTAAAGACGCATAACTGAAACCAAATCAATACCGCATACTCAGCTATCCATTTCATTTTCATCAACATGGTCCTTCTCAGATTAATTGTGTCGTGGTATTGATGTAGTAACAAGGCAAAACAAGATAAAAGGAAGCTAAAGTGAGTATAGTATTCAATAATATAGCATATATGTACGTCGATCTATCAATTCAGACCCTAACGTTTATCTTAAATCCAACTAGAGTGTATCTGCACATAATCCAAAAAAATAGGCCTACAAAAGCCATTAGACCAGTTAAAATCACGAAGTTTCTGTAATTTTCAGTAGTTCCGTTGTCAATAACACTTGCACCTATAGGCACGACAACCAAATTACCGATACTAATTATCGATAAAAGTAAACCATACCTTTCACCAAATTGATCAACTGAAGTGATTTGTGCCAAGCATGCTGGAAGCATCGTGAGAATTGAAGCCAGGAAATATCCGCCTAATGCAGCATAAGCAAAAAGAGCTTTTAGATTTCCTCCAAAAGGAAGCCATAAGACGAAAGTAAAAATATTCAAACCTGCCAACATTAAAATATTCATATTGAATTTGCCCCAGAAGTCAGACGCCAATGACGGCATTGCTCGACCTATAATACCTGTAGCATTCCATACAGTAAGCAACACGTAAGAAGTTGATTCTTTAACACCGTGAGCTATGGCGTATGTCGCAAAGTAGGTTACAATTAAGATGAGAGACAATTCTGCAAAGAAGCCGCCTATGATGAGATAAATAAATTTGATATCTTTGAAATGAGAAAGGTTGAAAATTTTTGCTCTCAATACAAATTTTTTCCATTTCGAGTTCATTTCTAGGACATTTTCTGGCTCATTTTTTCTTCTTATTCTCTCTTTAACTAGTGCCAAGGCAATTAACATGCAACCCAAACACGTAAATGCCAATATTCTCATGGCCCAAGTATATCCATACTTTGGATATAACAGTCTGAGCATTATGGGAAATGAAAGACCTCCAACAGAACCACCGCATGTGGCTATTCCAGTACATGTTCCTCTCTTTCGGAAGAACCAATGATTAATAACAGATACTAAAGGAGTGATTCCAATTCCGGAGCCTACACCCATAACCATAAAGCTCACAATAAACTGACCGACCAGAGTTGAGCTTGCAGCACCCATTAAGCCTCCAAAAACTAAACCTGTTGACCCTAAAAGTAATAGGAACGGCCCATGCTTGTCAAAGACAGGTCCGATGAAGACTCCTATTCCGTAAGCAAGACACAAGTAAACCGAGAAAATCCAGGACACAGATATGGAACCAACACTTGCCAATTGATGTGTAGACACATAAGCTTGAACGGCACCAATAGCATTCACTAAGCCTAAATGGACACAGCAACCGAAAAACAGTCCAACTACCACTAGATAGCCCTCTTTTCCACCATCAGGACATTCTTCGTCACTGTTCGAGTACGGGTCCTCATTTGGAGGCTCAGAATCACTGCTGTTATGCTGAGTTCTATTTCTATAATGTTGTAGCTCTATGCTGCCAGCACTCATCTCATGTTGATAAAAAAACTATGACGCATACTTCGATGGTAATACAGTCAGTATTTGGTGCAGTATCGATTAAAATGCTATTGCACTAGCAGTACTATATGCAGTATTCGAGGAACTAGATTCGCTGCTGTATACTCAGACACGGCGACAGGGTCAGGGTCTTTATATATGTGAACATTCATCTTTGATCTAATAATAATAATCCTGCTTATTGACACTACGTAACATGAAACAATTTATTTCTTTCCAGCCCTTCAAAGGGTGGTTCTGGGCTCTGAACAATATCGTCGATGAATGTCTTAAAATCTACATCTTTGGATTATGCAACTTACTATTCTTTAAAATTTTCCAAAATGAGGTTAGAACTACGAGAAGCGGGATATCATAGTAGCAACTGAAAAAGGAAGGGATCTCGAAATTTTTTTTCAAGAAGCTCGAAGACCCGGCTGTCAATATGATAAGTAAGGAAAAGAAATAAAGATATCCATGCAATGCAGCATAGGGACCAAATTTTGATCGATAAGGTAATGCGTCTCTCCCGTATCTTTGTACCTTTAATATCTATGCAAAAAGATATGGTTTAAACATATAAAGCACCGTTCAAGTGGTAAGTTCGATGATGTGATACTTTGAAACAACAGAAATACAGCCAATGTGCTATGTGAGCACGATATATAATCAAGAGGTATTAATAATAGACGCAGATAACACCCATTAATGCGCAACTGCATTGATGGTTTTAGATATCATTCTATGTGCTATTAATGGGGTGTCATAGCACAAGGATCCTCGATATTGCGGATGAGAGAACAACTGCGTTAATTATATGAAGCAAAATTTTGATATAAGCTTAATCCCAATAACAAAAGGTGAATGCGAAATTGTGCCCGATGATGTGGTGAACTATGATTCTTTGGAAGAATGTATTATAAGAAAGAACTATAATAAAAGCAAGAACAACACCAAGTTAGAGTGTAATGACTCTAGTTGCTATCTAGGTTATTTGTGTGGCCAAAAAAAAATGTCTCCGATTGAACTATACGAAACAGCAGAAAACAATAGAACACATATGTGAGTTCCCTTTTTTTCTTTTGTTCGTCATTTAAATTGTAGCCCAGCAAACTACTAGCCAACCCTGGTCTACTGCTTAGTGGATCATAATTAGAAGGTTATATTGATTAATGACGCAATTGTTCTTCAGTTCCACACACGCTATAGACCACATCTCTTTGCAAGTGCAGTGAGTGGTTTCCGATCTTGATGCCAATGTTCAGGCAATTTGCAACCAAGGCGCCTGTATATAACGAAGACCAAATTAAGAACAATATACAGCTCTGAATCGTAACTCTAGTAAGACATACTTATAAGCAATAAGACATCCTTGGCTATTTATGAGTAACAGGAAAAATTTTAGTTGTCAGCATGTATACATGTATACATATATCACTTTCATGTGGTGAAAGAATTTTATCAATCAGAAACAGACACATATGAATCACCTCTTTAGACACAGAGGTGGATCTGAAAAGCAAAATATGTACCGCCTTACATAGAATTTACGGTGGCCAAATCATGGGTGAAAGCATCTGTTTCTTATTATGTCATTATAGTAATCTTGCCAATGATGAATAGGTACTTGCTGACTTAACATTAACTACTTTGCAACATGAGCCGCAATCGCGGTAAATTCATACACTCTAAGAACCCACTTTATAAGACCTTTTAGTAGCCTGAATTACTATCAAATCACGTAATTTTGCAGAAATTCAGCTTTTCAACGCTTGCATCCAAGGAACAGATAGCAGCAAAGCTTTAGAAGACAACTTTCCTGGGGTTCTCTTCTTTAAATTAATTTAATTTATGTTAATAAGCAAACGTACTTTGTAAGCATAGAAACAAGGTAAAGAGTGATTTTTCCCTATTTATGAACTGAGACGAAGTAAATAGTCAACATTTTCTACTCTGTATTTTATACTTAATCGACGATACGATCTGACCTCGGCATCACGGCCAAGTGATAAACGAATGAGGATTTTCATTTCTATTGAGAATTAAATTGACCATAAACGCCAAAGAAGCTTAAAGATATGCAGCTTGTGTTATTGAACAAGTAGGTATCTGAAACGCCGGTATCTGCACATAAAAGCATAATTGGTCTAATCAGTATCGCAATCTGAAGCGATCCAGTAAACCACGTCACATAGCGTTCACACAGTTTCTCCATTCCATAAATAACCCCTAATATGATACGATCACTTAAGTTTTCCTCTGCGTATGTTTGCTAAAAGATATGTATATAATGTAAAATAGCAGATACATGGATTGAAGCAAGCATTACATCTACATTACGAGCATGACCGAAAACACCAACAGCTTCAGCAAGAGTGTACGGAAAACCACAAGTAGGGCTTTATAATATATCTCTAGAAAGCACCTACAATATCTTATTTGATAAAAGAGCTCAAACTAAGGCATTAACCTATTTACTTTTTCGAATGTGGTTTGACGATTGAAACGTTTTTTCTGGTCCTTGCGTTGGGAATCACTGTAAGTCAGATACATACTACTTCGTTTGAAGCTATCTGTATCTATAAGTAAGAGCATTTCACGCCCACATGTTTGAGAGGTTGTATTTTATATCAGTCTACCAAACTTCGAAAGAGAATGGATATACTTTCCTTCTTTGATTGCACATATTTTAATGCTGATAAAATCACGTGCAATGAGAATAATTAGTGGATTATGCGTTTGTCGGCGGTTTCAGTGCTCCTCCCGATCAAAAGCATAGTTATATAAAACGACAACATTAATTGATCATGGGACTGCAAAAAGATTTGTCAATGCAATTTTGAGGATGGGTTTGAATGATGTATCAAAAACCTGAATCAAATATATTAAATCACTAAATACGAAGAAAAACACGAACATAACTAAACACTTGAGACTGAAGCAACGCACTTTAATGCGCTTTGAATCCATGGGTATCGACTAAACTCCAGTATGCCGAAGCAGTCATAGCTCTCATTTTCTTCCCGAAGACTATCATGAGAAAAGATAAGGCCCAAATAAACGCACCAATGCAGCCTATTGATATATATAGGTTTTGAGTACCAACGGCTACTAACCAAGGTGTTACGGCATAACTGAAACCAAATCCCATACTGTTACGAATCAATATCATTGTGACCAAACCGTCACCGCTTACTTCCTTATAACAGTCAATAATATAGTTGATCGCTATGGCACTACCAATTGGAAAGGTTGCACAGATAGCACCTAATCCAAATGCTAAGCCTACCCAGTGTATTCCGTGCGCTGCTCCAATCCCATACAAGAAGCAGCCGAATGGATGGATGACCATTGGAATCACTGATAACCATAATCTGAATTCCGGCTCCCTATAACCTTTGCCATTCCTAGCCATTCTGACGGTAAAATTGTCAACAATTTTACCACTAAAGAAGGAGCCGAAAGAAATACCTATAGCGGGACAAACGAAAAAAACACCTATCATATTTGCCCCAAAATTATAAGGAGGCGCTGATAACACAGATGATATTGTGGCGTTCACAATATTAAACCAACTCAAAACTGCACCGACAGTGAATCCAGCAAACACGATACTTGGAAACCTCAAAAGATAAAAGGGAACCCATATTGATTGCCAAAATAAATTACTTTGCTTTGGGGACTTTGCTCCCCATAACTTGAGCTTTTCAAGATATGTTTTCTTCTTGTATACTGGTGTCTCATTCGAATTTTCAGTTGATTGAACATTATCTACCAGGACATCAATATTTTGTTTTTTATTGCTCCCTGTTTCAAACTGTTTTATGTCGGTGATAGATTCAACTCCATCTAATTCAAGTGCTGGATCACGGTAATACATCGTTTCTTCAAGACAGAAAAACAACATAAGCAAGCAACCAGAGGAAATGATGGATGCTATAAATTGAATCCATTGCCACCCATATCTGGAGGAGATGAACCCAGCAACTATTCCACTAATAAATGGGATATTAAATAGAGTCCAACAATACCATGCTATCCATTTCCCTCTCTGATGAGCAAAGAATACATCAGAGATGCAAAGCTCTACCACAGTTTCCATGGGTCCATAAAAAAACCCCACTAACAATCTATTAACATACCATTCACCACTACTTTTGACGTATGCTGACCACACAGTACAAAGCATACAAGCAAGTCCTGCAAATAGTATAACCGGTCTTCTTCCATAAGTCAAAGCAAGAGGCTGCCATAAAAGACAAGACCATCCAAAAAACAAGTATTGGATACCAACACCAGTGTTCAAGTCTGCTAATGAGATGCCTGTATCTTTAACGATATCTAATAAAACAGCGGAAAGTGCTGTACTCAAAATATTGGCAGAGAAAACGGCTATCATTAGACACCCTCCTAAAAGTCTTTTTCTCCAGACGCTCCAATTCAAAGGATCTTCTGGATCATCGGTGGGCTGAGGCACCAAGACAATATCGTCACCTTCCTCATGTCTAACGTTCATGGTTCCATCCAAATCGACCAAATGGATAGTTCCAGGAATCATTCTGTTAACTTTCTCTTCCTTTTCTGTCATAGCTGAATTATGTGTTGCTTCGTGTCAAACTTACAAAGAAATGCCTTAATATTTAAGTTGTCGGAATCATCTTTTTATGCTTGTTTTAGATCTTCTCAGGTTATTTTTCCCTGATCCTATCTACTCAAGTCTGATTGATTATTATAAGGTTAACTTGATTGGGATGTATACTAATGAGCTATCCAAGCTGCTATTGTAACTTTGCCTTAGTTGAGATAAGTTTTCACGTCTAGAAATGTCTTATAGAATAGCTTACTTAGGATAAGTTTTCAGGCCATCACACATGATAAATCGTTATCTACTTTTGATAACAGCTTCAAGGTAAAATAAGCCTACGGGCATTATTTTAAGGCTACATGTATTATTAACGACCAAAAAAAAAAACTCTGAAAAAAGTGTCTCTTTTTGGATAGGTTCACACCAATGATTAGGCGGAGAAGACACATGATTTACAACGCTCTCGGCAGAAGTGAGATCCCGAAATACGTGCGCGTCGTCTAGCTGGAGATCTCATGCATTGTAGGGCTCTTCTTGCTGATCTATGGAACAGTTGTCTACAAATTGATTTTACATGCCTTTAGTTACAGTACTAAGCTAAAGAAAATGTATCAGTTTGATAGCGTGTTCTACTACGGTATCCCATTATTTTGTTACTTGATAGTATCTTCCTAGGTAAACAGCAACTGTTTTCACAATAGAACCCTTATCAAGTGTTTTCCAGTTTCGAGTCTATTCCTCAGTGATTGCTGAGCATGAAATGCCAAATCGATTCTTGGTTTTAGTCGCAGAGATAGTTGCATGAGATTGTAATAGCCCTGATTGAGCGTTTGTCGAAATGTGATTACTTAATTCAAAGTTAAACTTTCGTATTCAGCTTATAGAGCAGATAAACAGTTGGTATGCGACTGATAAGGATTTTTTTTTTGGTCTCGTACATTTTTTTATTTTTGTGCCTCAACACGATGGCCCTTTTAGTCTACCGGCTTGTTAGCAATTGACATCGAATCAAAGGGAGGAACATTTACTACATTTCTGAGTGATATCTTTTTTGTATATCAGCTCTACGGTCCGATAAACAGGCAATATGCCGGTGCCCTGTTTATTGATGGTTCATGCTTTGATTTAATTTTCTCGATTTAGATTGTTTAAGCTAAGCACTTCTACAAGAAGCAATTCAATGAGCTCCTATCAAGTTTGACTCCAAGTCCTAATAGTGTTTCAAAGGCCCGTATCTTATCATGAACAAAAACTTGTATTCAAGCTCTAGGATTTTTTGTCGTTATTGAATATTACATTCATATATCCTCTCGAGGAGAATTTATCCTTGAAAACAATAAGGTTCTTTTTGATTCCGAATCAGAGAAATAGATCCAGTGGCAAGATCTTATTTGAATTATTAAAGCACCAGAATTTTTCCACGAAAGATTTTTGAGAGCATCATTGATAGTACAGTATCGAACTCAAGAGATGCCAACGGCTTATATAAATGGAAATGTATACACAGTCTCCAAGACACAACCAAAAGCAGAAGCTTTCATCGTCGATGATGATGGTTTTTTTCAAAAGGTTGGAAGCAATGACGAAATCAAAAAAGCAGGCTCAGGACTTAAAGTTGTTGATTTGAAGGGACAATTTGTTATGCCAGGAATGCACGACGCCCATAGTCACTTGTTAATGGCTTCTGAGGAGAAACTTTTT
The DNA here is from genome assembly GCA_002196765.1 of Millerozyma farinosa. NCBI lineage: Eukaryota > Fungi > Ascomycota > Pichiomycetes > Serinales > Debaryomycetaceae > Millerozyma > Millerozyma farinosa. The sequence continues at coordinate 1,955,600 of NBND01000004.1, forward strand.
GAAGCAAAGCTAGGCGTATATTCATCCGCTGATGAAATAGTTGAAAAGTTGAAGGACTATAAGCATTGCCAGTGCAAACACTTGGATTCAGTGAGCAACTGGCTTGTGGGAAACTTTTATCATTATGCCAGCTTTAAAGATGGCAAACCAGATAGAAAGTTCTTGGATGACGCCTTTGGTGATCAACCTGTTGTTATAAGAGAGTACACCACTCATAATATTTTTGCAAATACCGCTGCGTTGAGGGCGGCCGGTTACGAAGAGGACCCGAAGGATCCTTGGGATGGTTACTATATTAGAAGAGAAGATGGTACTATCACCGGGGAGTTAGTTGAGGGTGCTGCGACTAGACTCTTCAATGCGTTGCCAAGGGGGCGGCCAGAAGACAATATCACCGCTTTGGAGTATGGTGTGAAGATGGCAAACAGATTTGGTTTCACTTGTGTCCAAGAAGCTTCTGCTAACACTAAGTATTTAGAAGCAGCAAAGAAATTGGAGGCGTTGGGAAAATTGACAATCAATTTGGACGCTCATGTGGTTGCTTATGGTGTTGGTGCCTTTCCACAAGAAGCAGTGGGAACTCTTCATCATGCGTTATGGAATGCGAAGAACTACAAGAGTAAGCATTTCAATCCTATGTTTGTTAAATTTTGGATGGATGGTGTGCCTTGGCCACCAAACTATACACAAAATTCTCTTGGAAAAGATGGATCTTTCAGCTATAAAAACTTATTGATTCCTCCTGAGACATTTAAAAGCTATGTAAAGCGTTTTGATAGCGAAGGAAGAACATGCAAGATTCATTGCTGTGGCTCTGGTAGTGCTCACTTTGCCGTATCTTACATTGAGGAATTAAGAAAGATGAACCCTAATGGCCCCAAGCATGAAATTGCCCACAATATGGACGTCATTGAAGAAGATTGCAAAAAGTATAAGGAATTAAATTTAACTGCTGAAATGTCCCCTGCTGTTTGGTATGATCCTGACTTCCAGCCGGAAAATAATCCCTATTCTGTTTACCCCTTCAATACTTTCCAAAAGTATGGAGCCTTGTTGACTATAGGATCAGATTGGGTTTTCTCTCCTGATACTCCAAATATTTTCCCTGGTTTACAGTCACTTACTGAGAATAAGCATGGCTGGAACTTGACGAGAGAAGATGTAATCGAAATGGTTACGATCAATGGTGCAATGGCAACAGGTAGAGAAAAGACTGAAGGCTCTATTGAAGCTGGTAAATTAGCTAACTTCATTATCTTGGATCGTGATATTACCAGTGCACCAAAAATTGATGATACAATCATATACAAAACCTACTTTGAGGGTAAGGAAGTATATGATTACGATTCGGATGAGTTAAAGCACTTCCAAGGTACTATTTAGTCTGTTATGTAGGAATTTGTGCAGCTTTTACTTATATCGTTTACATTGAATACTTGTTTACTTTTCTAGAATCTACTGTAAGAACGAATCTGCCAGTACACATGATGCTGGTCCTTAAGAACACACACCTATTGTAATGCTTTCTTGGACATCGGTAAGGTAAGCTAGAATTGCCCCACATTAGCAACCTCCTTGGATGTAGCCTTGACCATTATCCGAGGAAAATGGCTGATACGCTCTTTCGTGTATAACATATCGATACTCGTTTCAATGCAGGATTGCAGCACTTACGTGCATCTACTGCGACATCTACGGTGAGAGTAATCGACGTATTACTTATTCACTGACTTCAGTGTTTGAATCATACATATTGTGTCTCCAATAAGGGATACTACCATTAATGTTCACTGTGAAGCATCTGGTTCCCAATTTGAAGTATCTACAGTAGTTTTCATAACGCGCAGATCCAAGGTTACGAAATAGTGTGCACCATAAAGTTCGTGTACATTATTCTGCTTCAAAGCCGCATAGCCGTTGGCCACATTTTGATATCTACTCGCATAAATAGTCCGCCTGATACGTATTGTTTCCATACATCGCTCTGCACATATATAATTCTTCTACTGGGGAGGGGATCTACTGGCTCCCGAAGAGAATATGCAGGGTATTCCATTGAGTGTTAGGAGATTTGCTTTAGCTATCCTTTCAGCCTCAGCCTATTATCCAATCTTCTTCTTATCTTCCGACCAAACTAGGTGCAGATAATTACGTTTCTGTACAGATCTACGCCGCTTCTTCTGTTACGATAAAGTACATCTTATATGTAGGACGCTCTAGGTGAAAAGTTGCAACAGTACTAGAAAATCTATATTGAGCCGCCGTATGTTAAGAGACGGCTTGCCTCTCCCTTGGTATCGCTCATAAAGTACATTGATAGTAGACAAAGGTACATCTTTTAAGGTGGAATGACCTGGCAAGCTTGACCGTGGTCTTGCAGTGAATCAAGACGCTACCACTCTTGAAGTTAGATTTTCGCGAAGCGCTCAATCCTCTGAGGAGCACAATCCTATGATAAAGACGGTTATTACATAATATAGATTACGGAATATTTCTTCAGTTGATGAACAAGCGGTCTAAAAATTTATTTCCTTCATAATAAGATATTTTAAAGCTATAATGATTAAACTGTCTTCTCCTTATTGGTCGCAATTCATATTCAATCCAGCAGTTTCATTTAGTTTGGCGGTTCTATTGCTAGATTCATTTTAAGATAAGGTTTGCAGTTACGATAAGCCAACCTTGCGTAATTTACAATAGTTTAGCGTACTTCGAGGCGGATTCGTCCATATCCCTGCCGGCTTGTTTCACTACTAACTTGGACCCTTGAGTCCAATTGCCGGATTCTCCCGCATATTCATTATAGGAATAGCATTTAGGTCTTTTCTGAATAAGGGGAAATGTTGGATTGGCATTTTTTAAGTTTACATGAGTTCTGGCAAAGAAGTTTTACCAAATGGATCTGAATTTTTCCTGCTAGATCTTGATTAATCCTTGGGTGTAGGCAGTAATCACTATTCCTTTGAATTACAGCGCTCAAGGAATGGAACGTCAGTAAAGTTTGGAAAAGATAAACAAACTAGTTATCGTTATATAGGGCATTTACCGGAGTCTTGCCTCTTTAGTATGAATTAATACATAGCTTTATTCAACAAAAGGAAATAAGTTCTACGATCTGTATGTCGTTAGTCTATAGGGGGATGCCCGAATATATAATTTTACAAAAAGCGCTATAGTTTAGTAATCAAGAATCTTTCAAGAAGTTGTGCGATGATAGTAACGCATCCTAATCGCAAGGCAATTTGGCGCATTGCGCAATACAGTGTATTTATATAAATAGTCGCTCCAGTCACTCAGTCGCACCCTTACACAGTAATTATACCTCGTTAATCAAGGTCATATTATCAACTATATCGGGATTGACACTTTATACATGGAGGACTCCTAATGGCTACAAAATATCGATATTTTTAGAGTTGTTAGACTCAAATATGATACCAATAGCATCGATATCTCTAGAAATACCGAAAAAGAAAATTGGTTTCTTAAATTGAACCCCAATAGAAGGATTCCCACATTGGTAGATGGCTCTTCTGATATTACTATTGGTGATTCAGGAGCAATTTTGCAGTATTTAGCAGACTGCTATGATAAAGAACATCGCTTCTCTTATCCTAAGGGCACCAAGGAGTATTACTTACAATTGGAAACTCTATACTTTCAAATGGCTGGTGTTGGCCCCGTGGAAGGTCAGGCTAACCATTTTCAATAAATGCACTTGAAAATGTTCCTTATGGTATTAACAGATACATCGATGAAAGTAAACGCTTGTACTCTGTTGTGGAAGAGTATTCGCGTCGTAATCAGCACAATGGCCCATATCTTGTTGAAAATCATTATTGTGTATCCGATATTGCTTTGTTAGGCTGGGCAAATTCCCTCGATAAATTGGAAATTGACATGAAGCAATGGCCATTGGTTACTCAGTGCTTTCAGAAGTTGAAATCTTTGCCAGAAGTTCAAAAAGGTTTTTCTGTACCATCATAATCGTGAGAAATAAATATGTAAAAAAATATATAATCAGGTTTTACTGGTAATATTGTCGAATAGGGATGAACTACGTGAGACTTGGTATTTCGTCGAAAAACGCTTGCATAGTGTTGTGCTCAAGGTATTTCAGCATTACATGATTGTTACTCTTCACAAAGCATATCCAGCACCAGGATAGGAATCAACTTTGCGTGTTATGAAAATTCGACTGTCTTGCTGTCATGCTTTTCTCACTCAATGCATTGAAAGCATTATGAATATAAGAACTCGGAAGAATTTGATTTTCAACGAAATTCAACTAGTGAATCAGGTAATCGCCAAGTAATACAAAGTGAAGGCGTCCGTCCATTATTACTATACTAGTGGCTCTTAGTGAATAAGCGGAATGCCATGTAAAATACGAGGGCTAAGTCGATTACCAGACTAGAAATCGTATTACCAAGTTGAACAGACGTTGATATTTTTGATCCTCTAAGCTAGTTGCTACAACTTCCGCTAGTCGGATTCAATTAGTAAAGGGTAATTCTATCTATTTTGTTCGTGCACTTGATATAGTGATCACATTTAAATGAAAGGGTCGTCCCTGACACTTCTACGACAACAATACATGAAGAAAGCGCTTGCAACATTCGGAAGGGCCTCAAGGCTTTTTACCAAATTTTCGTAAACTCGCTTCCCGTGACATCATAAATTCGAGAACACGAAATAAAATTTGTGCAGTCAAGTGTTCTATTTTTAAACTTACAGGCTAATTTTCTTAATTGACATGCACTTCTTAAGAAGCAGTAAGATCAGAATTTAGAAGTGTCTAATTCAGCAAGGCAGCAATTTACAATTGGAAATGGAGAGAAATTCATCATGCAATACACTCGAGTGTTGGTTATTTATGTGGTGAATGATTTGACGTATCTCCTATGTATGCGCAATTGTGTTTCATTTGCCCGCTATATGAGTTCGCCCAATTAATTTACATCTTTATCCTGAAATTAAATCTATTCGCTTCTAGGGTGGGACAACCGCCTTAATTGAAGCAGATTTATCTAACAATAGCATGCATCATCCCCTGGCATTTTGAATATTAGATGCAAAAGTACCATGATGGTGCCTCATTACTCGTAAAACCCGATCAGGAAATGCGCTTCAATAGTGCTACTGCATATCCGGAAAAGCGCTTAATTCCTTCGGCAAGTTGGCAACTCTTTTACTAAACTGAAAGATCGGGTAGTAAACCTCCTCAAAATAAGTTCGCCAACCACACCAAACGTCATTAGCAACTCCTTCAACTTATTCATAGAATTTCTGGATTGATTTTAGTGAAGAAGATCTATAGAAAGTAATGTGACGGAAAGTGGTGTTACAGGACCCGTGTACTCGAACGAGCTGTTCGATCAACAGTCTAGTAACCTCAGGCCATGAAAGTATTTCATGATACTACGCGTACGGAGAATTGAGTAAAAGTAAAAGCGACGTACTGTCTGGTATGTCCCTACAGTACATGGTGGGGAGAGGAGATTTTGACTGGCTCCCTCGGCAGCGCAGCATATTGATTGGGCCGCAGGAGACATATGTATACTCGCTTAATGCTTCCTTGCCGAAACTCTTATCTATTTAGGACCCGTATATATTCGTATTTATTGAAGACACGGATTGTACTTTATTCCCGCCTTGACATTTGGGACAAAATGCCTTATAAAGAGCTAGCGAATTCTTCGAGTGCATACTTAGTCCCTTTCATAGTAATTGAATATGCTCTGGCGACTGGCACTATGGTGCTTCTTGATCGCTTATTCTTCAGCTGCAACGACGTTCACCACTGAATACATTACTTCGACTATGACAGTTGAATGCGCATCATCTCTGTCAAGTCATATCGACCAGCCAATAGCAACGCCCCTGGGTAGCGAATGCCATGTTGAGAGCATAGAGATCGCCAAAACGGCAAAAAATGTGTCCACTGAATCGCATCTGGTGACTCTTAATTTTGAACAGGAAACCTGTTACTTTAATCAATCAGCTTTGCTAAAAGTATTCGAGGGTTTTTTTAAATACTTCTTATACCCAGAAAATGAAATCCAAACTAAATCGGGTAACTCAACTCTTTTGTCGGAAGACTGTGTTGGTGTAATTGACATTACCAGGGTTTTCCCGGGAAGAGAGCTTAATACGGAATATCTTTTCGGATTATTCTCAAGTTCCAGCCATAATACTGACAACTCTGATGAAAACAATTTCAGTGTAGTTGGAAGACCTATTGCAACGAACTTAGTCGAGTTCCAAGCTAGCTGCAATACTATAGCAGCATCATCCATTGTTACTTTTGAATATCCATTTTTAAACAAGACACATCCCATAAAAGTGGACATCAGAATGAAAATGAACCAGTTAGGTCAAGTTCTGGCCTATGAAGCAATCTTCAATAGATTTGATTGGATTTTTAACCAAACATTGAACGAATACGCTATGATACTTGCAGGAGAAAGAGAGGCCACTGTGAAAGGATTGCAACTTGTTAAAGATAAGACCATCAACTCAATTTGCCATAAGGCCCAGTCATACTGCCATGGAGATAACAAACAATATGAATCTATCGACGAGTGTGTCGACTATTTGAGTAACGTCAGATTTGGTTTTGGATATGAAGGCGGTATGAACACTATCTGGTGCCGCTCAATTCACCAATCAATGGTACAATTCAATCCCACTATGCACTGTCCTCATATCGGTCCCAGCGGTGGTTCCTTTTGTACTGACGCAGACAGAGACTATGAGGCGTTTACTTACTTTGGGTTGAAAAGTTTGCCGAATATGATAGTCTTGTCCTAAATATTGAGCTCTAAGCTATTTTTTATGTCATTAGTGCTCTTAGGTCACTATTCCTACGTTTATTTTATAAATAGTTTCGAATATCAACTTTTCCAATTCTTTGAAAATTAAATCGGACGGTGTGTCTTGAGTCTTTATGTTGGCCCATAATTTTTCCTTTTCTTTAAGCTGAGACAAAATAGTATCAATCTCTAAGGAAAGATTATTTTCGTTAACATCACGTACATAATCATTCATACCACTTTGTAACGGCACAAAAAAGTCCAAGTTTCCACCTTTGGTCACAGCATCACATTGTAGCAACGCGATTTTAGCATATATTAATCTTTTCCGTATTGATTTCGTATCATTATTGGAAAATGATTCCGATTTTTGTAAATTGTTCCAAATCATTCTCGTGCTACTCGAGATGAATTCGACTTGTTTGGATTGAATTAGTTCTGTTCTGTACTCATAGAGAAACGATGCAAGCTCCTCACACGATGCTTTTACATAAATAGGCTTCGCAAATATCATTTCGAGAGTGTTGGGAGAGCCCTTTAATAATAATGTGTAAAAATGCAGAATTGTTGTTATATTGCCCTCCACATTGAGTTCTGTTAACTGTAGTCTTCTGCTATATTTCTCTCCGGCTAGAACTTCTTTTATTGAAGGCACAATTAAAGCTGTTATATCATAATCAGAGTTTGAGCCATGCAAACCTCGCATACGTGAACCCCTCAAGTAAATTAGGACAACCTTGCGAGTATGAGTCTCCTCGATATGGCTAACCAACTCTGTCACATTCATTTCCTACGATAATTAATATAATCGATCTGATCCTAATATGCTATGTCGTCTGAGTCATAATAAGGAAAAGTTTAAAAATGAAATGCAAATGACTGTTATTCCTGCCTACATGTACCATTAAATATTATGAAGAGTCAACAAGGACGATTTTGTCGATATCTATTAAAGTGGAACACCACCAGTAATGACCGTGGTCTTTTGCAATACTTATCAATATTGGCAGAAATACACAGGCTTATCATAACAACCTCAGTGTGCAAGATAAAAGCGTTGGACCGATTTCGGAGTAGAAATGTAACTGATAAGACAAGGCATAGTATACAGTATATGGGCAAGTTATGATATTCGTCATTTCTCACTTTATTCCAGGTAGCCAACTCTGACCCTGAAGCGATTGATAAGCATCTATGGCTGGGAAACTATTATATGTGTCATTAATATTGAATTTGACTTTTGGCGGTGTCATCTTCATCTCTCTTTTGCTAATTCATCATTATGAATATCTTCCAGAAATAATAAAAATGAAACCACAAGCAGAGTGTCACAAGCAATTCCAGAGAGAGAGATTATGTCCATTTGATAACTTTGAAAAGTATAGTTTGGATTGGGATAATTCTACAGCGTTATTCAATATCTTACATGGCTCTCTCAAGCAAAAAGGCGGTGTTTTGAACCCCGTAGGAGCAGCCTTTATACCAGCATACATACCACCAAATACCTATTTTTATCATTCAACCGGGTCGAACAAAGTGCCCAATCTGTTGGAATGGATAGCAATGAGCTCCGAATTTAGTTATTGGTTTGCTTCTTTTCCGAGAAATATACAGCGTCTGCATTCTCGGCCTGAGTCTAGCACAAAGTTCTCTGCTCCTGGGAATACCGATGGGTCAGTTATTAACCACAATAGTGATCAGCATGATAAAAGAAACTTCTTATATGGATTTCGAACAAAAATTCCACTAACCAAACTTATTTTCTTAGACGGTGCTTCTGCTTCCAAAAGAAATACAGGAGAAATGGATCAGCAATTACTACTTGGGAAAATATCGAATGTACAGTCATGGTATGCTGAAGAAAAATACGTAGCAGGAAGAATATGCGACTGGGGACGCCCTTTTGGGTTGCAAGGTATAATAAGGCTTGAAATTGGCTTTGAAATTATACTTTGTGACTTCAAAAATGGGGTCGAATTAGTGTCTAATGTGTCTTTGAGTAATGTAACAGACTTAATTGGATTTCCAGGTGAGTCTTCTCTGCAGCATACCAATTTGGAAAAAGAAAGAACCGAACTAATGAACGTTTTTCAAGCTATGAGTGGACTTGAGATTTTACAAAGTGGTGCTAGCGTCGACACGGGTGAAAGACGAATTCTATTAGATTTTACAAGAATGGTGACGCCAATTAATAAAACATGGCTTAATCCCGACCCTTATAAAAGGCGGCTAACTAACTTAAGTACCGAGGTTAAGGAGGACATTTTGAGAACTTTGGAATTCAATCTTAGGGAATATACCTTTGAATATGAAAATACTGACTGGCAGCTAATCACAGATAGAATTGTACGTAAATTTGGTCCTATGTTACTTACACTAAATTTATCCCTTACCAGGTTTGAGCATTCTAGTGCAAATATTCATGACTCCTTGCAAAAAGTTGCTGGAGACCTAAGCAGGCTAACTTATAATTTTGTAAGAAGGTATTCTGATGAGGCGATTCAGAATACCACCCTCCGAGAAGAAAAAATGTTTAGACAAAGTGTGGAGGAATACGTCTATCACACCTACCCGATAAGAGGCCCATCTGAAAGATTGATTTACTCTGCTTTATTCGTTGAGCAATCCGCTATTTCGAGGATAATATTAGATATATTTAAGCTTAGTAAAGCTATCTTAAATGATCTATACGTGAGCCCCACTAGAAAAAATTATGAGAAGTTTAGGCTCGAAATATTGAGTACAAAGAGAAAATTAGTTAAACTTCTAGAAGACCTACGGTGGCCTATATTTACTCAATGCTTCTCCAAGTGTAAGTGGGATGAGCTTTGTTACGTGCCTACGTGGGGTCCAAGCCCCATGGGAATGGGTCCAGAAAATTCAAAAACACATGAGTGGTTTTATTTTGATGGAGAAAGATATAGAATTGGTAATGCATTACCTTGTGTAGGCATCAAGGACATCCTTTAATGAGTATTATTTTTTTTTTCTTTAATGATAACTTATTCGCCATTTATCTTGTATATGATACGTTTTTGAAACCCTTCGTCCACTCTTTATCAGTCTATGTGCATATGTTGAAGTGGAAGCGGCCTCTGTTGATAACAGTCATTGTTTGCTACTACAATATTTTCGCAACTTAGAGTTTTTGGGTATTTGGGGTGCACTTGTGTATCTAATGTCGTTCTGTCATTTATGAATATTCCCTTTGAGAATAAGGTGAGTGTCTTACGCTACGAATTATCTTGTATATCGGGAGGTCTGCCTTCGCTCTTGTTAACGTTGATAGGTATTTTTTTCGCACAGAAAGTAATTTGATTTAAGGACTGACTTATCATCTCTGATTGGTGTTTTTTTTAGTTCTTGCACAAGAGAGGATAAAAACGTTTTAAGTTTACATTTGATTGTAAATCTACTTTGTACTTTATAGTTTGTCTTATGTTTATGGCAGGTTTTTACTAATCTCATTAAGAGGCGAGAAGGAGGACAAGCAGCACTTGAAATTGTCTTTACCTTCATATAACGTAAGCATTTAGTTGCAAATTACCGTTTACGGAGTGGTTTTTTTCACTTCATTTTCATTTTGATTCCAAAAATGACTGAACTCATCCTTCTCTTTTCAATGAAAAGCTGAACAGGGTAATATCGAGATAATAATTGATTTTACCTCCCATACTGAGCATTTCTGCCATTAGCTAGACCTTAACGTATGTTTCAACAAGACGGCAAGCTGAAATAATACACTACAGTCCAGAATAAACATTTTCTGTTAGTTGGTTCAAGCAATTTTCACTTTATGCCGCATTGCTGAGATTCCTAGTCCATGATGAGACATCGGCGTCCAGCATAAGCAGCTATTGTACAATCGGTCTTTCCTTCATGATATTGCTTGAGTCACAGTGGGAATTGGATCCATGGACAGTCAGGAAAGGCAAAGGTAGCGAGTCAAATATTCAATATAAACCAGATTGTCATAGTATCTTCCAAAGAAACATATAGGTAATCAGCCAACGGGGTATATAATTTCTCGTGACCAGCGGTAAAAGATTCGAAAAGCTATCTCAGTTAAACAACAGTCAATAGCCGATTAAGTCCTCTCTCACAAGACAGTTATTATCGAAACCTCTAATTCCAGGCTCTAGCGATTTATCTTATTCCAGTGACTTTTATATCTTTTATAGCGAGTTAAAGCGTTCACATATCACTTCCATAATTGGTCTCAAATCAAACTAGCTACTTATTAAGAAGTATAATTTCTAGGTGTACTTATTGTGTGCCATGATGTCACACGCCAAGAGATGAGATGCTGATATTTCGCAACTTTCATAAGATATTTTGAATCATTATGAAATTTCAATAAACCTTTGTTTTAATTGAAGCCACACTTTCTCTCTCTATCCGACTTTCCGACTGTGAGTGTAAAAACCCTGCCATAGCATGAATTAGATAACTATTAAAGTTATTTCAAATACTTACCATGACACAAGCAGCACTCTTCGAAGAAGCCAATAAGAAATACGCTGCCAGTTTTCAAAAAGGTGATTTAGCCTTACCTCCTGCGAGAAAGGTTGCAGTTATTGTATGCATGGATGCAAGATTAGACCCAGCAAGGTCTTTGGGGTTAGAAGAAGGTGACGCTCATGTTATCAGAAATGCAGGTGGGAGAGCCTCTGATGCTCTTAGGAGCGTTATCATCTCTCAGAGATTGCTAGGTACGAGAGAAATCGTTGTAGTCCATCATTCTGACTGCGGAATGCTAACTTTCAATGATGAGGAGCTCAGAGGAATCATCAAGAAAGAAACAGGGCATCTAGCAGACCAGTTTTCCTTCCTACCCTTCAATGACTTGGAGGAAAGTGTTAGGGAAGATGTTAGATTTTTGCAAAATAGTCCATATGTATTGGATGTGCCAATTACGGGCTATATTTATGACGTGAAGACTGGAAGTATTAACAAAGTCAAATAATTTGGCCTGATGATTTCTTCTTGCTCTCAAAGCAGTTTTTTGAAGTATATATCAAATATATGCCAAAACTTTACACCTTATAATCAAAGATAGCCTTATGAATTGTATCTTATCGCTTAGACCACCTCCGTCTCGAAAAGAATGTCGCGTTCTATATAAATTGATCATATATGTTAATTTTCAATATGAATGACATTCTGTATTGCTCCGCATCAATGAAGGGAAACAGGAAAAGGTAGAGTATCGAATATTTGCCACCCTTAGTTAGCCAAAACAGTCTTGAGGTGATTATGTATTAGTTCTCGAACTTTGTGCAGCTTTCGTACAGATCCATATGTCAAGTTCATATATATTTACCCCTGAACTATCAAAATGATAAATTTACTCACGGACAAAATCACGAATAGTTTTCTTTGGAAATTGAGTGAGTTGTGCAGCAACACTTACGATACGTCTATGTTGTATTCCACGTCTACGCGGGACCAAATATTCGAAGATGGGACTAAAAGATAAGCTGAAAAGTATTTTAAAGTTAACCGGGATGAAGCGGTTGATCTTTTTTTGTTATAAGGCAGTTTATTATTTCAGTACAAAAAGCATATTCTATTTTGACTTTGAATGAACGTATCACTTCTATAATGATGACATCATATCAAATGATATAATATATAATTACCCTAAGGAATCCTGGTTATCACCCTATTCTGGATGATTTAAATAAGAAGATAACAAAAAGAAAACTAATAGGTTCTGCTTGGACTTTTTACAACAACATTCGAATTTTGTATCTGATTTTAATCATACTAGAACAATATACAAATTATCCAATGAGTTGATTCAGCGATGCTAATAACTTTTGTCAAAGTTTAAAATCTCTGCAATATTCAACTATTCTTTTCTCATGACATATAACAGTAACACTATGAAAACCACTACCAAATTAGCACTACTGATCGAGTTCATATGTTTCTCAGAATTAACCTGCATGTGTGATATATGCTAAATATATTTACCCACTGATTCAGGGAATGAAAAAAAACCTTGCTGCTGTATTGGTATAAAACTTTTCTCTCATTCCGAAAGCCATATATGTATCGATATTACAAAGTCGTTGTTGTTTCAGTATTACAGCACACAACCAAGTAAGCATTTTGCTAGAAGCATGCTATACTTAGAGTCCGGGTTTCAAATGGGTGAGAAAACATTTCTCATCTTATATAACATTTAATGAGGTAAGCTCCAACTGTTGTATATCTGGGATCTTTGAAATCGCGAGAAAATAATCAACAATCAACAAATAACATCCTGTTGTATCCTTGAATCTGATTCTATTATGCCCAAAGGATAAATAGCCATTCCTTTCCTTTTGGTCTTTCTATTGGAGGTTCTGGGTTCTCTTCAATATCCTCTATGAAAGTTTTCAAATCCACATCCTTTGGCAGATGCATCTTGGTTTTTTTAAATATTTTCCAAAATAGCGTGAGGACTATAATAAGGGGTATAACGAAGTAAGAACTAAAAAATGATGAAATATCAAAATTGCCATTCAAAAAATTAGCAAAGCCTGATGTCAAGAGGATAAGAAAAGAAAAGAATAATGAAATCCATGCTGCATAAGGTGCATATTTTATTGTATAAGGTAAAACATCTCTCCCATAACCCTGTGCCTTTAATGCTCTATGTAGGAAGATATGGTTCAAAGAGATCGTACACCATCCCACAAGCAAGTTTGAAGATGTAATACTTTGAAACCACAGAAAGACGGTTGACGCTGAGTCTGAACAAGACATATAAGCAAGAGGTAAAAAAGATGAAACCAATATGATTCCCACATAAGGAACACCGCGTTTGGTTGTCTTCAAGAAAACTTTGGGTGCTCTTCCATTGGATGCCAATGCATACAAGATTCGCGATCCCTGCATTTGAGATAAATTAGCAGCAGAAATCGCTGATGACAATACGACTGCATTAATTATATGAGGCAAAACCTTAATCTTCGCTCTCTTAATAGCAATTACAAAAGGTGAATGAGACACTGTTCCTGTTGAGGTGGTAATGGCTGGCTCCTTAGAGGAAAGCACTAAAGTCAAGACAAACACAATGCAAAGGTAAAGAGTGAGAACTCTTATTGCTATTTTCGTTAGTATTCAATCGTATACGCATCTTAAAGAAAAGAACTTACCTATTCTCTTTGCTGCCACGAATATGCTTCTACGAGGATATTTTGTCTCTCCTCCAAACATGCTGATAAACTGTACTCCGCCAAATGAGTAGACGACTCCTGAGACACATTTCCCCACGGAACCTGTCGTATAGTACAGATTCCATGGCGTTTCTTTCCAATACCTAAAACCAATTCTATCTTGATCCTTAACCCCTCCCAAATCTATAACAAGGCAGGTGATAAATAAACCCATAATTAGCATAATTTTCAAAGTTCCCAATACATATTCAAGCTCCCCATAGAATTTCACACCGAATATAGTGGAAGAGATTACAACAAGTCCAAAAATTGTGATCCACACTGCAGGATTCAAATCACTCCAGTACGTCATAATAACTGCTGCTGCTGATAGCTCAGAAGGGACCAAGTTGCCGTAAACCATGATCCAACCTAAAGAAAACCCCAAAGCATCATCTATGAGATGTTCAGCATGCTTTATATAAAATCCAGTGAGCGGCATGAACGATGAAACCTCCGCATTGGCCGCCTGGTTCATACATACTATGATTCCAACAAATAGATAAGCTATAAGCATTCCAACGTTACCCCTAAACGTTAGTAGTGAAAATACAATTAGCTTAATTTCAACGATACTTACACTAACGCCAACGTCGCACCTGAAGAGACAAAAAGACCCGTTCCAAATATTCCAACTAATGCCAACATTTCAACGTGTCTTCTTTCTAATCCTCTTCTAAGTTTCAGTTCATGATTCAAATTTATTTTGACACTTCCCACCTCGGATTCAAGATCAATCTCAGCAACCTCCACATGTTTGTCGGGCTTCTTTGAACCATTCAGAGGAAAACTAGTCATTTTCAAGTTGGAACATGACTAGCCTATGTAGTAGCGACAATGGGTCTCCTATATATTTCGTTCCATCAGAGATGTATTTCACGCCTTCAGGTTATATGTGGCTCCGTACGGAAAACTTAGCTAATCATGGCAAACACTCGCTGTATATAGCCAAATTTAGCACAATGATTTTCACTCTACCACATGCCACACATGATTCAATAAATGCGAGCCTTATCAAGATATTGTGTGGCTGTGAAAAAGAAGAAACAAGTTTTTGATTCAACTGTCAAAAATAATACCTTGTATTGATATGGAGTGAAAAGACATGTGACACACCATTCAGATATGTTTTCAATCATAGATCTATCACTTTGAGGATAATGAAAGGGTGATATACTCATAATAATCTTAATGCCCTTTCAAACATTTACATTGTCTTGCTTCCACAAGATCTTTGCTGAAGCTTGACAGGTTTAGCAGGGGATGATATAATCCATCCATCAATAGGCTCTCATATAATAATCAAGTTTCATCAAAACTTTTTTTATCCACTTACTCTTTGTGTGGATTGTCGAGTGATAGGAGCGCGCGATACCTGCCAGCCACACAGTGGACTGGTATAAGTCACAGCTGCGACCAGAGCTTTGCGCAGCAATAAATGTTGAGTGTATGTAACCTCAAGGTGACACAAAATTTCGAGGTAATGTGTACCATAGTAGTGTTGAAAAGTGATAGATAAACATCTTCGGGCATGGCAAGCAAGGCAAAAACAAGCTTTTGTGTAAGAGTGCAATTGGCTATATTACTGATTATGTGGCCTGCTGGTTAAACAAATACAGAAGTAATCACTTGATTATAGAAACGGTTCTTATTTACGGCTACTTATTAATGACTAAACCAGAACGAAATACGTCTCTGTTCCCCAGGCCGCTATTATATCTCCAGATAGATTTTAAGCCACAGTTAGTATAGTGCTTGATACTGAGCTGATATTTTCAGCTCCACTTATCAATACATTGAGGTAACTTAATATCGAAAGTACTCTTCGTATGTAGATCATGACATTTTTTATACTACAGCTAATGTCTCTTTCAGCCTTTACAAATGAATATCATATGAGTACAAGGCTTCACCTTGAAAACTAATTGGGGAAACGCGAACTTAGGGGCACAATTTCAGTTAGTTTCCCCAAATTTTAGCGTCAATAATATCAGCGTTACTTTGGTCAATGAGACCAAGTGTCGCAAACTTCCTATTCTGTCCTAACGCATAATGTGGGCGTGAATTGAGGAATTTAAAGTTCGAACTACAAATCGGTGCTCACACGTTACATCTATACTCGTTCTTCCCAATAATATACTCTTTATATTTCAGTTAAGCTATCCATATCCACAATTCCAACCTTTGTATTTCAGATCGCTAACAGCATACGGAAAATGATAGCGAGACAACTAAAAACTCAGTTAGAACAAAGTGATGCTCTGGCATGTCAACTATACTAAAGCTAATGTAGTCATTTTGCATTACGACCCTCCCAAATATAGCAAACAGAGTTTTACGCTGCTTAGACATATTCGAATCTTTAAATCATATGTGGAAATATATATTGACACTGCATTCGCATTTCAGCTCCTATGAAATTAATCTTGCAAAGCAGGGATAGATAAATAAAGTGAAATGAACTTAGTCGGAAGAAAGCGGAGCATACTAGATCATTCGAACTATGTTAATTCTGTCACCATATTTACTCCAAAGATAGTCCTAATGCTTCCCTTTGCGATTTCGAATTGGGATCGAAATAAGGCACTTCCGCTAGAGAAGAAACTCTCGTACCATGCCTTGGTTCATTTCCTTCAAAGTCCCATACTGCAAAGTGTTGTGAAACTCTGTTATCCCATAAAGCTGAAGTGCCTAACCCTTCCTTAGTAGGCTTCCAGTTGAAACGAACTTGAATGTCTAAATTCTTCTCGAAAACGCCGAAAAGATACTCTAAAATTCGATCAGATTCTTCTTTCTTAAGCCCGACTATTCTTCTTGTCATAGACCTATTGACAAATAAGGACTTCCAGCCAGTCGCGGGGTGAGTCCTAATAATTGGATGTTCTCTTTCGATATTTTGCTTACCGTTCAAAGGGCTATCGCGATTAATATATTGATGTGCAGAGATATACACTGCATTCTTTCCTTCTAAAAATTGCTGAAATGCGGGAGATAGCTTATCATAGGCTGCATAACCCGAAGCCCAGACAGTATCACCACCAACTTCAGGAATGGTATCATTGTGTAAATGGGTGATTCCTGGAGGTTGTAGTTCGTGTGTCAAGTCTGTATGCCAGTTACTTGTTCCAGTACCCAAAGAGTTCTTGAAGCTGGTATTTAGACCTAATTTTTGAAACAAATCAGGCCATATCACTGTGATTCCGTGAAATCCAGGAACATGAACTTGCTGAGCATGCTTCTCTACGGTTCCCCAATACTCACCCAATTCAAATTGCTTTTGAGGACTCAAATCTTGATCTCTGAAGAAAACGACAACCCTTTCTGCAATTAATAAAGCCAATTCATCTTTCTGTTTGTCATTTAAGTCGCTCAATTGTAATCCTACGATTTCCGTTCCAATATGCTTTGTCAAATTGCGCACTTCTTTCGCAGCACCAAATAACGCTTTCTTTTCCGGATCTGCATTTTTACCTCTTTCGATGTAAGGAAATTCTTCGTTTCTTATTGCTACAGCTTCATCTAAAAATATAGGTATCTTTTCGGATGGTGGCCTTTCCGGATAACCATGTGATAAATCAATTCCTGCTTTCTCAAATCTTCTGCGAGCTGGAGCTGGAAGTTTCTCGATATAAGAATCCAGAAAACCACCTTCATATGAAGATCTAAAATTTTTAGTCTTTTCAGGCTTTCCTGATTTCACGACCTTTTTAACTAACGTGCTCGCGTCTTCAAACTCATCTATTCTCCTGGAAGATACCGTCGAGGGCATATTGAATAGGATTAACTAATAATAAGTTCGTTTCTTTATAGCAAAGACAGTATTTTTATTTGACATAGAAGTGCTTTTATATCTGCCCTCATGTACCACACAGCTGTGTGGCTTGAAGGGAGAACTTATTGTTTAATGGGAAGTGATGACAAATTGATACTGTATGGCTTCAAGAGCCACCTTTTTCCTATCTTTAGTCCACTTCCTTTAAGCCGTTTATCAGTGATGATAAGCCACATAGTTTATGAGTTCCTGACATTCCTCGAAGTGTTGGCGATTTGAAATCCTTCCCCAGATTCTTGTCAGATCACTCAACGATCTATGTGGCGCTTATGAAGCGTACTGGATATTTCTTTTGCTGACACTCTAATTTTTCCCAAAACTAGAGCTTGGATGAAGATTTGAAGAAACAAGCTAGTTAATGCTTCCTTTGGTGATCTCAGTGCTACAATGAAACTGTCTCTCGCTGCAATCAAGTCATATATACACAAGATGCATTTTGATTGACTTATTGGAACCTAACCTCCTGCATATTTGCTACTAATTATACAGGAATGCCCTTAGTATCCTGAAGAATGAGTTGACTAATGGTAGAATTGTTACTAAAAATCTACATAAAGTACAAAAATCGGAGAATACAAGTTACTATTAAGACGCAATCAATCCCTTTATATTGCTAATGTAGCTTTTTTACTAGTACACGAAGATGAATTTTTATATAAAGATCTCTCGCACTTGCGAACTTATTACTAATATTTAGAATCCTCGTGAATTCAAAGCCATGTCTGCCTTAACTCTTTACACCTGGAAGACTCCTAATGGATACAAAGTGTCTATTTTCCTAGAGTTGCTTAAACTTAAATATGAAACTAAAAGTCTTGACATTCTGACTAACATTCAAAAGGAAGATTGGTTTCTAAAGTTAAATCCCAATGGTAGGATTCCTACATTGGTTGATCATTCAACTGGTATTACCATAAGCGAGACGGGTGCTATTTTGCAGTACTTGGCTGATACCTACGACAAAGAACACCGTTTTTCATATCCTCACGGAACTAAGGAATATTATTTGCAATTGGAGACTCTTTATTTTCAGATGGCAGGCGTAGGCCCCATGCAAGGACAAGCAAACCATTTCATTATATATGCACCCGAAAAGATTCCCTATGGAATTACAAGATATAAGAATGAAACTAAGCGTTTGTATTCTGTTGTTGAAGAATACTTGCGTCGTAACCAACACAATGGTCCTTTTCTTGTTGGCAACCATTACTCTATATCCGACATTGCTATTTTTGGCTGGGCAAATTCACTTGGCAAAATTGGAATAGATATTCAGCAATGGCCCTTGGTTAGTGAATGGTTTGAGAAATTGAGATCCTTGCCTGAGGTTCAGAAAGGTCTTTCTATCCCTTCTTAGGCGAGCGGTCAGTGATCAGTTTTTTTTTCAAGAACCCTTTTTGTCTGATTTAAAAAAACTGCGTAAGTTTTTTTTGACTAGATTAGGTACATGCTCTGTGAAGATATATTATGTCTCTTCTATGTACTAAGACAAGACTAAAAAAATATATGTTTCATGTTTGATCACTAACATCGTTGAATAAAATCTGTGTAAGGAGCATGTATATCAGATATTAATAAATAGTAGTTACTAATCAAATTGTTGAGGCCGTATGTTCATGTTCCAATTATTTCCCACAGATTCATAGAGCAGTACAATTGAGCCTTACTGCCATTCTCGAAATGAATACAAATTCAGTTTGTCAAAATAATGTAGTGCAATGAATTATTGATCAGACTAAAAACAAAACTCCCCATTGTCTCATACTTAAAGGCTTCTCGTGACGATAACCTAAAGCATGCGCATGGTTTATTAAGTGCTCTTTTACTAAATCGCTTTGATAACCTGAAATGTAGCAAGCCACCGTCCATCTTCCTTTTTTTCCTTGTACCTTCTAAAAGATATATCTTAAAATCATGACGTACGAACAACCTCTTGATCACTTCTGAGAGTTAGGTGGAAATGGTACTTATGTATCCATTACACAATTTCTTCGGTCATATCCAAGAAAATTATTTTACATTGCCAGTTAAAAAGTCCATGTCACTTATGTTCACTGGTATTAAGATGGTTTTTTTATAAAAATTGTGAATATACCACAGGACTTTTCTTGATTATTTGGTGATATTTCAGTAGCACAAGGTATGATATCCTCTGTAGTTTCAACCTTGTTATTGCTCTCATATTTGTAGAGTTATGTATCTTCAATTGGGTGAGGCAGGACTATGATACATGTATGAAGCATGTAGACCTAGATGCTTGACTTCTACTGAGAAGAGTTTGAAAAGTTAAAATGCTGCGTGCATTTCTACACGCAACCGAACGTTTTGCTCAATAAAATTATTTCACTCGTATATTATGTAACTCCGCATTTAAGTAGCATCCTGTACAGAACGTTTCACATCATATCTGTGGCTCATCGCGTTCAATATATCAAATTATACCTTTAAATCAAGTTCCGATTTTACCTTGGCACGGTCGAATGATATGCTCTCAAGTGCTCACTGAAAATGTGGTTGTATCAGAGTGACTGTGGCATGAGTCGTGGTTCGTGACTAGCTAGATAAAAAGGCGATGAATTCGACTCACCTAGGTCTAGATAAATGAAAAACTAAAAGTTGGATTGAAAATGAGTTACTATGTACATGGATCAGAATTAACCGATCCTTACGTTTTTGAAGCATTGAAAAAGAAAAGTATAGGAGGATATACATTGAATGGTAAAGAAGTAGAGGAAGAGAAAAAAAAGGCCAAGTATCCTGAATATTTAGGCTCTTTTAAGTTGGAAGACGAGGGAAAGTACAATAGCTTCGAGAATCCTCATGGAGCAAAAAATGATAAGGGTCATTTAGGAAGCCCTGACTTCCGTCACTTATTTCCTTCTTCAGCCAAGTTTTCCTCATTTGATTTGTCACCCAACTTTGGTACTGAAATTAATGGAATTCAGTTGAGCCAATTAGACGATAATGGAAAAAACGATTTAGCCTTATATTTAGAGAAACGGGGTTTGGTTGTATTCAGAAATCAAGATCTTAAAGATAAAGGTCCTGGGTTTTCGAAAAAGTTTGGAGAATACTTTGGGCCTTTACACATACATCCAGTCAGTTATTCAGCTGAGGACTATCCTGAGCTACTAGTGACCTACAGAAAGGCAGGTGGACCGGAACGTTATGACGCGCAATTTCAAGAAAGAACAAGCGGCACTGCTTGGCATTCTGATATAAGTTTTGAAAGATATCCAGCGTCTTTCAGTTTTTTCGTTGCTTTAGAAGCTCCAGATTCAGGCGGTGATACGGTATTTATAGATACTAGAGAGGCATACAGGAGGCTCTCTCCACCGTTCAGAAAGTTTTTAGAGACATTGACTGTCATTCATACTAACTACTATCAAAATAAAGGCGCACAGTTGAATAATCTTCCTGCAAAAATAAAAAAAGATTATTTTACAGAACACCCGTTAGTACGAACCCATCCAGTGACCGGCGAGAAAAGCTTATTCTTCTCTAGGTCGTTTATCCAAAAAGTTAAAGGTTTTAAAAAATCCGAGTCAGATGCCATACTCAACTTTTTAGAACAGCACGTCTTGAGTAATCCTGAGATTCAAGTGAGAGCAACTCATAGAGGAACAGATTCAGGTACAGTTATCGCTTGGGATAATCGGATTGTGCTTCATACTGCCATTCTTGATTTCTTGCAACATTATACTTCTGCTAGGCATCATTACCGGATTACGGTTTTAGGTGAAAAGCCTTATATTTCCAACTCTGAAGAAGAGGATTCTTCCGACGGACGATCCAATGGACAATCCAGCGGGCATTCAAACGGACATTCCAATGGACAATCCAGCAAGTACTTAAACGGAAACTCAAACGGACACTCCAATGGACACTCCAATGGCAGCTCTAATGGTATCTAGGTCATGCGAAAGTATTATCAAATTAGATTCTCGCAGATTTTAAAAAAAAAAGTAACCCTCTCACATTTGATTTACCTTCAATTCCCGAATCTAGCCATACAAGCCGGTTCTCGCTATTTCTCAAGTGCTTATTCAATTTGCGGCCTTGAATGATTTCTGTCCACTATATACTTTATGAACGTAAAAAATTGTATCTTATCAATTCCAATGAGTTTAGTTTATGGGATCAACTTCATGATTCACATTTCTGAATTTATCCGACAACATGTACTCGTGTCTGTGTTTGTATTTGTATCGCTATTAGGAAATATGTTTCCCTAAGCTTCTTTTCACAAGTGGCTTGTTTTCAGATCCTATAAGCTTATTGAGCATCACGATAACTTACGAGTGCATTTAGCGCTTTACATGAATAAAACCTTTAGCTGTCATTCGCCGGATGCAAAATAATTGAGTAGCAGATAACTTCAAGTTTTACATCACAGCTTGAGTATTAAGTAGCCAGAAATTTCCCTTCTGGAAATTTATGTTCTATCTTGAACAGCTTTTGACATTTAAATGTATCAATAATAAAGAATAATTTTTAACGCAAGTGCTTCTCTTAAGCTCGGGATGAATGCCCTCGGAGCCTTATACAACTGTCTCTTGGAATAATATTACAAGTAAGCAAGATCCTTGGCAGACAAACCTTGAGTGTGGATGACGTTTGAGTAGAGTATTTTTTAACCCTGAAAGAAATAGTTTGAAAATAGGTAATAAAGAATGCATTTTGGAAAGATGATAAGCAGTTGAATGACTTGCATTTCATCGTTTCGTTCCTTAAAGCTTATTGAAAAGAAAACACGATCTTCACACATCTTATTCACGAAGTAATGGCTCGAATAACACTTTAACAGTGTATCACCTTATTCATGAAATAAGCAATTACAAGTGTTATTATGGAGATCTGCAAGACAAAGTCAATTTCTGATGACCCTTCTTGCTCGTTATATTATTATCCTATTTTTACATCTCAGCAATGTTATAATAAAGGGGGCTTAGCTCAAAAAGATTTTGCGGTCAAATTCAACTAAATGATTACTTTCTCTCGCGCTCTACAGTCCGACAAATAAAGCTTATAACCTGGAATTCTATGCCTGCATTTATGGGCGAGAGTTCATAACCAAAAAGGAAAGATTTCAATTCCGCTTTATTGTATGTGTAAACGTACCCACGTTCTTTACTGTCAAAAAATCACTTGATCCAAAACAAAAAGGACGTTTCTTTTGAGTATCTCAAAAGGTTCTAGGATGAGGTATCAGTAAAACTGTTGCAACTTAGCATGTTCACTGCAATCTGGGTGATTCGGGTATTGCTGGCCTGTGATTACTTTTATTCTACCTACTAAAGCCAGTTAACACTACGCTGTGAAGCGGCTCAATAATATTCGAATAACATCTGCCCTTTTAATCTTTGAGCTTGCTGTTTTCGTGACGCACATGTATTTCCTTTCTCGAGAAGAAGATTTCACACCATTATTCTCCAAGATAAATTTTCTGGTTCTCACTCTATAATATGATTACTTAGCCCGTAATACGACTTCTTCGTAAAAATATACTGATTTAAAACAGCTTCAGTCTCACGCGCCATAAAGTCCGTGGATATAGCATTAACGTACAAAAGTATTTGTTATGCGTGACATGTTCACATTTTCAGTGATAAAACTGCACAATCACGAAATATATGCAATTTGCAACAACGAAGTAAAGATTACTTCGCATGTGCTTTGATCAGAAATATTTTCAAGCTTAACTCACAAAAGCTACTACACAAACCACGAGTAAGGTTTTATACAGAAGTTACTCGAGATACAAATGTGAGTCTTTTATAGTTCTATCGGGCATATAACATGTATTTCAGCATTAAGTTTAAATGGTCAAACGTGAACATAAACGCTAGCTACAGAACCAGGCCTCTATACAGCAGTTCGTACCCCCACCGCCATGAATGTAAAAGGTGCATCTGCAAGAGTCAGGACAGTGACTGCAAGGTGCGTTCTGGCCACTACTACTGCACACCGCTGCTTTCCTGCAACTGCTGGCAGGCTTATCGTTACACCTCTTTTGCAATACAGAGCCAGCAACAGGCGTAAATTCGTACAACTCAAGCTCACGTCTCTTCAAAAAGGCTTCTGCCAGCAAGCCTGACTCGGCAACTGCTTCGTTGAAGTTTTTTTCAGCTGCCAATAATCTCTTCACTAAAGGATCATCAATAGAAACGATACGCAGAGGTGTACCTGGGTTATATTTATCGATCTTGGTGTCAGACTCAAATATAGCGACAGATGTGGAGTTAAGTTCTTTTCCTAAAATATATCTACCAGAAACAACGCTTGACAAGGAACATGTCAAAGCAAATAAAGACAAAAGCAAAACCTTCATTATCAATAGTTTATTCTTCTCTTCAAAGATTCCATAGAGAAGAATAGGTATCTTGACGTTTATATAGACAACCACATCTCGTATTTGCGAAATGGTTTCTTACAATAAAAAGGATAACCTTATGTAGTTTCATGATCACTAGTAGCATCAGCACATCGCTCCTTTGTTTGTGAGGTAGAAATACAGGAGATATGCAGGAGAGGATACTTACGAGCTGGTGTTATTTAGGGGAAATCGGCCTAAACTTGTTTCGATAAAGAAGGTTTCGTTGGAACAATAGCTCCTTTCAAACAAGCGTGCTCTCGCAGCTTCAATTTTAGCAAATTACCGTCGCACGACATGGAATTTGGCTTGTCAGCAACCAATCATGAATGGCTCCAACAACGAAACTGCCCATGTGTGAGCCTATTCTCGTAACAGTTGTATTAAAGTCTAATATCTATCTTAGCAAGCTGGTACCAATTATTGGTGCAGTCGTGCGAGAAAATATGAAGTACCTTTTTTGTTCTTGACTTTAGTGTGATGCTCATCCCATTATAAAAATTCTCATTCATACAGTTCTTATAGAACAAACTGTTCACAGAAATTAGCGGAGGGCACGGAAGAGAGCTCAATGGTACATTTAAGCGAATCTTTCAATATTTCTTGTTAGAAAATAGTCATGTCAGTTTTGTTATTTAGAGATTTTGGTGGTCGTGGAAAGGTGAATTACTGTCATGTAAAAGTCAAACATCCGAAATATCCAAATGCACCGTTGGGTCTTTGTCCTATGGAGATTATTTGTAGAAAGTGAATACATATGTCACCTAACTCCTCCATTCATTTGAGAATGGTTACTCCTTCAGCGCATATCATACCAAGGAACTCCACCTCACGTGAATTTAAGGAAGGGCAATTTCATTCAAATATGCGAATGCACTCGAACAGTTCACGCTCTTTACTTAAGGATAGTATAACGTGGTTACCTTCAGTATGAGTATGAGGAGCTTTTCAAAAAGTAAATAATTCCTGCTACTATATTGTATTTGGGTGCTTTATGGTTTTGGTTTCGGTACCTTATAGAGGTTTAAGAATCACTCGCTACGTATTTCCATCATGAAGATTGCGCATGTTCATGCGCACAAGCATCGTATATATTTTACTATGTGGGGAGGCACGATAATGAAATTATTTGTCCATCATATTGCTAATAATTCATTTGAGCCCTACTCAGAGGTATTTGCTAAAATTACTTCCATCTCTTTAGATATGCCCCCCAAACAACAGTGGATATCTTCTCGTTCATTTCTTTATAGTACACAAATAAGAAGCTTTCATCCCAGGGGAAATTTTTTTTTTTTAGTTTTATTGGAATATGGCACTACAGAAAGAATACATAAAGTATATCTACTATTTGAGCCAATATATTATCATTTGAAACATTAATTAGCAGTGTTCCTACAAAACCTGATAATACAGGTGAGCTGTGGTTTTGCAACAGGACCTGAAAAGCTATCGTTTTTCTGAGACGTTTCATAAAGAGTGTTTTCATCTTTATAAAAGTCTTCATCTGTTGGCTCCATTTCAACGTAAGGAATTCCAATTTCAGTGGTGTCGACATCGTCAGGAGCACAGACAATACCAACCTTAGTTTTGGTTGGAAGATCATCGTATTCCTTTTGCAGTCTGACAACTGTGATAGATCCTCTGTTTGACAAGTCATTACTGTCATACCAAGTACCATTGGACAACCTGACAATCATATGACCATTTTCTGTTCCTTTGATACCATTATAGATATAGCAGGAAACATTATCAAGTCCCATATTAGCGTAGTGGGCGACGGAAGAACCAGCAAGCAAGGTGATTGCGAAAAGTGATTTTAATTGCATTTTTTATGTAAAGTTTCCAAAGCTAAGAAATAACAAGTTCTGATGATGGTTTGGTGAGGTAGCTATCATGAAGGGGGGCGGAATTCCCAGGACTATTTATACTTTCATAACTACATTTATCATAAAGAATCCATCTAATCATTCGCTATACTTAATGGCGTCGAGTCTCTCTAGAAGTCTTTTGAGACTTTCGGAATGCAAAGCAATTCCTTTATTTCATTTATCCTTTCATGTGTGGTATACAAAATCCAGATATCTCTTACTTGTTTTATTTTGTAGCATATACATATTTACGATATGGGATATAGAGGTGCATGCATCCTCGACTAAATTTATTACTGAGATAATGATAACATTTCCTATTCGCTTGTTTCACACAGTAATACCTAAACATGAAATTCGCATCATGAACAATAGAGACATACAACCCAATAAAGTTTTCTGTACTTGGATGAAAGGCACCAGGCCCATTAGAAAGGTCTCAGCTGTAGAAATATCCAATGCATACCTACAGCCCTCTGGGTACGTAACAAATCTATTGGATGTCGATCACGCCTGTAACACCTTCGTTGCTAGAAGTAACTATGAAAACTGGCCAAAAAGGCTAAATTTGTGGTAGCCAATAATCGCTCTTCACTGCATTGTGGCTAAACTAATGTAAAACCGTTTTGGGGGGGGGGCTTTAGCTTACCTTTGTACGTGACCAAGTTTGTGTTTCTGATGAATCGGGTTCGATAATTTGTTGATGCGAATTCTTCATGTTCATTTTTATGTTCACTTGGAAGAAAGTACACTATATTTTTGAGCATCCGTATTAACGGCATATATATAGATATAGATAGAGATATAGATAGAGATATAGATAGACATATAGATCGAGATATAGACAAAGGTATAGATATACATATATGTGTAGTTGGGCGATACTTCCAACTAGTGTTCTGATGAGGCCAGTTCAGTGTAAGGTTTTTTTAGCTTAGGCGCGCACCTGTTTGGTTATAATGTTTCAATTACATAACTACGCAAATCTGAAGACTATGTGAATGTGGGTTTTCACGGCTAGTCGCGTCGTTAATGAAAAATAATATGCGCGGGAAAAAAAAAAAAAAAAAACTATGACTGATTCGTAAAATTCATCTCGATAGCGTGTTTGGGTGTTTGGGTGTTTGGGTGTTTGGGTGTTTTGGGTGTTTGGGTGTTTGGGTGTTTGGGTGTTTGGGTGTTTGGGTGTTTGGGTGTTTGGGTGTTTTGGGTGTTTGGGTGTTTGGGTGTTTGGGTGTTTGGGTGTTTGGGTGTTTGGGTGTTTGGGTGTTTGGGTGTTTGGGTGTTTGGGTGTTTGGGTGTTTGGGTGTTTGGGTGTTTGGGTGTTTGGGTGTTTGGGTGTTTTGGGTGTTTGGGTGTTTGGGTGTTTGGGTGTTTGGGTGTTTGGGTGTTTTGGGTGTTTGGGTGTTTGGGTGTTTGGGTGTTTGGGTGTTTGGGTGTTTGGGTGTTTGGGTGTTTGGGTGTTTGGGTGTTTGGGTGTTTTGGGTGTTTGGGTGTTTGGGTGTTTGGGTGTTTGGGTGTTTGGGTGTTTGGGTGTTTGGGTGTTTGGGTGTTTGGGTGTTTGGGTGTTTGGGTGGTTTGGGTGTTTGGGTG